>WOXC01009224.1:0-600000 GCA_011680675.1 Gymnobelideus leadbeateri | reverse complement strand
TGCACCAGGCCATTGGGTTCTTTTGGTATATTGTGATAAAGGCTGGACTGGTATGGCTCAAGTCCTTCTTTAACATATCAGTTAGTTGCTGAACAAGAATCTCACATTTATAGCACAAATTCATGTTTTTGACCTGACTAAGAACTGTCTGATAATTAGTACTTTCTGCCTCCTTCTCTGAGCTGTGTATGAGTGAAAGTCCTTTTTCATTTTAATTTTTTTTATTTTTTCCATTGATTGTTGTGGCCAAATAATTTATGCCCCATTAGACAACCTAATGAACTTCTTAATGTGTAGGTATTCTTGGTGTTAGACACAATAGTCTGTTACTGATGCTTCACTTGAAGCCTTTCCATCTAGGTCCCCCATGCCATGGTAAAGCAGTTGAATAGATCTACTACAACCACCACCACTACTACTACTACCAGAAAAATAAATTAAATATATTTTAGGATCATCGTTTTAGGGCTGGATTGAGATTGTTTTCATCATTTGCCCAAAAGAAGTTTTAAAAAATCATCATTTTTTTATATTTTCGGATTACTTTTAAGTATTCCTAAGGTGCATTTAAAAGAATCAGGAAGTTGTAGTTTGTAGATCAGCATATGTTACAAGAAAGAAAAGGGAGAGAAATTCAATAGCATGGCTTCTTAACCTTTTTCATAGTAACATTTTTAATGCATACAGGTACAAAAGGAGCTAATCATATTGAAAGAAAGATATGTGTGTATGTGTGTATGTATGTACATATGTTGCAAGTTTTAGTGAACCCCCTGGTTAAGAACTCCTATTTTACAGAGAACCTGTCTATACAGAGTAGAATCAGATCAGCATCTATTGTTCTTTTGGTGACCACATTGAAGAGGAAACTAGGAAAGTTGGCAACCATATTCTAGGAAATGTGAATGAGGATTAAGAAATGAAAGTGGCCAAAGCTTGGAAAATAACTCAGAAGACTTGAACCACTATATCATGAATACTTGAATCTACAAGAAGGGTTACATCACACTAGATATGGTGAGCACCAAGACATCCTGTTATTGTGTAAAATGTGCTGGAGTCGAGACACCTGAGTTCAAGTACCATTTCTGCACTTGCTAGTTATATTACCATGGACAATTCACTAACTTGGGTTTTACTCCTCATTTCTGCCATCTGCAAAATGAACAAAGGAAACAAGCATTTATTAAATACCTATTGTGTAGAGGCACTATGTTGCTGGGCTTTACAAATATTTCATTTGATTTTTCCAACAATCCTGGGGTGTAGGTTCTGTTATCATCCCCATTTTATAGAAGAGAAAACTGAGGTAGAGTTTAAGTGACTTACCTCAGGTCATATAGTTCTTAAGTGTCTGATACCAGATTTGAATTTGGATCTTTCTGACTCTAGACCTAATGCTTTATCCACCAGACTACTAGGTGCCCCAAATAAATAATAATATATTATTAAACTATAACAATAGTTTAGTTTAACTATAATAGTTTAGTTAATAGTTTAGTTAACTATAATAGTTTAGTTAATAGTTTAGTTAACTATATTTACAAAGTTCTTAAAGGTTTTCAGATTGCCTTATAATTTCTCCTTTGGTCTTCACAATAACCCTGGAAGGTAGGTGGTATTATAGTCCCCATTTCACAGATAAAGATATCGAGGTTCACAAAGGTTAATTGACTTGTTCAGGGTCATATATTTACTAAGTCCCTTAGGCCAGATTTGAACTCCTGGACATTTTGGAATCTTTAAAAAAAAAAGCTACACAAATGTCAGTTACTATTGCTGCTCCTGCTACTCTATCACCACTACCACCATCATTACAACTACTGTAACAAAAAAAATTACTATGTTAGGATCATAGGTTTTGTATTCAAAGAGCCTTTAGCAGTTATCTAGTTCAACCAATATCCTCATTTTATAGATGAGGAAACTGAGACCTGGAAAAGAAGAAGCTTGATCACTCAAGATTTCATGGGTGGCAAATAGCAAAGCCAGATTTTAGTCCTCTAGCTCCAAATTCTACTGTCTTTCACACTATCCCTTGTTGCTTTAACAGATTAGAAGCATTTTTTTTTTTACTTATTGTAGCAGCAAGCACGCCAACATTCCCAGGGTGGCTGCCAACACAGGGTCTTAGATCTGCTTTTGTAAAGGAAAGAAACTCAAAATCGGTTAACAAGCTTACTTTAATAAAACAAATATATATATCATTTACCTAGTTCAGGGGGAAAAGGTCGGCACCCCGAACTTCAGAGTATACAGACAGTAGTTTCAAAACAGACAGATCAAGCAGACAGGTTTCCAAACTGTCCCAACATTATATCAATACCAAATCACAGTTACCAGAGAGGAAAGCATCAACATTGAGTTTTCAAAGCCGGGGGCTCTCAACAGCTGCCCAGAGTTTCATCTGGTCAAATCATACAACACTTCTCAAAGTGAGCCCCAAAGCAAAGCCTCACTTTAGAGTTTATATAGCCTTCTCCTGGCTCAGAGAATGTAACAACCTTCTTGACCCACTGCCCAATCACTAAGTATCAAGGTGTGGGCTTTCCTGAAAAACAAACCTCCCAACACAGGCTCTAGGTACACTTAACCTAGGGGCAGGGAAGATCTTTAAATCTGCATTTCCGTTACACTTACATTACACATTACACTGTGAGTCAAGCCATTTACTAGTAGAGCAAAGGACAAAATTAACACTAAATTAAAAGGAAGGAAAACTATGAGAAGAATTTGCATTCAATTAGAACAATTCCAACCTTATATTTTAATTTAAAAAAGACTAATGATGCCAAAAAATTGAAAGCAGATAAAGGAAAAGTCAATCCTGTCTCCATAAAATTAACTGATAAAGCAATCTCCACAACAAGGTGCCCTGAAGCCCCTAAAAGTGCCTTGGCTATCAAATACTTTCTTAACTTGCCAAGCAGAGGGACATGGAAGCCAAGAGTAATACCATTTTAGAATATAAAGTAGTATGCAAAACACAGATGATGATAGAGGAAGATCTGGAAAACAGAGCATAAAAAAGTAGTGGATGGGAAAATGAGTCTGTGGAAAATTTAATATGAAATTCAAATGAGCCATATCATCTAAGATCATTTATAGGTGAAACTAGAGGGCGGAAAAAGATGAGACATGGAATCACTTTCCCAGAATTTCTATAGCAAACCCTTCTCATGATCAGTGACAGCAGAGCCATTAGAGTTGGCTTCTCAGACCTCAGTTTCTGATGTTCCATGGGAGGAAGCATAAATGGCATTGAAGAAGATGAAGCTAGTTTAGAACAAGTACCCAGAAGGTGCCTATACTGGGCAAGGCACAGTTTCAAAACTGATTTTTAACATATCTGAAAACAGAGAAGACACTAAAAGATTGGAGGGAAGAAACAATAAATGCTTTTATTAACAAAAATAAAGTTAAAGGATATTGGTGATTCCCTATGCCTCTGTTATCTTAGGATTATGGATGTAGTGCTGAAAAGGTAATGACAATAGCAGAGTCTGAACCCATGTCCTCTGACTCTCAAGCCAATACTCTTTTCCAATTCTGTATCTCAGTGCCTACTGCCTCATGCAATCTCACTGAGAATGGTCTGGAAGCACATTGAGTGTATACATGATAAAAAATATGGGAAGGGAACAGATAAGCTTTGACAGTCATTTTCCTATAGTACAGCTCATTCTAAGTCATACACTTAAGAGAGTTCCAACAGATAACCCTTTATGTTGGTTTGCGGATTTTTTTTTTAACTGAGGAAGTATTTGATTCAGTAGACCAAAACACAGCTTTGCATTCTTTCCAGTAATAAGGTGTGTCTTGTGTGTATGTTAAAATTATCCAACATTTCTTGACAAATTCTACCCCAGAGATAACTGGCCAATAATATCTGCCTATCAACCTTAAGAGAATCATGGAAGGAGATGTCCAATTGAAAAAGATATGTGTGTGTGTGTGTGTGTATGTGTGTATAAAATGCACTATTTGTTAGGCCCAGCCCTCTAAAGACCCTGTGCTGCTCTTTCTGTGTTAGGTATCTAAGAGAAATCACAGTGTCCCACCTGCCACAAAATACTTAGTATTTTCTCCTAGGCCATGTGGCCTTAAATCTCCCCCACTAAAAATAACACCATTTAGTTAAGGCATTGTCTCAAGGAGGCCCATCTTAAAACATAAATTTACTGCCTGAGAGCTAAATGTTATCACATTCATACCTATTAATGCTGATTAATTGATTGGTTTAGCTTCCTGTCATTTAACAAAAAAGGTGCCTAGGGGATTAGGCATAAGACATTTAAGTTTTGCTAAGGAGAAATGCTCATAAATAGTGCTATACAAATGTTAGTTTAGGTTAAAGCATTTTGAAATTAAAAAGCAGCATAGGAAGGGGGAGATATAATTTGTTACTTGTAGAATGATAATGCTGTATGGTTGTGCGTCCCTACCAGCCTCTTGACTTGTTTCTATCTCTTTCTTTCTCAATCTCTGCCTATCCCTGTCTCTGCCTCTCTCTATTTTTGCATCTGCTATGTTTTGCTTTGTTTGTCTAAAGTTTTATGTTACTGTTTTTACTGTCTTTCTCTGTTTCTGTCTGTCTTTCCTAGTCTGCTATGTCTGTCTGTATATCTCCTCCTGTCTGTTCTTTGGTTGTTGTTTTTTTTTGTTTGTTTGTTTGTTTTGTTTTGTCTTTTGGCTTTCTGTGTATAATGTTTTATGTCTGTCTTTCTGCAATTGTTTTTGTATCTTTGTGTGTTTGTTTCTCTTTTTGAAGTGCAATAATGCTTAATAGGAAGAGTATTATGCTTGGAATCAGGGAACCTGAGTTTCATTCCTGTTTTAGACTTGTAGGCTCTCTAATCAAAGCCAGTCACTTAATCTCTCACTGCCTTATTTTCCTCATCTGTAAAGTGGGGAAATAATAACTGCAGTACTTTCCTCAAGGCATGTTTTAATGAAAAAACTTTGCAAATCTTGAAGTGATCCCTAGAGAGATAGTTTTAAAGTCATATGACCTCTATGGAAAATAAGATGGACATTTCTTTACGTATGGGATTATTGGACATCACATCAGACATCACAATCTAATGAATTTTAACTTGCCCTGTGTGTTATCTTTGACATGCATGCCAAGTAGTGTCAAGCCTTATTATAGAGCATGGGCAGGCTAAGGTCACTTTACCACTACTGAAAGGAGTAGTCTGGGCATCTCTGCCTTCTTGAAACTCTTGACAGCACTGAGTTTGATAATGCTTTTGCTTACAGTGTGGTTATTTGTGTAAGTATTTTAGCTTCCTAATAAGGCCAGCAAGGTGACATGGTGACTGGAGTACTGACTGGACTTGGACAAGGAAAGATGTGAGTTTGAATGTAGTAAGTTGCTGACTAGCTGTGGGCAAGCCACTTTCACTTCATCTGTTAAATGGGATAACAGTCACTGCATTTGCCTCTCTGGGTTGTCATGAGGATCAAATGAGATTATGTATATGTTTGAAAACCTTAAAAAGCGATATGTCTATTATTGTCATTATGAAATTACAGGTTTTTAAGTTGCTTGATAGTTTTTTTTTCTGTTTCCATCACCCTTTACAGTGCTTGTATTAAGTAGACACTAAGTAAATGTGTGTGGGGTAGTTAGGTGGAAACCAGAAGAGGTGATGCAGGTAATGATTACATTTAATGAGGGAGAGCCCTGTTAATTGGAAGGTAGAGAGATGGTTAAAAAGTCAGACAGTATATAGTCAAAGGGTTTAATGGGATAACAAGTGATCCTAGAATGGTAGTATCTCAGAACTTAGTGGATCCTTACAGATCACTCATTCCAAACATTTCTTAAAGAAAAAGGGAACTGAAAGCTAGAGAAGAGAAGAGAACTAGAGATCTGAGCTTGGATTGGTACCAAGCACTTTGGACTCCTGATGCAGTGCCCTTGGCACAGCATGGACTTTTAGAATTATTTGTATATAATTATTCCTACAGCTGGCATATCAGTATTGTAGGTATTTTTTTAATTGTAAGTCAGAAATTAATGAATGGAGTTCAAAGAAGCATCACAGCAAGAGAGGATAGAGAAAAATAACTTTTACATTTTTATATCTCCTAAAGTCCAGTACAGTTTCTCCAACATGTCTGAATTGGACAAGAAGCCCTCTGCGTCTATATTACTGCATATATCTTATGTGGATGTGATCATGGAAGCTAATTGACAGAGTGATTAGATAGGAAGTTGGGCCTAGAGTCAGGAAGATCTGAATTCAAATTTGACCCTAGACACTTACTAGTTGTGTGACCCTGGGTAAGTCATTTATATCTCTTTTCCTTAATTTCCTGAAGTATTAAATGGGAATAATAAGAGCTCTTATCTCACAGGGTTGTTATGAAGATCAAATGAGATAATAATTGTAAAATGCTAAGCGCAATATCTGGTGCCTAGTACACAATATAGAAATGTTAGTTATTGCTGCTGCTGCTGCTACTTTGGGAACCCTCCTTCCTCTCTGTAGAAGAAAAGCAAATTCAGAGATTTTGCTCCTGAGTGGAATAGTGGAAAATCTAATTGGACTTAAAAACAATAGATTTAGAGAATTCATGTGATTTGGAAAGTGGGAAGAAGGAATCAAATATAATTTTAAAATATAAAATAAGCTTTAATTTGTGTACTCTTTCAGTCAGAGCTAAGAATGTGATATAAGTAATATCAGTACTTAGGATATAAAAAGGTAACAATTTATTTCAAATACACACTTAATGAAATCTTGTGATTCTCTACTCTTCCCTAGCAAAATCAAATAGAATTTAAAGAAAAAAAAACTGTAATTCAACTGAAAAACTGGTATCCATGTTTTGGTAGTTCTCACACTGTGGCTTGCTTTCTTTGTTATGGTTAGAAGGGGATAATGCTTTAAAAAAAACTTTGGGAATTCCCCTCAAACATTTTGTTATCCTCAGAGTTTATCCAAAATGTTTATTAAGGGACTGAGATACGCTTAAGGGTTGAAAAGTTGAACTCCTCAATTTTCTCCCTTGGGAATGAATGAATAGATCTGAGCCAAATGAGGAGCTGCAAATACCAACAGATAGTAGTAATGGAGTTTGCTTCAGGGCACCCACCCCTTTGCCACACCATTTGACAATTTCAGCTATCAGCAGGGAGAAACCATTAAAAGTGATGGATTAGGGAGGAGAATGGGAGAATGCACCTGGCTGAAGAATCATCTGAATGTGATCTAAGTTATCTTCAGAATTGTACTCCTGTAGATTAGAAAAGTAAGCAATTGAAATAATTTCCAGAAGTTTCACAAAATAAATCAAGGGAAATTACTTCTTTTTTGCCAGGAGCATTGGGATTATAATCTTCTAGAGTTTAGATATTTTTTAACTTTTGAAAGTATATTAAAAATTAATATTTGTAAGAGGTAGCTCATTGGGAGGGGAAAGGGAGGATAGAGTGGGAAATGTGGGTGATATGAAAACAAAAGATTTTTAAAATCTATTTAGTAAAAAAAAAATCACACCTCTATCAGATACAAAAATACTTTGTGTGATATATTATCATCTTTATTTTATAGTTTAGAAATCCAAAATTTAACTTGTCTAACTACTAAAATCAGAAAAATTCATGAAATATTTAGCTGAATATACTTAAATATATAATTTTGGTATATATTAAGATTGTTCATAAAACAAAAGCTCTATCACGTTTTCTTTTTCTGTACCTTATTTTACTTCTAAATCATCTAATCCTTTAATGTTCCACTTTGATTCTTCATTATGGTATAGAGTGACTCTAACTTCTTGAATGCTATACCAACAGAGTATGCTACTAAGCCCAGAAAGCTGCCAATATGGTCCTACAGACAGTATGTGTCCATTGTCCAAAGAACAACCAAGCAAAGCATGAAAAGGCTCTTTGTTAGACCATTGGCCACCAGAGGACAGTATGCATTAAACTGTCTACTGAGGCACGGATCTATGATGTTTAGGAGCAAGTGTAGTCCAACAAATGTACAATCTGATTGAAGTAGAAAGATGGAAGTCAATCCATTTACTCCTAATCAGGAGCGTACTTATGTTCTAGTCAGCATTACTATTCCCCACATATAACCAGGTAGAAGTTAAGTTCTACAATAGACAAAATTTGTGAATTCATTTTAACTTTTAAAATAATCTATACTGATGATCTTCATTAGTGAGGATGATAAAAAGTTTACTCTATGTAACTGACTTGGATTCAAGTAAGCAGAAAAACAAATGATTCTAAAAGGAACCTATTTCTGATGTATATAATTTAATAGCAAAACCAGTTAATACTATGTGCACATAAATAGTCCTTTTAACTTGGCTGTTCATTGTTCTAGCTCTGCCATGCTTTTGTGGTTTACCCTATCCAGATAGAAACCAATCTTATTAAACCTGAGACTGAAATACTACTAGCTTGATCCCCTCATCTGTATTAGCAGAAACTTAGAAGATGAGCTAACGCCTGTTTGAAAGCAGCTCTTGTGTTTGACTTGAAATCTAAAAAGTACCTCAGTCACTTGGTTATTTCCTTCTGTGTTAGTGCTTCTTCATAACTGAAATGATAAGTCTGATTTTATGTTTGTTGTAGTATAATTATTTTCAAAACACTGAACATGTCTGTTTTTGTTTTCTGGAGTTTCCAGAGAAGCTTGTATAGCCATAGATTATGATTGAAATTAATGCCCATTTTCTATTTAATTTTAACTAATTTGCTGCGTAATGGAAACATATGGGAACATTTTTTCTAAATTTTTAAGAAATAAAGTCTCTTTTTATGGCATTGATCTTCAAGAGTTGGTGGTAAAGGAATAAAGGGGAGGTTTTTTTGTTTTTGTTTTTGTTTTTTTACTTTAATTAAGTTGCAGTATCTAAGTAACTACTATGCCCATAATGTCAGTTTAAGTATTGGCATCTGATCTTAGACAAATACACTCATACCACACACAAAGCAGAACTAAAGCTCAGTATTGGGTTTTGCTGTTGACTGTGCTTTTGAATTCCTACTACAAAGCACGTAAGCATATAACAGTTTCTTGTTGCTGGAAGCACTCTGCTGTGGGCTGTGAAATCCAGATCTGAAATTACTGAGGGAATTGGGGTCATTTACTTCAATAGATCCATAAGTCATAATTTGGTCATGGAGTTTCATCTTATTTGTTTCCTGTTGGGCCTGATTACTCAAAACTTAACAGCTATGGAATAGCTTTTCTTTCCCTCCCTCTCATTCGTTCCCTTTCATCCCAATCTTACCCTCCTCCCAGCCTAATGTTTTTTTCCCCATGCAGAGGTAGATGAATGATGTTGTAATTAGCTATAGTAACCTTGCTGTTCTATCATCAATCAGATATTGCTGTATATCTAGCAAAGATCTGGCATATATTTTGGCAGTAGGTTAGCTAAATGAAGTACTAATGAGGTGACCAAGTTTTAACCTATGCTTGGCACCATTTATGCTTTGGTATTCAGAGTATTTTAAAAGTTGGTGGGGAGGAGGAGGAAAATAAACTGTGTTAAACATTGAGTTAAGTGTAAGTTATAGTAAAACCTCAAAACTGGAGACCTCTACCAGATATTAAATGGATCTCACAAAATCAAGGTTAAAATGTTTCTTGAAGCAAGTAAACAACTAGATGTTGGTATAAATTTGGTAATTTTACCTCTGCTGCATACTAGCTTACTCTAGGAGAGATTTGACTCCTATCAAACCATATATATGTATAAAGAGCTCTCATAGAGTTGCCGGGGTGTTATGTGATGAGTATAGACAGAAAAATGTTCTGTATCATAGCTTTGCTTTTTCAGTGACCTGCTAGTGTGTATTTTTTTCAGATAAGTAGCCACTTTTAAAAGCAAGATTTAATATTTTTTAATAATCTACTTTTTGAAATTCTTCTTTTTTTGATGTGTGGGTCTCTAATTCTCCTGAGGTCACTGTAATTTAATAGTAGAAGAATATTAGATGAATGTGGAATTTTTCATTTGAATTTTCTATTTGAATCTCTAAGATCACAAAACACGAAAAAGATAATGCTTTTATCTTTATTACTTTAGATTCACATGATATAAGTCTACCCTGAAACTTCCCCCAAAATTCAGAATTCACTAATTCCCTTTTGGCCTCTTAACAATTCTGGAACCATACTGAGACCAAATCTGCTGATTCCTTTAATAAACAAACTTTAGGAAAGGTCTTCCTAGACTCCCCTTGAGGTTTTTATATCTTTTTTTTCAGATTGCCTTTAATAGAAGGTCCAGTGAAGACATTTTTTGAGGCCTAGTCTACAAGTATAATGAACAGTGTCAGTGAACCACTACTTTGTATGTCACATTGAGCTTCCTATATTTCCCTGGACATTAATAAAGTGACTTGAGATGTTGCCTTTTAATAATAAATGGAGGAAAAGAAAGAAGAAAGAAGAGAAAAGAAAAGAGGCAGGGAAGTAGAAAAAATTTCATCCTAATGCCCTCTCTCCACTTCCTTACCAAAAAAAAATACAAATTAAAAAAAACTGTCACATAAAATAAAAATGACCTAGCATAAGGTAAATCATTACAAACTAATATTTTCAATTTTTTTGTATAATCTAGGGTAGAAATCCTTAACCTGGAATCTGTGAACTTAAAAAAAAAACAATAATTATTCCAATACAATTGATTTCCAGTATATAATCCTATATTTTGTTTAGTTTTGTTACTTTTAAAAACATTATTGTCAGAAGGGGCCCATAGGCTTTACCAGATTGCCAGAAGAGTCAATCACACACACACACACACACACACACACACACACAAAAGGTTAAGAACCTCTGATCTAAAGTAACCAACACATGACTGCATATAATTGCCATTGACTTGGTACATGTACTTGCTAGTATTGAGGGTATAATAAGACTCAATGTCTCCTTTACTAAATGCTTTATTCATTGACGATCTGTATTACGATTTTGTCACAGATGTGCCTCTGATTCCAGTATTTATAATTCACTGGGCTTATACAACCATATCTTGCAATTTGCTGTGGACCCTCAAACAAAGTACTTATAATCACCCTACTGGTTTTCTTTTGTAGCCTGAAATTCAGGAATCCTGACCAGCTATTCTTTCTCCATGCAAAGGGCTCCTCTTTCCTGACAACTTCAATAGAATGTTTAGTCTTTTGATTTTGTCCTGATGTCAGTGTGTGTGTGTGTGTGTGTGTGTGTGTGTGTGTGTGTGTGTGTGTAGATGTGACTCTGTGTGAGTGTTTTCTCTTTCAGCCCAGATGGACAGAAAAGAAAGCACTAATTTAATTATTTACGGAAGATCCATCTTAAGGACAAGTCACTCAGAGTTGGACACGCTTTCATGGCTAGCTCAGGATTTTCTCATTTACTTTATCTGATAAAGCTGTATGATAAATTAGGCCCCGATATACACAAATGTGGTTGTTTCCTTTTTCTGTACCCCTACTTGAAATTAAACTAAGGTCTTGATGTAGCCCACTGAAAGGGAGAAATCCAGCTCCACAGCTAGGCTCTGTTTATTCTCACATCTCAGAGCCAAGAGGAAAGTGACAGATCTTTGCTTAGATATTGTGACAGGAGAAGCTACCATCTTTGCATTTGCCCCCTTTTTCACATTTACCAGATAAAAGGGAACCTCACAGAGATGGCCACAGTAAACGGATTCTTTTAAATATTATATATCACACATGAATCATGGAAAATTGGATCCATTCATTTTGTCCCAGTGATATATTTAGAATGTTTAGATTTCTTTACCACTGTCAGAAAAATGCAAGGGGCAGAAAAGCAAATGTATATATGTATATAAAAGGATTATATAGATAGTGATCTGTGTTAAAGTCTTTTGTAAGCTATAGCAAAAGCATTTAGAAATGGAAGATATGGGGACTTTCCTGATCTTTAAGTATGCATATAAAATTATAGCCAAAACAAGTGTTATAAATATTCTTTGATTTTTGTTTGGATTTAACTTATACATGTATTATGACTAGATTGGGCTGTGTAGGATATTCCAAAAGTCTTAGTGCCAAAGTCTTAGAGCCATCTTAAATTCTAGTAGCTCTTACATCACCTACCTCCCAGAATTGTTATAATAATCAAATGAGATAATAATTATAAAGTGCTTAGGATAGTATCTGGCACATAGTAGGGACAGTTAGATAGTGAAGTGGATCAAGTGCTGGTCTTGGAATCAGAAAGACTCATCTTCCAGAGTTCAAATCCAGCTGGAGACACTTGCTAGTTGTGTGGCCCTGGGCAAGTCACTTAATCCTGTTCTCAGTTTCCTCATCTGTAAAATGAGCTGGAGAAGGAAATGGCAAACCCCTTCATTATCTTTGTCATGAATGTAGTCATGAAGAGTCCAAAGGTTAGCTCTTATTAGTGAATAGTATAAAACAGCACTAAGACTTTTGGAATACTATTCCATTATGTTTTGTCTTCTCAGTACATTAAAATAAAAACAACGGCAATGTTTGATGGTTTAAGATACTGTGACATAAAAAGCCTTACTTTGGATCATCTGGGGAAAGCATTTCTATATTTTTTAAAAGAATAGTGTTTTTTATTTCCTCTGCAGACTTCATTGGTAGTAACTGAATCACAGGATACTAATTGGTTTTTATTTTATCCGGTTTTAAGAAATAGTAATGATCATTTTAGGCTCAAAGTTTTTTTAAACAAATGAAATGAAACTCTGTCATACCAAGATCTGAAGCCATAAGGTGAGCTCTTCATTTTATTCACCACTCAAGCATAATGTCGTTTGACTTCGAGTTGGAAGTTGGTGTCTTTGATGACTTATGACTGATGAGCTTAGCACTTGATTAACTAAAATTTGTATGGAAAGAAATTAAACTACTGATTTTACTATAGGAAAGGGCACTAAGCTGTATTTAAATTCTACCCACTTCCTCTAGTTAATTAACAAATAGTACTGATTAACCCCTTTGTGCCCAGCACTGGGCTTTATCTTGTAGTAGATTACAAAATAAATGTAGCCCTACTCTGAGTAAATATTCTAGGTTCCCCCTTTTACATAAAGCTATTCCCAATCCCAATTGCTAATGTCCCCAAAATTATTGGGCTACTTTATATTTATGCTGCATATATGCACACATGTACTTATTGTCTCTCCTATTAGACTGTAATGTCATTGGAAGTAGGGGTTGTTTGATTTTCTTTTTGTCTTCATATATACACTCAGCATCTGTCACACTGCCTGTCACATAGTAGGTGTTAAACAAATGCTTGTCGATTGGTGGATGAATCTGTGTCATTTGGGAAGTCACTTGGTTTAATTTTTTTTCTTTCACATTTATGAAGGGAATGATAGTCCAGTTCAACATTTATGTATAAAATACTGTGCTAAGGACTAGGGGAAGTATAATGTTTAGACATGAAGACATGCCCTTCATAGATTTTATCATCTAGTAGGAAGATGAAACACATAGGAAAATAACTATAATGCAGTCAATCAACAAACATTTATTAAGTGCCTGTAGTATGCTAGGAATGGTTAATATATCCTCAACTCAGCTGCAAAAATGATTTTCCTAAAGCTCAAGGCTGACCACATTGGCCCCCTATTCAATATGATCCTATTGCTGCCCTTACTTCCAGGATCCAACCTAGTCTTCTACCTGATATTCAAAGTTCTTCATAATCTAGACTATTCCTACCTTTCTAGTCTTAATGACTAGTCTATACATGTGAGACTCCATCCATCTTGCGACTCTGCTTTTGCAGAGACTGTCTGAACCCCATTCCTCAAATACTCTCCCTTCTGCCTTCTGGCTTTCTTGCAGATTCAGCTTAAAGTCTACTCTCTACAAAAGGCCTTTTCTAGATTCTCCTGCTACTAGTGCCTTCCCTCTGAGATGACCATTGTATGTGTTCAGTATGTTTCTTAGATGCATGTAGTTATTAAATGTATATTTTCTCCCCTATTGGATTGTGAGTTCCTTGAGGGTAGGAATAGTGGTTTTCCCTTTCTTTATATCCCTAGAATTTAACTTGGTATGTTGTAAGATACTTAATAAATACTTGTTGATTGATTGATCTGCATAGATGGTAGTTTTGGAAAGTAAAGATATAATGGGAAAGGTCAAACAGAACCTTTGTGGTTGCCCACCTCAGGGGGCTGTTGGGAAGATTTAACTAAAGATATGAAAGAGCTGAGTATAAAGCATGCATTATTTCTGTTTAAAAAGCTTTTGCTATCACTAATAAATATGAGTATTCAGATAAAACAGTTCTTATATTCCCACTTTAAGATTCATCAACATCTGGTAACATTCCATTTAGTTTTGTAGCTACAACTTGGGGCCTTTAATTAACGGAGGAAATCCATGTAGCCTATACCTTGAAATACCTGTGTCATTGCTCGTCACTCCTGTATTCCAGTTGATATTCCTTTCTTAATCTGTTAATCAGTTCTGGCAATGGGTTTATTTGTTTGTCCAAAACAAACAAGTAAGAATAAAAAAATGCCGATCACTTCTTTCAAGATTATAGACAAAATTCGTCTTTTTCTGGGAAGCTGTTCCTAATTAATCCCTGACCATTATATTGTTGTGACATTACCCTGCAGTTGTAATTTAGAAGTATTTTCTCATTTTGCCATCTCATCTGCACTTTTGTTTCCTGAACTAGAGTGTAAAGCAGTAGCTTTGTCTTTCATTTCTATCTCCCAACAGATTCTTGTATAATACAAAATATCCAGCTATAGATAAAACAATAACTCCAACAACTTGTTTCCATTTTTATTCCTTCTTCTTGTACTGTAGGTGAGACAGACATTATTTTACTCATTTCAAGAAAAAAATGAGAAAGGATGTGATGTGATGGAGCTGTCATCCCACAGTAACTGGCAATAAATGCCCAAAATAGAATCATTAGATATTTATTTGTTTTGACTAGACTCTTTTCTCTCCTTTTTCTTCTTCCCTTCTTCTCCCTTACTATAACTATGAGCTTTACGGGTTCATTATTTATCCACTCCCTCTAGAAAACATTATGCTTAAACTAAAAGTATGTGTGGGTTAGGGATTGAGAGACAAAAAGGAAGTTTCTCTCTTAGACTTTTAAAAACATAACTCTGGAGATAGAAGTCTGAAACAAATTAGACTTATAATTACTGGATGGCCATGTCTTTGTTTTTAAGAGATTTGGAAAACAAAGCTCATAATTTTGATCTTTATCCTAAGTTATCATAACTTATCCAAAGTATTGTCTGCTGCATTCTTTCTATGATTTATCTCAAAATTAGCAGGGAATTTTTTTCAGTGTTGATATATTTATTTTGTTATTATTTAAGAATTCTTTGTACACCAACAAGTAGCATAAGAAGAATTTATTAAATGCTTAGTATATGCTAGGCATTGTCCTAGGCATGTGTCCTAGACACAAAAAGTCTAGTGAAACCATTTCTGCCCTCAAGGAGCTTACTTTAGTGAATCGTTAAAGAAAGTATTATTTACTAATGTTTCTAAATGGAATGATATCTATATGCTTAAAGTTTTTTCATCAATTTAACAATAATTTTTATTAAATAATTACTGCATATAAAACACTATAATAGGCCCTGGATAAAAAATGTGGAGAGAAAAAGACAGTCCCTACCTTCAAATATCTCATGTTCTAATGGGAAGCATACATTTATACAAATAGGCCTAATAAAAGACAAGGTATGATAACAGAAAAAAAAGGAATGCACGGTCCTCTTGAGGAGGGAAAAAATACTTTCATTATGTATAAGGGCCATAAGGACATTTTTTCTTGGAAAGAGAAGCACCTGAAATGAGACTTATGGGAAATTTTAGTATTACCTCTACTATAGTAACTAGAGAGGTTTGTACAGTTATAAGAAAAATCAAGGCCAAAAGTCATTATGTCTAAAAAAAATAATTCTGTTTTTATAATTCCAACCTTTTCTAATATTTTTCTCTGATATTTGTGAGAGTTTGTGTTTGAGTGGGACAATCTGTCTTAACATGAAAAGGACATGAAGTTTAACTCTCCAGGTTATTCAAGGAAAGAAGAAAAAATAAAACACCTTTTCTTTAACTATTCAGATAATTGAGGCAATAGTGAGTTTTTTGTTTAATTTTTTGCTTGGATAATCTGGATAATTGACTCAGCTTTCTCCTTCCCTTCATATAAATAGACACAGCTTAATTATTTATTCAGTAGGTAGTTACTTGTGCTTCCTTTGAATGGGGCCATGGAAAAATGTAGGACTCACATTGGTAAATGTTGGTAGAGCCAGTGCCAATTTTTTTAGTCAAATAAATGTGTGTGAATGTATGACAGAAAATAAACCTGATGAATTCTTAAAACTTTGCAGAATTTCTTTGTTGTTAGTGTAATGAAAAATAAAAGAAACTAAATGATTTTATCGATTTTAAATTTTATTATAGAGTTCTTATGAAGCAAAAATATTTGAATTTGTCCTTACATTTAGTAAGGAAGCAAGAGAAAACATAGGCTAAAATTAACAGATGAAAGCACACTGTATAAATTTCTTTGTAGGGAAAAGGCCAATTATTTTACTCTCTACAGCCCTATAGCACATAAATTAAAACTATCCAAAGGTAGATTTTTATCTCTTTTATATTTTTCCTGAAGTTCAAGAAAATATTTGTCTTTTATAGTGGGTGTGAATACTCAGGTAAATAAACCAATAGCAGTAGTAGTAAGGGGGTAGATTCATTTTTAAAGGATAAACTTTAAAATTCGATGACAAATGCTGATACATTCCTGTTTAAATATCACATTTACTATAGTCAGGTATTTTCAACCTTTTCATTGGTCATGTAAGGATAATTAAAGCAGCTTTCATATACTTGGATTTTGTCAGGGATGACATTACAGTAATTTCATATCAAGGACAGATTGAACCTAAAACTGAGACCATGCAAAGGCTAGCATCAAGAAAGATGATACTTAGGGAGCTCCAGGATTTACTTACAATGGCTTCCATGTTCCATTGGAGAAGCATTTATAATAATTCTGGAGGGCAGCTAAACCTTCAAATACATAATATGGACAGGAACTCAGTGGTTACCTGGCATGTCCTTGGTGGTTTACCATGCTGCTTGGGGGCAGCCCCATCTTTGGTACATCAAAATATGAATGTGGTGCCTTCATTGGCACCATGGAGAAGAATGGTGTGACATATTCCAAAGAGGTGTCATCAGCTGCTTGTGTCAAATTTAGCTAAATAGTTATTTAAAGACTGAAGTTCTAAGCTCTGAATGGAAATAACTATATCTGTTTGATTTTGGGTGAAAGTATCCAGCATAGCTCTTTCATTTTCAGGACTCAACCACAATAGTACTTTTGAGCAGTTGATTTTCAATCTTTTTCTTTATTTGTTTAAAAGGTCATAAATTTATTTTAAACTTAAATACAAAATAAGAAAAAAAAAACATTGCCACATACACAGCAGAAAGTGAGAAAATTCAATATAAGGCAATGCATTTTCATTTCAAGAAAACCCATGTATTATTTTCAAAATTGTCTTTCTTTTCTTTGCTTCCTTGTAGGCTTTCTTTTGTCCTCTGCTGCGTATTTTTAATTTAGGTTTTCCCTTTCCCTCCCCCCACAAGTATAATACAATTTACATGTGGATGCACACACACATATGTACACAGAGAGATATTCCTATAGACACATAATATTCCCTCTTTAACCCATTTCCAGTAGTGTTCTAGAACTATCTGCCCTCCTCTCCATGTAAGTCCTCTGTATCTGCTCTTCCTCTTGTGCTTCATTTGTATGAAATAGTTGCTTTTTTTACCTTTTCCTACTTCATTTTGCTTTTTAGAATCACATACTCAGCTCTACTCCAGTCTTTCTTTCAAACTACCCAGTTATTAATGACAATTTTAGACATACAGTTTACATTTCCATACGTAAAAAGTATACAGTTTGTCCTTATTGAGTCCCTTGTGATTAGTCTTTGATGTTTACCTTATGTTTCTCTTGGATTTTTTATGTCAAATTTTCTATTAAGTTCTGGTCTTTTTGCAATAAACTCCTGAAAGTTGGGCAGAGCCAAGATGGCCACATAGAAGCAGAAGAACTCCCTGCACTCCCCCTATAACCACTTCAAATATAAATGACTATAAAATGACTCTAAATGAACATTAGGGCTACAGAACCCATAAAGTGACAGAGAAAAACAAATCTACTGAAGACACCCCAACAGGCCAGCAGGAAGGGTCCATCACAGCCTGCTGGGAGCAGAGAGCCCTGCATGCATGAGACCGGGGTTTTAGCCTCAGGGGAGCCCAACCAGGCCCAGCTAAAGGGACATCAGAAGAGTAGATCACCAGCAGCTGTAGTGGTTTCCAGAATTATCAACCCATAAATGCCAAAGACAAAGTGAGAGGTCAGTGTAGACTTTGGGAGAGGGAGTCTGGGAGTGCGGTCCAAACTCTGCCCCCTAGGGAGAAGTGGATGAGGCACAGCGACCACAGCCACACAGCTGCTTCAGAGCTCCTAGCCTGCAGGTTGTAGGGGGACCAAGCAACCATTCTGAGGGGTAATCGCTCTTGCTTTAACCACCTTGGATCTGGATTGCTGTCTAGGGTGGAGGTCTTGGTCTGTGTGACCAGTGGGTCAGAGTGTGTGGAGGCTTCAGAGAGGGCAGCCAAATAATAGGTCCAGCAGCTGAAAAAACCGCAGCAATTTGGGACAAAGCTCTCCTCTCTGGAAGCAGAGTTCTACTGTGGCAATAAGCTCAAAAGTCAAGTAATTGAGTGGCAACATGAGCAAGCAAAGGAAGCAAAGCAAGGACAGCAATCCAACTTTGGATTCCTCTTTTGGGGACAAACAGGATCAAAGTATGGAATGGCAGGAAGACAAAAAAGTCAGATCTCCTGCACCAAAAGCTTCCAAAAAAATATGAGTTCATTACAGACCATAGAGGAGCTTAAGAAGAATTTTGAAAACCAAATAACAGAAGTGGAAGAAAAATTGGGAAGAGAAATGAAAATGATGCAAGAAAATCATGAAAAGAGGGTCAACAATCTGACTGAAGAAAATAATACCTGGGGGGCGTAGAAAAGATGGTGGAGTAGAAACAGCGCGTCCAAGCCACTCTGCCCCCAGATTACCTCCAAACTATGTAAAAGGGGATTCTGAACAACTTCTGGAGCCCCAGCACCCACAGAACAACACAGAGAAGCTAACCTCCCACTGAGGACAGCCCAGCAGCCCTGCAGGAAGGACCAGCACAGTGGTCTGGGAGCCACCAGCTCAGCCGCAGTGTGGGGGGAGCCTGAATCGCGGTTTTAGCCCCAGGGAGGCAGGGCCAGCAGCCAGCTGGAGGGACCCCAGAACACCAGCAGCTGTGGCGACTCCAGAATTATCAACATAGAAATGCCTAGGACAAAGTGAGAGGATAGTGCCCTATGGACTTTGGGACCAGTATTTGGGGAACCCATCAGCTTCCTCCCCTGGGGGCTAGAAGCCACTGAGGAGACACGCCATTTTGCAGTTTTCAGAGGCAGCTCCAGCTCCTGGTCTGTGAACTGTAGGGAGATCTAGTGATCAGTCTTGGGGGGTAATCGCTCTTGCTTTAACCTCCCTGGATCTGGATTGTGATCTGGGGTGGAGGTTGTCGGTGGGTTTCCAGCTTCCCAGAAAAGGAAGTTGCCCCCCCCAACATGTTTGGGGTGAAAGTTCCTGTCTGGCGCCAGGCCATACTGTAGCAATAAGCCGAAAAGTCAAGTAATTAAGTGGCAACATGCCAAGGCAAAGGAAACAAATTAAACAGAAAAATGCAACCTTAGACTCCTACTTTGGAGGAAAAGAGGATCCAAGATTAGAGCAGGAAGGGGACTGTGAGGTCAGAAGTCCTGCTTGAAAAGCCCTAGGGGAAAACACATGCAGGTTGCAGGCCATAGAGGACCTTAAGAAGGACTTTAAAAATCAAATAAGAGAAGTGGAGGAAAACTTGGAAAGAGAAATGAGAAGGATGCAGGAGAAGTATGAAATGAGGGTCAACAGCCTAACTGAGGAAAACAACACCTTAAAAATAGACTAACTCAAATGGCAAAGGAGGCCCAAAAGGGCAATGAGGAGAAGAATGCCTTAAAAAGTCGTATTTGCCAGATGGAAAAAGAAGCTCAAAAGTTCACTGAGGAGATTCATTCCTTCAGAGTTAGACTGGAGCAAATGGAAGCTAATGACTTTATGAGAAATCAAGATGCTGTTAATCAGGTCCAAACAAATGAATGATTAGAAGGCAATGTGAAATATCTCATGGGAAAAACCACTGACCTGGAAAATAGATTGAGGAAAGACAATTTAAAAATTATTGGACTACCTGAAAGCCATGATCAAAGAAAGAACCTAGAAATCACCCTTCAAGAAATTCTCAAGGAAAACTGCCCTGATGTTTTAGATCCAGGGGGCAAAATAGAGGTTGAAAGAATCCACAGATCACCTCCTGAAAAAGATCCCCAAAGAAAACTCCCAGGAATGTTATAGCCAGGTTCCAGAATCCCCAGATCAAGGAGAAAAATACTCCAAGCAGCCAGGAAGAAACAATTTCAATATTGTGGAAACACAATCAGAATAGCTCAGGACCTGGCAGCTTCTACACTGAGAGATCGAAGGGCATAGAATGCGATATTCCAGAGGGCAAAAGAGCTGGGAATGAACCCAAGGGTCACCTACCCAGCAAAATTGAGTATTTTTTTTTTCAGAGAAAAATATGGTCATTCAGTGGAATAGAGGACTTTCAAGCATTCTTGAGGAAAAAACCAGAGTTGAATAGAAAATTTGACATCCAGATGCAAGAAGCAAGAGATGCCTGAGAAGGTAATCAGGGAAAAGGAATCAAAAGGAACTTATCAAAGTTGAACTGTTTACATTCCTACATGGAAAAACAATAACTATGACTGATGATATCTTTCTCACTATGAAAATAATGGAAGAAGGGTGTATGGTCATATGAATACATATGTGAATGTGTGTATATGCTTACAGTTATATATGGATAGAGGGCATAGGTTGAATTTGTTGGGAATGGAGGATACTCAAGGGGTGAAATTATGAGGTGAGAGAGGAAAGTGGCAAGAGGAGATGGGGAAAGACAAGGTAGGGCAAACTATCTCATGTAGAAGAAGGGAGGGGAAGTGGTTGCAAGGGAGGGGAAGAATAGGAAGGCAAAAAGACAAAACCACATTCTCATTGAATTTGGTTCAGGGAGAGAATGACATACATACTAAATGGGATATCTCAACCTGCAGGAGAATAGGGGTAAGGGGGATGAGAAGAGGGATGATGGATGGGAGGGCATCCTTGGGGGGAGGGGAGGTTGGAAGTACCCACTATAGAAGAGGGACAGGATCCAGTAGGGAATGGACCAGGTGGAGGGTGGGATGAGTGGGAGGGAATTATAAGCAGCCTTGTACAAGATATCTACTATGGTAATGTTTAGCATAGCTAGACATGTACAACATATACTGAATTACTTATCTCCCCAGAGGAAATGGGTGACAAGGGAGGAAGGAAATGGATCTGAAATTCGAGGTCTTAAGATTAAATGTTTCAAATATATATATATATATATATATATATATATATATATATATATATATATATATATATATATAAAATAAAAGAAAATCATACCTTAAAAAATAGACTGACTCAAATTGCAAAAGAAGCTCAAAAAGCCAATGGCGACAAGAATGCCTTAAAAAGCCAAATTTGCCAGATGGAAAAAGAATCTCAAAAGCTCACTGAAGAGAATCATTCCTTCAGAATTAGGTTGGAGCAAATGGAAGCTAGTGACTTTATGAGAAATCAAGACTAATAAAAAGATTCAAACAAATGAAAAGATAGAAGGCGATGTGAAATACCTCATTGGAAAAACCAATGACCTGGAGAATAGATACAGGTGAGATAGTTTAAAAATTATTGGATGGCCTGAAAGCCATAATCAAAAAACAAACTTAGAAATCATCCTTCAAGAAATTCTCAAGGAAAATTGCCCTATTGTTTTAGAACCAAAGGGCAAAATACAGGTTGAAAGAATCCAATGATCACCTATTGAAAAAGATCTGAAAAAGAAAACTCCTAGGAATATTATTCCTGGGTTCCGGAGTTCCCAGATCAAGGAGAAAATATTACAAGCAGCCAGGAAGAAACAATTCCAATATTGTGGAAACACAATCAGGATAACACAGGACCTGGCAGCTTCTACATTGAGGTATTGAAGGGCTTGAAATATGGTATTCTGGAGGTCAAAGGAGCTGGGATTGAATCCATGAATCACCTGCCCAGCAAAACTGGGTAGTGGGTTTCAGGGGAAAATATGGCCATTCAATGAAATATAGGACTTTCAAGCATTCTTGATGAAAAACCAGAGTTGAATAGAAAATTTGACATTCAAATACAAGAGGCAAGAGAAGCATGAGAAGGGAAACAGGGAAAAGAGATCATAAGAACTTATCAAAGTTGAACTATTTACATTCCTACATGGAAAAATAATAATTGTAACATATGAAATTTTTTCTCAGTTGAAGGGAATATGAATGTATATATACATATATATGTCTATATAGGAAGGTATTTGTGTACAGGTATACATAGACAGAGGGCAGAGGACCAATTGAATAAGAAAGGATGATACTTAAAAGGTGAAATTGAGAGTTGAGACAGGAATATGATGAGAAGAGATGGGGAGAGACAGAAGGGGGTAAATTATCTCATATAGAAGAGGTAAGGGAAAACTCTTACAATGGAGGGGAAGAACAGGAAGGCAAAAGGTCAACCTTACTCACATTGAATCTGGCTTAAAGAGAGAATGACATACATACTAAATAGGGTATCTCACCATACAGGAAAGTAGAGGGAAGACTATAAAAGGGGGGTGATGGAGGGGAAGGTAGGTTGGGGGTGGGGAGAGAAGTTAGAAGCACACACTTTTGAAAAGGGCCAGGGTCAAAATAGAGAATAGAATAAGTGGGGGTGGGATAGGATATAGGAAAATATAGTCCATCTTTAACAACATATCCACTATGGAAATGTTTTGCATAGCTATATGTGTACAACCTATAATTAGAGTTAATAGAACTAGATGAATGAAACCCATAAGCACTCATGGGAAAGGTGGGACATACCGAAGAAAAACTGTTTATTTCAGAGTCTGAGGGCCTAGTAGACGCCTCTCTGGAAATCACTGTACTATTAAAAAATTCATCCCTTTGATCAATACCTATAGATGAATAATAACTAATGTAAACCATATACTATCATAGGAAATGATACTATAGGATCCTCTCTACCAGTACTTTGAGGATCACTGTAACTATTGCTATTAAATCCAGGAGTTAGTTGCTTACCAGAAAGTATCTTTCATGTAGCCAATAATTGCAGATTCATTTAAAACAAAGGCTTAGTATCTTAAGTACTTGGTTAATTTAAAAATAGTGCTAAAAGATACTAAGTTCTAATGTGAGGTCCCTGAGAATAGGAATTGTTTTATTTTTTTTTTGTATTTGCATTCTCAGGGACTAGTCCAATGTATGGAATAGAGTAGGTTCTTCATCAGGGTTTGTTGATTAAAGACTTGTACAACAGCTTCATGTTAAGAGATATGGTAAATTAACCCTCAAGTTCTAATATATCTCTATAGTCTACATTTGTTAATTTCTAATAATAATCACTTTATGTAGTTACAAACTATATAAACATTCATTGCTTGGTTTAAACTGCTTTAAAATAATAAATGAAACTGAATGCAAAGATTAGCATGTCTTTCCAACTGAATGGCTATAACATGTTTATGTGTTATATGACAGCTATTTCCAAGTGAAAAGAAATCAACTGGATGTTGTTGCTATCTATAGCAGTTAAATAGCAATTTCTATAGTACAGAATTAATGATTCTATGTATTCTTATTAAAACATTAAAGTAGTTTTAGATTCAATAAGTAATCACTGAAATTTTTTGTCCTCTATGTGGAGTTTTTAAAAGTATTTGGATGAAATGCTTAATATGATAGCACCTGGTAAAATAATTATTATCAGAATGACCTTTTCTATTGACAATTTGACAGACACTTGATGGACAGCATTCTCCTTTGCTTGGCCAACCTTTTATTATCTCTTAGAAAATGAGAAGATTGTAACCTAAAGAAAACGATAACATTCTTAATAGTCATTTGCTGCATGTCCCTTGTCATGCTTATCCTTACATTTTTAAAAAATCACCTTACTTTCTCATCAAGTTATTTCTCATTACCTGGAGAAAGAAGTTTTCTATGGGGAGATTTTTCCAAAACAACAGTACAGATGCTGAGCCAAATTTCCCTAGTGTCTTGAGGACTCCCCAAGGCTACTTAGCAGTACCAGCTTTGTGTATTAAATAGTCCTACAGTGTCCTCTAAGAGTTAACACAGATTCCAAAAAGTACCTAATTTACAGCTAGGGAGTAACTTCAATACTGGAAGAATCTGGCTAAAGGTGTATACAAACAAAATGGGGGTGGGAGGACAGGATTCATTTCCAGGTAATAGGGAATGGAATTAAGTTGTGATATATTTTTAAATTTTGTCTCTTCTTAGTAATAGACATATTTAAAGGACTAGTATTTCCTCTGAGAACAAAATTTTGGGGGGAAATATTTACTCTTAATTCGAAATAGTATTTTATCACCATTTTGAAGACTTAAAAATTAATAAAATATGAGCACTTTCTTCATAAATATTTCCTAAAAGAAATACTTTTAAAAATTAAAAGACAGGTTTTATATCTAAACAGAGTTAAGTACTTTTCAAGGATTTGTCTTCCATATCTCCGACCCACCCCCCACCTCCAGCATTTTGTCCCAGTTTTCCAAGACACTAAGACCTCTCCTTAGTAGAAGCAAAATGCCTACTTCTTCAAAGTCTAGATGGAGAGAGCATAATTTTTTGCCTCTTTTCAGCAGAACTTGGATACAATGGAAAGCCTTCTAGATTTTAAATGAGCAGAGCAAGTTCAAATGTGAGCTCTGGTCCTGTGACCTTGGGCAAGTTATTTCAGTCCAGTGGACTTCCTTTCCCTTGCCAGTAAACTGGATGCCATCTAAGGGTATTTCTAGATCTAAATTAATCATCCTATTGTTTTTTTTAACATAAGTAGGAAGAGATTAGAGAATGTTTTCCTTCTTTTTTTTTTTTTTTTTTTTGCTTTTTGGAGGGGGAAAGGTCGGGCAGTTGAGGTTAAGTGACTTCCCCAAGGTCACAGAGCTAGTAAGTATTAAGTGTCTGAGGCTGGATTTGAACTCAGGTTTTCCTGACTCTATTGCTGGTGCTCTATTCACTATGCCACCTAGCCACCCCAGAGAATGTTGCTTTTTTTTCTGTGAGTAGGTAGCTTTCATTAAAATAGTTTATTACCCAAACTTTTTGATCTCTCTATATCACATAGACTGAAGGACTTCAGAGATGAGACACAGGCCAGAAGGAAGAGAAAGGGGGTGATTGGTTAGAGGGATAAGGGGGTCTACTAAGAAAATATGATAATGTCACAGTGGCCTGAAACGGAGGAGACATGAAGCTTTGACTGAAGAAATTCTGAAAAATAACTAAAGAAGAATGAAGATAAAATATTGAGAAAGGGAAGAAAAAAATTGAAGATGAAGAATGAAGATAAAATATTGAGAAAGGGAAGAAAAAAATTGAAGATGTAGAGAAGAAGGGATCTCAAAGTGAAGAGGGAATGTGAACAAGATTGGAAACAGAGACAAAAATCATATGCAGATAGATGCCTGTGTTCAGTTGTGTCTACCTTTTTTTTTTTTTTTTTTGCTATTTGGAGAGGGGAAGGTAGGACAATTGGGGTTAAGTGACTTGTCCAACATCACACGACTAGTTTTGTGTTGTGTCTGAGGCCAGATTTGAACTCAGATCCTCCTGACTCCAGGGCCAGTGCTCTATTCACTGCACCACCTTGATGCCCCCTGTGTCCAACTTTTTGTGGCCTCATGGACCAACTATCCATGGGATCTTCTTGGTAAAGATATTGAAGTAACTTGCCATTTCCTTATATAGTTTTATGCAGGCAGAAGTTAAGTGACTTGCCGAAATAGTAGGTATCTGAGATCAGATTTGAATTCTAGTCTTTTTGACTCCAGGCCCAGTGCTCTATCTGCTGATCCAGGTAGCTGCTCCAGAAAGATACAAAAGAATGTTTAATTCAATTCATGTTAGGGCAAGCACTTAAGTGCCTGTTCTGCTCTGTACAAAGCATCCTTCTACTATAGGTATTAGAGATGCTAAACAGCATTCAAAATAATTCTTGTCCTCAAGATACCTACATTCTGTTGTGGGGTACAAAATTTATACAAGTGAGTGAATATAAGGTGATTAGACTTGTGAACAGAAATTAATATGAAATGAAGAAGTTTGTAACCCTAAGTCGCCATTTGCAAAACAGTTCTGAATCTCCATATCTTGTATATGTGGAAATCACAAGTAGATATAAACTTCATTTTCTAAAGTGAGATCAATTTTATAATTTGGAGAATATTTCCAAAAACTCCCAAAAATTGAAAAATAAAGACAAAAATTTTTAAAATTCTCTTAGTAGAATTCAGAAATGTGGAAGCTGCTCTTCAAATTAGAATGCTGTCCTTAACAGAATGTTCTCACCCAGCAAAAGTCTGAGGGTTTGAACATAACTGGGAGAATGCTGACCATCAGCATTAACAGGGAAATTGGGAAGATGATCAGATTTTGAAAGGACTATAGTAACTTGATCATGATTCATTTGGAAATAGGTGGCAGTTGGAAATCAGGCCCTGGAATTTGGGGGAGAAAGAAAAAAAAAAGAAAAAATACCATTCCAGTTTTTGGATACCAAATATTCTAAGATGAAGAGAAAGAAAAAGAAAATCATAAGGGCATTAAAGTGAGAAAAGGCAGTATTGAAATAAGTAAGGCAAAAATAAGTCTTGGGAATCACCTGCATAGAGGTGAAAATTGAAGTCCACAGAAGTAAATAGTATCTCTTTAGGGGAGAAGAGGATATAATACATAAAGGGAAGAGGACCAAGGACAGAGCTCTGGGGAAATCCCATGGTGGAGGAGAGAAGAGGGCAGTAGAAGGGGGGAAAAGATGCAAGTAAAGAAACAGGAGAGTGACCAGATAGACAAGAGGAGAACCAGGAGAGACTATTCTGGAATACAAAGGAGAGAGAATGTCAAAGAGAAGAAAGTGATCATCAGTGTCAAATACCACATAGAAAAGAGGTATGAGTCTTATTCTGTGTATCCCCATAGGGTAGAATGTGACCTATGAGTAGAGATATGTTTTGGTTCACTGTGAGAAAGAATTTTCTAAGAATTAAAGCATTCCACCAATTGAATGAATGGTCTTTAATGTTATAAGCTCCCTCACCATTAGAAGTATTCATTAAGATATTCTCTATTGTAGAAGAGAGACTTTTATTGGTTTGGACTTTAGAAGAGACCATTAAAATTCCTTCCAACTCTTATATTCTATAATTGTGTAATATGCTATTCCTTTAACCTAGTCACTAGAAAGAGATGAGAAAACATACAAAACCAGAGAAAGAGTTCTATTCTTTCTGCCAGAGAGAGTATATTTTAAACTATGGCACTAATAAGAATTTATGCTTACTCCCCTTCAGAAAATTGCATGAGATTTCCATGGTTTCATTCATTCTAAAATTCATTCATGAAATAACCTTATTCAGCTTCAGTGCATGTTTCTTACAGAGGTACTGTTTAAAAGTGTTTTCAACTTTGTGCACATTATTTTTCAGTCTCGCTTTTTAATATCACTTAGAGTGCCACCTCTTTTTTATCCAGCAGAGTTAAGGGCATACCCTTTTTGTATTTCAAACTAATTCTGGAGTATCAACCCAGCCAACCATTCCCTTTTATTTTCTATAAGTTAAAGTATTCTTAATTGCTCTAATATTCACTAGAAAACCATTGAAAATGAAAGTGCTCTCAGTTGAAGACGAGTATTGGAAGTGATAAAGATAAAGAGGTATTAAGAGCTACTTGATTTACTTATAACCAATTCAGGAGCAAAGTACATACATATCCCTGAACTTTGAAAATAAAAAGACAAGATTCTTAGCACACATTTAGGAGCAGGAAGACAATTTCATCTCAATAGACTATCGCTCACAAAAGTATTCTATTTCTTCATAGGATACAAGAGCAAAATAAGTCCTAAGTCCTTTATAGCCATGGATTTGAAGAATTGTGTCAGTGAAGCATAAAACTGTTTCTAGACTAAAAGCCGACTTTACTCATCTTGCACCTTCTACCTGGGTAGGAAGACAGTGCACTCAAGGCCAGAAATATAGAATAAATCTAGAAGGCATTTTTGTGTTCTGCTGCTAATAACTTTATTGGAACATTGTCAGATAAATCACCCAGACCAATTGGATGTTCTGTCCTAAAGAGTTTCTAAACAGCACAACAGGAACAATAAACTACCCCACCCACCCAATCCTTTCTGCCTCCCTCAGCAAATAGGAATGATGCTGTGCAATCTAGCTGGTTACATTTAGCTTGTTAAATTGTGCTTTCAATCTGGAGATGGCCTTGCATCTTGTACCAAGTTAGGCTGCTGAGGTGACACATAAACTTTGGCTCAATATTTATTGAGTACTTGTAGTACCCAGACAATATCCTGGGCCCTGAAAAGGTTTCTGCTGAATTATTCATTTTTTAAGAAATGATTTTTATATTCTTATCATTCTCATTAGCATAGTATGCCCTTAAATATTCTGAGTTCATTATAATATTTACTTTGGGAAGAAATTTTCATTCCACTACCTGAGCAGTGAAGGAGTTATAAAAGCTCACTGTTATTCCTAGTACATTAAATTCCACCATCAGTTTCCTTTTAAAAATTTTTAGGAAAAAAAATGAAAAAGTATGTTAAACAAACAAAAAAAACAAATCATTATTGGTAATATGTATCTAAGTTATATAGTTAGTCTTAAAAATATAACCAACTGGTGATTTCTTTTATGTGCTGTTTATAGCTAATGACTGGATACTTAAAATAGTGGCACCCTATGTCCAAGAGGTGAAGCAACATGCTGTCAGATCATATCCTCCTAAACAATGGTGGTAAATCAAAGATCTCCCCCTCCTAAGGAGGTCTCATTCCTGTTTTAGTCTGCTTTGAATAGGGATTTTTCATTTAATTTTGTAAAGAAAACATAAAACTCTTTCTCAATTTGGCAGTCTGGGCTAGATTTCAAAGATGGAGTACAGAGGAATATCAAGAAATTTTTTACAAAGACTTATTTTTCAGAGTTGGAGCAGATTTTCCTGAATATTTATCAAGACTTAGGGCATGCTCTCCCAGCTCTGATCGTGTGATTTGGACAAAGTTGTCCCTTATCTCAGAATCGTAGTTTCCTCTTCTGTAAAATGAAGGGATTGGGTTAAATAATCTCCAGAGTCCCTTTGGTCTTTCAGTCTGGTCCCAGTACGCTATGTTAATTACTAAAATTACTCCCTCTAGGACTGAGATGCCCCTCTCTTCTCTTAGGGCTCTTGTTCTATTCTTAAGGCTAAAGCTTTGGGATAAAAATGTTTACTCATTTAAAAGGTTGTTAGAACTGCATTATAAAAAGTATCTTTTATATCCTGGCCTTATGCAGTCCTTTCCCTGTAATTTTCCTTTCCTTTCAGAGTGTGCCAGTAAGGGAGTCACCACATAAATATTATTTTTAAAATAAAGAAAGAAAATATAATTTTTGTTACAAAAAAGGAATGAAATCTGTATTTTTGCATTTTGATTCAGGGCCCAAGCATTCATTGTCACTACTTTTCATAAAATGATCTTACACTAATGTCATATCACTCTTCACTGTAATGAGACTTTGATTTGTATCAGTATCCTGAGAACTTGGTGACAATGCTAAGGTCATAAATAATATGAGGCCCAAAGGAAATGAAGTGAAATGATGGGAATGCATGTCCTTTGTGCAAATGCTAAGTTGCCACGGCAATGGCATATCAATAGTATTTTCATAAATTAAATTAAGATACATACTGAAACTGAATATCTCATTTCCCTTTATTACCATTTCATGTGTATGTACCTATTAGGAATAAGAACAAAATTAGATATAAGAAACTCAGTTTAAAAGCACACCCATGCTATTCGTTCATTTGGCCTGAAGTGCAATCACCTTCCTATCACATCGATTTTATGTTCTCAATTTTTTCTGATTTTCTCATTGCCCCACCCCAAGGTTTTACTCCAGCATTGACTCAGATATACTTCCTGATACTATTTCTCTTGAAACAGGAGTGGGTAACATACATTAGCCCCGACAATAAGAATCCTGTTGAGCCATATTTTCACAAAGCCTAAGTAGCTCTGTTATTAGTAAGCCTCATTTGTAAACTGGATTGATTTAATCTAGAAAAGATCACTATACATTCGGACTTTTTTTTAATGATTTCTTCTTTGGGGATAGTGTTGACTTTAAAAAGTTAATGAACTTTATATAGATAGAGAAAGAGACATAGATGGATAGATAGCTATCACACACACATACACACACACACACACACACACACACACAAACACACATACCTAAAAGGCTCCCACGATATAGTAAATATAGTAAAAGAACATAAATTCGCATGAGTTCAAGTCTGCCACCTTTTTTAAAGCCAAGTGTTCTATTCTAAGACTTGGACTTAGTTCTGTCAATCAAAACCTGATTGGCTTTGCTTTATGTTTTATAAGCCAATAGTAAATCTTTATGTTTATAAAAATGATTTTTAATCACTACATAATGTTTGCTAATTGCAATTTCCAAAGAATTTTATAAAAATTAAAGCTTAACTTTTAAAGTTGACTTGGAAGAATGAGACAAGATATTAAATAAATAGCTCAGAGAATGTGCTAAGGCAGCAAAACCAACTCAGCGAAATCAAGTCATGAACTGGACAAATTATATTTTAGGGTACCAAAAGAACAAATAGCTGAATTTAATTAATTCATCTAGAATACTAAGTACATTTCTAAGTGGCACTTTCTTAGGACATTGATAAACTTGAGTACATCCATAAAATAGCAACTAGGTTGGTGAAGACCTTGAATCTATGACCTATAAGGTATCATAAAAGTCTTAATACAGTTTTAACCTTCAGTAGCTTAAATAAGATTTAAGAATAAAAAGCTGTACTAAGATTTTTGGTATGCTTTGAATAAGGATTAATGGAAGGCATGTTTATATTATATTATATGAGGAGAAGATGGGGGCGGGGGAGGAATATGATAGTTGTCCTTGGATTGTCATGACAAAGAAGAGAAATGGGTTAGGTTTATTCCTCTTTCCCCTGGAATGCATAAGCAAAAAAAGTTGGTGGAAGTTGAAATGAGACAAATTTAGGATTGATATTAGGGGGAAAAACCTACCTAATAACTATAGTTCTCCAAAAGACAAGTGGACTACTTCATGGTATGGTAGTCCCTGCCCCCCCTTGGAAGTCTTAAAACAGAGGCTAAAGGACCACAAGATTAGACAGCCACTATGTTCCCTTCCAATTCTATAGGTTCACCATTCTGTGATAGCATGAAAGTAAAGAGATGCCAGGTAGGGGATTGTACAAGTCAGTGGGTTCATATCTGGTTTAATGTTTTGACAGTGTCTACCTGGGAGGGAATCTCTAGTGAGTCATTCTAGGAATCTGTTTGTGAACCTTGCTCATTGGATTTTTTTCATCAATGACATTTATGTCAGTATATAAAACATGCTTATTAAATTTTTATTATCTTAATTTTAAATTTGTAGAAACTAAGACTCAAGTAGTTTTGAACAACTTGTCCAAAGGCACATACATAGCAAAGGTGGCAGAGCAGAACATCCAACTCTTAATGTCTGTTTCTAAATCTGGTATTTTCCCCACTGGGCTGCAGGGCCTGAAAACAGATCTTGGTGTTTTCTTTCAATTTCACCTAGGGCATTATTGACAGGGGAGCTCCTGAGGTAATCCTGAGTATAAGAGAATGAGAGAAGCTTAGCTTGGAATTCTTTGAGTGTCACTGAGATTTTCAAAGCCAAATCTGTTTCCTGAAAATTTATATTTTGCCATTTCTCATAGTCAGCATACAAAAGAAGAGCTTTTTCCAATACTGACATGTCTTGAGCTTTTCTTTTCATTCCTTCTTATTGAAACTCTCTTGTGCATTGTGTTTCTTATCCTCTTCCACTGCTTTGAACATTTCATTGAGAACCCAGATAAATAGTGTTTCCTCTCCTAGCACAGGTTTCATTCTGCAGAGGAATTTAGAGTCTCAAAAGAGACATCAGTTTAATCCGACTAATTATTTATGCTATAGATGAATTGGGTTTTGGATAGATATCTCATGCTTTTTAAATTTGTGATATCAAAAAGTAAGTATTTTTTAAAAAGAAGGAAAAATGAGGTAGATGCCAATGCAATGTCATATGAAAGAATAATAATAGTAACTAGCATTATAAAGCATGGGCATAAAGTATATGCCAGGAACTATGCTAATATTAATTATTATTAATTATAAATATTAACTATTACAAATAGTAATCTTATTTGATCCTCACAACAACCACGGGAGGCAGGTGCTGTTATTATTGTGCTCATTTTACAGCTGAGGGAACTGATGCAAACAGAAGTGATGAATTGCCCCAAAATGTCTAAGGTTGGATATATGAGGATGGAGTGCTCAGACTGAAGGTTAGTCTCCTCTGAACACTGTACCAAAATATGACTTTTGATCATTAAACTAGTAAAATATCATGCTATGCGTTATCATAAAAATCAATTTTATTTTAATCACCCATACATCTAATTTAAACACACATGTATTTTTTTTTTCAATTCTCTGTATTTAAAAGTAGCTATTCCATTTTCATTGGAGTACCCTTCAAAACAACATGAAAGATTACCAGTCTCAGGGGCAGCTAGTTGGTGCAGTGAGTAAGAGTGCAGGCCCTGGAATTGGGAGGACCCGGGATCGGTTCCGGCCTCAGTACTTCGTCGCACCCACACATAAATAACCAGCCCTGTAACCTTGAGCAAGTTACTTAACACCAATTGCTTAAAAAAAAAAAGACTACCCAATCTCCTAAAAGGAATCACAGTATAGAAATGCATTTCTAAAAGCAGTAATTTTTGTTAGTTTGGTTTCAAGAAAAGAGCATGGAGGGATATGTTTATCTTTTACATTAAAAAAAAAATTCCATTAACTTGGCTGGTTCTAAGCTATGGTTACCCCAGTACTTTAGCTCTTACTCTATATTCATAGGTGCTAGGATTAGTTTTACCCATTGACCACTCCTTCATCCTCATCACCTAACTAATTATCCCCTTTTCCCCCCCAATTACAGTCCCAATTTAGGGCCAGTTAAACTGCCACTATCTCCAACTCGAACCTTACCTTTACCCTCCACACATACATATAGCCAAAACCCATTATCTCTAGGGATCTTATGTATTATGGTTTTCCCAGAATGAGAAGAATTGAAAGGCCTCATATTTTGATATCTCATGCTTTAACCAAGTAGCTGAGCTGTACCTCAGAGAGGTTCTAACAGACTATCTAAAAAGACTTGACATTTATATGTGAACACAAAGTCATTTGTTAGAAACTTGTCTTATGATTTTCCCTAGGTCCTCATTGCTAATTATAAGAATAAAAACAAAGTGACTTTATAAGAAATTTTGTAATTTACAAAGCAGTTTATATGAACTGTATCTTTTGTTCCTCTTACCCCTACAGTTTAGACAGTACCATTTTACCACCTCCAGTTTCAGATGAGTAAACTAAACCCAGGGCTGTTAAGTGAATTTCCAAAAGACACACAGGTAGGTGAGAAGCAAAATTGGGCTTAATAATTTAGGTCAAGTTCATGTCTGGTTTTCTTCCTAATCTGTCCCACAGTCTTCCCTGGGGAGACATCTTGAGTGTAATGGAAAGAGGACCTTGGAGTCAAAATTTGGCATCAAGATATCAACCAGATATGCTGCAAGACTGACTGGGCAACTATTTTGCTGTTCTGGACTAGTCTCTCTTTTCCTCATCTATAAAATGAAGCAATTGAATTGGAAGATCCCCAAGGTCCCTTCCAGCTTTGTAGATTTTCTATGAAAAATTTTAAAGCATTTTTGTTTGTTTTTGACAAGACCCATTGGTGCCACCACTGCTTCTATTTTATCTTGCTTTTTCAAAATCACTGATCACTTTAAGAAACTTGTTGAAATACAATATGTGAAGCCTAACTTAATGAAAAAAAATTGATCTTGACTTGTTCCCTGGGTCAATTTGTACTTTCTAAGGAGCTGATTCTTTCTTTTTTTTATTAAACAAATGCTTTATTAACTTCTCTTTTGCATCATTCATTTCTGCCAGATTTTGAGTTACAATTATTTTTCCCCTACCCACCCTCCCAGAATAGCAGTCCCATAGGATATCCCTTCCTCCAATCTGCTCTCTCCCCTATCTTCTCCCATACCCCCTTCGACTTTTCCATTAGAGGAAGGTGAACCTTTGTGTCCCAATGCCTGCACATCTTATCTCCCAATTATAAGCAAAAGAGTATTAATAACAGTATTTATATATATTTGAAACATTTAGTCTTGAAAATTCGAATTTCAGATCCATTTCCTTCTTCTCTTGTCACCCATTCCCTCTGGGAAGATAAGTAATTCAGTATATGTTGTACATGTCTAGCTATGCAAAACATTACCATAGTAGATATCTTGTACAAGGCTGCTTATAATTCCCTCCCACTCATCCCACCCCCCACCTGGTCCATTCCCTACTTGATCCTGTCCCTCTTCTATAGTGGGTACTTCCAACCTCCCCTCCCCACAAGGATGCCCTCCCATCCATCATCCCTCCTCTCATCCCCCTTCCCCCTATTCTGCTGTGGGTTGAGATATCCCATTTAGTATGTATGTCATTCTCTCCCTGAACCAAATTCAATGAGAATGTGGTTTTGCCTTTTTGCCTTACTATTCTTCCCCTCCCTGGCAACCACTTCCCCTTGCTTCTTCTACATGAGATAGTTTACACTACCCTGTCTCTTCCCATCTCCTCTTGCCACTTTCCTCTCTCACCTCATAATTTCACCCCTTGAGTATCATCCCTTCCCAACAAATTCAACCTGTGCCTTCTATCCATGTATAACTGTAAACATATATATACACATTCACATATGTATTCATATGACCATACTCCCTTCTTCCATTATTTTCATACTGAGAAAGATTTCATCAATCACAGTTATTGTTTTTCCATATAGGAATGTAAATAGATCAACTTTGATAAGTTCCTTTTGATTTCTTTTCCCTGATTACCTTCTCAGGCATCTCTTGCTTCTTGCGTCTGATTGTCAAATTTTCTATTCAACTCTGGTTTTTTCCTCAAGAATGCTTGAAAGTCCTCTATTCCACTGAATGACCATATTTTCCCCTGAAACAAAATACTCAGTTTTGCTGGGTAGGTGACCCTTGGGTTCATTCCTAGCTCTTTTGCCCTCTGGAATATCATATTCCATGCCCTTCAATCCCTCAGTGTAGAAGCTGCCAGGTCCTGGGCTATTCTGATTGTGTTTCCACAATATTGAAATTGTTTCTTCCTGGCCGCTTGTAGTATTTTCTCCTTGATCTGGGGATTCTGGAACCTGGCTATAATATTCCTGGGAGTTTTCTTTTTGGGATCTTTTTCAGGAGGTGATCGGTGGATTCTTTCAACCTCTATTTTGCCCTCTGGATCTAAAACATCAGGGCAGTTTTCCTTGAGAATTTCTTGAAGGGTGATTTCTAGGTTCTTTCTTTGATCATGGCTTTCAGGTAGTCCAATCATTTTTAAATTGTCTCTCCTGGATCTATTTTCCAGGTCAGTGGTTTTTCCCATGAGATGTTTCACATTGCCTTCTAATCTTTCATTTGTTTGGATCTGCTTAACAGCATCTTGATTTCTCATAAAGTCATTAGCTTCCATTTGCTCCAGTCTAACTCTGAAGGAATGAATCTCCTCAGTGAACTTTTGAGATTCTTTTTCCATCTGGCAAATTCGACTTTTTAAGGCATTCTTCTCGGAGCTGATTCTTAATAGAGCCTTTTACAAAGTGCTTCTTGCTGGAAGCGTTCCTAGTCTACTTTGACTTTCAGATGTTCATTTCTGGTCAGTTATTCAAGTCATCCAAGTCATGAACATTTCCTTCTAAGGTGAATTGTAATTACGCCTGCACCATCGAGAGGAGGAAGGAGGAAGTCAAAACACACAGTACAGTGTTCATTAACATGTACCAGAGGTATTTTTTATCATCCCAGGCAAATCATTTCACCAAATAAGAATGGCAATTATAGCACTACCTTTCAAATCAAGAAAGTAGTTAAGAAAGAACTGGCAGGGGGCAGCTAGGTGGCATAATGAGTAGAGCGCTGGCCCTGGAGTCAGAAGGACCTGAGTTCGGATCCGGCCTCAGACACTTAACACACACAAACAAAAACCTAGCCGTGTGACCTTGGGCAAGTTACTTTACCCCAGTTGCCCTCCAAAAAGCAAAAAGAAAGAAAGAAAGAAAGAAAGAAAGAAAGAAAGAAAGAAAGAAAGAAAGAAAGAAAGAAAGAAAGAAAGAAAGAAAACGAACTGGCAATCTTTTAGTTTTCATAATATTTGGGCTGCTGATATTTTACTATTTAATATTCTGATTTATCAATACCTTGTTTACCTTTGTAGATTGTAAGTTCTTTTTTTTTTTTATTGTTAAGTCATGGCTGCCTCTTCATGACACTATTTGGGGCTTTCTTGACAAAGTTACCAGAATAGTTTGTGATTTCCTTCTCTTGCTAATTTTGCAAATGAGGAAACTGAGGCAAACAAGGTTAAAAGACTTGCCAAGAATATGAGGTCATATTTGAATTCAGGAAAAGGAGTTTTCTTAACTTTAGGCCTAGCATTCTGTCTTATTCAACTTAGCTGCCTTGTAAATTTTTTGTAGTCAGAAAATTTCATAAACTTCTTTGCAACCATTAGTTGTGGTGGTAGTAGTAGTAATTGTCACAATAGAATTCTTAAAAGTTCATAGAGATCATGTCCAACTATCACATTTGTGCCTTCCAACAGCTTTGTGAAGTAAGCATTGGTATCAACATTTTCAGGTGATGAAACAGATTCAGAGAGGCCTTGTACATGGTCATACAAGCAGGTTAGTGTTGTGCACATTAACTGAGACAAAGTAAAATAATTACATTTATTAACCGATTATATGCATGTTAAAAAATTTTTAATTAAAAACGTTAATATGGAAAGTGTTACCCATTTGTGAAAAGTACTTGCTTTATACAATTTGGCATTGAGTTAGCAAGATTCTGACTTTTTTTAATTCTTAAAGCTTCCCAGTTAAGTTGGGGTTTACTGGATAGATTCCTTCCTTCTTTCTCTCTTCCCTCTCCTCCTCCCCTCTTTCTCTCTTTTTCTTTTCAAAGACCAAACTTTAAATATATTTCATTCTAAGAGCTCATAAATTAAGCAACATTAGTTTCCTGCATAAGCACCACTTAATGGCCATCCCTTGACTATCTTCTTAAAGAGACCTATTCACTGAATGGGTACTACCTGTCTCTAATTGAGATCCTGAGAAGACCTTGGCTCTAAAGAGCCAGGGTCTCCTTTTGCATCCTGGGCCATCTCTGGTCAGCATGATGAATATCTGGCCGATGAACCCAGGTCACTCTGGAGGAGAAAATGAGGCTGGTGACCTTGCATAGCCCTCCCTCACTCAAATCAGTCAACTGCAATTCATGTCATTATGTCCCTTATGTCATGGTCCTCTTCAAAAACAAAGGACAAGGGCTGGTGAGGGGGCACAATGAATAGAGCACCTGTCCTGGAGTCAGGAGGACCTGAGTTCAAATCTGTCCTCAGACACATAACACTTACTGGCTGTGTGACCTTGGGTGAGTCACTTAACCCCAATTGCCCTGCCCTCTCCCTTCAAAAAGCAAAAAGAAAAAAAAGAAGACAAAGGACAAACACAATCATGGAAACATACTTTTATCATATTTGATATGAGTATATCTTTGACAAAGAGTTCATTTTTCCAAATCTTACTTTGACCATAATTCATAGGTTGTCAGTGATGTATAAGTCAGATGAATTCCCCTGACATTGAAGCAAGTTTTTATCTTCATATGGTGAATAAATATAAATTCCTTCACCTATTATGACATATGGCATGCTATAAGTTTGTGTTGCAGTATTCTTTCTCCACTTGGGAATTTCTATATTTCCTGAATAATTCTGCTTCTCAGCATGTCACTGTATATATCGGAGTTCATCATTCCCTCATTAGGGAAAATACTTCCAGGCTCAATAAAGTAAAAATTCCTTAAATCATTTTATTTTGGTGGAAGTTTTTTTAGTTTGGTGAAGATGCCCAGAACTTCCAGGATCACATAGATTTCTTCCAGTGGTTTTGGTATGGCCTTGAATGAAAAAAAAACGGGTTTCATCAGTAAAAAGTACTTTTTCCCTAACTTCAGTATTCTGATCCTTCAGTTCTTCTTATGACGTGTTTTTCCTTCATAGCTTTTTTGTTTTTACTGTTCTTTTGAAGGTCTTGCAAATTTTAAAAACTTGTGCCAAATCATAGAGGAATCAGTAACAATTATACTAACGTCTATATCCCTCTGGAGGTCTTTGCTTGTGTTCTAAGTATTTTAACAATAGCCTGGGGGCGGAGCCAAGATGGCTGAGTAGAAACAGCTCATCCAAGCCACTCTGCCCCCAGATTCCCCCCAAACTATGTAAAAGGGAACTCTGAACAACTTCTGGAGCCCCAGCACCCACAGAATGACACAGAGAAGCTAACCTCCTGCTGAGGACAGCCCAGCAGCCCTGCAGGAAGGACCAGCACAGCAGTCTGGGAGCTGGCAGTGCACAGGGAGCCGAGCCAAGCGGACCCCAGGTCCCTGTGAGCCGAGGTTTTAGCCCCAGGGCGGCAGGGCCAGCAGCCAGCTGGAGGAAACCCAGAACACCAGCAGCTGTGGCGATTCCAGAATTATCAACATAGACATGCCTAGGACAAAGTAAGAGGTTAGTGTCCTATGGACTTGGGGACCAGTATTTGGGGAATGCATCAGCTCCGTCCCCTGGGGGCTAGAAGCCGCTGAGGAGATATGCCATTTTGTAGTTTTCAGAGGCAACTCTAGCTCCTGGCCTGCGAACTGTAGGGAGATCCAGCAATCAGCAATCAGGGGGGTAATCGCTCTTGCTTTAACCTCCCTGGATCTGGATTGTGATCTAGGGTGGAAGTCGTGGATGGGTTTAGAGCTTGCCAGAAACGGAAGTTGCCCCCCACACGTTCGGGACGAAAATTCCTCTATCTGGCCTTAAAGCCATAGTGTGGCAACAAGCCCAAAAGTCAAGCAATTAAGTGGCAACATGCCAAGGCAAAGGAAACAGAAAAATGCAACCCTAGACTGCTATTTTGGGGGCATAGAGCAGGAAAAGGACTGGGAGGTCAGAAGTCCTGCTCCAAAAGCCCCAGGGGAAAACATGAGCGGGTTGCAGGCCATAGAGGACCTTAAGAAGAACTTTAAAAATCAAATAAGAGAAGTGGAGGAAAAATTGGAAAGAGAAATGAGAAGGATGCAGGAAAAGTATGAAATGAGGGTCAACAGCCTGACTGAGGAAAACAACACCTTAAAAAATAGACTAACTCAAATGGCAAAGGAGGCCCAAAAGGGCAATGAGGAGAAGAATGCCTTAAAAAGTCGAATTTGCCAGATGGAAAAAGAATCTCAAAAGTTCACTGAGGAGATTCATTCCTTCAGAGTTAGACTGGAGCAAATGGAAGCTAATGACTTTATGAGAAATCAAGATGCTGTTAAGCAGATCCAAACAAATGAAAGAGTGGAAGGCAATGTGAAATATCTCATGGGAAAAACCACTGACCTGGAAAATAGATCCAGGAGAGACAATTTAAAAATGATTGGACTACCTGAAAGCCATGATCAAAGAAAGAACCTAGAAATCACCCTTCAAGAAATTCTCAAGGAAAACTGCCCTGATGTTTTAGATCCAGGGGGCAAAATAGAGGTTGAAAGAATCCACAGATCACCTCCTGAAAAAGATCCCAAAAAGAAAACTCCCAGGAATATTATAGCCAGGTTCCAGAATCCCCAGATCAAGGAGAAAATACTACAAGCAGCCAGGAAGAAACAATTTCAATATTGTGGAAACACAATCAGAATAGCCCAGGACCTGGCAGCTTCTACACTGAGGGACTGAAGGGCATGGAATATGATATTCCAGAGGGCAAAAGAGCTAGGAATGAACCTAAGGGTCAGCCAGCAAAACTGAGTATTTTGTTTCAGAGAAAAATATGGTCATTCAGTGGAATAGAGGACTTTCAAGCATTCTTGAGGAAAAAACCAGAGTTGAATAGAAAATTTGACAATCAGACGCAAGAAGCAAGAGATGCCTGAGAAGGTAATCAGGGAAAAGAAATCAAAAGGAACTTATCAAAGCTGAACTCTTTACATTCCTATATGGAAAAGCAATAACTGTGACTGATGATATCTTTTTCACTATGAACATAATGGAAGAAGGGTGTGTGGTCATATGAATACATATGTGAATGTGTGTGTATATGCTTACAGTTATATATGGACAGACAGCATAGGTTGAATTTGTTGGGAAGGGAGAATACTCATGTATTCATGTAGGATCATGTAGGGAATGGACCAGGTTGGGGGTGGGATGAGTGGGAGGGAATCATAAGCAGCCTTGTACAATATATCTACTATGATAATGTTTAGCATAGCTAGACATGTACAACATATACTGAAGTACTTATCTCCCCAGAGGGAATGGGTGACAAGGGAGGAAGGAAATGGATCTGAAATTCGATGTCTTAACATTAAATGTTTCAAATATATATAAATACTGTTATTAATACTCTTTTGCTTATAATTGGGAGATAAGATGTGCAGTCATTGGGACACAAAGATTCACCTTGCTCTAATGGAAAAGTCGAAGGGGGTACGGGAGAAGGTATAGGAGAGAGCAGATTGGAGGAAGCGATATCTTGTGGGACTGCTATTCTGGGAGGTTGGGTAGGGGAATAACGGGGGGAAAATGATTGTAACTCAAAAGCTGGCGGAAATGAATGATATAAAACAGAAGTTAATAAAACATTTGTTTAAAAAAAAACAATAGCTTGTCCACTCTTGGCGTTTTAAAAAATTTTGACCACATTTCGTACTTTGGTACAACTGATCATGCATTCTTAGGGGCTTGCAACATCCTTGAAATTTTTATTTTTCCACACCAACATCCATTACAATATCATTGATAGTTACTGAAGTATGCTTTTGAGAGCTACTAGTTTTACATATTTCCTTTGAGTAATATCTGTTCTTAGAAACCATGGAATTAAAAACATCAAAAGAAAGCAATGAAACACATGTGGCATGAAATCCACTACTTAATTGACAGAGAACTAAATATAATTGGTAGGGAAACTAGCTCTGTCTGATTTCATCTGCTTAGAGTCAAACTTCTTAGTTAGGCTAATATCAGAAGAAGCATATATGCCATTTAAAAATATTGCTTGACTCAAGAAATTTACCCACTACTGTAGGCACTGGAAGTAGAATGTAAACCCAAATGTTTATGACTCCAAGTCTAGTATACTATCCACTAAGTCAATATTTTAGGTACTTAGTAAATAATAAACATCTGTTGAAAATGTGGTTATGATTGTTGATATTTTCTGTCCCAACTTACACAATCAATATTTTAAAACAAGATTATTTTGTGTACATTTACCAAGCCCCTCCATGTAACTCTATTAAGGGCTTCTCTTGCTCTCTCTTTCTCTCTCTCTGTCTCTCTCTCTTTTTCTCTCTCTGTCTCTCTCTCCACACACATACACATACATACATATATATTATTCATGTGTGTTTATGTGTCTGTGTGTATATTTACAGACACATACATAAAACACCCCCATATATTAAGCACATATAAAACAGATAGAAATTGATCAGTTAACCTTGGGGGAAAACTGTGGAACCAACAAAACTAGTATTTTACCATGTTTTAAAGGAAAACATAGATTCCAAGAGACCAGATGAGATGAGAGAATGTTTCAGATCTAAGCAATGGTCAGTGCAAAGGTACAGGGATAGTGTTCAGGCCACTTTGAATGAATCATAAAATGCATGGAAGCAAGTAATATGTCAAAGGAAGGAAAGGTAGAATGTAGTGTGAAGGGCTTTAATTTCTTCGCAGAAGTTTATATTTGAACCTGAAGTAATAAGGAGCCACAGGAGTTTGTTGAGTCTCAGAAACATGACTTAGTTGAATTTATACTTTAGGAAAATTGCTTTGGTGACTGTAAAGTTTATATAGGAATGTAGAGACTTGAGTCAGAAAGAACAGTTGGGAGGATATTGCAACAGATATGTGTAGAAACTTGATGTAGAGACAATGATTTGAGACAGATAAGAGTTATGGGAATGAGAATCTAAGATCTTCCCTGGCCCTAGGCCCTTTGATAGGGTTAAGTGACCCTGAGAACCTTCCTTGATTTGAAAATATACTCTGCTCCTAATAGGCTGAATGTGGTCACACAGAGCCTGTGGTGGGAGCCTTGGTTTTCAGGAATGTCCATACCTTGTTGCTTTGTGATTGGGGAATGGGTCAAGAGGGATGTGGCATTCTCTGAGCTAGGAGAAGGCTATATATACCCTTATGTGAGATTTTGTTTGGGGGCTCACTTTGAGAAGAGTTGTGTGATTTGACCAGATGAGACTCTGGGCAGCCTTTGAGTCCCACCTCCACCCCACTTCCTCCCCGGCTTTGAAAACCCAGATGTTGATGCTTCCTTCTCTGGTAACTGACTCTAGATATGGATGTAATGGTCAGACAGCTAGAAGCCTGTCTGCTGATTTATTTCTCTGTCTGCTTGTAACTTGTTTATATTCTCTGAAGTTTGGGGTGCTGACCTTTTTTCCCTGAACTAGGTAAATGATATATGTTTGATTAAAGCGAGATTGTTAACCCATTTTGAGTTGCTTTCCTTTAGAAAAGCAGATCTAAGAACCTGTGTTGGCAGCCACCCTGGGTATGCTGGGGTGCTTGCTGCTACAATAGGGTAACTGCTACTAGATATGGGAAGACAAAATGCTGAAGCACTTTCAGTCACAAGAATATGTCCAGGTAATCCACATGGGCCATACAACAAAAGAACATTTGTCATTCTCTTTGGCAATCAGTTGGTAATGAATGTCACCCAATACCTGAAGGCCCGTGATTAGTGTCAGAGATTGCAAACTGTTTTGGAAGTGCCCAGGGACTGTTGCTCTTCCTGAGGTGCCGTAGCAAGGCAAGTAGTCATTGTTGAATTGTGATCAAATGCCAGCTGCCAGAATAAGAATGTAGAATATAATGGTGTAGTTTATTCCAACTAGTGCTCTTGGCTACAACCTAGAAAAACTGGGATTTTGCCATAATTCTGAAATTTTCAGAACATAGATGTTAATTATTTACTTATTTTCTCTCCTTTTAGTGACTCAGCCACAAACTTGGAGACTTAAATAGCTCGAGCAGTTCTGTTGATATGGACAGGGTTTAGTTCTACTTGCATTTCAATTTGTTGGTTAATCTTACATGTTAAACACCAGCAGTTAAATTAATGGTTATAAACAGATCAAAAGTAGTGTTATTCTTTGTACCTGGTACCCACTTTCCTTCTCAGTGTCACTGCCATTGTGGAAGAAAGGAGACCTGCCTAAAACTTGTGACTATTTTGTGTTATAATTTGTTTCATGGGTAATAATGGCCAATGAATTCGTTATTTTATAGTCCCATTGACCAATTAAAATCTAGTCCTTTAGAGAAACCATGGTGGGGATAGGGGTGGGAGTGGGGTTGGAGGACCCTGTGCATTCTTATCCTAGTTCTATAATGGAAATTAACTGTGTATTTCAATAAAATCAGATCACAGCACCAAATAAAAATAGCACTTTATACCCACGTGATACGTCAATGACATCCCAACTCTGTATGCCTTCCTTCTAGGTAACTCTGAATTTCCTGGAATGATTGCTTTAGTGATCATAGTTATTTTAGCTTCGTTGCTCTTCCAACTGTAAGTGAATTTATGTCATTCCGAATTCGTGATTACATGATAAAACTGTCAGAGGTGTGCTATTACTGGATTCCACAGGGGTAGAATTGTGTGCTTTCCCACATTCCCTGGGTCCAGACAAGGAAGGAGCTGCAACATTAGTGACAGCGGCGTCTAACTCCTACTAAGCAGGGAACTTGGATGCCTAGATTTGCGATCAAAAGGAAGTGGGCATCACAGTTTGGGTTATCATCACCTGTTTGTGCTGGCAAGTAGTCTCCCCACTCTTTATTAGAGTGCTGCACAGCGCACCATGTTTTGGGCAGGATCTGGGAACATTCATACTTTTCCTTCACAGGAAAGGAACACACAGTCATTCATTTTCTAATTCAAGAACGAATTATTGAGATCCTTCTATTCCCATAAAACTATATCTGAGTAGGGTAGAAAATTCAGAGGATCTTATCTTTTCACCCTCACTCTAAGTATACGTACCTATTTGTCTCTCTCTGCAGAACAGGGTCCATCAATATTCTCTGCTTTGGACACAGAAGAATAGCAGAAGTCTTTGGCTCAGTCTCACACATGAGTGTTGGTGCTGCTGTTTGCATTCGTACACCGACCCTTTGCCCACAGCAGGGGTTCTTAACCTTTTGTTTCTTTAAATATCATGGTCCTCTTTGGTATTCTGGGGATGCTATGGCCCTTTACTCAGAACAACATTATGCAATATGGAAAATAAAATATACAAGTTTACAAAGCCAACCAGGTATGAAATATTAAAAAAAAAATTCATGAACCCCATATTAAGAACTGGTCTAGAGCTTAAGTTGACTCTTTGTCCTAGGTCCCAGTATCTAAAATGTCCTTCCTTACCTTCTTTGCCTTTTAAAATGTTATCATCTTTGAAAGCTCAACTCAAATTCACTTCCCCTAGGAAGCCTTTCTTCATTAAATTTCACATAGAACTTTGGTTTGGGAATCTCTGAAGCACTTATTTTATAGGATTTCTTAGCATAGCTAGTTGTTTGATAACTTCATCCATTTTTTTCATCCTTGCTCTACTAGACTGAAAACATCTTGAGAAGGGACAGGTTCTTCTTCTGTAAAATGGATACAATAATAGTCTCCTAAATAACAGGATCAAATGAAATATTTGTAAAGGCCTTCACCAACCTTTTTTCTAGAGGATAATCTACCACTTAAATGGCCTTAGGGGCAGGAGTATGCTAGCAATTGTTTAACAACTTGACTTGATGAAGTAGGAGGAGGGTACAGTGTATGCAGGATACACTTTTAAATTGAATCTTCATTGTTAGCATTTTTGTAACCCTTTCTTAAGTCTAGACAATCAGTCAACTCATAACAAAGGACTATGTAAATGTTATTATTATTTTCTAAACTTTATTTCTTCTAGTGTCTAGCACAGTTCTGCTAGCACGAGCACAAGAGGCATTTAAAGATTTATTGAATTGAAATTTTGAGCCCACAGGGTGATGCGTGGTGGATAGGGCCCTGGGCTTGGTGTCAGGAAATCCTTCTTTTATTTTACATACTCAGAATCTGTGATCTTCAGAAAAAAAATTTTTTTGCTTTTTGGAGGGCAATTGGGGTTAAGTGACTTGCCCAAGGTCACACAGATAGTTGTGTGTGTGTGTGTGTGTGTGTGTGTGTGTGTGTGTGTGTGTGTGTGAAGTGTCTGAGGCCAGATTTGAACTCAGATCGTCCTGACTCCAGGGCCAGGACTCTATTCACTGTGCCACCTAGCCATCCCTTTCAGAAAATTTTTTAACCTGTCTGTACCTCACTTTCCTCTTCTATAAATTTAGAGGGTTGGATCCATAACTTTTAATGTACCTTCCAGTACTAGGTTTCTAATCCTATGGTTTAGGATAGTGATGGTGAAAGAGATGGGAAAGGGATAGTTCAAGAAAAGAAAAGACATTCAAATAAGATTCCAAGATTTTGAAGTTGAATATGACAAATTTCCTGGATATCTATTTCTTCATTCCTTTCCTTTACTTATATGTACTGTTTACCCCCAACTCTTGGATTATTCCTGTGTTCTGGGGCAAAACACAGTTATAGTCATGGGGAAGGAGCATATAAGATGTGCCTGCTTTAGAAGAAGTTAGGCTCATTGTTACTCATTCTTGTTACTAGTTCCTCATCCCCCATACTTGTTTTCCACCTCTGTCATTGCCTGTCTGAGTCTTGAGCTACTAAGAATCTGGACCTATGCCTGCCTTCCTCTCCAGACTTCACACCTTTTCTAGTTTCTCAATCTTGACCAGACTGGATTTTGACCTTGATTTTTCCTCCTACCTCCATGGCACTCTTTCTGTCTGTACTGATTCTCTCAACTGTGACCCCTCAATATATGCCTGACTTGACTCCACATCTCAGAGAGTTTACAAAAGTAGCAAAGTCCAGAGGGGAAACTGGTTTGCAGAGAAAATGAGCATTTTAGTTTAAAATGTGTTGAGGTTAAGATGGCAATAGAATATACCAATGAAAACATTTGTTGGAAATAGGAAATGTGGTATTGTAGCAGCAAGCACCCCAACACCCCCAGGGTGGCTGCCAACACAGGTTCTTAGATCTGCTTTTCAAAAGGAAAGTAACTCAAAATGGGTTAACAAGCTTACTTTAATCAAACAAACATATATTACCTAGCTCAGGGGGAAAAGGTCAGCACCCTGAACTTCAGAGTATACAGACAGAACTTGCAGATCAAACAGACAGGCTTCCAAACTGCCCAACCATTACATCAATACCAAATCACAGTTACCAGAGAGGGAAGCATCAACATCTGGGTTTTCAAAGCCGGGGGCTCTCAATGGCTGCCCAGAGGCTCATCTGGTCAAATCACACAACACTTCTCAAAGTGAGCCCCAAAGCAAAGCCTCCCATCAGGGTTTATATAGCCTTCTCCTGGGTCAGAGAATGTAACCACCCTCTTGACCCACTGCCCAATCACCCAGCATCAAGGTGTGGTCATTCCTGAAAACCAAGCCTCCTACCATAGGCTCCATGTGTGACCACATTCAGCCTATCCGAGGCAGAGTATATTTTCAACTCAAGGAAGGTTTTCAGAGTCTTTTAAGCCAATCAAAGGGCCTAGGGGCAGGGAAGATCTTCAAATCTGCATTTCCATTACAGGTATTCTCACAGTTACACTTGAAAGCCTGAGAATAAATGAGTTCTGCAAGGAAAAAAGAATGTAGAGAGACTGATCCTTTAGGAATGTCTACCATTGGTAGAAGGAAGAGGACCCAGGGATGAAAACAGAAAAGAAATGGTTTAAGAGATGATCTGAAAGCCTAGGTGGTTTAGTATGATGCAAATCAGTGGATGAGATAGATCATGGTCAACTGTGTCATTACAACAGGATATTTTTATTTTTAGAGGTGTTTACAATAAAGTTCCACTGAGAGAAATATTTTTGTTTTGTTTTTATGATGGAAGATTTCCTTTTTTATCTCCCCTCTATACTGATCATGGAGTGTCCTCAGTTAAGCTGTTCTGTCTCCCCACATGCTCATTCCTACCTTCTCTTTGCCTAGTTTCCTGCTTTTTTTTTTTTTTATTTTACTGTGGTTGGAATGTTAATTCCCACTTAAGTGATGGCCCATCTTGCAAGACCTGTTATCTGACTTGGTTCCATGAGTTGTTTTCTACCTCATGGTAGAGTGGAAAGAGGACTGGATTGAAGATAACTGACCTGTTTGACTGTGAGTTGTGACACTGACTACTTATGTGTTGTTGTGGTGATTGTTTTGTCATTTCAATCATATCTGACTCTGTGACCACATTTTGGGTTTTCTTGGCAAGGATACTTGGAGTGGTTTGCCAGCTGTTTCTCCTGCTCATTTTATAAATGAAGAACTGAGGTAAACAGGGTTAAGTGACTTGCCCATGGTCACACTGCTATTAAGTGTTTGTTTGAAACTGGTCTAATAAGTGTTTGAATAAGTATTTGAACTTGTGAAGATGAATCTTGCTGATTCCAAAACCAGTGTTCTATCCACTGTGCCACCTACCTGGCCCTAAAATCACATCCAGCTCTCTATGGTTTCATTTGGAGTTTTCTTGGGAAAGATAATGGAGTAGTTTGCCATTTTCTTCTCCAACTCATTTTACAGATGAGGAAAATGAAGCAAAAAGGGTGAAATGACCTGCCCGAGGTCACATAGCTAGTGAATGTCTGAGGTCAGATTTGAACTCAAGAAGATGAGTTTTCTTGATTGAGGCCTGGCTCTTTGCCACTGCACCACTTAACAGCCCTCCTATGGGTGGAATTACAGACAATTCTTAACCCTTTGGATACTTAGTTTCTTCATTATAAAATGGGAGTCTGTACCATATTTTTATATTTTATCAATTACACATATACAGTGTAGACCTGTAAGCTGCTTGGGAGCAGGAACTAGTTTTCATTTTGTTATTTTATCACCAAAAACAAAACACCAAAGGAAAGAATTTAATAAATGCTTGTTGGATTGAATTGGATTGGATGAAACAAAGAGACCGTAAGTTCCTCGAGGGCAGTAAATGTCCATTATACTTTGTATCCTTCACCACAGCAACAAGTATGTAATGAGATTTCCTAAAAAATACATGTTGAATTTAATTTAAATGTTGTTTGTTGTTTTTTTGTTTTGTTTTGTTTTCCTAAATTCCTCTTGAGATTTCTTAAATGCAAATGCAATATATTTGACCTAAAGGTGTGAGCAGTTTTTAATGTCATATTAAAAGAAAAATCAATACATAAATAATGAGAGTTTACATTCTAAATGAATTGAAATACCTGTTATTCACTATTCAGAATACATTGAATGTCATCATGTTTCTTTCTTTTAAAAATTGTTTTATTACATACTAGAAAATCCTCAACAAATATGAACCTTTCCACAAAGATCAGAAATGAGGATTTTATATGAAGTCATGCTTCTATTATACAAATCTTATTCTAAATATATGTTAAATTTAATGTAGTAGCACTAACCTTGCCTTTTTTTCTATGCTTCTTTCTGAATTTTTTTCTGTGTCGCTTTGAAATATTTAATTGACATGCTCATTTTTGTGTATTTCACTATGTTTAGTGCTTTTACTCTCTCCCACAAGTCCCCCACCACCCAAATAAAAGCCACAATGTGTCAACCCACACATTGGTTGCTTAGTTGTATCTGAAAATATATATCTCATTCTCTACCTATAGTCTCTCAGCTCTTTCAAATTTAGAAGACAAGGTTTATCATCAGTTTTTCAAGTGGTGATTGGTCATTACATTGATCAAAGCTATTAAGTCTTGCAAAATTGTTTTCCTTTATAATGTTGTGGTCACCATGTAAATAGTCCTGTTGGTTCTTCTTACTTTATCCAACATCAGTTCACATAATTCTCACCAAGCTGTTTTTTTTACTTTATCTCTTTCATCATTTCTTATAATTCTATAATTTTCAATCACATTAATATTCCATAATTTGTTCAGCCATTTCCTGGTTGATGGATGCCTACTTTATTTCCAATTCTTTGCTGTTATTAAAAGTAGGGCTTTAAATACTTTTGTTTATTCAGTGGGGGACTGACCAGTGACAGCCAGTTTTTATCAGGAGATACAGTGTGCTCAGGCTGATGCAGTCCCCATATGGACTTCAGAGCATGCGCAATTATTTTGTGACTGTTTCCTCCTTTTACTGCATGTTGAAGAAAGGCCCTCTTTGATTTGCTCCAGAGCCAGAACTTTGCATACATGTTGAAGACTCCCAGAGGGATCACTAAAATCTATTTCCCTCTAGACTGTATTTGAGTGAAGAGGGAGGCAGGGATTGCTCATAGCCTCCAGGATCCTACTCTTCAATTACATTAACATGAATTCACTAAAAGAGTGCCCTTTTGCTTTCATCCCTATCTTTGTTTCGGTCTCTATTGTGTCTATTCTTTCTTGACTTAAGTGGAAGAGTATGGAAGATGGAACAGATTAGGCTATGAGAACTTTAAAAAGTTAGGAGAAAAAAGAAAATGAAATGAAAGAAAAGGAAATTTGGGGGGAAATGGAATATAAATCATTGTTGTGGAGTTGTGTATTAGTTGATCCATTCTGGACAACAATTTGGAATTACGGGCTATAAAACTGTGCATACCCTTTGACCCAAAAATATCCCTCCTGGGTCTATATCCCAGAAAGATCAAAGGAAAAGGAAAATAAGCTATGTGTACAGAAATATTTGTAACAGCCCTTTTTGTGGTAGCAAAGAATTGGAAATAAAGAGAATGTCCATCATTTGGAGATTGGCTGAACAAGTTGTGGTATATGATTGTGATGGAATACTATTTTACTATAAGAAATGATGAGCAGAATGGATTCCAAAAAACCCGAGAAGACTTGCATGAAGTGAGAAGAATCAAGAGAATATTGTACATAGTAGCACAATGTTGCAAGGATAATCAACTGTAAAAGACTTAGCCATTATATTCAAGACAATGATCCAAGACAATTCCCATGAAAAAAATGCTGTACTCTTCCAGAGAGAGAGCTGATGAACTCTGAGTTTTTAGCAGATTGAAGCATATTTTTTAAACTTTCTTTATTTTTCTTATTGTATACATGTGTTTTCTTTTGTAGCATAACTAATATGGAAATATATTTTATATGATTTCACATATATAATCATTATATGACTTGACTTCTCAAGGAGTGGGGAAATAGTGAGAGGGAGAGAATTTTGAACTCAAAATTAAAATAAATAAATGTCTATTTTTTCCATGTAATTAGGAGATGTTTAACAAAATAAATAAAAATATATTTTAAAACAAGTTTGGGAGAGCCAATATAAGTCTGAGAACTGGAAGTTTTCTCAATTTAAATTCAAACCAAGTTTGGTCCACCTGCATAGAATTAAATTGCCACTATGACCCAGCCCAGCAGTAGATTAACTACCACCAAGACCTTGGGTCCTAGGGGAGGGAGATGCTTATTCCCTAGTTATGTTGAACTCAGAAGTAAACCAGTAGATATGAATGCTTTGTTGTTGTTCAGTTGTGTCCAATTCTTTGTAACCCCATTTAGGGTTTTCTCAGAAAAGATACTAGAATATTTTGTCACTTCCATCTCCAGCTCATTTTACAAATGAGGAAACTGAGGGAAATAGGGTTAGGTGACTTGCCCAGGGTCAAACAGCTAGTGAGTGTCTGGGGTCAGATTTGAACTCAGTAAGATGAGTGTTCCTGACTCCAGACCTGGCACTCTATCCACTGTGCCACCTAGCTACCCCAATAAGTTTGATTTCCTCTTCTCAAGGACCAAGGTGGTATAGGAGACAGTGCCCCTGAGGGAAAGGAGGCAGAATATTTTTGCTTCCGTTCTTTCTCTATCTTCTCAGTAAATTTTTATAAAAGGTAATTAATGTTAATTGGTTAAATGAAACTGTTGTGCTAAAAAAAGTTAAAATTTAGGGGAATATATTAGAATGTAGGCTCAAGCTGATAGTAATAAAGAAAATCCCATAACTTCTTGTGGTTACCCTTGGAACTCTGATGAAAAGATGCAACTAACCTTCTATGGAAGGTATTGACTCATCAGGATAAATGGGAGGTAGGATAAGACTCCACACATATGGAGCTTTTCCCGCTCTTTCCCTATTTCGTTGGGTTATATGAATAGCAATGGCATCACTAGGGCAAAACCATTTGAATGACTTTTTAGCAGTAATTCCAAGTTGCTTTCCAGAGTAGTTGGACTACTCCACAGCTCTATCCCCAGTGAAATAATAATATCATGCTTTTGTACAGTGCCTTAAGGTTTTCAAGATCCTCACAACAGTCTGGTGAGGTAAATGCTATAATTATCCCTATTTTACAAATGAAGAGACTAAGGTAGACCTAGGTGAATTGATTTGCCCAGGATCACAAAGCTAGTAAGTGCTTGAGGCAGGATTCCAATTCAAGTCTTCCTGACTTCTAGTCTAATGGGGGATCCAATGGATCACCTAGCTGCCTGTTTTCTCCGACATTCCTATAGATTTGAGGTAAAACTTCAGAGTTATTTTATTGTCATTTCTCTTAAAAATTATTCATTGAACAGATGGTTCAATGGTTTGGTTTCTTCTTTTGAAAACCTCTTGTTCATATCCTTTAACAATTTATAAATTGAGAATGACTCTTATTTTTATGTATTTGTATCAGTGCCTATATATCTTGGATATCAGAGCTTTACCAGAGAAATAAATTGCAAGGATGTTTCCCCAGTTCACTGTTTCCCTACTAATTTTACAGTATTCAATTTTTTTTCAATTTAATGTAGTAAAAATTGTCCATTTTATCTCCTGTTATCTTCTCTGTTACCTGATCAAGAACTTTCCTTCCATCTGAAGCTATGAAAGGTATTTGCTTCCATTCTTTTCTAATTTATTTATAATATGACCTTTACATCTAGGTTATGTCTCTCTTTGTAGCTTATTTTGGTATATGGTGTGAGGTGTTGACTTAAGTCTAATTTCTCCCAGACGGCTTTCCAGTTTTCCCAGAAGTCTTTATCATATTGTGAGTTCTCATCCTGACAGTTGGTATTCTTGGGTTTATCTAACACTACAGTACTCAGTTCAATTCCATTTGGACCTTGTGTATTTAATCTATCCTATTTATCTACTTTTCCTTACTTTTAAATGGTACCAAATTATTTAATGAAATCAGCAGATCATAGGTCAGGTAGAGAATATGGGATATATGTGTATATATTGGGAACTATTATGCAGAAGCAAAACATGCTGTTACAATGAATTGAATTTTAAGATCTTATCTAAGAATTTTAAAAATGGAAATTGAACTTGTAGCCTTGGCATGAATTGTCCTTCAACAATTCTGGTATTGTTCATAACTATCCTTGTAGACTTTGTGATTTCAGCTCAGGGACAACAGTCTTGAGTTACCCATAATGTTTTCCTCTGAAATGTTTTCCTTTACTCTCACCACCAAATTCAAAAGGAGCACTTATTACGTTCATGCTACCATCTAGAAATTAGAGATGAATAAAGTCAAGAAAACATGGCAGAGGTTAATATGGAGAGGTTAATTGTCAGCAGATGGAAATAATCAAAGACCTTCAAATCCTAAGTGAAGTTCAGCTTGAGGTCTTAAAGGCTTACCTAAACTAGAAATCTGACCAGGAAGCAACTCTACCATAGAGTGAGTGAACTTATTTCAGACTGGTCGATACTAGAAGGGCAAAGAAATGGGAGAGACTATAAAGTGGCAGACAGCCCAAGAAGGAAGATTCAGCTAATGCTTGATAAGACCCTACAGCATTATTGTTGTTGTTGCCTCAGTAGATGCTGGCAAATATCTACATTTTAATTTTAATTTTTTTTTTAGTTTTCAACATTCACTTTTACAAGATTTTGAGTTCCAATTTTTTTTCTTCACTCCCCCTTCCCCAAGACAGCATGCAACATGATATAGGCTATAGATATACAATCATATTAAACATATTTCCACATTAGTCATGTTGTGAAAGAAGGGTCAGAACAAAAGGGAAAAACCATGAGAGGAAAAAAAAACACAGAAAATAGTTTGCTTTGATCTGCATAGAGACTCCATAGTTCTTTCTCTTGATGTGGATAGCATTTTCCATCTTGAGTCTTTAGAGTTGGTCATCTCACAGTATTGTGGTTGCTGTTACTGTATGCAATGTTCTTCTGGTTCTGCTCACTTTATTCAGCATCAGTTCATGTAAGTCTTTCCAGTTTTCTCTGAAATCCATCTCAGATATCTACTGTAAGGGGGAGAGAAAAGTAGTCTTTCAGAGTCTAAAGTAAAGGCTAAAACCTAAAGCCTCAAGAGTTCTAGGCTCTTGCTTGACCTCTAGGAATGGCAGCATATCTTTAGGCATTAACCTAAGAGTTTCAAGAATCAGTGCTCCTTTACTAATATGAAAAATCCACTCTAAAAACCCCTTTCACTTCTTTCTAGAGATCAGAGAATGTTTGGGAAAGCGTATGTGGAAAGTGATCAATTTAGTAGATATCATCCCAGCAAGCAAATTGCCAAGTCTCAGGAAATCAGTCATGGTTTACTTGCTAATCCAGGCAAGGAATGAGTTTCCTCAGGAGGAAAATTATCTGTAGTAGTTTTCAGTGCTTTGAAAGGTGGAAAGGGCACTTGTTCTACAATCTAAGGATCTGTGTTCAAACTCTGTGTTCAAATCAGGTGTCTAACACCTGATTCCTGTGTGAATAGAAGCAAATCACTTAATCACTCTGGGTTTTAGTTCCTTTATCTCAAAAATGAAGGATTTGAATTGACTGACTTCTGAGTTGTGCTTCAGTTCCAGAAATAGGATCCTGTGTGTAGTTTCCCACCCACCCAAATTAAGTTATAAAAATTAAGATATAAACCCCCTCAAGGCAGAGATGATTTTTCTTTTATGCCTATCATTTAATATTAATTCAACAAAATCTTGATTAAGTATTAGCATGGGCATATCATGAGTAGACATCTCTGATGTCTTTTATGGGATTGCACACAAGGAATATTGCTATGTGGGATTCCTGTGTAGGAGCTGTTGGTCATATATAAGAGTACTTAATTTTCATTAGTTTTTTTATATACAATCTTTTTTCTCTTTTCCAGGGCTAGTTTTGCAGCAGCTGATAGTAGAGGTGACTAGGGGGCACAAGGGATGGAGTGCTGGGCCCAGAGTCATGAAGTTGTTTAGATATTTTTCACTGTGGTCTGACCTTTCATGACCCCATTTGGAATTTTCTGCGCAAAGATACTAGAGAGGTTTGCCATTTCCTTCTTTGATTCATTTGACAGATGAGGAAACTAAGATAAATAGGATTAAGCACCTTGCCTGGGGTTACACATACAGATAGTAAAGTGTCTGAGGCCAGAGTTGAATTTAGGAAGATGAGTAGACCTTAGATCAAAACCAGCCTCAAACACTAACTAGCTCTATAATTCTGGGTAAGTCACTTAACTTCTGTTTGCCGCAGTTTCCCTATCTGTAAAATAGGGATTATAATAACATCTACTTTCCAGGTTTGTTGTGAGAATTAGATAAGATGATAAATGTAAAGCTCAGCACAGAAAATGCTATCTAAATATTTGCTATTATTATTGTTAAATATTGAGGCCTTGACTGGAAAATATATTATATGCCTCACTGATTTTGCAAATAGCTTCTAAAATATGTCATATGGAATCCTTTGTAATTTCTCACCCTTCCCTCCTACCTTTCTTCCTCTCTGTTGGTGTGCATGCACACATATCCATGGACACAGCTTATACGAATGCCCTTACAGATACATTTCTGAACGTTGGAGAAAAATCATATATTGTCATGGTCAAAAGAAGGGGTGATTCTTGCCATGTTTTGTCTTTAAGTATCAGAAGGTTGACAAGAGTAATTCTGTTTTATTTTAAAAATCTCCTAACCAAAGAAAAGAATGAATTTTCATAGGCTTATAGATTAGTGCTCAAATATATCTTAGAAGTCACCTTGTCCCAAGTCTTCATTTACCAGGTGTGGAATCTCTGTCTCTATATAATTTAAGTGACATAGTTATTAAGTAGACTGAGACCCTAGACCCAGTATTCTTATAAAACACACCACTCTTTTCCTTAGAGGTGGTGAACAGGTATACTACAGTGTAATCCTGTCATGTACTGGCCCCTCAGGAATAGAATTTACCAATAATCCTTAGGCCTCCTTCTGACTATAGTCAATACAGTAGACCTAGTGTTACCTATATCATTAAACCACCTAATATTTGTTAACTAATTCAGGGGGAATTATGAGGACAATCCAAGAATCAAATAACTCTTAGTTTAGACTTAGAATTCAACAAACTTAATCCTTGGTGCTGTTGGTGCTAAACTCTTACATTCTTGAATCTGGACAATTCATTACTACCTGGACCTTCCTTCCCTACCTACTTGTTCATGAACCTCTCTGCCTTAGCTGACTTCTCTAGCCTTGACTTTTCCTGAGTAAGCCTGTGGTATCTCTCTGTTAGATTCTTCATGCTTAGCTGCATTCACTATCCTGATTAATCCTTTCCCATAATCCTGCATGACAGGCCCAAAATAAAAAGGAAATTTCTACAATTCTACAGTTAGCTTCTCTAAGAATGTGCAGTTATGCATTCACATAGTCCTTATTTTTTTTCATTATTTATGTAGACACTACAAAACTGATTTTAGTAACTGCTACTTTATAAGATTATAATGGAAGATAAAAATAATAGGAATCTAATCACTTTATTCAGTTAAATTAAGATAAATTATATATTGTAAAGTGTACTTTATAATTGTTATATGGAAATTAAGATGAATTATGTACTTCTAAAATATACATTATGATTTTAGACAGAAATGCTTATCATATATAATTTTACCTAGATAGTTTATCCTATGAATTTACTATCACTAGTACATAAATTCACTTTTCTATTTTATCTATCTCACTATTATATTAATTATATAATATATAAATTATATTTAATAAAATAATGGAATCATATAATGAATAAATCATCTAGTTTTTTCCATGAGAATTTTTTCATAGATCTAATGTACTTTAAAATAGGCCTGGTTTGAGAAAACACCTTATTTTATTTAATAAAATGATAGAATTATATCATGAACAAACTTTTATTTTATTAGATAAAATATACGATCTCCTCACACCAGGCCCATCCTGAAGTACACTAGAACTGTGACTGAATTTTAGCAGGAGTCACATTTTGGCAGAACTCTGTGAGCCATATGAGTACTGAGCATCATGTCGAAAATTTGTTTCTACTGTGTTTGTGATGAGGTGGTGTCATATGGTAGAAAAAAGACCACATTGGGGGCGGCTAGGTGGCGCAGTGAGTAGAGCATCGGCCCTGGAGTCAGAAGGACCTGAGTTCGGATCCAACCTCAGACACTTAACACACACACAAACTAAAAAAAAAAAAAACCTAGCCGTGTGACCTTGGGCAAGTTACTTAACCCCAATTGCCCTCCAAAAAGCCAAAAAAAAAAAAAAAGAAAGAAAAGAAAAAGAAAAAAAACCACATTGGGAGTCAGACGCCTAGAGCATCCTTGGACCAGTCAGTCATTCCCTCCCCCTTCTCAGTGCTTGCATGTGTAAACATAGGGATCAGATATGAAGGTCCCCAAAGAGCATGCTATAAGTCCTAACAGGGAAGGAAAGATTAACTTATTCCATTTTTATGATGGCCCATATGAAACTACATCTTCTTGTCTATCTTTTCTTCTACCTTGGCTCTTGCTTTGAGGTCATTTCTAATTTATCTGAAACATTTCTCAGATGTTAGACAGCTTCAGACTTAACCTCCATAGTGCTGGCAAATGAGGATGAGGGTTTTGGAGAAATTCTAGTTTGCTGATCAAATTTACTTTATTGGTAGCTTTTTTTTTCTGATCCCTGCTCTTGGGATGTTCTTTTCACATATGTAGTTTTGCAAATATGTCATTATTAAGCATATTCCTTTGGATGCAAAAGCCAGGATTTTAAAAAAATACCCCTTTAAATCAGATTGAAAATATGAACAAACACCTACCCAAGTTGATTCTTTTTCTCTTTCTTTTCTGCTCAGTTCTTATTAGCTGCACAGATGCCCCGCACTGAGCTGGATTCAGCTACTATTTATTTAGATTGCTTGAACTGGAGCTGAACTTGAACCCAATTAATAGCAACTGAACTTGAACAAACTAATGTGAAATCATTACAGGCTCAGCTCCCCGGTCCATTATCCCTGAAGAGATCATTCAGGAGGACTCCAGGTGCCTTTTCTATGCCAAATCTTGGTGTGATGCCTAATCGGAAAGTGTCAGGAGGATTGAGTTAAGTTGCTTTGGTGTTAGCTCATTGCTGTGTTTGTAATCACTCTTGGAAAAAAAAAATAGAGGTGGTGGTCCCAGTGGGCAGGAATTATATTTGATTCTTTGTTTTGAGTGCTATCTGGCATGTGGTTAACACTCATTAACACGACAATATAGATGAAAGCAATGATTATCTAAGGAAGCCATACTGCACCTTCCCATGATTGGTGGAAGATGCTACAGCAGAAGTCACAACAATGACAATACAATGCAATCAAGCAAAAAAAGAGTTTTGCAAATCTCAGTCTATCTTTTTACCTCCCCAAGATTTCCTTATCCATTCAAATATGCCCCTTTGATACTAGAAGGTCTTCATCCAAAGTTTAAGCATTCTGTTATCAAAGCTCCAATATTTGTAGTTGATTGAGGGCAAGGTTTGTTTGCTTTTGTTCTTGTAACACCTATGTAGAACAGTTCCTTCCACATAAGAGATGTTCCATAAATGCTTTTTGATTGATTGATTGGAAAGCATTTGACTTCTATTATCTCAATGGATTGTTGAATAAGGAAATGGAAGAGCTAATCAGCTTTTCTAGAGTCACACATCTAGTCATTGTCAGAGGCCAGACAGTGACTCTGAGTCCACAACTCTATCTATGCCATGTAGTCTCAAGGTGAGGTTGATCCTGATTGTGGTACTCCAGACTCCTATTTACTGTCCATAACAAATGACACAGTGCAAGAGTAATGGAATTTAAAGATCCCCCCTATATTGGCTTGGTTTTTGGGTTGAGTGTTGAAACCCAGAGCTTGTGAATCTCACTTATGGGATGGATTTGTTGATGTGAAGAGAGAGGGCTGAACTGGGAGGAGCTGGTGCAGTGGGTTTAGAAGGAGACCCAAGCAGAGAGAGGCAGAAGAAGCAGCATTGTGGAGGCAGAGAGAGGATGCTGAGGGCCAGTTTGAGCTGCTTAGGACTTTTGAGAGCTGCCACCCAGAGCTGCCACGAACTGGGGAGACATGGCTGTGATGCTGGTATTTTTTCTGTCTGTTTTGATGTTGTTTTGCCAGATTCATCTGCTGGTAAAGGACAGTGCTGTTGTTGCAGAGATCCTGCAACCTTGCAATTGGTTCAAAAGCCCTGAAGAAGGAATTTCTTGTTGTATGTTTGCAGAAGTCTTGGAAGAGGATCTTGCTGATGTTTTCTGGGTTCCTGAGACTGTTCTGCAGGCAGAGAGTGAATTGATGAGGTCACTGGCAATGTATCTTGTGGCTTTGCTAAACTTTGTCTCCCCAGGAACAGAGATTTCTGAGAACTTGCCTCTTGACAAGATGAAGAAAAGACCTCTCTTTGGGTATTAAGTGCTGTGATGATATCTTAACCTTGCTGTAGCTCAGGGGTAGATGGCCTTTGTGTTCTCCACTGCCCCTTTTGAGAAGGTGCTTGGCATTAACTGATGATAATTGTAATTCAGTTGTGATCCAGGGATGGGAAACTTTTGACTTTTTTGTGCTCTGTGACTGACCAAATTAATATATTTTGTTTATGATTGGAAACTAATATCCATTTGAGAAGAGAGACTTTGTGATTGCCTAAATGAATGTACTGCCCAGGGATGGAGTAATACTTGGAAATTATTGAATCACACTTGGTAAATGCTGTATTTTGATTTTCTCTGTTCTGTGAATATTTTGCCTTAATTTGTCACTGAATAAAATAGAGAGTTACTATGCTAGTATTCCATATCTTGGAAAGTGACTTTGCTTGGCATTACACACAGTTCTCTCCAATGCAGCATAATAGAAAGATTTCTAGGCTGAGTTGCCCTCTTTTGGGAAAATCACTTAGCCTGAATCAGCTGGGTAATACAGTGAATGGATAGAAAGCACTGTGCTAGAAAGACATGAGTTCAAATTTGTATAAGTACAATTTGTGCTAGTATTCAGATACTTAATAGCAGTGTAATGCTGGACAATCTGTTTTCTTCAGTTTCCTCAACTCTAAAATGGTGGATAGTAGCACCTAACTCCCAGGGTGCTTGTGAGGGAATGAGGTAATGTTTGTTAAAGTGGTTAGCAAAGTGCTGGATACATTCTTTCCTTCCCTCCTTTACCTCTTCCCTTTCTGCCATCAGTTTTATCACCTTTAAAACAGAGGTTTGTACTAAATGATCTCTAAGGATCCATCCAGGCTTTTAATTCTCTGATATTAAAATGAAGATCCTTAGAATCAGACTCTATCTCTGATACTTGGTGAGTCACCTAATGTTTTAGGAGAAAAATAAAATTATCTTTAAAATGGATAGAATGATATTCACACTGTCCTCCTCACAGAATGATTATAGGAAAGTCCAATTTAATTGATAAAGTAGCATACAATTGTGAGCTATTATTATTTCTACATACTGACATTCCTTAGATAAGGTTTGGACTGTTACAGAGTAAAGGATTTTAGTTAGTTCTCCCTTCTTCGGAGAAGAGTTGATAGCCCCAATCACTCCAGGGTTTATCCAGGATTTTCCTTTTTCTTCCTAAACAGCAGGTTCATTGTTTCAGTTCACATATTATGGCACAGATTTATGCCAGAGCCTCTAGGGTGTTAGGCCTGGAAAGTCTATTTGGATTCTGGTGTGGGAGATAGATGGTTATACTCTTGGTTGTTGTGCCCTGCATTCATCCCTAGAAAACCATCTCAAGGTACTTTTGGTTTTTGTCTGCAAAAAATATAGAGTTTTTGTAGGGGTGTTTTTGTTTAGGTGGGCTTATCAATTTATTTCAGAAACAAGGTGGAAATGAAGGGCAGGCTGAGAGTGACTTTATGATCCATAACAGTAAAACATAATGCATTATAGTTCTCAGACACAGTTGATTGAGGTCAATCACATTGTTAGATATTAATGTTTATGTGTGTGTATATATGATCGTGTTGGGTCACCTAAAGTATATTATGATTTTATTGCAGATAGGATAACTAGTCATATTATGCTCTAAAAATAATTTTCACATGTCAGCGATATAGGTGTTCTACCCAACATTCATATAATTTTTACAGTGGATATTATCTGCTTCCTTTGCAAGTACATGATTTGCATATTATATTGACTGATTAAATAAGAGATTTCCTAAATGGGGCACGTGGGAAATCCTGCAAAACAGGTCAAGAAGTATGCACGTGGAAGAGAATTTAAATGTATTTGTTTGACCAAGAATGAAAAATGTCTGAATATTTTGGAATGTTGTTGTTTAGCTACTTTTTGGCAATGAACTATTAGAGGAGTGTTTTTGTACTTTTAAAAACTGTAACCCATAGGGTATTTAAAAACTGTAATCCTTGTGCAGTGAATAGACCATTGGCCCTGGAGTCAGGAGGACCTGAGTTCAAATCTGGCCTCAAACACTTAACACAAAAACTAGCCATGTGACCTTGAGCAAGTCACTTAACCCCAATTCCCCTACCTTTCCCCCTCCAAAAATAAAAAGCAAAAAAAAAAAAACCCAAAACCCGGTAATCCAGGTGTTAAGCTAAGGTAAGGTCAGGTTATAATTGCTCCATCTTTAATGATTTGATAGAAAAGCAAAAAGCAATGGGTCAAGACCAAATGCCTATAGAAATTGCATTATTGTGGCTCATTAACAGAGTAATTCAAAGCTGTCCTTCCATTGGCTTCCAGGTCAGTGTTCCAAAGCCTGTGAATGGCAGTGCCCAAAAGACTCTGATTCTCCTGTGACATCACCCACAGGACAGGTAGAATGCCAACAGTCCCCACTAAGGGACTCACCACAAGTCATGAGCAACTTTTGTTTTTGAGCAACTCTTCCATCAAATGAGATAATATTTGGAAAGCACTTAGTACAGTGCCCATGGGTACATAAATGCCTATTCATTCCCTCTTCATCTCTTGCAGCTCTTATTTTGTGTAGATTTGCCCATATGAGTGCTCTCCCTTCACACATACCGATTGCAGTTCCTCTCTATCGTTTATTAGGCAGTTTTTGAGAACTGTTATAGCTAGAAAAATTTATCCCCCTTCTAAGTCAGCCAAGTGTAAAGAATCTTTCTGAACTTTGCCAGGCAGGTTCTCAGGCAGCAGACTCATGACTGGAGGGTTCATAGGACCTACCAGCACCTGTGTTACAGTGGAGAGGCCAGGGTCACCTAGAGGCCGTAGGAAGTCACTGGAGCCATGCTTCTGTGGAAGAATTCCTATGCTTCAACACTTCCTTGAAAAATAAATAACTGTCTGTTAGCAAGGAGAGGAGGCCCAGTGTTGCTTTTGGGCTGTTGAGAGAATGTTTGTAAAAGGGCCATGGAGTTTTTACAAGCAGGGCCCCCCAGTTATGATTGCCCTCTGCCTCCTGAAATTATTTACATCTGTTCATCTGTTTGCTTACCTGTTGGGTGTATGCTCTAGTAGAATGTCAGCTCCTAGATGGCAGGGGCTGATTTCATTTTTGCTTTTGTATATTCCAGCACCTATTATGGTTTCCTTGCACACAGTAAGAACTCTATAAATGTTTGTTTAATTGAATTGAATTGATTCTTTTCATTCCTGAAAATCAGCAACGTGGCCTTAGATGACTGACCCTGCTTGCCTTCTTGAGTTGGGCCATTTCAATTATTCTTTTACTATGGATCAAAAGACTATGTACCAACTAGATTGTCCAGTGGATAGAGCCTCGAGCCCAAACCTAAATTCAAATCAGATTTTAGACACTTATGTAACACTTTCACTGAGGCAGGTAAGTGGTACAGTGGATAGAATGTTAGGCCTGGAATCTGGAAGATCCAAGTTCAAATTCAGCCTCAGACACTTAACAGCTAATTGACCCTGGTCAAGTCACTTAACCTCTGTCTACCTCAGTTTCCTCAACTGTAAAATGGGGATAATAATAATAATACCTAACTCCCTGGATGGTTATGAGAATCTAATAGGATAATACTTGTCAAAGTGCTTAGTATGGTACCTGACCCCTAGTGGATACTTAATACTTTTTTCCTGCCTTCCTTCAATTCTGGCTTACCTATGCTGTCCAAACATACTGATCCTTACAGTTCACCTTGCATCTGGTCCCAGAATCTTGTACTAATGATTTCAATTAGTTTATTCTGTGATTCCTAGTTCTGACTCTTATGTGCCAAGATTGGTTACACATCCCGATCTACTCTGGCATTCTGGCTCAGATCCTTGACCTAGTTTTTCTCCCCTTGACTATGATTTGTAGAAATCACACTCTCTGGGATTCCATCCCCAATATGATCATCTGTCAAGGACTGGGAGGGACCTTAGAGGCCATCCAGTTCAGAGCTCTTATTTTACATGTAAGGAAATTGAGATCAAGGGAGATTAAGGTGTTTGCCCACAGTCACATGGGTAGTAAGCCTCAGAGATAGCATTTAAACCCAGGTATCCACGGATTCCATTCTTATGTTTTGCCAATTAGAATTGAGCCCTGGTGGTATATGGGGGATGCAGCCTGAGCTTATGGTTTCATTGGTATCAGGGAAGTCCTTTTCTACCAATACAAGTGGACACATTCTATGCAATTCATATTCTTAGGGTTACCTGAAACCCTGGGAGATTAAGTGACTTTTCCAGGGTTGCATAGATAGTATGTCTGTCTCTGGTAATATGTAGTAAAATCTGCTGTGTGGTCAGAATGCTTGTTATTTTTCTATCTATCTGGGAAATGTAAGCTGCTTTATCCTGATTGTTTCTGGAAGCTTGACAAGTTTCACTTATATTTCCTCAACAAGATAATACATATTAAATGGCAAGATAAAATTTTATTTCAGCACTGCTTCATGTCTGTAATATCAGAGCCCAGCACAACAGTGAGACCTTGAATAAGTCACCCAGTGTCCTTGAGTCAAAGCTTCCTGACCTGTAAAGTGAAAAAAACTAAACAAAACAAAAACAGGTGTAGATGATCTCTGAGAGGTCCTTACTAGCTTCATTCTTCTGGTCTGCTTGTGTGTCATGAATGAAGGATATAATCCCAGAAAGAATTTTCCATGTCTAGGTCTGCAATGGATGCTGCCATTAAAGGATACAACCATTTAAAAAAGATGTTTTAGGTTCTTTCTTTGATCATGGCTTTCAGGTAGACCAATAATTTTTAAATTGTCTCTCCTGGATCTATTTTCCAGGTCAGTGGTTTTTCCCATGAGATATTTCACATTGCCTTCTAATTTTTCGTTTGTTTGGATCTGCTTAACAGCATCTTGATTTCTCATAAAGTCATTAGCTTCCATTTGCTCCAGTCTAACTCTGAAGGAATGAATCTCCTCAGTGAACTTTTGAGATTCTTTTTCCATCTGGCAAATTCGACTTTTTAAGGCATTCTTCTCCTCATTGCCCTTTTGCGCCTCCTTTGCCATTTGAGTTAGTCTATTTTTTAAGGTGTTGTTTTCTCAGTCAGGCTGTTGACCCTCATTTCATACTTTTCCTGCATCCTTCTCATTTCTCTTTCCAATTTTTCCTCCACTTCTCTTATTTGATTTTTAAAGTCCTTCTTAAGGTCCTCTATGGCCTACAACCCGCTCATGTTTTCCCCTGGGGCTTTTGGAGCAGGACTTCTGAACTCACAGTCCTTTTCCCACTCTATGCCCCCAAAATAGGAGTCTAGAGTTGCATTTTTCTGTTTCCTTTGCCTTGGCATGTTGCCACTTAATTACTTGACTTTTGGGCTTGTTGCCACACTTGGCTTTAAGGCCAGCTAGAGGAATTTTCATCCTGAACGTGTGGGGGGCAACTTCCGTTTCTGGCAAGCTGTAAACCTACCCATGACTTCCACCCTAGATCACAATCCAGATCCAGGGATGTTAAAGCAAGAGCGATTACCCCCCAAGACTGATCGCTGGATCTCCCTACGATTTGGAGGCCGGGAGCTGGAGCCGCCTCTGAAAACTGCAAAATAGCATGTCTCCTCAGCGGCTTCTAGCCCCCAGGGGAGGGAGCCGACGCATTCCCTAAATACCAGTCCCAAAGTCCATAGGACACCAACCTCTTACTCTGTCCTAGGCATGTCTATGTTGATAATTCTGGAGTTGCCACAGCTCCTGGTGTTCTGGGGTTCCTCCAGCCGGCTGCTGGCCCTGCCGCCCTGGGTCTAAAACCTCGGCTCACGGGGACCTGGGCTCGGCTCGGCTCCTGCGCTCTGCGCGCTTCCAGGTCCCAGACCGCTGCGCTGGTCCTTCCTGCAGGGCTTCTGGGCTGTCCTCAGTGGGAGGTTAGCTTCTCTGTGTCGTTCTGTGGGTGCTGGGGCTCCAGAAGTTGTTCAGAGTCCCCTTTTACATAGTTTGGGGGGAATCTGGGGGCAGAGTGGCTTGGACGAGCTGTTTCTACTCCGCCATCTTGGCTCCGCCCCCCTAAAAAAGATGTTTTAAAAGCATGTGTCTCTCTAAGTGAGGCAACTGGGTAGCGCAACGCATAGAGCATCAGACTGGAAGACTCATCTTTATGAGTTTAAATCCAACCTCAGACACTTACTAGTGTGACAGTCACCTTACTCTGCCTCAGTTTCCTCATCTGTAAAATAAGAAGGAAATGGCAAACCACTCCAGTATCTTTGCCAATTAAAGCCCAAATGGGGTCACAGAGAATTGGACGTGACTGAAAATGACTGAACAACCACCACCTTCCTTAGTAAATGGGAACAGAGCATTAAAATGTGTTACACTGTGGCATATGCACTGTGCCATGCCTGATGTAGCCTGGTTTTATGAAGAACATTTCACAAATCTAGCAGGGATGAAGAAGAAATCGCACAAAACAACATAGTCATTGTATCTGCCACAGACTTCTGGAATGACATCTGGGGTACAGATTTGTCCTTTCAGAATGGGATTGATTTGATATTGAAGATTCATTAATGAGATGTTGAGTGACTGGGCAGTGCCTCCACACATAAACACACATATATTCATGCATATATAAACATACAGATTAGAAATGTTTGAGCTAAATTTATTGCTGCAAAAAATAAAAGTGATGGATGGCTAGGGTAGATGGGCAAACTTTCCATTTCCACTGCCAGTGTGTTTATATAAATGTTTCCATCTTTAAGTCTCTACAAGGAGCAGAACAACTTCCGTCTTTTTATCTCTTTTCAAAACTAATTTAAATCTGAGCATTAAAAAGACTGCTTTCTACCATATGTTTGTTTTAGATAAAAAACTAAATCTCTCCTAAACATAAAGGCTTCTGAAATCTGCACTGTTAATATGGGCTTTGAATCTTATATGGTGGTAGTAAGAGCTCCAAAAAATGCCAAAGGACTGTTCTGGGTGATTTAAAACACTAGCTAGATCTTTTAGAGGCAACTACTGTAATGGTTTTTGTTTATACTTGTGGCTAATGAAATTAAGCATTTGATGGATAGGCAGCATGGTACAATGGAAAGAGTCCTGGATTGGGTCCTTGCAACCTTGAGATTCAAACCCCGGCTCTGTATTTCATCCCATGTGACCTTTGCCAAATTACTTAACCTTTCTTGGCCTCAGTTTTCTTTTCTATAAACTGAAGAGAGGTTGGTTTCAATAACCCTCTGAGGTTTCTTACAGCTTTTAAACCTATGATCCTATGATCTTCTGTCCTAAGAAATTAATCTTTCCCTTTAATTTCTCCCCCTCAACCCCCACACCCTAAAGCACTGAAATCATTAAGAAAAGAAATCATTTAACATTAAGAAAAAGCAGTGATGACTTTGGTTATGGCCTTGAAGCATAATTGCCAGTTGGGCCATCATAGGCCATAAAAAGGATTATATAATCAGAATTTCTTTTTTTTTCTCAAGGAATATTTGCTTATGTAGGATGAGCTATCTCATTGAATGATATAGTTCATTCATATATTGTTATATTCTCATATTGATTGATATACTTTGAATTATATACTTCATTTGGTTAAGATTAAATGTTTGGAAAAGATCAATTCTCATGCCCTCTACTCGAGAAAGGAAATGTTTACTGGAAAATGTTATACTGGAACATACTATAATTTTGATCAAAATGCAATTGAATATTTCTTTGAAATAAAAATGATGTTTATATATTATCATAATTGCCATTCTAATGTAGCCTGATACTAACTTTTATTTCTCTGCTGTGTATAAATTCAAAGTCTAAACTGTTGTATTTTATCTTCCATTAAGAGGGATATGTGCCACTGTTGAGACTGATTAGGACATGTACATAACAACCTCAAATAATCTTTTGAAGATATTAAATATAATTTAAAACAGAACCAAAAACTTCAGTACAAACTGAAGAAGCACTAACAAGATATCCTACTGCTCTACCTAAGTAACAACCTATGAAAATTAATGCCTATTAAATGTTTGACTACTGAATTAATATCTTTTAGTGAAAAAATTTTTCTTGCTGCCTCTTTAAATATTATACCAGAAGACAATGTGGCCAAGCACATACTGTAGATGAATCTAATATCAGCATATATGATTTATAATTTGTTTCAGTAACCCATGTCTAATATCACCATACAAGAAAGATCTGGGATGCAAAAAGCCAGGTCTTCTTTCTAAGGAATTTCAGAGGATTCATTTGGCCCTTAAACTCTGGACCTAAAGTCAAGAAGACCTGAGTTCAAATCTAGCCTCAGACATCTAATAGCTGTTTGATGTGGCAAGTCATTTATGCTCTGTTTTTTTCAGTTTCTTCAACTGTAAAATGGGAAAAAATAATATTACCTAGCTCCCAGGATTGTTATGAGGATCAAATGAGGCAGTAATTGTGAAGTGTCTATAGGCCAGTGTTGGGCACATAGTGAGCATGATTTAGATATCAGGTATTATGATTATTATTTTCCCTGGGCTCTTCTGAATATCGAACAATCAAGTAATCAGGAAACATTTATTAGGTACCTACTATGAGCCAGACACTGAAGATATAAATACAAAAAGGAAAACCAAACAGTCCTTGCTTGCAAAATCTAATGAGGAAGAAAACACGTTTCCCTTTATATTTATAAGTAGATTATTATATGTAGCATGTATAAGTATGTATGTATATATATGTGTGTGTGTATGTGTATGTGTACATATATATATATGTATATAGCATGAATAAAAGCTAATAAATACAAACACATACAAAGTAGTTAACTACACCATAGTTTGGAAGTGAGAAAACTGCAATATGAGAGATTAGGAAAAGTCCCATGAAGAAAACAATATTTGAATATCCCTAAAAGACCCTCAGAGGTGGAAGAACAGAGAGACTCCATTTCAGGAATGTATAGATAATGACCAGGTCAAAGACAAGAGGGTCTCAGGAACAGAGAGGAGACCCTCTGGCTGGTTTGCAGAATGGAGGAGGGTGCAGTTGGAATAATATATGATGAATAGTATGGATGGAAAACTATATTTGGGCTAAACTGAAGAATTTATATTTTATTCTAGAGGCAATGAAAAAGAGGCAAGTCTTTATTTATAGTTTATTTTTGAAATAAAACTCACTGGAGTTTATTGAAAAGGGGAGTTACATGGTCAAATCATGACTTAAGGAAAAGATAAAAAGGTCCTCAGTTCCAGTACCACTCAGGCATTGACTCTAGGAGTGTTTATTTAATCCCCAAAGAATTCTTACTAGAGCCCATAAAATGTCAAAACCTTTTCTTTTCTTATGCATCTTGGCCTTCACCAGAAACCTCTTCATTGTTCCCAACTTATAAGATTGTCCTGCATGGTGCTCCCCTTCAAGGAGAAAGAACTTGGGATGACTAGGGAGTACAAAAGTAATTTGCTAATGACCTAATGTTTATGTCTTAAGCTCATAATAGAGTGACAGAAAAGAAATAGGTCTGGTTGTTCCTCCACATCACAATTTCCTGATGTACTTATCCCTTTCCCCAGTCATATCTCAATCTGATGATGACTCCTTCATTCTTTTGTGATCTCTGGTTCAGTCTGTGTGTCTCTGTTGATCTGTGTTTCCATCTGGCTCTGCTTTCTTAGGAAAGACATGTGGCTCTCGGGAGAAACTCTATGGATATAGGCAGACAAACTCTGAGTAGCTTGTCTCTCACATTTTTTTCCGATTCTGAGTTCTTTAAGGACAGGGACTGTTTTTGCCTCTTGCCTTACCAGCATTTAGTACAATACTTGGCATATAGGAAGTACTTAGTAAAAGTTCCTTGACTTGAATCTCTCTTTCGTTTTTGTCATTCATTAATTCTATCTTATTTTTATTGCTGTTTTTATATCACCTTCTCACTCCCTTGCCCAACAAGCCATCCCTTCTACAAAAATGACTTTAAAAAAAAGTCTCCCTCCCTTGGGTCTAAGTTTTACCATCATAATTACATAGCATTCAGTTCCATTTTTTTTGTTCATTCTGTTTGTATTCTTGTAGTCATTGCAGAATTGTTTTCCTAATTCTGTTCACTTCATTCCATCCATATAAATCTTATCAAGCTTCTCTGAATTGTTTGTATTCATGGTTCTTTATGATGTAGTGATTTCCCCTTCCGTTCATATACAATAATTTGCTTAATCTTTCCTAGTCAATGCACATCTATTTCCAGTTTCTTTTTTTTTCCCAAATGCTTTATTAACTTCTGGTTTACATCATTCGTTTCTGTCAGATTTTGAGTTACAATTTTCCCCCTACTCACCACCCCAGAATAGCAGTCCTACAGGTTATCCCCTCAGCCAATCTGCTCTCTCCCATCTCTTCTCTCATATGCCGGGCCCCATTGCCTGCACATCTTATCTCCAAGTTATATGCAAAATAGTACTAATCATAGTATTTATATATTTTTTTAAAAAATTGATTTTAAAAGGAAGATAAGTAACTCAGTATATGCTGTACATGTGTAGCTATGCAAAACATTACCATAGTAGATATATTGTAAAAGACTGACTATATTTCCCTCCCTCCCATCCCACCTTCCATCTGGTCCACTCCCCATCTTGATCCTGTCCTTTTTCAAAAGTGGGTGCTTCCCACATCCCTCCCCCCCAGCCCTCCCTCCCCTCCACCACCTTCCCCACACTCCTGTAAGGTGGGACACCCTATTTAGTATGCATGTCATTCTCTCCCTGGTCCAAATTCAATGAGAATAAGGTTTTGGCTTTTTGCCTTCCTGTTCTTCCCCTCCCCTGCAACCACTTCCCCTACATCATCTACATGAGACAGTTCACCCCATTGTCTCTCCCCATTACCCCTCACCACATTACTCTCTCACCTCTTAACTTCACCTTTTAAGTATCATCTCTTCCTATTAAATTCGACCTATGCCCTCTATCTATGTATACCTGAAGACATATATACACACATTCACAAATGTATTCATATGGCCATATATGCTTCTTCAACTATTTTCATACTGAGAAAAGTTTCATCAGTTACACTTCTTGGTTTTCCCTGTATGAATGTAAATAGTTCAACTTTGGTAAGTTCATAGTGATTTCTTTTCCCTCTTTACCTTCTCAAGCATCTCTTGCTTCTTGTGTCTGAATGTCAAATTTTCTATTCGACTCTGATTTTGTCCTCGAGAATGCTTGAAAGTCCTCTGTTCCACTGAATGACCAAATTTCCCCCGAAAGAGGGGGGAAAATACTCAATTTTGCTGTGTAGGTGATTCTTGGTTTTAATCCCAGGTCCTTTGCCCTCTGGAATATCATATTTCATGCCCTTCAATCCCTCAGTGCAGAAGCTGCCAGATCCTGTGTTATCCTGATTGTGTTTCCACAATATTGAAATTATTTCTTCCTGGCTGCTTGTAATATTCTCTCCTTGATCTGGGAATTCTGGAACCTGGCTACAATATTCCTAGGAGTTTTCTTTTTGGGATCTTTTTCAGGAGGTTATCTGTGGATTCTTTCAACCCCTATTTTGCCCTCTGGTTCTAAAACATCTGGGCAGTTTTCCTTGAGAATTTCTTGAAGGATGATTTCTAGATTCTTTCTTTGATCATGGCTTTCAGGTAGTCCAATAATTTTTAGATTGTCTCTCCTGGATCTATTTTCCAGGTCAGTGGTTTTTCCCATGAGATATTTCACATTGCCTTCTATTCTTTCATTTGTTTGGATCTGTTTAACAGCATCTTGATTTCTCATAAAGTCACTAGCTTCCATTTTCTCCAGTCTAATTCTGAAGGAATGAATCTCCTCAGTGAGCTTTTGAGATTCTTTTTCCATCTGGCAAATTTGGCTTTTTAAGGCATTCTTATCCTCATTGCCTTTTTGAGCCTCTTTAGCCATTTGAGTTAGTCTATTTTTTAAGGTGTTATTTTCCTCAGTCAGGCTGTTGATTGTCATTTCATACTTTTCTTACATCTTTCTCATTTCTCATCCCAATTTTTCCCCGACTTCTCTTATCTGCTTCTTAAGGTCCTCTATAGCCTATAATCAGCTCATATTTTCATTTGGAGCATTTGGTGCAGGATTTCTGACCTCCCAGTCCTCCTCCTGTTCCATGCTTTTATCCTCTTTGCCCCCAAAATATGAGTCTAATGTTGCATTTTTCTGTTTATTTTGTTTCCTTTGAGCTGGCATGTGCCAGAGCGCTGTGCTGGCGGTTCCCTGCTGGGCTGTCAGGCTGTCCTCACTGGGAAGTTAGCTTCTCTGTGTCATTTTGTGGGTGCTGGAGCTCCAGAGGTCTTTCAAAGTCCCCCTTTTACATAATTTTGAAGTGGTGTGAGTTGGAGCTCAGCAGAAGTGCTGTTTCTACTACACCATCTTGACTCTGCCCCTTCCAGTTTCTTTTAAAGGCTTAGTTATTAGCACAAGTAAGTGACTCAACCGTAAACTTCATTTCTAGTCAATTAACATTTTTAAGTACCTACTACATGTCAGATCCTGTTCTAAATGCTGGAAATAAAAAGAAAGGCAAGAGATAGTCTCTGACCTCAAGGAGCTTCCAGTCTCATGTGAGCTCATTAAAAGACACTGTGAAGGAAAGAGGGGCAGGGTATCTGGTTCAGGTGTCATAATGAAGTCCTGCAGCCTGGTGGAAAAATGATGCAGTACTTTCCCTCCACCCCTTCCTTTAGTGGAGAATCCTGGTGGAGCACCCCAATGTCTACCCTCCACCCTCTCTGATCAGAGGGTTGGAGGGGACATAGGGGCACAGGTACTAAGGAGATAAGAGTTCCAGAGTGGATGTGATATTGTAGAAAGATGAGTCTCTGGAGAGAATAATTAAGTCCAGGAGAACAGCTAGTTGGATATAGCTCTGGAATAAAGGCCTCATCATTAGGAAAGGGAAAAATTCACAGTGTGGGAAGGAAGTCATATCCTATCCCCTAATGGTATAACAAGGGAGGAATCTTGGCCAACCTCCTTATATGGCGAGCCTGTGTGAGTTTTTAAGTAAATAATATTGCTATATTGGTTTTCCCGGTGCTGAGAAAACCTGAAAGATGAGATTACAGGCAGATCCCACTCAATGGGACTGATTCTGTGAACACATAACCTTAGATGAATTAATGTTATAGGAAGCAATTAGTTCCATGAGAAAAATCTTTTAATTTTCATCTTGGGTATTCAGCTGAATGACAATAAATGGGTTTTAGCTTATAATATTTTAATGATGATGTCAAAACAACTTCAGTTGGGACAGTATTATATGAGATATACCTGCATTATTCTTCTGGTTGAGTGAAAGTATATGAGCATGTGTGTTTTTCACTCAGAAACAACTGGATCAAGTTTAGGCATTGAGCCAAATACTTAATTTTCCTCTTTTATAGTCAGCTTACTGCTTTTCATCAATGGTTTATCTGAATTGTTAAATTTAAAATCAAGTTCCTTTTGATCATTAACTTGATTTTCTGGGAGTTCTGGGGAACAATAATCATTTCAGAGTGATTTTAATATTATTCTAGTATTATACTTCAGAACTTTAAGGGTCTCTGATTTTGTTGGTATGGACACTCTTCTCATTGACATGGACCATAATTTCTCAAAAATAGCAGATTTCTGAGGATTGCTGCAGCTAAGAAATAAAATGAAAAAATTACATTGAGCTCAACCTTGAATGTATGTAAGGGTGGTTCTCCAGATGAAAGATCTGTGTTCTGTTGGCAGGCCCCAAACCTTTCCAGTTTGGTAGGACTCTTCCAGGGCTCATGTTCCATTGGCATAGCTTGGCAGAATTCACAATCCTTGCCCTACTACAATGAGACATTTGTCTTGAGTAGAGAGAATTTGGTATTGCTTGAAAATATTTGTGCTCATCAATAATGCATATGACAGTCTTCAAACAATGTGTTGCTTATAACAGGCAGTAGCATAGTTATACTGTTATGACATAAGAAAAATATGGAATTGTGCCATCTGAGTTGCTGATACAGATTTATTATTCTTGGTAGATGGGACTGAAAGGAGCTATAGAGATTCCTTTTGCAGGTGAAGCTGAGGGTCACAGATATCAGTTGTCTTACTCGGGGTATATTAGCTCTAGTTAGAGAGAGAGCTGGTACCAGAACCTGTGTCCTGACTCTTAATCATAGTATCATCAATTCAAAGCTCAGAGGGATGTTAGAGGTCAAGGCCGACTCCCTCATTTTACACATGAAGAAACTGAAATCAAGAAAGTTCAAATGATCTACTCATAGTCCTATAACTACTAAGTATCTGAGATGGAATTTTAGTTCAGGTGTTCCTAACTCAAAGTCCAGCTCTCCATGCACTGGACCACCAGGCTGCCATTATTCTTTAATTCCCTTCCACATACTCTGCCATTGCTAGAATCCATGGAAAGAGAATAGCAACCCACATGTGCTCCTAGGCCCTCAAAATAGCAAATAAAAATTTTCTTAACATAGTAATATGCAGCCCATTCCTACAAATATAGCAATCAGGTAGGGATACAGATGGGAACTGTGGTTTCTTTCTTTGGTATAGGGAACTCTCAGGTGAGGAAACTCTTTCTACCAGTGCAAGTTTGCAACTTATACTCTTAGAGAGTGTCCTAAAACCCTCTGAGGTTAAAGGATTTACCCAAGGTCATACAGCCAGTATGTGTCAAAAGGACTTGAATGCAGGTTTTCCTGGCTCAGAGGCCACCTCTGTATCCACTAAGTCATGCCACATCTCAGATAGAGCACAATGATGCACTAACTGAAGGACAAAGGAAACATGTTTCCCCTTCTGATAAAGGACTAAGCCTTTCAGATGAAATGCTCTGTCTGTTGAAAATTAGAAAATAATGGCAGTAATAATGAATTTATATAATGCTGTTCTTAGAAGTTAGTTTATGTATTAACGCAATTGAGTCTCTTGCTAACCTATGACAGCATGAGCAGTCTGAAATCAGAATTCACAAAGTTCCCTGGGTTTGTGTCTCTGTAATTTTGCATATTGAAAATGACCCCAAGCCTCTACCGAAGTTGCACTGAGGGGCAAATAACGATCATTGCCTCAAAGTGGTGCCGACGTTGGCTTATTGGTATTGTGAACTCCAGCTTGCGTAACAAATTAATAGCATGACCTCTGTATGAAACGCCTGGGTGGTCTTTCAAGGTGCTTTCAAGTAGTTTGATTTCAGTTATCTAGTGTGAGGTCACAAAGGCTTGGACAGCTGGGGCTCGTTCTACATCCAAGGCAGATGATCACAGCTCCGTTTCCAAAAGCATAAGGCAAGAGGTGCTGAAGGTCAAAGCTTCCCCTTTGAGACTCCAGGAGCATTCATGGTTCAAAGCAACTGAGGTCAAAAAACAAAGTGGCAAAAGGTTAGGAAGTGTTTCCGTAATTGAGAGATCTTTGCTTTCTTTTGGTAGCCCTCTCCTTTAGGAGTTCCTGAATGATCGTGGTCTCCGTCCTAGCTTGTCCAACCAGAGCTTCAATTCAGTCAGGTTGCCATCCCTAAAAGCCATATAAAATAATTTAAGGAACTCAGTCTCCTGCATCAGAAGAAGGGAGTGCCAGGCTCCATTCACATCCCTCTGATACTAAGACAAAGATCATTTTGGGGGTGGATGTGCCTTTAACACAAACCTAGCCTTGGAGAATTTCCCTAAGTAGTAGGAGCAGCCTTTTAAAGACTGTCACTTCTCTTCCAGTCTAGCCAGGGATTTAAACCAATCCACTAAAATAGGGTAATTGAAGGCATCAAGAGCAGCTGATAAATCATACAGCTTTGTGTCAAGCTTGCCTAAAATAGACTTGTGGATGGTTTTCATCTCTCTGCTGGGTCTTGGTGATTTGAATTTAGAACTTTGATGTTGCCAGTAATTGTTTGCAACTGCTGAACCAGGCCCTGAAGGGGTACTGATTTCTTCTTCTCTCATCTAGCCAAGAGTAAAAAGGGGATAGGGTGGAGGGATGGGCATTTTTTTCCAGTTCACCAAAAGATGTGCCCTAAATGGAGGAGGAAGTTGTGAACCCCACAAACATAAGCATTCTGTTTGGGGGAGCAGACCACCCACCATTCCTTTGCTTCACAAAACTTAGTGATTCCTCCCATGTAAGGGACCACCCCCAAATCAGTCTACACTGAAATGAAAAAAGCTCCTAACTTTCTAAAACTACATAATAGGATACATATTCAGATACACTCCCATGCTTCTTAAAGGGCCCTAAAACAGAAAGGAGGGAAAAGTCATTTCACTGGGGTAAACAGTGTTCTCTTATCAAACTTTAGTCACATTTTCACAGACCATAAATGCCTCTTCTGAAAAAGTGGTTTAACTGGCTTATTCAGTGATTAGGAAATGCTAAAGATTGTGTTCTCTTATGCAATACCTAGTCACTCTCTTTGGTAACAGTTGCTACCTGTAGCAGATTCAAACTGCTACATCTGGGGGCTTTTTTTCCTCTTTCATCTGACTGTCTTCATTTCCTCAGTTTTTACTCTCCCTCCACCAGAGTCTTCATCGATATACACATGGAGCTCACCATCTTCAGGCTAGTGCATGTGTTTTCCATCTCTCTAATGTCCCTTCCTTTTAATCCATGGTGTTGGGAATACTGCTTAAAACTCATGGGCTATCTGAAGCCTTCTCATATATACTCTACCATACTATAATCTTTCCATCATGCTTTAGCACATGTATATATCATGTATGTATTTATTGTATGTGAAGATAATTTACTATTCTTGTCATGTTTCATGTGTCTTTATTTGTGTTTGGATCTGTTTTGGCTGTTTTTAGAATTGGTATTCCCTAAAGGAAAGGTCCTTACTAGCCCAGTCCAGGCCCCTACTCTACTGACTTGATGGAGTGCTCAGTTTAACACTGATTAAATTCAGCAAATACTGGTTAAGCATCTACTAGGATGAAAGAGACTGCTCGGACTACAAATGTTTAAGCAATCCCTGCCCTTAGGAAGCACCTACTTTTCACTCAGTTTTTACTTGACCCAGATGGCTCTGGAGGAGAGAGAGAGGTTGGTGACTTTGCAAGCCCTCCCTCACTTAAAACAAATTCACTTGCAAGTCATGGCATTACCTTCCTGATATCATGGTCCTCTTTGAGAACAAAGGACAAACCTCAATAATCAACTTGGTACAGAAAAGCAATAACCTTTCATGCCATGTTTAAATTGATACTAGACTCCATTTTAAGAACTTTTTGAATGATATCATTAGATACTATTTTATACGTGGAACATTTAAAGCTTTAATTTCTGTATTAAAAAAATAGGCTTCTTGAACTGAAGGGACATACGCTCGGGATCTTTACAACAATATATTATGATACGGATGTGTGACTATCTTCAGAGAAAAATCACAACTCCTGATAAAAATCCCAGGCAGTGATACTGGACCACAAAGCTTCTCCACCCCCACCCCCAAGTTGTTTGTTTTTTAATGCAGTTTTAGAGTAAATCCCAATTATTTACATACATTATCTTGTGGTTAATGAGTATATTGACAATAGATTTTCATTTTAACTCCTACATGATATAGGCATCAAGAAAATTGTTTTACAAATAGGAAGTAAAGAGAAGCACAAAATATTGGTTTATTTGAAATCTTTTGCTCCTCGTAAAGCACATGTGTTCCCTGATGAAGAAATATTTGAGCATAGTGTTTGGACAGCTAATTCTGCTAAGATTTCAGTTCATTTCTTTTGTGTGGTTTTTCCATTACACTGCCCTCAAGTATGCCACAGCTGCTGCATTCATCACAAGCAAGGCGCCAAACTGGGTCAGGAACTCCTGCAGAGTAAGTGATCTCTTATCGGTACTTTGACATAAATTGTACTCTTATTGATATCACCATCAGTGTTTTATGGATCTCCAGATTTCAGTGCACTGGGGCTGCTTAGGCACCAGTGGAAAAGTCCCATATGAAGCCCATTAAGACTACAAACAAGGAAAATCGAGTGTTGTCCCACAAAATAAATCATGTACCATTTTCACTAGTCTTTTTTTTTTTTGATATCTCTTTTATTCTTATTTAAGTGTTGACAGTGGCCATAGGAAAAAGGAATGCTTGGAGACAAGGGAGTCATCAACAATAGTGGAAATGGGCTTTAGTGCAGCAAGCATATATGCCAGGGTCGTCTTGTCCCATGTCCTTGTCCCAGAGCTCCTTTAGCTGTTGCTTCCCAAGTAACTGGGATATCACTTATACTTTCTTCCAGTCTTCTCTACTGCCAGCTTTCCAAACCTCCTTCTATTCTGCAGAGGCCTCATTGAACTGGAAGATGATTAAGAAGCTGTCAGACCCAGTTCCTTTTTTAATCCTATGTATTTTACTTTATGCACTGAAGAACATTATTTTGAGAAATCAATTCCAAGGGCCTCTTTCCATGCCTTCAAACTCTTAAAAATTCTTCTCAGTGTTTTACATTGTCAACCACCTCTTCTTATTCTACTTTTTTCCTTGGATTCTATGACAGTGTAAAATCTTGGCATCCCCTTTACCTGGTATTTCAACATTTTTATCACCTCTACCTTTATATGTACTTATCCCCTCTGGAAATTGATTTAGATTTCCAGAATTTAAGATGTGAAAAGGAGCTTAACAGTCCTTCTTTCTAACCTCATTTTACAGATAAAGAAACTGAGACACAAGGAAATTTAATGGGTTGGCTAGTGTTACTTAGCCAGTTAGTAACAGACCTACATGTAAAACACAGATTTTCCAATTTCCAGGAGAGTTCTCTGGCTTCAGTTTCAAATACCATCTCAATAAAGCTGTCAATTCCTAATTTAAATGAAGTCCTATATTTCTCACCAAGTTTAGAGCTTGTTTAATTGGATCCCTTACTACTTTATATTCTAATATCACAGACAGAATTTCAGCAGTTCTCCCCAAGCCATCCTCACTCAATACCCCATTTTGTCATTTTAATGTTCACTAAACAAGTAAAGTTAAAATGACTGTATTTTACTTCAACTAACATTCAGTAATTTTATTTTCTGCAGCAAAACTGAAATATACCCATTCTCATTTGTCTCACTGCCTGTACTTGTACATCTTTACAAATCTCAAAGCTTCTTTCTACCTAAATGGATGTTATAAATTGCCATTACATGTCCTTCAAAGCCATCCAGTGTCCCCTGTTAATGTGAGGGTCATGTTCTGACTTTCTATCATTTCCTTCCAAGTTCTTTAATAGTATTCCTACTCTTCCTAACTGTCCTCATCTTCTTATTGCAGTGGGAAGGGGAAGAGATGGGAACAATAATTTATTAAGGATCTACTGTATGCCAGGTACTATGCTAAGGACTTTGGAAACATTATGTTATTTGCTGCTCACAGAAACCTTAGGAGGTTGGTGCTCTTATTTTTATAGATGAAAAATTGATGTAGTCAGAAGTTAAGTGACCTGCCCAGGGTCGCAGAGCTACTAAGTGTCTGAGGTGGTATTCAAACTGGGGTTTTCCTAGTTCCAGGCCTAGTGTTCTTTTCACTGCTTGAGTTGCCTCATGTGGTTTGTCTCAGGCTGTTCCTTGAACTTAATCCTCCTTTTTCCAATTCAAGGCTTCTCTTCAAGTCACCTGGAATACATTGGACAAGTAAAGAATGGGTGCTTATTTTATATCCCTCTGCCTTCAAATTGTAGCCTAGTCTTCTCCAAAAAGAACTTCCTTATATTAACATCAGCTTATCTTCAAATAGGCTGTGATCAGAAACATTAAGGACCATTCAAAACCTAATGAAAATGTCAGCTCTGTTTGAAAGAGGTCTATTAGTGATGCAAATGGGAGGTTATACAGACTATTTATTAACATAATGGAACCCATTAGAAGGTTCTCAATGAGATATTCAGACTTTGAGAAGTTGGAGGTAGGCAGAGTAAAGTAGAATCAGAGTAGGGGAGATATAGCACTAAGCCTAGAATCTAGAAGTCTGCTATTCTTGAGTCCAAATCCAGCCTTAGACATTTCTCTGCCAAGAAGACCCCAAATAGGGTCGCAAAGAGTCAGATACAACTGAAACAACTGCACAACAAGGGGTTTGTTTGGGACAGCTAGGACAGTTAGTGGATACAAGGCCAGGCCTGAAGTCAGGAACACTCATCTTCCTGAGTTCAAATAAAGCCACAGACGCTTCTTAGCTTTGTGACTCTGGGAAAGTCACTTAACCCTGTTTGCCTTAATTCCTTCATCTGTAAAATGAGCTGGAAAATGAAATGGCAAACCACTCCAATATCTCTCCCAAAGGAAACCCCAAATGGGGTTACAATGACTGGGACATGACCAAAATGACCAAGCAACAACAAAAAAAGTGTTTGTTTAGGAAATCAGAAGCAACCTTCTAAAGTTTTTAAATGGTGGTAGATATTCTTGGATTTGAGAAAGTCCATTAACCCATTTGAGAGAAGGACCTCAGCACAAAAATGTATAATATGTAACGATATGGTGGAAAGATTGCTAGAGTTGGAGTCAAAAGATTTGAATCCCAGTTCTACCATATTGGCTTTGGGACTTATAGATGGAGGCAGTGAGCCTCAGTTTCCTCTTTTTTTTTAAAGGGAGATGATACCAGGCCTGTCACCCTTAAGATGGTTGTGAGAATTAAATGAGATAATGTTTATGAATGGATTTGGAGTGGAAAGGAACCATTGCGACTGAAGTCTGGTCACATTTCCTTTCTAGTACAACCCATCTTCCATCAAAAAGCTTCAGTGACAAAATTCAGTGCTCCCAGAAGTGAGCTATTCTACTTCTGTACAGCTCTAATTATTAAGAAGTCTTTCCTTGTATTGTGCCGAAATCAGCCTCACTATAATTTCTACTGCTGCTAGCTTTGCCCTTTGGAGTCAAACAGAATATGATTAATTCATCTTCCCTATGACAACTCTTCAAACATCTGCAGACAGTGATTATGTCTTTTTTATCCCCTAGAACAAAACTTCCATATGATTCTAAGTCTGAGACCAGAGTAGAATCACTAGATCCTGGGGTGAAAGAAATGAATTTACAGCTTGTTTTCCTCTGGAAAAGACCAGACCAAAAGCTATTAGGTGTCTTAGAATTTCCTAAGGCAAATCATTGCCAATTTAAAAATGGTGACAAATGACCTTTAATTTACCATTGCAATCACTTTTCAGCTCTACTGGGATTTTGTTCCAATAAACATAGTTTTCTTATTTGGAGCCTTTGTGGTTTATTTTTAATTATTTATTTTTGAGTCATTTTTTTTTTCCCACAAGGAATTCAGTTAACTAAAGTGAGCTTTATAGTAAAACCAAACTAAGCCCATCTTTCAAAGATACAAAATTTTAAAAGTAGTTCAAATTACATTAATCAGAAAAGTTATATTACAAAAATAAATATCAAAAAATTTATGAATCAGTACAAGAGTTATTAGATCAATGTGAAACTCTTGAAAGATTTGTCATTGTTATAAAACATAATAAGAGTTTCCATTGAAAATCAAAGAATTTATATTCTAGACATAAAGGAACTTTTTAAATTTTTTTTCATTTATTTAATTTTAAATTTATGAAATAAAACAAGCATTTCCATAATATAATACAATAAAAAAGATGATTGCTCATGAAACTGCAAATCTATTATGTACAAATTGCTTTTCCTCTTAAATATATAATAAAATTATTCTTTAAATTTATTTTTTATCTTCTTTTTCCTTCCCCACACTCCTGTCCCCTAGACAGTTTCTTAGATAAAGGTTTCATATCTCAAATATATAAAGAACTTTGTAAAATCTAAACGAATACGAGTCATTCCCCAACTGATAAATGGTAAAAGGATATGAACAGGAAGTTTTTAGATAAGAAATAAAAACAATTTATGGTCATATGAAAAAAAGATGCTCTAAAACATTATTGACTAGAGAAATGTAAATTAAAAGATATCGTTTTATACTTTATCATTTTATACTTTATCAGGCCAAAGTGATTGAATAAGAAAGCAATAAATGTTGGAGAGGATTTGGAAAACTTGGGACAATTGTTGGTGGAATTGAGAACTAATCTAACCATTTTGGAGAGCAATCTAGAATTATGCTCAGAGAATTACTGACATAAAGGAATTTTAAAAGTAGTATAACTACAATGTCATTTATGTAATGATTTCTAAGAAATGGAGACACATCAAATGCTGTGGGAATAAAATTGATTATTGGTTCAGAAAGCTCATGTATAAAGTTTTCCTATCCGTGGTTGGAAGGACACAGTGGCCTTATATCTCCTTTAGCCAGTTTTAAGTCTAGTTTCCAGGCAACACTAATGCATCATTATTCAGTCAATGAACAAGCATTTAATAGGGACTAACTATGTGCCATGGTATGCCAGCCCCTCAGGATATAATTGAAAAACAAAGAAAGAGGAAACTTAAGAAACTTACTTCTCAAGTTGTCGTTTATTCTATGTACAAATATAAGTAAATAGAAAAATGCATACAAAGTTAGGGCAGCTACGTGGTGTCATAGTACACAGAGTGGCAGGCCCCGAGTCAGGAAGACTATCTTCATAAGTTCAAATCCTGCCTCAGACACTAGATCTGTGAACTTGGGCAAGTCACTTAACCCTGTTTGCCTCAGTTTCCTTATCTGCAAAAATGAACTGGAAAAGGAAATGGCAACCTCTTTGCCAAGAAAACCCCACATAGGGGTCATAAAGAGTTGTACTCTATGAGGCAGAGATAAAAAGAAAGTACACAAAGACCCCCCTGGGACAGGAAATGGCATGTTGTGTGAGAAAAAGTGAGAGTCAGTTTGGCGGGACCATAGAGGGTGTAAAAGAGAGTAATGTGTGTTAAGTGGGAGTAATGTGTTGTTAAGGCAGGTTGGAGTCAGACCATGAGGAGTGAACAAGAATTATATCTGTTTTATCCTAGAGTCAGGAGAGAGACACAGGTTTTCTGAGCAGAAGAATGATAAGGTCAGACTTGTGCTTTAGGAATGTCATATCCATTGGCACCTAAGTGGAGGATATATTTGAAAGGAAAGAAGATGGAGACCAATTTGGAAGCTATTGCAATAATACAGGGAGGAGGTAATGAGGACCTGTACTAAAGTCACTGTGGTAGGATCTTTTTTTTCCTGCAGGATGACAGATATAAGATATGATGTGGAGGAGAAGGTCCCGTAAGTCTTGGAAATTGAATGTATTTGTAAGGAAAGCAAGTACAAAGACTTATTAATAACTTTGAGATTTCAAATCTTGATTGGAAGGATAATGGTGCCCATGACAGAGATAGAGAAGTTAGGAAGACCAATGGGTTTAAGGGGAAAGAGAATCAATTGTATTTTGGATATGTACAATTTAAGTTGTCCTTGGATCTTTTAGTTGGAAATATAGGACTGGAGTTCAGGAAAAGAGAGATACCATCTCCATATATATTGATTTTTTCAAATATGCATAGAGAAAATAATTGAAGTAACGGTAGCTGATGAGATTACTAGAGTGAACATATAGAGAGGAGAGATTAGAACTCAGGACAGAGCCTAGGGCTACACTCCCTATCAACTGACAGGACATGGATAATGATAAAAAATATTGATTCATAATTGTTTGTACTAGAGTTGATAATCAACCTTCACTGAACTCTTCCCATGTCTCCTTATGGCATGGTGGTGTTGGTGAGTTAACCCTGGGTTTAAACACTATACCAGTGAAATATAAGTTCTACCAGACACTACCAAGTTGCCAAGATTCTAAAGCCCAGCAGACAATGGGCTGCAATGCCTGTCATTTGACTGCCAGCTTAGTCCAGGCCTGGGAAGCAGATTCCTAGAAGGCTGGTCATCAGAAATTGGCAAGGCCACAGCAACCTGTGAAATCATCTGGAGGTGAGGAGGTGTGATGTGTAGTGTGGGGGAAAGAAATTATAGCATGCTTTTTATGGAAGGATCCCCACAGTGATAAAATCATAGCCCTCTGGAGAAGAATAAGATTGAAATATATGTCATTATGTTCTCATGCATTGTAAGTAACTTAAAAAGTTATATCTAAATCACCACATACTTGTTGCCTGAGTTATCAATAGCCAAGTAGCTATTGCCTCTTGTAAGTGAAGAAAATTTTGTTATACTGTATTTCTTGGGATTAAAAAAGTCATCATATTTATTAACAAGCCACAGTACTTTCCTCATCATCTGTGGGCATATATCCCTCAGATTTTCTTTTAATGTTTATAAGATGTCAGAACAATAACAATGTGATAATGAATGCTATCAGTAACTAAAATGGGATGATTTGAATCTTTGAAGCAACATTTCATGGATAAAAGGATATTTTCCCCCCCTCAATAGTAGAGCGTTGCCTTGTTCCTGGGAATGAAATGCTTGGGGACGAGTTGAAAGCAAATGTGATGCTGCCCTTTACTTTCCTTAGTCATAAGGAGGAAAAGTCGCCTCATATAATACCACGATCCACCTAAATAGATTCCTCCTTGGTGTCTGGGATAACTTAGGGGCTTTTCTTTAGGGCTGGAGAACCATTTTTTTTTTTCAGATCACCTGACCAAAACATATGGTGTCGGATTGGGACCCAACTGTCATTGGTTTTGTTTGTGCTATTCTAGCCCATAATCTGTGCCTCACATTAGTTCTGGAGTAAGTGCCACTTATGGTACAATTTTCCCCTGCTCCTTTAGGATGTTTTAGTCAAGGAACAAAAGGAGACCAGCACAGTCATTTCCATTTCTTAGATTTGTTGAGGTTTTTTTTTTGTAGATGGGGAAAATCACGTAATGATGCGTCTAGGAATAGAAATGGAATTGGGAATAATATGAGTTTGAACTTCACATTGTTCTTTGGGGCTAGCCACTATAGCCAGAGTACTATTTCAGTCAATTTCTGATTATAGGAAGAGATACACTTTATTTTCTTTTTTAACCAGATTGTGTGGTGGCCAGGGGTGGATTGCCAAAAGGAAGAGAATTTGTTGGAACAGGGAGTTGTAAATGCTAACAAAAGGGATTTCTTCCCTAATCCAGCTGTGCACCGTGCTTAAAAAAAAAAGAAAGAAAGAAAAAAGAAATGTGAAAAATATTAATTTAAACTGCAGTAGTTTGAGAGTGTTTGGGCATTATTTTTAGAACACAGTAAAGTGGGAGAGTGCAATTTACCCATTATTCGCAAAGCAAATTCTTAAAAGAGCAAATAAAAGTTAATTTTCATGATTACAGAATGATTTCCAAAACAATCATAAGAAAAAATATATTTCAAAGACTTCCTTTTCTGACTGCCAATTTCATATTAAATAAATTATTTTCAGCCTAATTATAATGAAACTAGTAAAGCTACTAGCCTTGCTATGTTTGGATTTCATTTGGACTTCCTATTAGAAAGATCATCTTTCAGAATTTAATAAGTGACTTTCAAATATTTAATGGTAGAATCTTTCATTAAATTAAAAAGGAATCAGAGTATTTTTAAAGGACTAACTTATTTTTCTCATCAGTTTTGTCAAGCCTTATTAAAAAGACAAGCAAAAATTAAAACAATCCCCTTTGTTTATTTAAAAAAACATTAACACTGTGAACCCAACTAAAATCATATTTCCATGTGTGTATTACATACAGATAGATATAAAATACACACACATACACACACATATCTCCTATGGGTTTTGAAAATATAATATGGTAGTCACTTGCAGTAACATATTTCTTTGTTTCCATCTCTACTCAAATTTCAAATTATACTGACATTGTCAAATGGTTCACAATACTACTTCATAATTATCCTCTTTAATACTTATATTTACTTCATAAGTATGTTTTACATTGTGTGGTGTTAGTTTTTGTATCACCCAACAGTTTTGCCTTGAGTTCTGCTTTGGGCAATTTGTTAATATAGATTGGAAAAGATAAACATTCCAGATTCTGGTCCCGTGTGTCACTATGTAATAAATGACACGATGTCATCAAATCGAATAATTTACAAGCACCTCTAGAACTTGAATACTTTTACACAGAAGAATGTGGTGAGTCCTTTTAATTAAATTGCATGGTGCCATGTGCTTTTTTCCCTGAGGTTCCTTTGACCTTTCACCTCTTATTTTGTCTTGCAGGCACACCACTGTTAGTAAGGAGGAGCAGTGACCCAGCACTGGGCCCACCTGCTGACTCTCATCCAGGTGCTTCACACCCCAGTGACCAGAATCTGAAACCTGTTGTACCAGTAAGTGTCCTGCAGTTTCCATTTTTTATAGAAAAGGTTACAGACCAGTTAGCTTATTTGGTAATAAACCATGTGTGCGCGCACGCGTGTGTGTGTGTGTACACACATATATTTTTATGTGGGTGTGTGTATGTACACATAGCTATACATTACATACATACAATGTCTCCTTTGCTCCTTACTCCCTACTCTCTAAGAAATATGCACTTATGCATATATGTGTATATGAGACATATATTCCACATTCCTTTCAAATGCAACTTATAAAATAACAGAGAAAAGTGTATTTTGCCTTTTGTAACTTCTTTTTCTTGAAAATTAGTATGAATATTACAGGATAGTCTATGCCAATTTCATAATATTTTTGGACATGCCATGGATCTTTAATCTGTTGGAAATTAAATGTTTGGTGTGTCAGTAGACGAGCATAATTACAAAGTAAATCTAATCAGAAGCAATAATTTTACAGAGTTTCTAGGGTTACTATCATGCAAAATTGTTTTAAAAAATGCCTTCCCTAAGATAGAAAAGTGGACATTTATTACTTAGGTGAAAGATTTTGGAGTGTTTAGCCCAAAAGGAATTGAGGCAGATAAGAATATGTACTTCAGGAAGTCCACTCATTCTCAATTTTCCATTCTGGTCTCTTTTCCCCTGGACTTATAGGAACGTTTTTTTAATTTGTATTTATGTTATTTTTAATTTATGAAATAAAATAAGCATTTCTATAATGTAGTATAATAATAAGGAGTATTCCACACAAAACGCAAGTCTGTTATGTACAACTTGCTATTCATGTTAAATGTATAATAAAGTTATCGTGTAAATTTCTTTTATTTTCTTTTTTTTTCTTTCCCTTCCTAGAGATGGCTACCACAAGACACAGATATATATATATATATAAAGCTGTAAAATCATTTTGTACATATTTCTATTTATCAGCCCTTTTTCTAGATGATCTTCCTTCCTATGTCCTTTGTATTTAATTTAGGTATTTTTAATAGTCAAGAAGACTTACAGTTTTTCTTTAAACAATATTGCTATAATATATGCAAAATTCTCTTGATTTTTCTCATTTCACTTTTCCTTATTTCATGCAAGTCTCTCCATGTTTCTCAAAAATCAATGAACTCATCATTTCTTACAGCACAGTAGCATTCCATCACAATCCTATACCACACTTTGTTCTGCCATTCTTATATTTATTTTATATTAATTATATTGTTATTTATATACATATATTATACATTATATTTCTTATAGGAAAGGCATTTTGATCTTTGATATTTAATCAAATCAGATTGACCAAAACATGGTATTAATGGCATTAAAAACAGGGTAAGAGGGTGGCTGTATATATATTTTATATGAAAACATCACAATGTAATAGCCTCAATAATCTAGGTTTCTAAAGTTGGACCAAGCACAAATAATTAGGCAAGTCACTACACACTGCTATGTATTAATTGTTAAAAGAGCAGTATGGAGGAGTGGTAAGGAAGTTTCAAAGACTCAATCTCTATTGACTTTTTCCTTTATAGGATTAGGTATGGCTGTCCAAAGCCCTTTGAACTTCAAATATAGAGACCTGAGTTTTAGTCTTGCAATCTAGTTATGTGAGTCTAGATATGTAATTAACCTCGCCTTTTTTTTTTCATTTGTCAACCAAAGGGCCTGAAGTAGGTCTTCAAGGGACCATCTAGATCCAACATTCTGTGATGATAACAGTAATTCTGATTTCCCTAGCATTTAATACGCACTTAGTGCTTTCTCCTCAACAGCCCTGTGAAGCAGTTGGTGAGACAGGGTAGACTGTCTCCCTAAAGCAGCATGGTTAAATTCCTTTTGATGACATATCTCCAGAAGGCCTTACTCTGAGGTTCTGAGCTCTTTGCTCCCTAGTCCCTAGGAAAAGAGCACAAAGTACAGGCCTTCTCACAAATGCCCATTTTCCTAAAGGAAAAAGAGCTTTCTATACCTTGGGAAGGGATGGGCCTACCTCTGCGTTGTGTCAAAGGGAAGGTTTTGGGAGTGGGAGTGTAAGCAAGCAAAGAAAATGCATTTGTGAAGTCTACAAGGGAGAGAAGATAAATACTTGGAGTCTTTTTGGTACAACCTTTCCCCTAGAGATCCCCCCATAATTTCATTTATCTACCATTTGGACAATGTAAAATTCATGTTTTCATTCTTTCAGCTAATAAACATTGATTAAGTGTCTATAGAATAAGAATGATATCAAGTTGTGGGTATTGGGCAGTATATTTGATAACACACAGTCCCTGCTTTCATGAAACTTACCATCTTTTAAAGAGATAAGACACAACCACCAATAAATATAATAAATAATATTCCATGATAGGCCCTTTAGAAAACAGCAAGATGCTGTGTGCAAAATCCAAATGCAGAAGGTAGTTACCAAGACTGGGAATGGTGTAGTCTATAGGGACTAGCAAGGACTCAGGGAAGATTTTATGGATGTGTTTAAAGCTAGTGAAATAATTTTAGTTCCAAACGGTATATAAGTATAGATTTTTTGTTTGTTTTGTTTTGCTTTTTGGAGGGCAATTGGGGTTAAATGACTTGCCCAAGGTCACACAGCTAGTTTTTTTGTGTGTGTTAAGTGTCTGAAGCTGGATCTGAACCCAGGTCCTCCTGACTCCAGGACCGGTGCTCTATTCACTGTGCCACCTAGCCACCCCCCGTATAGATGTTTTTAATGTTTGGTTGCTAATCTTTTAGCTCATAGATGTCAAGAATGATGCAGAGTAAATCAGAGCATCAGGAAGGAGTTTGGACTACATGGTTCCAGCCTCTAATTTCTTTCTAACTCGAAAATTCTATAATTGTTTTATGGTACTTGATCAAGAGTAGCTATTGCACAGCAGTCATATTCTAAGAGGTGATCGATGATGACAAATCTGGAGAGTTTATGATGATATAGTCTTGCATTACCTAATAGGAAAAATATGTGTTTAAAAAAGCCACATTAAATTACAGTGCATTTCAAAGATCATATTGGGAAGGAGGGAAAAATTAAAATTCTTAAACTTGAGGGTTCAGATGTAAGTAATTGACAGATGGCAAAGCCCCAAATGGGTTATGTTCAGTCATTCCTGAAAAATAAAACTAGCTTATAAGCCAAAGTATAAAAGACTGCAAGGATAAATATTTGAAACACTTGATCATGTTGAATTATTGGCTTTAAAACTACAGTTAATGATCAATATATTCAGTTTTACTTTATTAGGTTTACTTTCAGGAAAAGAGATTTGGAGCTTTTGGTTTGGGATTTTGGTTTTGGTATAGGCTTCCTTTGATAACCAGAGAAATAAAATTGTAAAGTTGTCAAACTTCCTTAGTCAACTCACTAATAGCAAAATAATTCAAGATTATATCCTCCCTGAAAATGTCCAGAGTGGGGGACAAATAGATACATTTAGCTATTTTATAGAAAGTAAGTAAATGAAATTAATTCTACTTAGAGACTGAAACTAGACCTGCAGTTTCATTGAAATAAAGAACCCCCAGGGGAGGAAACTCTACCAGTGCAAGCAGGACTTTTCCTGCAGCTTATAGCCTTACAGAGTTGTCCAGAACACTGACACAGGTTGCATAATTTGCCCACAGTCACAGTTTCAGTAGGTATCAGTGGTGCGACTTGGACCCAGATCTTGGCAATGATGCCAGCTTTGCATTGTGGTGCCATAAGTTCTGTATGAATCAGGAATTCTCAACTTGGGGTCAAGCCCTGTCTGTGGATAAGAGTTCAGGGAATCTATAAACTTGAATGAGGGAGAAATGTATCTTTACTTCAACACAGTTGGTTTCCTTTTATATTTGTATTTTTGCATTGTTTTCTTTTGTATTTTCTGTTATGCATTTTAAAACATTCTGTGAATGGATTCATAGGTTTCACCAGAATCCCAAGGTGGTCCATGACACAAAAAGAGGTTAAAAGCTCCTGCTTTGGGTCCTACCTAGCATATTTCAAATTATATTTTAACAACTAATATTAGATTGTGATCTTCTTGAGGGTAGAGACTGTCTTTTGCCCCATTTTGTTTGCCCAATGCTTAGTATAGTGCTAGGCATATAGGAGGTGCATAATAAATGTTTTTATATTAACTAACAATCTTCCCATTTGTAGCTTATTGTATCCCCAGATCTTAAATGGAAATTCTACTACAGAAGAATTTGTTTCCTTTACTCTACCATCCATGCATACCAAAGTGTATGGTGGCACCCTTTGAGTCTAGAAGATCTAAATTCATTTCCTATTCTGGTATATAACAGATAACCAATTAATGCTCCTGCAAACCTTAATACCAAAAGTTACAGATTAGTTGGTGATCTGTGTTGGTGGAGGGAATTCCTATATCAGGTATTCTGAAGACAGAGATCATAGGATTGTCTGTACCAAGAAAAAAATGTTATTTACTCAGTCATCCAAATAACCATGGAATTTAATGTGCAAATGATAATACTGACTCATCTTTCAGGTCAATCAATGACTTATTTTTGCTCCTAGTTACCAAATTACATGATCACAGACCATAATATTTTTGTGAAGGGTTCTTTATTGAATTTTAGAGCACAGAAGACCAACAGTCTCTTACTGCCAAATATGATGTTCTTTCCTTAGTCCTTAATATTTTTGACCCATCCACTGCTTTTGACACTATTGACCACCCATCTTCCTAGATATCTTATACTCTCTGGGTCTTCATGTTGCTATGTCTTCTTGGTTCTCTTTTTCACTTTTCTGATCATTTATTCTCCTTTGATCCTTGGTTAGTTGATTAGCAACATCAGACTCTAATTGTGACTATACCTCAAATTTCTGTCTTGGGTTTTCTTTGACTCCTCTTATATTCACTCTTCCTTAACAGTCCATCAACTCATGGGTTTTACTGTCTGCAGATGACTCACATATCTATTCATCTGGCACCAGTCTTTTCCCTGAGTTTCATTTCTGTATCAATTGTTAATTGGATCTCTTAGAGACATCTCAAACTCAGCATCAAAACTAAACCTGCAATCTTTTCCCTCAAACCCTCCCTTCTTCCAAATTTCACTGTATCTGTTGAAGACATCATCATCCTTTCATCCTCCTTTAACTCAGCATTATCTTTGACTCTTCACTTTTCCTCATCCCACATATCCAATCAATTGACAAATTTTCCCATTTGTCTCTACAGCAACTTTCACATCCAGCCCCTTTTCATTAGTTGTATGGCTCTCTCTTTAGTTCAGGCCTTTACCTCCTCCCCAGATTATTGCAACAGTCCCCTGATGGACCTCCTTCCCTCCAATCTCTTATTATTCTAAACCATCATATGCACTACTGCCAAAGTGATTTTATTAAGGAAATCTGATCACATTCAGTCAACTCCAATGGTTCCTATATTGCCGTTAGGATGAAATTTCCTATTCTCACTTTAGCATTTAAAGTCCTTCATATCTGACCCCAAACCATTTTTCCAGCCTCATGGAATATTATTCCCCCATCCCACACTGTGATCTAACAAAACTGGTTTCCTCTCTATTCCTCACACCCAGTCCTCCATCCTCTTTCTCTGCCTTTACACTGGCCATTCCCAGTGCCTGGAATGTGTGATCTCTTCATCTCTGCCTCAAAGAATCACTCTTTTCCTTCAAGATGCTTCTGAAAATGCCATTCTCTATATGACAACTTTCCTGATCCCTTAGCTGTCAGGGTTCTCCCTCTCAAACTACCTTTATTTTATTCTCACTACATTTGCATATGTCATTGTGGTCTTGCCCATTGGAATGTAAACTCCTTGAAAGTAGAGGTTGCTTAATTTTGTTTATTTGGTTCCTCATTTGATTGATTGATAGTTCCAGCTTCAGCACTTGCTAGTAATAATAATGTTGACAAATCTTCTCATCTATAAAATGGTGATTTTCTAAAACTTGTGTTACCCACTTTATAGGATTTTTTTTGAGGAAAGTACCTCGCAACCCCAAATATGTTGTAAAAATATGACCAACTATTATTGGTTTGACTTTTAGGACAGTCTATGAGCCCTGGACCATAAGTTGTCATTTCCTCCTTTGAGAATGAAGAGAGAATTCTAAAGTAATTGTGTTTTGTGGTAGTAGTCTTTTAAGCTGCCCTGCTAATTGGTACTGTTGTTTTTACCCCTTAATGAATGTTTGTAGTTTTGTATTTGCTCCCTAAGGCAAATTGATCATGAAGGGTGAGTAAATTAAAAATGTGTTTCTGGAAATTACAATTCTAAATTTGTTCTTGGGTAATAAATATAATCATATGTTCCACAGTCATTACCTCATGTCTATCCTGCATTGCCATTACCTTAAGAAATCACTGGGCAGGGGGAGGGGGGGAACCCTGTTTAAGGGAAGATAAATAAGATGTGGAAAGCAGTGATTTTCATAGATTGGTAAAATGATAGATAATATGGAGAGAGACTTAGGATAATAGGGATGGTTAATGACGTGTATACAAAAAGAAGGCTTTTTTAAATATTTCAATATTCCCTTCTCTTTTTCATAGTAAATAGAATTTGAATTAAGCATTTTGTTTTAATGTGATAAGTTAAAGCTTTATGACTGACGTCTGTCAAAGGACAACAAATAAGTAAATCCCCAGGTGGTGGCAAGAAAATTCAGTTCCCCAAACATTTATTAAATGCAGGAGCTACTATGTGCAAAGCAGTGTTCTGAACAGTGAGGATTCAGAGAGATCACAATGAAGTATTCCCTACCCCTAAGGAGCCGGAATTCTGTTTGGATCCTACAAGGTGTAAACAGAGAAGTCAACACAAGCACTCATGTATTCAGAGTTCGAAGGGACCCAAGAGATCACTTAGGGAAGACCTCAGCCATGCTTCATCTCACTTTTCCCTCCACCAGCCTGGACTCCTTTTACATCATCTCCTATAAACCCCGGTTTCCACCATCCTTATGTGTTTTGTCTTCATCCGTTGGAATGTAAGCTACTTGAGAGTAGGGACTGTCTTCTATGTATGTATTTATAGCCCCAGTATTTAGCACATACCCTTGCACAGAGTAAGCACTTAAGAAATGCCCCCTCCCCCACTTTGTTCTCTCCTTTCCCTCCTCCCCGATTATACCCTTTCATTGCATAGATGAGGGAACTGAGACCTACAGAAGTCAAGTGATTTGGCTAAAGTTACCCAGTGACGGAATTGGCATCCAGACTATCCAGACTCAAGTACTATCATTTCATATCCAGCTACCGTTCCCACTGACCATATCATCCTACCTTCAGGTAATTTGAGGAAGAAGGGCACTCACAACTTGGTGGTGGAGGAGGATCTTAAAAGTCTTTGTTTGGGGACTGGAACGCACTCCCAGCTCACCTGGAAGGGAGATTAGTTCTCAGAGGCTGAAGGAAGGAAGGAGTGTGTTCTCAGGATGGAAGACAACCTGTTCTAAGACACAGAAATCAGAAATGAAATACAGAGTTCAGAGCTCATCTAATATCCCAGAATCCCAAGCAGATGATATCATTAGGTTGGATCCAGAGCATGGAAGGCTTTAAACTCCCTGCTGATGAATTGCATTTTATCCTATAGACAGTTGGGAGCTGCTGAAGGTGTCTGAAAAGGAGTGAGCCATGTCAGACTCATGCTTTAGGAAGGTTATTTTGGCAGCTATACGGAAGATAAATTTGAGAGAGAAGAGAACTGAAGCAGAGAGGCCAATTAAGAAGTTGCTATGGTAGTCCAGTCAGAAAGTACTTAGGGCTGTGAGCAAGGGGATGGCTGTGCCAGTGGAGAAAAGGACACAACTATAGAAATGTTGTGACAGGAGAATAAACAGAGTGGGAAGCTAAATGAATGTGGTGGTTGAGGAAGAAGGTGGGGGTCTAAGATAGCTACAAAGACAGGAACCTTGAAAGGTGGTAATGTCTTTAACAGAAATAGAAAAACAAAAATGGTGGCAACAAGATTTAGAGAAAATGTTTATGCATGCACAATTGGAAAATTGTTGGGGGATAGTTACTCATAGTTGTGAAGGAACCCAAAGGTCTTTGTAGGAAGAGAGAAGTAAACCAGGTCCAGTTTTTATCTGTGAGATATGAAAGTAGAACAGTTACCCTGCATTTTAAAAAATTAATATTTTGGGGAGGCTAGGTGGCACATTGAGTAGAGCACCAGCCCTGGAGTCAGGAGGACCTGAGTTCAAATTTGGCCTCAGTTAACACAAAAACTAGCCATGTGACATTGGGTAAGTCACTTGACCCCTATTGCCCTCCAAAAAACAAAAAAATTAATATTTTATTAATATAATATATTAAAATATATATTTATATATAAATATAAAAATAATATTAAAATAAAAAATGTAAAAATCTGTATTTTTTGATCCCTGATATTACTACCTGATTTGAGAAAATGAACAATTTTTGCTCTTTAATTAAAAAAAAATACGACTGACACCTTCATCATTCTCACACATCTCTGAATTGGAAGCTTGTCAAAGATCCTCAAGAAAGGATTAATTTCAAAAATCATGCCTGAATTAACAGAAATTAATGACCTGTTTATGATATCCCCTAACACATTATAAAATAAAAACAATAATTCACATATATATTGCACTTCAGAGTGTACAAAGTGACAATGTAAAGTAGGAAGTGAAAATATTATTATACCCATCTTACAGTTGAGAAAACTGGGGCCCAAAGAGATAAAATGAAAGCCTCCATGCCACATGGCAGAGGTAGCTTAATGGGTTTTCCTAGTGACTAATTTAACTTTGATAGGAAATGGTACCCCTTGGAAAATACAGTTTGTTGTGTAAGATGTATTTTAAGCTTAGCATTCCAATTTGTGTGAAGTGGAAGATCCTTATTTCTTTTACACTCATCCCTTACACATGGTGGGGGTTAGGGGCATGGCACCACCACAATCTGGAAAATCCATGTAAAATGTTTTGACCCTCCCTTTTTAACAGAGGAGAAGTCTGAATTATTATATAAAATACATTGATATTATATAATAACATACATATATTTTACGCATTTCTGAGATTCTAAACTTTTTCTCTGTCATTTGCTGTCCTTTGCATGTCATCTGTGGCTTCCACAAAACTCCGCCAAAATTCCCATTTAATTTCTTATGCCAACCTGTGATATATTGAAACTACATTGGAGAAAGTCTTATTGTAGAAGGGATGATTGATTGTACTTAGATGTAGTCTGTCTTATGCATTCTTTGGTATCTTAAGATTGTCCCCACTGAGTACCCATACTTCGTATAAAATGAAATAATAACATAGGAAAAATGCTAGATTTGAGTTTATAATTAGATTACTTAGAGCTATAATATTCTTGAGCTTCTGGCATTTCTATTTTAGTAAATACCATGAGATAATATATATTAAAATTACTTAGCACAGTGCCTGTCATGTGGTAGACCCTTTATAAATACTTCCTCCTTTCCTTTCCCTTTCCCCTTCCCCTAAACCCAGTTTGCTTTGCTATCACATAAAAAAACATCCTTAAAACAAAAAATTAAAAAACAACCAAGAAATCTTCATGGTCATAAATACTCACCAGCATGCCCCATGTTCACTACAACCTAGTTTTTGGACTAAATATCAGAAATTTACCCCAAAGCAATACATTGATACAACTCATATATATCATCTGTAACTGGCTATATCTGTGGAAACACAGGCACCAGATAATTATTTCAGATACTCATTGTGTGGATTTGTGGTAGGGCTTTTTCCGTTGCTCTTCCAACAAGGAGAGACAGACATAAAGAGAAAGGGAGGGTAGAGGGGTATGTAATATATAATTGTGTTGTTGAGAAAAACCAAAGGCCACAAAAGAGTTTTCTGCCGTAGTGATTTAATAGTAGACATACGATTTGTAACCCCAGCTCTTCAAGCTGTGTGCTGATAAGACCAGAGCTTGGAGACTCCATTGCAATGATGGTTTTCATATGGCTTTGTTTTTAAGAGATAAACCTGCCATCCAGTGTTTAACAAGGCCAAATGTTTACTTATTTTTTTTTTTCAAATTCAGGCAGTTTAATTTCAGAGGTTGTTAGGCTTGTGAGGCTCTCTAGTCAGGTGGCTGAAAATCTAGGAGCTAGATTTACTTTGCTCTTGAGCTCTTTGCCATCTCCTGGAGCACTTTGTGAAATGAACTGGAATTGTTTGAATGACTTTAATATGATTACTTACAGAAGTTTAGAAATGTGAACCTTGTGTACCTTTAAAAAATAAGATCCTTTTTTTCCACTTAAAATTTTAGGTCAACCCCAGAATGACATTTTAAGATTTTACTTTTGTAACAATACAAAATTGCTACTGGGCCCAAAATAGGGCTGGGGAGAGCACATTCTTCTTATGAAGTGACTTTTAGTTCTGGATCCATGTACACAGTTGCCTCTAGAAAGTCATATATTGGGCTCTTCCTGAGACCCTCTGGCTCTTTATATTCTGCCTCCCAAGCCCTCCTCCCCAGATCCCAACTTCAGGGAAAGTCCCTTGAAATCTTAGGCTTGGCTTAGGCCTAGGATCTCCCCCAAAGAATGTTATAAAAATTTACTCAGTGGAGAATGTGGGTGAGGCAGGAAAAAGACATCTATTTTCTCCATAAAAAAATAAAATCCTAAAACAAAAAAGACACAAAGTGTATAGTTAGAAAACTTTAAACATGGAGCAGTAACTTACAATTCTTATATTCTTCCGAGAATCTGAATGCTTTCAACACTTAAACAAGGATTATTTGATAGGAATGTTGAATAGGCATTTCATCTTCACTCTGGGGCTGCCCTATATAAAGTATTTCCTCCAGGTCCATGTTTTCCCTTTTTTTTTCTTTTTGGAGCGGGGGGAGACAGGGCAATTGGGGTTAAATGACTTGCCCAAGGTCACATGGCTAGTAACTGTTAAGTGTCTGAGGCTGGATTTTGACTCTGGTTCTCCTTACTCCAGAGCCTGTGCTCTATTCACTGTGCCACCTAGTCACCCCTAGGTCCATATTTTCTGAAGCTCCAGGCCATGCCTTGTGCTCCTTTTTCTTCCTGGTGGTCATATTCTCTTAGAAGGGTAATTTCTCCTACTGTATAATTGGCACCAATTAAGGAACCCAGGAACTCTTCAACTCATATACTTTCAAGCCTGAAATTATCCATCTCCCAATTGCTGTTCAGTCAACAATGGTTAGGAATATAAATAAACCTGAAGGCTCCACCAGGGACCTGAGGCCTAGGCTCAACTTGACTTTGGCAGCCCATATGTCTGATACTTTCTTAACTTCCAGAACAAGGAGAGAAATATGAAATCCTCTTTCTTCTGCTCACGGGAAGTCCCAGAGAAAGAAAGGATGAGGGGGGAAGGTATTACATGCCAGGCACTCAGTCCCTTATATTGTTTTGACACAGCCTTCCATTGCTGACCCAAGGGCAAGGTGAGGGAAAGGTATTATGTGGAACCCAACCAGAGCCCTTTGGCTGTGTATGCCTTTTATCAAAAGGTATGAGGGAAAGGGCTTGGACAATTGTATCACCAGAAGGGCTTTAGCTCTAAGGAATGCATATGACTCCAGAAAGGACCCAAGTTCCAAGTGTGCTTCATGCAGTGTTCTCTAGCCTGAGACAATGGAAATTTGGAAGGAGGGAGGGCTCCCCTGATCAGTCATTCAGTCAAATAACATTTATTAAGTATTTACTATGTTCCAGGATCATTGCTAAGTACTGAGAATTCAAAACAAACAAACAAAGATAATTCCTGTCTTTTAGGAGCCAACATTCTGATGGGGGAAAAAATATGCAAATAGCTGTGCATATAAAATATTAACAGTGTAAATGGAAGGTACTCTCGAAAGTAAAATACTAGCAGTGGGGAGGATGAGGGAAAGGATCAGAAATAACCTGCTGCCAAAAGTCACATTTGACCTATTTCTTAAAGAAAACCAGGAAGCAAGGATGAGAAAGGAAGGGGGACAGGCATTGGGGACAGATAGCCAATAAAAAATGCCTGGAGTCTGGAGATGAAGTGTCTTCTTGGAGGAATAGCAAGGAGGTTAATGTCACTAAATCACAGAATACATGAATGAGGTAGGAGGAAGTATAAGAAGATTGAATAGAAGAGGCATATATTAGAAATGCTGTGAAGGTAGAAATAACAAAACTTGGCAACAAAATGGACACGTGGGGTGAGTTCAGGTGAAGAGTCAAGGTTGGTACCGAGATTGACAGTTTGCTTGACTGGGAAAAAGGTAGTTCTCTCAGTAATAATAGAGAAGTTCAGAAAATAAGAGGGTTTAGGGAGGGGAATACATAATGCATTTTTTCTGGACATACTAAATTTAAGGTGTCTACAAGACATCCAATTCAGAATGTCCAAAAGGCAACTGGTTACAGGAGACTGGATCTCATGAGAGAGATTAAAGCTGGATATATGCAACTAGAAGACAAGAATTGAATCCATGAGAGTTAATGATGTCACCAAGCAAGCTAGTATAGTGGGAAAAGAGAAGTCAGTCTAGTGCAGTGCCTTGGGGAATACTCATTCTTAGGGGGGGGCATGACCAGGATGAAGATCTGGAAAAGGATCTGAGAAAGACTGGTAGGAGAAGAAACAGACTAGAGCAGTCATGAAAACCAAGAGGAGGAAGAGTATCCAGAAGAGAGTGATCAATAGTGTCAAAGGCTACAGAGAAATCAGGAAGGATCACTGAGAAAAGACTATAGGATTTGGCAATAAAGAGCCATAACTTTTATAATAAGTCATTGGATACCAGAATTATAAAACTAGACAGAACTTCAGGGATCATTGTCCATTACTTTACAGATGAAGAAACTGATAATCAGCTTCAGAGTCTGGTTGGAGTTGAGGCAGATAGGACACTCTCCTTTGTGCTTTATTTGCAAGTGACAAAAACTCAGTGGATTTCCATTTCAACTTAAAATGTATTTCTAGCTATAAAATTATAGAATTGGAAGGGATCTTAGAGGTCCTTTGGTACAAACTCCTTTATTCTTTCAGTTTATAGAGAAGCAAGCAAAGACAAAGTGATTTACCCAAGGTCATACCATGATTTCTGACCTTTTTTTCTCTAGCACTCATTAACCTACATCTTGTTGCTTCTGGACACCAAACTGTTTCTCTGCTCTATCTATAAACACTGGGTTCAATGCTGTTCTAGATATAAGAGATGCATAAAGCACCATCTTTGCCCTCCTCATAAGATAGGTATAAAGACAAGAGATACACAGTTGAAATGCTTTAGTTGTATTGATAACTGATATAGAAGTTTATAAAAAGACAAGATCAATGTAGATCACAAGTTAGAAGAATACATCTTAGATGGACTTGAACTGGACTTTGTAGCACAGATGGATTTGAGTGAACAATATACATAGCACATTAGAGCCACAAAGGATTCAGAGCTCCTATTTTCCAATTCTCTCATTTTACTGATGAGAAAACTGATGCCAGAGAGGTTCAATGAATTTCCCACAGTCACATTTGGCAATGGATATGGCACAGTAGGAAAGGCACTGGATTTGGAGTCAGAAGTCTTGGATTTGAATTTTAACTGTAAAATTAGATGACCTCTAAGCCCCCTTTTAGATCTAAATCTATGATCCTAAGACACAATTCCCAGGGAAGGAGGGAGGCATTCCAGGTGAGGATGAAGCAAAATGCATAAGGACCTCAAAGTGATAATGGGGATGGCATGGCATGATTAGGAATGAGTAACTAGGCTAATTTGGGTAGGGAGTGTTTTTCACTGATTAATATTGGAAGCTATTTGAATAAATATGTGTGTTTAGAGAGTAAATTATACTGAGCCTTGAAACCCAGTCTGACATTATGCTGTGGGCAATAAAAAGCTGCTGAAGGTTTTGGAGTAGAGGGCTGGCATGAATAAACAGTATATTAGCATGATTCATCTGGTGATAGTCTGCAGGGTGTGTTGGAGGGAGGTGAGGCTGAAGGCCAGAATATCAGTAGGGTTTATGTTAATGTACCAGGGAAGTGATAAGGACCTGCACAATTGTTCTGGGAAGCCAGAGGGAAATACCAGCCATGAAAGAATTTTCAAAGATTAAAGAAAGAAGAAAGAAAGATTTAGTGACCAATGGGATGTCTTGGGTGAAAGTGAGAAAATTCTGAATCTGAAGCACAATTGGTATCAATGGGCAGAAATGGGTAGTTGAGAGAGGAAGCTGTTTTTGTGGGAGTTGTTTTTGATGTGTTGAGTTTGAAGGAGCAACAGGATGTGTAAGTGGAAATCTGTAGTTCACAGTTTGAGATAGAAGGCTGAAATGAGGGTGAGAGGTTAAAATTGAAGATTAGATGTGAGAGACATCTGCATTGTGGTGATAACTGAAGACCTGAGGATGGATGAGAGAGGATGCAAAGAGAGAGGAACAGAGAGCTCTCCACAGACAATGCCTTCCTCAATCCACCCAGATTGTGCGGATTGGGTGGTATGAGTGGGAGGGGACAGAGTAGAATAGAGAAAGAAGAGAGAAAAAGGAAAAGAAAGGAAAAAAGAGGAGACGAAGCATAGAGGTAGGAAAATAAGCAATATCATAAAGTCAGGGAGCAGAGTTTTATGAGGAACCTTGACCCTGTTTTCTGCTTGGTTGTTTTTTTTAGTTAGTTTGTTTGTTTGTTTGCTTTTTTTCTGTACACCTAAGCCTCTACATCCTACCTCTTAATAAGTTCATAGAACAGTTACGAACTGAAGTTTTCTTTCTCCAATGCAAATTAGGTTGTGAATTTGTCTATTGGGTGCACATACTTCATCTCCCCAAGTAGTTTTACTCTAGAACTTTAGACTAGAGGCCAATTAGTCCCTGTCTTTGTGCTACTTGCACTACTAAGAAATATTAAAGGTTTCATTCCAAATTCTTCCTTGTTTGACTTTGTTTTTGATGGACTCCTTCCACCAAGTTAAGAATCTTGCTGAATTCTTTTCAAAGTTTTTGGACACCCCTGCAATTAAGTGTAAAGAAGTCGAAAAGGCAATGAAGACTGACCAAAGGTAGGGTAAAGGCAAAAGGAGACTCTGGAGAGAGTTTTACTAAGCCTAATCTGTTTTTCTTTGTATCTCTAACATCTATATTTTAGTTTTAGATTAAGGAACACACAAACACAATGAATACATACTAAATAAATAGACTTTTGTCTCCTAGCCCAAAAAATACATTCGTAAAACCACTAATGGTGTTAGAAGCACTGAACCTTTCTCATAATTGTCAGAGAAATGCCAAAACTCTTGATCAGATGGGATATACATTAAAAATAACTTCCTATTCCATATCTATCCAACATCTTCCTTTAATCATAAACTTGCCTCATATTTGATGATCCAAGTAAAATAAAAGTAAAACTTTATCAATTATCTGTTTTATAGGTAGTATGTGAATGGTACTCCCTAGGTAGAACTCAGAAATAATAATAATAACAATAATAAGCAATTTATTTTAACAGAGGATAGTGAATTACTATGTCTGGGATGTCCCTCCACTACCTCTACCTCTTCAAATCTCCAGCTTTTTTCAAAGGATATCAAATGTCCTATCTCCTTCAGGAGATATTTCAGGATCTACCCAGATGTAAATGCTCTCTATCTACCCATCTTGAAATTAGTTTATATTATAGTATGTAATATATGTGTATATACATATATGTGTGTATTTATGTATATATAGTATATGAACATAAGTGTGTGTATGTATATATGTATGTATGTATATGTGTGTGTGTGTATATATATATTGTGTGTGGGGGGGTATGGGATAGTATGTATTATATGAGTCTTCTTAACTCCAAGCCCAGTTCTCCAGTTCTCTATTTACTATGCTGTATGTGTGCGCGTGTGTATGTTTGTGTAAGATTCATTTTCCTGAGTTCAAATCCAGCCTCAGACACTCACTAGCTTTGTGACCCAGAGCAAATCACTTAACCTTGTTTATCTCAGTTCCTTATCCATAAAATGAACTGGAGAAGAAAATGGCAAAACTACTCAAGTATCTTTGCAAAAACAAACAAAACCACACCAAATAGGGTCACAAAGAGTGTATGTGTATAAGTGGAAGTGTAAAGAAATCAAAAGGATAATGAAGACTGAAAAAAGGTAGGGTGATGGTAGGAGACAGTATACATATGTATGTATGCATATGCATATATATGATATATGTCTGTGTATCAATAGATAGATAGATAATAGATTAAGAATAGATAAAGAGGTAGATATCCTCCCTGTAGCTTTTCCTTCATTTATCTTCTACTTTCTTTTCTCTTATTCTGAACTTCAAACAAGTGAAATGAATTATTTCTGTGTACACTGTAGAAGAGACCAGGATTTTACATGGCACTGTGAATCTATTATGTAGAGCTTACTATTCTTTTTAAGTACCATGATCAAATCAACATGTAACTTTCAAAGCTGTTGGCTTGACTACAGTTCCTCTGGGCCTTTCTTCTACTGTCTTCTCATTTTTTCAGGAGTGAGGAGTCCTATTCCCATACCCCTTGCTTTTTCCAGTTAAAAAAGATAAAAACAAACATTTATAACAAATAAATATAGTCAAAGCAAAACCCCAAAATTTTATATATAACCCAAAACCCCCCAGAATATATATTCTATGCCTCTAGTCCATCACCTCTCTGCTTGGGAGGGGGAGGCAGGGGGAAGTTGGCACGTTTCATCCTTTAGAATCATGATTGATCATTTCATTTAGAAGAGTTCTTTAGACTTTCAAAGTTGTTTTTCTTAAAAAATTTTTGTGTACATTGTTCTCTTGGTTCTGGTTACTTCATTTTGCATCATTTCATATAAACCTTCCCAGAATTCTCTGAAGCCCTTCATTATTTCTTATAGCACAGTACTATTCCATTCCATTTGTAACATACACTGTTCCACCATTTCCGAATTGATACCCTAATCCCCAAGTTTCCACTTTTTTTGCCACTACAAAAATGATGGCTATAAATGTGCTTTCATATATGACTCCTTTTCATCTTTCTTTCATCTCTTTGGGGGTATAGACCTATAACTAGTGGTAGGTAGATATCACTACTGTCTAGGTCAAATAATATGCAAAGTTGAATGACTTGGAGAGCATAATTCCAAATTGTTTTTCCAATTCACAATGCATTAATGTTTCTATATTCCTGGAGTCTGTCAAAGATTTGTCCCTTTTTTTGACCACTTACCAGTCTAATGGGTATTGTATAGAAGCTCAGAGTTGCTTTAATATGCATTTCTCTAATTAATAGTGATATAAAGCATTTTTTCCACATGAGTGATAGCTTGGATTTCTCCTCTTAAAATAGCCTTTTAAAATCCTTTGACCATTTATCTATTGGGAAATGAATTTCATTCTTGTAAATTTGAGTCACTTGTTTATAGATATTTAAGATGAGGTTTTTATCAAAGAAACCTGATGGAACGATTTTTTTCTCAATGAACTGTTTCTTTTCTATGAATAAGAATTTTATTTACTTTTCTGTGTCCACATTTAATCCCCTCCGTGCTACTTGAGAACAATGACTGTTGGGTTTTTGCTTTTGTATCCCTAGTGCCTAGTACAGAGCCTAACCCATAAGACGCTTAACCACTGTTTTTTTTTTTTATTAAATTGCTCTTTTAGCAAGAGGAACAAAATGTATTTGAAATCATCCCTAGTTTTGATTGCTTTTTGATTGCTTCCATGACCTTGAATAAGTCACTTAATTTTCAAGGGCCTTATCGCCCTTATCTCTAACATTTCATACCTGACCTATGTATCCTGATAAGTGTTGTAAGAATAACATGATAATATGATTTCAAAAAACTATACCAAGGCTAACTATTCTTAAAGACCAAGGGATTTAGGAGCCTAGGCATGAATTATTAGGTTGGTAGAAACGCAACCTTGGGTTTTCTGCCTCTGCCACTGAATCCTTGCCTTTGAACTGCTGATGAAGTAAAGATTACCTCCTGGTCAAAGCATAAATTATCTCTTTCCATTGTTGCATAAGCAAGTGAAAAAGACAAATACAACCCCCCCCCCCCCAAAAAAAAACACATAAAAAGATGAATGTGTATATTTGTGTTCTTTGGAGAAAAGCTGCTATGTAAATCCAAAAAAAGGACAAGTCAATGAATCATGACCCTTTAAAATGCAAGCTAAAGAGCTTGAAGCAACTGTTTGGCATGCTTGGTTGAAAGATCTTGGAGAATGCTGTGGGCCTTTGGAAAGGATTAAGTTAGGAGGGAGGCAGGAGACAATGTTGATAAGTTGGCACCCCAGGAGACACAAGGTTGTTGCATGGTTTGGGTTAACATTTAGGGAAAAGTCATAGCTTTTATTTTAATATGGGGAGATTTTTGGAGGCAAAATTAACTTTTTTTTTTAAACAACATAAACTCTAAAAAGATCACTTGTGCTTCTGCTTTCAAAAATCTGACCAAAGATTGAATGCAGAACAGAACATTTGAAAAGCTTAAAAGAATTTCCCCTCTAGAGGGAATTTTTTAACCATTCTGGACTTTAAAATAGATTTCTGATTTAAATAAAACATATTTTAAAGTAGCTACTCATATGGTGTGTGTGTGTGTGTGTGTGTTATACTTGTAGAAACAGAGTAATCAGCCTGTGAGCTTGTCACTATAGAGCTTTTGATGTCTGATTAGAAGATCACAGGAACATCTGGAGTGAGTTAGTTTTAAAGTTATTGGTGTGAGGCGCTACAGAAGCCAAAGCTATCTGACAGACTTTTAACCAATAAAAATTGTTACTTTTAGCAAATCTTTTTGCCTGCAACTGGCTTCAGATTTTCAGATTGACAGAGCTGGCATTCTCTTCCTAACTTTTCAGATTTCTCTGTGCAAAATTCCCTGCCTTCATTGTAAGGACTAGATAAATGACACAATCTTCACAACCCCGAGAGTCTAAAGGAAAGACTAAATTTGTTTCAAAGAAAAAAAAAGAATTAATGGGCTTAGCTCACTTAAAATGAATTACTCACTTTTTCTACTACATTTTATTCTATTTATTTCTTCTGTCTCTCAGGTGGAACTCTAAAAAGACATGACAGTAGTTGTTGATAATATTTAGGTGATGAACACAGAGCTTGGGAGAATGACAAACAAGTTGGTAAAGGACCTTGAGAACAAGTCATATGAAGATTGACTGAAAGACTAAGGCATATTTCCCCACCATCTTCTCACCAGAAACCTTACCATCTAAACCAGAAACTGTTCCTGGAGTACTTAATCCATTCATGACTAGAAACTCCCACCCCGAGTGACGATATTTTGTTTGCTGATCATATCAGGTTCCCACTACATCTAGGGTCAGCCCAAGCCATGCTTTATTCCACTGCCCAGCCATCTTACAATTTTTCCCTTTCTTCCTCATGGATTCCCCCACTCCCACGCCTTTCCAAATTTGAAACATAATCAAGTCACTTTTGTTATTGTTCCTGGAAACAGTGTGCCAAGCTACTTCCCTGTGTAGTTCCATACATCTCCTGTAATTTTCTAAACCAGAATATCTCTCCCTGACTATTACTCCCCTATTCAAATATAAATTATCTGAGGGCAGGAAATATATATTTTTTAAAAAAATATATGTCCCCAAGAGTTTTTTCTTAGCACAAAGTAAGTGCTTTTTGTATCATTCATTCATTTCTTTCATACTTAAAATGGAGAAGATTCTGAGGGACTTGCTAGCTGTTTTCTGTTACTTGAAGTTATCTTATGGGAAAGAATTTGATTTATTTGATTAGCCTTGAAGGTCAGAATCCAGAGCAATAGCTGGAAATTATAAAAAGGCAAATGTAGGCTACATATGGGGAGGAGAGGAGTGGAAACATCCTCATAATTATCCCTGTCCAAAAGTGACTCAAGAGGTGGTGGTTTCCCTATCTTTGGAGTTCTTCAAGCAGAGGCTGAGTAAATAATGTTTTGGTGTGTTAGAGGGGGATTCATTTTGTGTATGGTTTGGATTAGACAACCCTTTGGTCTCTGTCTATGAGCCTGTAGTGATGGCCATAGACTTGCCAAAATATTTGACCTCCCATAATAAGTAGCATTAACAGTTGCCTTCATTTTATTTGCATAGTCTAATTAAAGTTAGGCATTATTTATTTATGCTGTCTAACTTGGTTTTGGAACTCTTACTCCAAGAGTTTCAGTAGAACTAGAGGATACATTATTATTGTGTAAATAATACATTATATACATAATACATTATATGACAACAGCTTCCATAATCTATTATATATCTTGCTTCTGGTGGCAATGCACTGAATAAGCAATGCCCAACTTGTGAATGGGCTATGTTGGAAAAGTTCTTTGTAAGTTATTTAGAACCAGAAATGTGTTTCTGATAGAAACAATTCTATTTGATTCCACTGTCATTTACAGATGAGAAGCTTGAGGCTCAGTCAGGTTAAAGGACTTGCCAAATTTTATGCTGGTACTAAATGAATCTTCTTTAGAGACAACATCAAAGATTCAAATTGTATATCCTTGAATGCTGGTGAGGTTCATGGTAGGGAATGATCCTTCCAGAATTATAATATAATAAATAGGGTTAGCTACTAACTCATTTATATAATCATATTTTCCATCATGAAGCATATTTGTGTATGCATTAACTGAACCAAAGCTCATGAAAGTTGTTGTAATTCAACACATTTTTATCCATAACTAACATGTTTAGTTAGAAATAGTAGCCATCTTCTCCATTGCCTTAAAGTATCTGTCTAAAATATTTCACACTAACACAATTTTGTAGCACTCTGGTGACTGCAAATTAAGGAAACTTTTTTTTTTAAAAACACACATACCGCATGTGTGGGACCAAATGTATGTCATCCTTCAAAGCAGGCACCTGGGAGAAGCTGCACTTATGTATTCCAAAGATGCCACACCAAGTGCTCGAAGAACTTCTGGAATTCCTCTTGGAATTGCCTACTGGGCTTCTAATGAAACAAACAGACAAGGAAACCAGTCTCATCCCTATAAGTCTTGTCACACCTCTACCACTCCTCCCCTCAACCTTTTATTTTAATTTAATTTTTAACCAGAGTGGTAATATCCTATTGTATCACCAATTTCATTCCCTAAATATGGTGCTAAATAACTTTGTCACCATTTAAGGGTTTTCAAAAGACTGTGGCAGTTTCTTATACAAAATTATCAAGTGCTTAAAGAACCCAGGTGTTATTCTGGACTTATTCACTACCTTTAAAAAAAATCAGTGATTGCCCAATAATTCTGTCTGTCATTCTATAAGAAGATTGTCTTCTGTTGTCTTCAGTAGATTCCATTTTTTGAGCTTTGGTACAGCATTGCACTGACTTTATGTATTTAACAAATGTTAATAGTAGTTAACATGATAATGAATGTTGGTAATTAATGGTTCTATGTAATTACTAATCACTATAATACAAGTTTCATGGAATGAACAGAAACATATTTGAAACGAACAGATATGCCTACAAAAAAGAGAGTTCTAGCTCCCTTTTCAGTTTGCTTTTTGGCAAGACAAATATAGGTCCAATATCAAGAAATTCAGTCATGATAAGTTATTGTCAGCAATGTGTACTGATAGGAATGGAAAACCTCTGTAGTATTTGGAAACAGAGAACTAAGTCTGTGAATTGTCCAGCATGATTCAGGGTAGCTACCCATATGAGGTCTGCTATTGTCTGGAGCTTGACCACATAGGGTGGGAGTGGGGGGACAGGGAGGAATGATTCTGTCTCCCAGGCTGCCAGCCATTATCATTGTTATTTATTAGCTGTATTGTGCCAGAAGGGAGCTTTATATTAGGTTGAACACTATCTAGGAAGCAGGGAACAAAAAGGCCTGCCCCGAAGGGCTTGTAGAAACACATGAGACTAAGGAAACAGCACTGTGAATGGTGACTCAGGCAATCCAGTGTGGAAAATGAGCCTTCTAACTAGAAAGCTTGTAATTAACTGGGGCAGGGTTCCCAACATAAAATGTGACAGTAGAAGACAGGAGCTGGGCAGTGGAGCCACAAAATCAGACTGGTGGGGCAAGAAAGAAAGAGGGAGAGTAGATTGCATGTGTTTTTAAATCAAAGTCTGAGATTTAAAATACAAGTGCATTAAGAACTTCTGTCTATTTCTTATAAATGAGCATGGACAACTTTCTTTCATTAAAAAAATAGTAAGAAATCTTGAGATAGAGATAGTATTGAAATTCCAACAGCAAATATATACTCCTGGCTTTTTTCTACTGATGCAAAATGCTTTTAAAGGCCTTCTCCTTCATAACCTCTTAATTTTTTAGCCATGAATGAGAGATTGTCAAGAAACAGGGCAATTTCCAAAGTATTCCAACATCCCATTCACAGGAAGCATACTTTTGGGGAAGGTTTTTCATAGGCAGATTATGTATATATGTGAATTAAAGGTAACTGATTTTTCAAAGGGGAAATGAAGAATAGGTCTCCTATCTCCTATATTAACCTTTAAGTTTTAAACAACTTGATTTAGTTAATCTGTTCTTAGTGTATATATACAACATAAAAAGATAAAATGAGGCTGACTTCCAAGTCTGTGGGTATTTATGTCGTTAGCTGCTTTTATAATTCTTTTCAAACTCATTTTAGTCACTTTCCATCTTCTTTTAGTGTAAACATGTTAGCACAGTGTAGGGGTGTTGGGAGGAGGGGAGGGATTCTAAGAGACCTGTTCAGGCATTTTCCTGTCCAACTTTCATTTCTCAGGGAATTTAATGGTTCAGTTTCAGCCCCTATCTATCCAGTCAATGATATTCAGAGATACACAATGTATAATTTGGCTCAATTAGCAGTGTGTTTTTGGGAGGGTAAGCATCAAGCCTGAAATTCAGACCCTACAGAGATGATTATTTCAAGGGAAAATTCCGGTTATCTTGAATTCCTGTGTTTTACACGATGTATAGATAAGCTAAAGACTGGAAAATTTAAGGCTGGCAGACAGTAAGTACCTTATGCTCCACACACAAATTTAGAGAAAATTCTGATTTTGGAACCAATGTATGTTTTTTGCATATTCATGAATTATTTACATAAAATCTCAAGTAGAATAAAAATTCTGCCCATGTTCCTTTTTATCTGTTCCTCTGTTCTTTTTAGTTGTTCTTATACTTGAACTGATGAAATTTGAAAATATTTTATATTTATTTTGTATATAACTAAACCCCTTGTGATAAAAGTTTAAAAAAGTGGGGGTAAAATGTAACCTAACATAGTTTGCCCCATGTTTTTCAAAACATTTTGGGTGAGTCCTAAAGTTTTCTTTTATTGGAATTGTTGTTCAGGTATGTTCAATTCTTCCTGACCCCACTTGGCTTTGGTTTTGTTTTTGGCAAAGATATCGAAGTGGTTTGCCATTTCCTTCTCCAGGTGATCTGATAGAGGAGTAACTGAGGCAAACAGAGGTAAGTGACCTGTCCAGTGTCACACAGTTAGTAAGTGTTTGAGGATGGATTTAAACCTGGGCCTTCGTGATTTAAGGCCCAGCCCCCTACCATTTACCAATTGACTAACTCAGGGCTACTAAACTTTCACACATTAACTCTGGCATATGATCAATTTTGAGGTAAAATTCTTCTTTCTTAAATGAAATACTTAATTGTTATACAATTAAAAACTCACTGTCTCCCAAATGCCTTTGATTTTAGGTCTGTTGACCTAATGTTTATTTACAACTTCATTGAGATGAATCCAAACCTGTGATTACAAAGAATTCAAAAAATTGGTCTATGACATGACATGAGTTGTACAGCATCAACTTCATGTAGCTCTTTAAGAAGGATGTGTCCATCCAGGGCTTTCTTTGGCCATTTTTAGCACTTTTCTGATTCTAACTCAGATGTATTCTTGGTCTTCAGGCTTATCTTCAAAAATGGACTGTTTATAATGTGGCCCTGAAACTCTGGCATGTCACAGTCTTTTGAATATGATGCAAGAGTATGGCTCTCAGCATAGAAGAGCTCTTATCAAAGCCTTGTCTAGGATACTTGATTCTGTCTTATCAAAGCCTTGTCTAGGATACTTGATTCTGGCTCATTGGGAAGAAATTATCGAATGAGGAGTAGAGAGACATAGATTCTCCTTCTAGTAATGCCCATAACTTGAAGAAACAGTGCAGTGGAAGACCAGGCTGGACTTGGACTCAGAAGGTCCAGGTTTGAGTTTGAGATTTAGTATTTAGCTGTTGTGTCATCTGAGGCAACTTAGAGCCTTGGCCTCTTCATCTGTAAAATGTGAGGCGGATATAATGTCTAAAATTCCTTTTAGCTCCAACATTCTATTGAGCTGTGTGATTTTTTTTCGTTAGGCTCTTAACCTCTCTCTTACCTTAATTTCCTCTTCTATAAAGTGAGACTGTTGCACTGAAAAAATTTCTAATGTTTCTCTACCACTTATGCTTCTCTGATTCTATATCACATTGGCATGAAAATATAAAGAAAAATTAAATTGGCAATGTGGTATGAAGACAAAAGGAGTGAATGGCATTGATCTCATCACTTAATGAATTAACTCTGTTTTTTTTTTCACCTGTGATAGTGTCTGTTTCACTGAGACCTGAGAATAATAGAGTAATTCAGTTCAGAAGTATGAGGAAAATGCTTGGTGAATTGGTAAATAGGATTTTTTTTTTAATGGAGCTTTGGGGAGGGGCAATATGGGTCCATTCCAGTGATTTCACTAGTGTTGCCTTTTATCACATGTGGAGGACCAAAGCTGTTCTGTAACCTAGTCTGAGAAAGTTACTTGGAACACTGGACCCAGAGCCACACAACTAGTAAGACTAAGAGGCTAAGCTTGAGTCTAGATCTTCCTGATAGACACTATCCACCACTCCTACCCTTTGTTGCCTCTCTGGTAAATAGATAAGAATCAAATTAATAACTGAAAAGAAATTAAGCCTTGATCAAGTATCTGCACTACAAGTGGTTTCTTGTTATGAATTTCAGCTAAGTCAGTCAGTCAACAAGCTATGAATACAACACCTTTGAGGAAGATAAGGTGACTGAGGAGAGTCAAAAGGAAAGATGGATTATACTACGATTTATTTTACAAAACTGCTGTAAACATTTCCCCCATTCAAATTCCCAATGAGTAGCAAGAAGGATTTTTCTATGATTCAGGGCACTTGGAGATAATTTACTCTGGAGTAGAAATTCAAAAGGTCCAGATTATTTGAAGGGAAAAGGTCCAGGTGAAAGCCAGAATATCTGGGGTGTGGGGGGTGGTAGGATGACCAAGGTAAGAAATAAATCTGGTGAACAATAAACAGGGATTGACAGCAATAATGAAGACAAAGGAAAGAAAAAAATCTAAAGAAAATCTCTGGACATTTACAATGATCAGTCCAGAGAATAAATGAGGGTCGGAGTGAGGAGAGAAACCTTGTTGGAAAACATAAGAGTTCTTGTAACTTTTTAACACATGGGACTCTGAATTCATTAAATGAAAAGGACCACTTTGACTGTCTTTACAGAGCAAAGTTGATTTTAATACAGTTGGAGATGATTTTTTTCCAATTGCACTTGCCCTCCTGGGGTCCATGATTCTAGCAACTTAGGTATCCTTATTTGCCTTAATTCCACTAAATTTGTTTCTCCTTGTCATTGAAGGGGCTTTTATTCCACTTCCTTTCACCTTACTTGGTTAATTCTCTAGTGGGATCCAGACATTTAAATATTTTTATTTTGCTCCGACCTTGAATTCCTCGGTCTAGAAAACAGTGAGAGTGGAAGTCAATGCAGATTAGCAACTATCCTGCAATTTGCCATCTTAGAGAGTTGCCTATAGACACTGAGAGGTTAACTCATAGTCAGTGTATGATGGAGACTGGACTTGACCTCACATTTCCTGGCTCAGAGACACACTCTAACATTCTAGTCTTTACTCCACATCACTTCTCATTTAACTGTTAGTCAAAGTAAAACAGAAACATAAAATGTTAGAACCCTGGAGATAATTTGGTCTGACCTCTTCAATTTACAGATGAAGAAAGTGAAGCATAAAGAAATTATAGTATTTTAGATTTAGAATTAGAAGGGACCTTCAAGACCATGGAGTATGACATTCTCACTTTACAGATACCTTAGGAAACTAATTTACAGAGACCTTAGTTGACTTGCCTAGTAAGTAGGATCAAAGAGGCAACATAGTTTTGTAGAAAGAATGCTGGGTTTGGAATCAGAGGTCTTGAATTCAAACTAGCCCTGCCACTTAACAATCTGCACGATTTAGGGTAAGTCATTAAACCTCTTTGGCCTCAGTTCATCATCTGTAAATGTATTGTACTTAATTTCCCACCATCCAGAGAGAATCTTCCTTCATCCAGACTCGATGCTGGAATTGCTCCATCTTACTGGTGAATATTTTTGGCAAGCATACATTAATTACTATGTTGTCTTACCTCATGGTTCCTTGTCATTGAACATGGTTTTTCTTTTTGGTTATTATATCTTTTATGGAATCTTAAATGATATTGATATATGAATGGGAAATAAATCATCATAAAAGAGCTTCTAAGGTAGAATTTTATTCTAAGGTAGCATTTTGAGTGAAATGTTTTGTTTTGTTTTTTAATCCTCAAACAACAAGCACAATTGAAAACTATTATCTACTTCTTTTATTCAGTTGTTAGATGGTAAGTATGTGGGGCATTGTTGATTATAATTTTCAAAACCTACCTATTTCATTCTAATACTGGCATTTAAGGATGCCCTCAATTACTTTATAGAAGGCTCTCAGAAAGATTTTGTGTAGATAAGAGAGTAGGCATGTAGGTCAGTAGTTGTTCAGGTTTTCACATTCATCCCCTTTTAGAATCATTCAGTTCCAGTATATTTTCCATGCTTTTGATATCTTCCCCTCCTTTGTGAACTAGCCCCTTAATTCTTTCAAAACTGTATTGCTTGCAGAATGGATCTCCTTTATATATTTGTTCTAATCAGTCTGCTTTTACCATCTTTGCTTTCTGTAAGGCCAATTCTATTTCCCTAGTAAGCACCTTAGAGATTGTGAGGTTAGAGTCCAAGTATAGTGATTCTGATGTATTTAATGGAGGATACTGTTTAATAATTTTTGCAAATCTTTTCCATTTTTGTTCTGTTTTTTATCCTTTTTTCTGTTTTCATCCTTGAATGTCTTTGGAATGACTTTGTTTAGTTCGATATCTTGCCAAGTTTTCTTTAGACTGGATTTACCCTCCATTGCTTTGCTCTCCTTTATGAGACATTACTGCTCAAAATCATCTATCATGCTTCTTTGTAAGACTTTACAAATTACTTTATATTCTAACCCAGTGTTGCCTTTGGCAGTCATCTCTTTCCACTTGGCAAGTAAACCACATGTTGACTAAAGCGCTTCCTGGACTCTTTTGGTCTTGTGACAATTAATTTACATCCATTTAACTTCTGGATTAGATTATCATATAACAAAGAGTAAAAAAGAGGGAGTAAACAATTCAGCACAATAATGAACACATCAACCAAAACCAACATCATATGCAATGAGTAGAGTATCCTGCCTCTGAAAAACAGGAAGGGAAGTGCATCCTCATATCATTTGGGACTAAATGTTGGTCATTAAAGGTCATAGCATTCACTTTCTATTTTTTTTTGTTCTTTGCGTTTACATTGTTGTAATAATAGTGTATATTGTTTTGCTTATTTCACTTTGAATCAGTACATATGTCTTCCTTTTTTTTTCTTCTTTATTTATTATTACTTATAGCCCAGTAATAGTCTTTCCACACATGTTCCACAATGTGTTTGGCTATTTTCCAGTCTATATACATTTAATCCTTCCATTCTTGGTGTTAACCATATTACCAAATGTCAGAATTTGAAGCAAAGAGAATACTAAAAAGTAAGAGGTTGCTTTGTTTTACTCGTTCTTTATTAAGGTTATTATATCAGCTGAATCAGGGTCAGAATGATTGAGAAAATTTTTTCTTAGGTTCAGGAATAGAGGTAGGAAATTGGACTTGTGATTTCACTGGTCTAGAGAAGTCAGATGAGAAATATCTACCAATGTAGAACAGCAACTCACCTGTAACCTTACTTGAATTAGAACACTGGGGCACTGAGAAGTCAAATAATTTGACTGTGGTTAAGCAGCCAGTATGTAAGAGTCAGAGTTTGAACTCGGACTTTTTTTTTGAGTCTTCTATCATATGGGGGAAGGGGGGGCCAGAGGAGTTGGGGGGGGGAGAGAGAGAGAGAGAGAGAATGTGTATAATAGAGCAATGGAAAATGTTTTATAGTCAGAAGACTTCAGTGCAAATCCCAAGACAGCCACTTTTTAGTTTTGTGACCTTCAGCAAGTCAAATAACTTATCTGATTTTGTTTCCTGATCTATACAGTGGAGAGAAACTATCTGTTTCATGGGGTTGTTGTGAAGCTCAAATAAGATCATGTAAAATTATTTTTGAACTGCAGAGTTCTGTATAAATATTAGCTATTATTAGTGGTAGCAATATTATTAATAAGTTAGGTCATATTAAGGTCAGATTTTATCATCCTAATGGGAACATGTTGAATTTTAGCTTTCTTCCCTTTAAGATGAGTGTCCCATTTTATTGTCTCTTTAGAAAAATATCACAACTTTTAAATGCCTTGTAAAATGTTTCAGTTAATTTGTTTTTCACAACTTCAGTGTGTGTATTACTTAAAAAAAACATTCCAATCACTTCTCTCCATACTCAGTATGTGTTAGATAAATTAGAAGTTGTTCTTTCACAGTGTTTCTTGTAGTTCTCAAAGAAGTCTCATCTATTGACTCTCTTACTGCCTAAATTACTCTCATAGAGTATGGTGCTTAGACTCTCCTGGATTAGTAGTTAGGAGATATGAGTTCTAATCCTTGTTATGATAGTTACCATAGACCTCAATTTCCTCCTTTGTAAAATAAAGTGGTTAACACAAGGTTGGTGTCTAAAAATGCTTCTAGGTCTAACACTCTGAGTCTACTGATTCATCAGCATGACATCATGGAGAAGAATCTGGATTTTGAATCCAGAAGATTTGAGTTCAAACCTCACCCCAGGAAATTACTAGTTATATGACCACTGGTGAATCATTTAACCTCCCTTAGTTTCCCTAGCTATAAAATGAAGGTGTTTGACCTTCAGGCTTCCAAGGTCCCTTCCAGCTCTAAATCCATGATATCATAATAAATTTCATTGAGTCAAATGAGTCTTTTTCTATATAAACGTTAGGTTTATAAATCATTTCCCCTTTTGGGGGGGTGTACTTCCTTGGTAAAATAAAGGAGTTATACTATGATCAGAGATGACCTTTCCAGCTACAACATGATAATTTGAGGGTTTGGCAGGAAGGAATGAAAGAGGATAGACATAGTTTCAGACTATTTTTTGACCCAATTGACAAAAAAAAAAACCTACCTGTTTGTTATAAGGGATATGACTACCAAACATGTCTGTGGATTCCAAATATGAAGAACCTACTAACTTTTGTTTTTAGTTTTCAAGAATTAAGAGTTGAAATAGGAAGTTATCAAGAGATCTGCTTCCTCTAGGGGGAGGGGATGAATATATGTAGAGTGGTATCACAGAGCACATTATTACGTTACTAAAGTACATGATAGCCTGCTGGTTTGAAATATTACCAGAAATTTGCCCAAGCCCTCAAGAACTAAAAACAAAACAAGACAAAAAAGTGTGTCATATTAGATAGAGTACTGGACATGAAGTTGGGAATACCAGGTTCAAATCCCACTCCAGAAACTTGTTAGCCATGTGACTGATCTTGGGCAAGTCCCTTGAATGTATGAGACTCCTCATCTGTAATAAAAAAATAAAAATGTGGTTGTACTTGATGAACTATTGATGCTATGATCTTCTGAACCTCTCATAGGAAGTGGCGTAGTGGCAACTATTAACACTGCCTGTGTAAATTCTGCTGCACCTCGTAAATGTTTTAGGATTAGATGTGACCTGACTTCAGAATCTCACTTTCATTATCTATGAAAAGGGGACAAGGGTTAAAGAGAGAGGTGAAGAAATACAGACTAGATAATCTCTCAGTTCCCTTCTAGCTTTCAAACCTATGTACCTGTTGTATTAAGCCACTTTCTACTGTGTATGTGTGTGTGTATTTGTTTTTAAGACAATTTCCCTTTCCCTTGTCCTTTCACAACATTTGGAAATCATTTTTTTCTTATTTTTAGTTTTCTCTTGATTCACATATAACCCAAACAATTCTGGAAATAGCCTATTTTGTTTGAAGCTCTCCTAGGTCATTGATTCTCTAAATGGCACTCTCTCCTAATAGGTAACAAGTGACCCTGACATTAGAAGGATCACAGCAGGGGTGGCTAGGTGGTGCAGTTAATAGAGCACCAGCCATAGAGTCAGGAGGACCTGAGTTCAGATTTGGCCTCAGACACTTAACACTTACTAGCCATGTGACCTTGGGCAAGTTACTTGACCCCAATTGCCCTGCCTTCCCCCCTCAAAAAAAGCAAAAAAAAAAAGAAAGAAAGAAAGAAAGAAAGATCATGGCATTATTTAACTCTCACCAGTTTTCCATCATGTAATAAGTCTGTGGCCCCATTAATTCCACAGGTACACTTGTGCATTATCTCTTTGAAAATGAGTTTTGTTCATTGATGATATGATTAAACAACAAACTGGCGCTGGATTGAGTGACAATATACTGTCAGGCATAAAGAATATTCAGAGATGGTTTCTTCTTTTCCCTCCCTTTTATAATCTAGATTTTATATAACTAATCTTTTGTTGAATTTTGTTGTTTTTGCCCCCACAGCATCATTCATACATATACACCCCTCTCTTTCCAAACATAGGCTTTCATCTTATCTCACCTGCACTATTACATTAGCTTTCTAATTGGTCTCCCTGCTTCAAATAGATCCCTGCTGCAATCCACTTTCCACTTGCCTGCCAAAGTGACTTTCCTAAAGTATAAGTCTGACCATGTCCCCCCCCACCCCACTACTCAATAAACTCCAATGACTCCCTGTTACTTCTGAGATCAAAAATGAAATGCTCTGTTTGACATTTAAAGTCCCTTGCAAGCTGGTTCCTTTATACTTTTTCAATCTTCCCATACTTATTTTCTCCATGCTATCCATGATCCCGTCATACTAGCCTATTCAATTTTCTGCACAAATGACATTTCCCAAAATCCATGCCTTTGTTTTGGCTGTCCCCCATGGCCAGAATACTCTCCCTTCTCGTGTCTTATTTCCTACCTTTCCTATCTTCCTTCAAGACACTGCTCAAATTTCACTTTCCTTAGGAGGCTTTTCCCACTGGGGCCTGGCCTCTGAGATTTTCTTACACTTACCCTGCATATATCTTGCATATATACAGGTACATGGGTGTTATTTCCTACATTAGAATGTAAGCCTCCTGAGGGCAGGGACCTTTTTTTTTCATTCTTTATATTCCTGGGTACTTTGCAAAGTACCTAGCACATAGTAAGGATTTAATAAATAACTTTTGATAAACTGACTTTGGATTGTCTAGAAACTTGGCTCTGGATTTACCTCTTGTGGTGTTTATCAATAGAAGAAGAAATCTGACTTTGAAACCAAACAGAACACCTAACCATTGTCAGCCTCTGTGAAGTGGTATTGAGTATGGTAAAGGTATCCCACACTCACAGCACTGAAATGCAGCTATTTATATTACCAAATTTTGCTTTTGCTGTGTAACCCTGGGCAAGTCACTTACTTTTTGTTTGCCTCAGTTTCTTCAAATTTAAAATGGGATCATAATTATGTCCTCTTCATAGAGTTTTTGTAAGGATCAAATGCGATATTTGTAAACTGCTCAGCACATGATACTAAGCATGTCACATAGTAGGTGCTTAATAAATGCTCACTCCCTTCCTTTCCTTGCCCCTCCCATCCTCCCTTATATTGCAAAGTGTGCTCAAATTAGAAATTTCTTGCTATTAAGCTATTTTTTAAAATGTATTTTATTTTAAATTTTTGAATAAAACAAGCATTTCTACAACAGTACACTAAAGAAGCTGACTGGGGGCGGAGCCAAGATGGTGGAGTAGAAACAGCACTTCCACGGCGCTCCAGCCTATACCACTTCAAAATCATGTAAAAGGGGGGTTTTGAACAACCTCTGGAGCTCCAGCACCAACAGAACGACACAGAGAAGCAAACCTCCCACTAAGGACAACTCTGCAGCCGGGCAGGGAACTGCCAGCGCATTGTGCTGGGAGCCTAAAGCACAGTGCTCTGTGAGCTGAGCCCAGGACCTCATGAGTTGGAGATTTTAGCCCCGGGACGGCCAGTCCAGCAGCCAGCTGGAAGTACCCCAGAACACCAGCAGCTGTGGCTTTTCCAGAATTTCCAACACAAAGTAAGGGTTAGTGCCCTATGGACTTTGGGACCAGTATTTGGGAACATGTTGGCTTCTTCCCCTGGGGGCTAGAAGCTGCTGAGGAGACATGACACAGACACCATTTTGCAGCTTCAGCTCCTGGCCTGCGAACTGTAAGGGGATCCTGCAATCAGTCTGGGGGATAATCGCTCTTACTTTAAGCTCCCTGGATCTGGATTGCAGTCTGGGGTGGAGGTCTCGGGGTGTGTAACCAGCTTGCCAGAGAGTGTGGGGGCTTCAGGGAGGGCAGCCAACTAATACCTCTGGCAGTTGAGAAGACCTCAACATTTGGGACAGAAACTCCCCTGTATGGTGACAGAGTCCTACTGTGGCAACAAGCCCAAAAGTCAAGTAATTAAGTGGCAACATGCCTAGGCAAAGGAAACAAAATAAACAGAAAAATGGAACATTAGACTCCTATTTTGGGGGCAAAGAGGATCAAAGCATGGAACAGGAGGTTCCTGCACCAAAAGCCCCAAATGAAAATAAGAGCAGGTTACAGGCCACAGAGCACGTTAAGAAGGATCTTAAAAACCAAATAAGAGAAATGGAGGAAAAATTTAGAAGAGAAATGAGAAGGATGCAGGAAAAGTATGAAATGAGAGTCAATACCCTGACTGAGGAAAATAACATCTTAAAAAATAGACTAACTCAAGTGGCAAAAGAGGCTCAAAAAGGCAATGAGGAAAAGAATGCCTTAAAAAGTCGAATTTGCCAGATGGAAAAAGAATCTCAAAAGATCACTGAGGAGATCCATTCCTTCAGAGTTAGACTGGAGCAAATGGAAGCTAGTGACTTTATGAGAAATCAAGATGCTGTTAAACAGATCCAAGCAATTGAAAGAATAGAAGGCAATGTGAAATATCTCATTGGAAAAACCACTGACCTGGAAAATAGATCCAGGAGAGATAATTTAAAAATTATTGGACTACCTGAAAGCCATGATCAAAGAAAGAACCTAGAAATCATCCTCCAAGAAATTCTCAAGCAAAATCGTTGATGTTTTAGACCCAGAGGGCAAAATAGAGGTTGAAAGAATCCACAGATCACCTCCTGAAAAAGATCCCCAAAAGAAAACTCCCAGGAATATTGTAGCCAAGTTCCAGAATTCCCAGATCAAGGAAAAAATACTACAAGCAGCCAGGAAGAAACAATTTCAATATTGTGTAAATACAATCAAAATATCACAGGACCAGGCAGCTTCTACATTGAGGGATCAAACGGCATGGAATATGATATTCCAGAGGTCAAAAGAGCTGGGATTAAAACCAAGAATTACGTACCCAGCAAAACTGAGTATCTTGTTTCAGGGGATAATATGGTCATTCAGTGGAATAGAGGACTTTCAAGCATTCTTGAGGAAAAAACCAGAGTTGAATAGAAAATTTGACATTCAGAAACAAGAAGCAAGAGATACTTGAGAAGGTAAAGAGGGAAAAGACATCAAAAGGAACTTATCAAAATTGAACTATTTATATTCCTACATGGAAAAACAATAACTGTGACTGATAAAATCTTTCTCAGTATGAAAATAATTGAAGAAGTGTATATGGGCATATGAATACATATGTGAATGTGTTTATATATGTTTACAGGTATACATGGATAGAGGGCACAGGTCAAATTTGGTGGGAAGGGATTATACTTAAGGGGTGAAGTTAAGAGGTGAGAGAGGAAAGTGGCAAGAGAAGATGGGGAGAGAAGAGGTCGGGGGTAAGCTATCTCATGTGGAAGAGGCAAGGGGAAGTAGTCACAGGGGAGTGGAAGAACAGGAAGGCAAAAAGGCAAAACCATATTCTCACTGAGTTTGGCTCAGGGAGAGAATGACATACATACTAAATGGGATATCTCACCCTACAGAAGAGTAGGGGGGAGGGGGATGAGAGGGGGGAGTATGGAGGGGAGGGCATGCTGGGGGAGAAGAAGTGGGAGGCACCCACTTTTGATGAGGGACAGGATCAAAGTAGGAACTGGACCAGGTGGGGGGTGGGATGGGTGGGAGGGAAAAATAGTCTTTTACAATATATCTACTATGGTAATGTTTTGTATAACTAAGCATGTACAACATATACTGAGTTGCTTTTCTTCCCAGTGGGAGTGGGTGACAAGGGATGAAGGGAATGGATCTGGGATTCGAAGTTTTAAAATTAAATGTTTCAAATATATATAAATACTATTATTAATACTATTTTGCATGTAACTGGGAGGTAAGATGTGAAGGCATTGGGGCACAGAAATTCACCTTGCCCTAATGGAAAAGTCGAAGGAGGTATGGGAGAAGATGTGGGAGAGAGTAGATTGGATGAGGGAATATCCTGTGGGACTGCTATGCTGGGGTGGTTGGTAGAGAAAAAATGAGGAAAAAATTATAACTCAAAATCTGGCAGAAATGAATGATGTAAACCAGAAGTTAATAAAGCATTTGGGGATAAGAAAAACAAAAAGATGATTACACATAAAACTTCAAATTTGCTATGCACAACTTGCTATTCTTTTCAAATATCCAACAAAATTATCATATAAATTTCTTTTTTTTCCCTCCCTACTGACCCCTGACATAGAGATGACTACCATTAAACACAAAGAGCACTCTCTCTCTCTCTCTCTCTCTCTCTCTCTCTCTCTCTCTCTCTCTCTCTCTCTCTCTCTCTCTATATATATATATATATATATGTATATATATATATAAAAATTATTCTATATATTCTTTTTATCACTTCTTTCTCTGGATATACATAGCATCTTTCTTCATATGTCCTTTATAGTTAATTTGAATATTTACAATAGTCAAAATAACTTATTCATTCAAAGTCATTCTTAAAACAATATTGCTATTACTGTATACAGTATTCTCTTGGTTCTGTTCACTTCACTCTTCATTATTAAGTGCAAGTCTTTCAAAATCCTAAACTATATTATAAGTCAGTAATTATCACAACTACCTTGTCCTGGCTAAGAAATAGAGAGATAGATCAATGGAATAGAGTAGTTATTAAGGTATGTCAAGTACTTCAGACTCTTAAGTTCAATGAGGTCTCCAAGTTTTCTCTAGAATAATGCTTTGTTTTTTTATCCAAAGTGGTAGTCTGTTTAATTTTTGCTGTATTACTGTTTCTGTGTTGATTTAGAATGAGACTGATTGACAACAATGTTTACATTTGGTTCTTTTGAAAATCACTTTCCACAGAGGCAGCTAGATGGTGCAGTGAATAGGGCACCAGCCCTGGAGATAGGAGGACCTGAGTTCAAATCCAGCCTCAGACACTTGACACACTTACTAGCCATGTGACTTTGGGCAAGTCACTTTACCCCGATTTCCCTCCAAAAAGAAAAAAGGAAAAAAAGATCACTTTCCAGGAAAAAAATAAGTAAATAAAAACAAGTTATGTTGTGGAAGAATTTTTACCTACATTGATTAATAGCAACCACAAATTGCTAACCAATAATAATCATCACACTATAATTATTAACTAATAAATCATCTTACTATAATTTAGGCATTGAGGTAGCACAGTTGATAATAGTGTTCAACTTGGAAATCTGATTTTTAATCCTCACTCTTTTTAATTGTGTGATCCTGGGCTAGTCAGTCAAGTCTGACAGCCTCAGTTTCCTCATCTGCAAAGTGAGAACAATATTAGCACTTATCACACAGGGTTTTTGTGAGGATAAATGAGACAAGATAACATAATATAAAATGTACTTTGCAAACCTTAAAATTCTATATAAATGCTAATTATTATCTCAGGTTGATAAATATACACGTGATCACTTTTTTCTAAGCTGGATTAACTTTTTTGAACTGATTCCTTTTATTGGTTTGCTTGGGAAAGTTCCCAGTGATCATGGAATTGTAATATTAGAGAGGCCAACATGTAGTCTCAATCTTTTAGAGAAGAAATCGACAATTGAATTGACTTGCCCAAGGTCACATCAGTTTGTAGCAAAGCCCAGACTAAAATTGAAGTCCTTTCTTCATCATTCTGATGCTTTTTTCATCAAACTATAATTTAAGAAAGGGATATTTATTGCACCATACATGGACTGGATTTCCTGTAATCTTGGTAAATGGAGAGGAGGAGAGGAAAATTAAACATTGGACAATTTTATCACTTTTTTGGCCATTATGAATAATACTACTTGGGTTAATCAGGTCGGGTTTATACTCATTTAGAAGTCAGTGTCCTTTTACTCAAAATTGTTGTGCTCTTATTTAGAGCAGATTGATTTGAGCACTTTCTGCATTTCTTTGCACAGACCAAAAAAACACAAAAAACAACCACAACAATAACAACAACAACAAAAAAAACTTGTCTTATTTACTTTGAAGTAGAAAGCTAAGACAAAACTAAAATGGAATTAAAAGGAGCACAGACAACATTTCCTCTCATACTATTTTTGAAAGAATCTAAATGTATACTGTAACCTTGTGCCTTTGTAGTAAGTCTATAGACATTATCAGATCAATCTAAATTGAGTTAGTGTATATGTGGTAAGCAGAAACTGGTGGAAATTAGTTTATCTTCCCCAGACTCTTTCTGTTTTCTTTGAACAGTGCAGGATAAACTAGTTTTAAGAGCTGATTAGGTTTCTTCCTTTCTTTTTTTCCCCTTAAAAGGGTAGGGGAATAACATTGTGATAGATTCACACTAGCTCTTAGCGCCAGGAGCCATTACATATATAGCCTATGGCCCATGTATGACATCTGTGAATATGATAAGAAAGACCTACTGAATCTCAAAACGGAAATATAGTCATTGGAAGGTGAGGACTATAAGCAGCTATTCCTGATCTCTTCTAGTTTCATTTATTGTAAATACCTGTGTGAGTTCCCCTGACATGCATAAATACAAGGAGGGTAGCCTGCAGTCATTCCCCTTGATTTTATTAAGGGACTCTGTAGAAAATGCTTTTGATCCCATGAGACAGAGTGGAAAGCTGCTACCTGGTTAATCTTAATGGGCATTTTTAGGACCTTTTTACAGACTCTTAATGGTTTTTTAAAAATATATATATTTAACAGATAGGATAGTTTATTTTTCTAATTTGTGTCAATAACTCTGAATTTGGGGGGGGGGGCTATGAGTTTTTGTTACAAAGATTATTTCTTTTTTTCTCTCTCTTATTAGTTTTTAATTTGTGGAAATGGGAAAAGTTAGCACTATTGATATGACCAAAAAGAGAGCCATTTGAACCATTTTTTAAAAATATATAGAAGAGAACAGAAGACAGGGAAGTCTGAAGGAAGCACAAGCTAGGAGGACAGTTTTGAAAGTAACATGAAATTTATTGTTGTTGTTTTTAAAGCAAGTACTATGAAATTAAGATCCATAGTTTCATAAATAGCCCTCTTTTTGTGTTCTCCTTTGTATATGGAAGTGCTCTTTTTTTGGTGTTTAATTTCATAATTGAAAATTAATTTAAGGTATATAACAATACTTTTATGTGTTGATACAATTGAAAATACAGTGAATATAAAGAAAACATGCTTACTTTTTTATTGTTGACTTATATTCAGACCTAGAAAAGCAACTCTGAATAATTCCAGAATGATTTAAACATGTAAATAGTAATTCGATTAATCTTAAGTTTATGTCTAAATTGAGAGAAAATCTTTTTTTCTAGGATATATTGACAATTGTTTTTAATTTTTGTGAAAGACGATAGTACCTACAATCCTTAAAATTTCCAAATACGAGATATGGATTTCAAGCAAGTTAATAACAAAACAAACAAGTTCACATTTTTGTTCCTGCGAGATTTGAAAAAGGTAATAACTTTGGAATTTTGCATGTAATGGTTAACCTTACATGTCATCAGTTTCCTATTCATTTAAAATAAATCAGTCATTTAACATGTACTGATTTAGTGCCAACTAGGTGGTGTATCTTGGATACACAAAAGCAAAAAAGAAACAGTCACTTGCATGTGTAAACACAAAATATATGAGTTGATGAGACACATCTGGATAGCCTGAAATTAAAGTTTCATCTACCTTCTTCTTCATTTTAAAGAACCACCTACAAATAACACATGAAATAAAAGAAAATTAAAATGGTCTCTTGTCTCTTGTGGCCAAAAGTAAGACTGATCCTATACAAGACAAATTTAGTTAATTCTGCCCCCTCTGTTCTTTTTGGTGAAAGTATTGTGAGCTGATTTCATTGGTACTTTGATTGCTTCCTAATCTCATTAGCATATGTACTCCTTGAAAGTTGTATATTGCCTTCTCATTGTATGTAACTCTTATCCACATCTTACTATAAATTTTCCTTAGGAGGTCCACTGAAGGGGCTAAGGACCTCCTTCTCTTAGATCTTTTGACATTTTGTGAATAGCAAAGGAAAATACAGACTGACTCTATAAGCAAGCTGATTAAGTCTTAACAATCATTTATAAGTATACCTAAGGAAAAAATAAAACAAGGATATTGTTATTTAATAAGTTCATCCTACATCCATCCATCCATCCATCCATCCATCTATCCATCTATCTATCTATCTATCTATCTATCTATCTATCTATCTATGTATCTGTATGTGTATACGTGTGCATGCACATACACACATACATATGCATAGGAATCCACAGATAATACAATTGTAATTTCTCCTTAAATGGCTAATGGCACAGCTGCATTCCCTACTTGTCTGTCCATTTTACAACAAATTGACATTTTTATTATTTATTAATAACACTTATTTTCTCATTTTTCCAACAGATTTCACCTTATATAGTTGAACTCTAATCAGATGATACATTATCAGCTTAAATTGCATTTTGGTATATTGTTTTAAAATAATTATGGTTTATGGTGCAGTAGTCTGACTATATAATTGCTAAGTTGAATGTGTAATTGAATTTAAAAATATATTTTCTTGCTGTATCCTGAGGCAATTATTGTAAAAAGCAAACTTTTATAAATCAGAGTAATAAATATGTTTTTGTTATGACAATAAAAAAGAATAGCCCACTTAAAAGTGGTCCTACCCATAATTTAATACAATTTTAAATGGGACACAATGCATAATGTGAATGAGGCAGTCATCTATAGTAGTGTAGACATTCTTCACAAAATTTTGTATGATAGAGAAACATGGAAGAGCTCTAAGGATCCAAACAATAGATTTGATCTTAGGCTGTTTTCTCATTCAGACTCAGAGATCTATGCAACCAAAACATTAACTTCACTTTGTGATTGTGGCACATTGAATTTTTCAACCATACTTGTTGGGGAAAAAAAAAGAAAAAAATGAAACAATGGCTGACATGTTACTCAATGAGAATTCATTTATAAAAGCCTAAGCTGTACCAACAATATATTTTATCTAGCCATAATAAATTCTTGGAAGACTATAACTAGTTAGCGATGCTCTACAAAGCAGAATCAAAGACCAGCATGTAGACGACACAGGGAGTCCAATTTCCTTCAGTTATAGGAAAAGCTTCTTGGCAGTTAGCTCTATCCAAAAGCTGAATGGACTGCCAGCAAAAGTAGTAAGTTTCTCAGACAAGGAGATGTTGAATGACTGTCAGAGATGTTTTATAGGGAATTCTTTTTTAAGTTATACCACTTGCTCTTTTAGTTATAATACCGAGGGGTTTTTATTCCTATGAAATGACTTAGGAGTTATCACATGGTTACTGTGTTATTTGATATAAACTTGCTAACTGTGTTTCTTTGCTTTAGTAATTTCTGTTATAAAGAAGGGAACCAGTAGATAAGCTAATTATTCAAAAAAATTAAATATGGAAAGATGTATTTAGATAGTTAAAATCATTGAAAATCAATAGTTTCTCATTGAAAAACCATATTGACATTCAAAGTGGTCAGAACTACTGGCAAATAAAGACTGCTCTCACCTTTTCACCCTTCTGTACCAAATTTAGGGTGATTTGCCAAGCATCACTGAGATTGGCTGTCATTTTATTTTAACTTTTACAGGATTTAAAGCACTCCAAATATAATATTCTTCATCACATCTCATTAACAAAAACATAAGGCCATCTAGAGGTCACCTCCAGAAAGAAACCTTAAAATTATTTCTGCTCTCCATTATTTAATTAACTACTAAGAATCTATTATTTACATACTAGCCTGTTGTTGTTTCTAAAGATTAAAATGCTTTCTAATTATTGAAGAAGCCATGGTAGTTAATTTTGAAGACAATCAACCATTAAACATTTATTATATGCCTACTACATGTGAAGCAGTATAATAGTCACTGCGTACAATGACTGATACTTTAGTTGAACTATAAACTGGTCTAATAATTCTGGAAAACAATGTGGAACTATGCTGGGAAAGTGACTCAGTTATTCATATTCTTTCACCCAGCAATACTAATACTGGGCGTACCACAGGGAAAGTTCTCATATATACCAAAATATTTAGTATAGCACTTTTTGTGGTAGTAAAAAACTGCAAACAAAGAAAGTACCATTTTGTTGGAGAATGGCTAAATAAATTGTAGTATGAGAATAATAGGATGTTTTTGTGCCATGAGAAACTATGAACATCAGGAATTCAGAGATTCTTAGGAAGAAGTATAGGAACAAATTTAGAATGAAGTGAACGGCACAAAAGAATAACATACATAATAAGCAAAATAAAATGTGAAAAGACACCGATACTAAAATTAATGTAATGATCAATATTGACTGTAGAATAATGATGATGAAACATACCTCTTCCTTCAGGCCCCTAGATGGTATAAGCCATGGGCCTGGAGTCAGGAAGGCCTGATTTCAAGTCTAGCCTCAGATATTTACTAGCTGTGTGACCCTGAACAATTCATTTAACCTACTGGCTGAGTTTTCTCATCTATAAATAGGGACAATAACCTACATTCCAGACTTTTTGTGATGATCATATGAGATAAAATTTGTAAAGCATTTTGTAACCCTTACAGTGCTGTGTAAATGCTGTCTGGTAGTATTAGTAGTAGTAGTAGTAGTAGTAGTAGTAGTAGTAGTAGTAGTAGTAGTGGTTATAGTGGTAGCAGTAGCATTAGCAGAGACTTGGTTGACTACAGGTATGGTAGAAAGCATATTAAAATGATAGCGTGGAGGTAATAGTCATTTTGTCTTAGCTGTACTTCTTTGTTCTAATGGAAATATCTATTGGAAGATGGCACTGGGAAGTGATAGCAATGCAAAAAGAAATTATTAATAAAAGAACTTATAGTATAATGGTCAGAGATTGAACTAGAAATCTAGAAACTTGTATTCTTGTCTTGGATCTGCCATTACCTATCTGTGGGATATTAGGCAAGGCATTGTATCTCTCTAGGCCTCATTTTCCTTTTATATTAAGAGACATCATGGTATGGTGAAAAGAATACTATTCTTGGATTTGCAGGACTGGAATTTGAGTTCTGTCTATGTGTATTACCATCTGCATGACTTTTGGAAGTTTCTTAACCCATCTTGGTCTCACTTTACTTCTCTGTAAAGGGGTTGAACTAGTTGGAACTCTCCCAAGGTCACTTCCAGTACCAAACCTGATCCTATCATCTTTACAGAGACTTTTAGCTCAAAAATTCTGATTGAATGAAAAAGAAATATACTTATCTTGATTATAGAAGTGAAAAAGTATATAAGATAAGAGTTCAAGGAATATCTAAAATGGTTCAGAGGTTTTGCTTTAGACTTTGTTTCTTTATTTGGGAGTCCCACTATAAAGGAAACACAATGATGTTTATTCATTCTTTGTAACTCTACACTAGGTAGTCTCTGTAAGTGACCTCTTTTATTTGAAGAAAGTCTTGTTCTTAATGAAAGTATAAATGTTTTTCTAGTTAAATTGAAACCAGGTTGAGGCTCTCCTATAGATTGGGTTGGTAAGATGGTGGAACTAACTTAGAGATAATAGCACTGGAGGAGATAGATTAGATTTGTCTCCTTTCACTTTGTAACTGAGCTGCCTGGGTTAAATGTACCCTTGGGGAATTCTTGTTTACAGAAAGCAGCTAACATTAAGTGATAACACTTATTTTAAAAGAGATAATGTTGTTGGAACTCCATTTTACTACTAATTGCTCTCACAGCTCAGTTATTTTCCTTTTTAAGCAATGGAAGACCAGTGGGGCAGACAACTTATCTTGTTTGTGTGGGGAAGTACATGAGTAATGAGATACCTAGTAACTTGCTCCATTGTCTCCATTATTGGGAAGTAGTTATTTGCTCCTGTCACTAGTCACACTTACCTAAGCATTAAAATTCAAGCCTCTTATCCTTGACTGGGCAATTTGGATCTGCTCTATAGACAGTTTTAATGAAAGCAAATCAGATTTTGTATGCATTCCATATATAGTTTTCCAAAGGAGGCATTTGGTTTAATGAAAGGAGCTAAATTACGATTTATTTATGATAAAGCTATTTTGTATGGCTAGGTATTTAACCTAAATTAATTAAGAACATGAGGATTTTAGTTAATCTAAGTAAGAGCAAAGTCTAAGAAATCTGTGGTTAGGTATTCATAATTTATAGCCCTGCTTATTTTTATAGAAGTTACAGAACACTATAGGCTTTTATTTTCTGGCTTCATCATTTCTGTATGGTTCTACTTAGCAACAACAACAATATTAGAGGGTTTGCTTAGTAAAATAGTTTATATACATGAACTCATTTGATGTATATAATAACATTATGAAGTTGATAGTACAGGCAATGATGCTTCCTTTCGTACAGATGGGGAAAGTGAGGCGCAAAGAGGTCCATCAGAAATCAGAACCAACAGGAATTCAAATTTGGGTGTTCTGTTTCTTAATCTAATACTATTTCCATTCTACCACACAATAATTTGATTTTTTTTGTATATTTCCAAAGGAGAAACATTTTGTTTCCTTAGAATTCTAGAGTTGGTAAGGATTTTAGAGATCATTTAGTTAAACCCCCTCCCTTTGCACATGAGAGAATTGAGACTCAAAGAAATTCCAGGGCCACACAAGTAGTCAGTGGAAGAGCTACTCTTTAATCTCATGTCCTTTATTTCCAAATCCAGCATTTTTTCCTAATATACCATGATGTAGACAGACCAATGATGTATATACATATGTATATGCATATTTATATACATATATACATACATATATATATACATACAATAGTATGGTTTTACACTATTGGGAAGGTCAAATAAATTACCAAAGGATTTGTTAGATAAAATAATGTATTCTAACAAATGATCAAACATTTTGGTTTAAATTACCTTGTAAAGTTCAAGTGAGCCAATGATATTAATATTTCCACTCAAGTGAGAGCAATTGGGAACTAAATATGTTTTCATAACTATGAAGTTACAATATGGCTATGCATGTAGATCATAGATTAATATTTCTAAACATAGACATCTATATAGAATTGTACAAAATTCTTAATTAATGCATAATAGAGCTGACTCCTCATTGAGTGCTTGGAGACTTTTCTATAGGGATATATGATTTTTTTATTTAAATTAAATGATTTTAAGATTGGTAAAGAATTTAATCTTACCATAAATCTTTATAAATAATAGTTATTTGGAATTCAGCTGAAGTTAAGAACTAACAAAAAAGCAGGATATTTCCCCAGATTAAATAGTTATTAACTAAAGAAAAGTGGATATATTTTACTTATACACAAGCTCTTTGGGTCATAAGTCATAGCACACTTACAGAGACTTTACACACAGTTCTAACAAATTTGGTTATTGCTTTTTAATACATATAGATTAGAAGAAAGTTTGGTATGAACAGTGACACTCATAAAGCTAGAAGTAATAGATGACAGGCAAAAAAGGAGTAAAAAATGTATACATTAGCCAAAAAAATTTGCAAAAAAGTGTAGCAACATGTAGCTCATTAGTGTAGCAGGAATAACCCTGTATATGTCAGTGGATCTGATATCTATTGTATTATTATGTAATATTGTGTCATGGTATCAACATTAATATTTTAAATGATGTCCCAGGATCATATAAAATACCCAATTATGTTCAATATAGATTCTAAGGAGGCATGCAAGGCTCATTAGATATTTTAAACATATATCCATATAAAATGAAGTGTTTTTTTTAATGAGGTAAATACTTGCTATCAGGAGAATAAGTTATTGCCCAAAAGTTCAGATATATGAGGACTGATTATATATCACTATATTTATGAAATACACGTGTGTATGCATGTATATCTATGTATATATACATATACATTTCCCAATTTCATGTAAAAAATTTAACATTCATTATTTAAAACTTTGATTTTCACATTCTCCCTTTCCCTCCCCTCTTCTACCACTTGAGAAAGCACGCAATATGATATTGAGCATATATGTGAAGTCATGCAAAACACATTTCCTTATTAGCTATGTTGCAAGAGAAAATACACACATAAGAACAATAAAGAAAGTTTAAAAATATGATTCTATCTGTACTCAAAGTTCATCAGTTCTCTCTCTGAAGGTAGATATTATTTTTCATCATTGGTCCTTTGAAATTGTATTGGATTGGGGTGGCTAGGTGGCACAGTGAATAAGAGCGCCAGCCCTGGAGTTGGGAGGACCCAGAATCAGTTCTGGCCTTAGAAAATGAGCACCCAGACATAAATAATGACTGGCCATGTAACCTTGAGCAAGTTACTTAACCCCAATTGTTTAAAAAAAAAAGAAAAAAGAAATTGTCTTGGATCAGTGTCTTAAACAAAGTAGTCAAGTCTTTCACAGTTGACTATTCTTACAATATTAGTGTCACTGTGTTCAATGTTCTCTTGGTTCTGCTCACTTTACTTTTTATCATTTCATATTAGTCTTCCCAGTTGTTGTATTTTCTGAAACCATCCAGCTCACCATTACTTATAGCACCATCCCCTCAATTTCCATTTCTTTAACACCACAAAAAGAGATACTATAAAATTTTTGTAGAAATGGGTCCTCTTCCCTTTTCTTTAATCTTTGTAATAAAGACCTAGTAGAGGCTTTACTTGATCAAGGGATATGTACTGTTTTATAGCCCTTTGAATATAGTTCCAAATTGTATTCCAAAATGGTTGGACTAGTTTACCACCAACGTATTAGTATTCCAAGTTTTCCACATCCCCTCCAACATTTGTCATTTTCCTTTTCTGTCATGTTAGCCAAATTTAATAGGTGTGAAGTGGTGTCTCAGAGTTGTTTTAATTTGCAGTAGTGATTTAGAGCATTTTTTTTGCATGACTCTTTTTTTTTTTTTTTAAAGCAGTTAGGGTTAAGTAACTTGCCCATTGTTATAGGCCCAGTTGTTTTGGGTGGGTGTTAACTCTGAGGCTGAAACCAATCCGGGTCCTCCCGACTCTGGGGCCAGTGCTCTTACTCACTGCGCCACCTAGCCGCCCCTCTTGTGACTCTTGATAGCTTTGATTTTTTTCTTCTGAAAACTACCTCTGCAAATCCTTTGACCATTTATCGATTAGGGAATGGCTCTTATTATTATTACCTTGACTCAATTCTCTATGTATTTTAGAAATGAAGCTTTTATCAGAGAAACTTGCTACATATATTTTTCCTAGTTTCCTATTTCCCTTTTAATTTTGACTGCATTTATTTTATCCATTATCCATTTTATCCATTATCCATTTTACTTTCCATGATCCTCCATGTCTGTTGTTTGCTCATAAACTCTTACTTTATCCAAAGATTGGACAGGTAAATTTTCCCATGCTCCCTTAATTTGCTTATAATATCACCCTTTATGTCTAAATCATTCATCTATTTCAACTTAATCTTGTTATATAGTTTTAGATGGTCTATGCATAGTTTCTTCCAAATTGCTTTCCAATTTTTCCAGAAATTTTTGTCAAATAATAAGTTCTTACTCCAAAACTTTAGATCTTTAAGTTTATTAAACACTAGATTACTATGGTCATTTACTACAGTGTATTGTATGCTAATCTATTCTACTGATCACTATATTTCTTAGTACAAGACAGTTTTGATGATCACTACTTTGTAATATATTTTGAAATCTGATACTTCTAGGCCATCTTCTCTCACATTTTTTCCATAGATTCCCTTGATATTCTTGACTTTTATTTCCTTCCAGATGAACTCATGTGGCACAGTAAGTTAACCCAATAAGTCACTTATTCAGTCATCATTCACTATTCAATCATCAGAAAATACACAAGCCCTTCACCCCTAGGTCACGAGTAAATTACAATTTCTTAGTCAGTATACAGTAGTATCCAAGTAAAGTCTTCTTTCAGATTGACTTGGGCGGGGTAGTCTCTCAGATTCCCTGGATCCCCTTCCATGGTCCTAGGTCCTACCTGGATTCACCAAACTCACCTGGGTTCAAAGGCAGACAGCTTCCAAGTCCTTGTCCAGCTCTCTGCTCATTTCCTGTTCCACACTGAAGCTCATAATGTCTAGTCCACCTTATATCCTTCACAGTCTCTATTCCTGGGAAGTCAGGGCTTAGCAAAGCCACCAACAGATTCATGCAAAGTGCCAGCATCACAGTCATGCTTCCTCAGTCTGTGGCAGCTCCAGCTGGCCATTTAACTCCTCAGCAGAAGCTCCACATGGTTCCCAGAATCAAAATCACTTCACCCATGTTCCCAAAATCAAAATAATTCTCTCCAGCCTGGGGGATAGAAAGGGGGAGGGGGGCTTTCGTCTTTGGCCTCCCTGGGAGCAGCAGCTGCTGCCTCCAAAAAGCTTGCTCTAAAAAGATCTGTCTAACCCAGGAGGGACTTCTCCTTATGTACACTGCATTAGCTTCTTCCTGTTTCAGCCAACCCCTTCCTGTTAAGGTCAGCAACAGGGGTTCATACCTTCTGTTTCTTTAACAGAGGCCTGATTAATTGCTAAGTGTCTCTCAGCTTAGCAATACATAAGGAATTTCAAATTTCATTACTATTACACTGGGTAGTATATTCATTTAATCAATCACAAAGTCTTCTCTCTACTCAGTTGGAGATTAGTTTCCAATCATAAACAAAGTACATTCATTTGGTCAGTCACAAAGTACAAAGGTCAAAGGTCCCCCCCCCATCACAACTGAATTATAATATTGTCAGTCACCACCAAGAACCCTCTCAAGGGGAAGAAGAAAGCACAAAGGCCATCCACCCCTAGGTCACAACTAGGTTACAATATCATCACAGCATTCAATACCAAGGAGAGGTCTTTTCTTCATCTTGACCAGAGGCAAGTTCTCAGCAGTTTCTGTTCCTGGGAAGACAAAGCTTAGCAAAGACACCATAACATTCATGTACATTGCTGACATCATCTTCAATTCACCTTCTGCCTGTGAAATCAACCTAGGCCCAACAAGGTCTGAGTCCTCTATCAACAAAGGATTCTGACAAAGTGACATCAAAACAGACAGACAAAATATGGGCACCACAGTCATGACTCCTCAATTCTCAGCAGCTCTGGGTGGCAGTTCTCAGAAGTCCTAGGCAACCCCAACTGGCTCTCGGTAGTCTGGGCAGCTTTATCTGACAGTTCTCTCTCTCTCTCTCTCTCTCTCTCTCTCTCTCTCTCTCTCTCTCTCTCTCAGCAACTCTGGTCCCCAACAATTCTCTCCCTCAGCATCCTCCTTCTCTGCCTCCATGATGCTGTTTCCAGAAGTTCTTCTGGCCTCTCTCATCTTGGGCCTCTCCCTATACATGGCACCAGCTCCTCCCAGTTCAGTCCCCTCTTGTCACATCAACAAGTCCATCCCACTGTGGGATTCAAATTCCATTATCATTACACCTTGCAAGTGCTTTATTTAAAATTTCTGCATCAATATTTGTTAAGGAAATTGAACTGTAGTTTTCTTTCTCCATTTTTGCTCTCCCTCCTTTAGGTATCCACATAATATTTGTGTCAATAAGTGGAATTTGCTTGCCTGTCTTTTCAAATAGTTTATATAGCACTAGGATTAAGTTTTCTTTAAATGTTTGATAGAATTCACTTGTAAATTCACTTGGTCCTTGGGATTTTTTCTTAGAGAGCTTTCTGTTGGCTTCCTTGATTTATTTTCCTAAGAGGGGGTTATCTAAGTTTTCTATTTACTCTTTTGTTTATCTGGGCAGTTATTTTTTTAAAAATATTTATCCATTTCACTGTCAGTGCTGAGGAGTCATGATTGCTGTCAGTCTTTACAAGCATATAATCAGGCAAAATAACTCCTAATATTTGCTTTAATTTCATATCGGTGATATATTGACCCTTTCAATTTTTGATACTGGTAATTTGCTTTTCTTCTTCCTTTTTTAAATTAAATTAACCAATAGTTTACCTATTTTATTTTGTTGGGTTTTTTTTTATAAAACTAGCACCAAGTTATATTTTTTAATTCAATAGTTTGGTTTTATTTACTTTCACTTTTATTAATTTCTCCTTTGATTTTCAGAATTTCCATTTTGGCGTTTAATTTTAAGGATTTTTAACTTGTTCTTTTGTTAAGTACTTTTTTTTAGTTGCATGCCAAATTCAGTGGTCTATTCTTGGTCTCTTTCATTAATGTACATGTTTAGAGATATAAATTTTCCCCTACATATGGCTTTGGCTGTATCCCACAAATTTTGATATATTATCTTATAGTCATCCTTTTAAATGAAATTATTGATTGTTTCTATCATTTGTTCTTTGAACTACTCATTCTTTAGGATTAGATTGGTCTCCTGATCTCTGTTCTATCTAACTTTTCTTGATTCTATTCATCTTCTTAACTTCTCTTACTCATTTTATGATTAGATTTGTCTAGCTTTGAGAGTGGAAAGTTGAGGTCTCCCACAAGTATATTTTTACCATATATTTCCTCCTATAATGCATTTAACTTTTCCTTTAAGAATTTTGATTCTGTGCCACCTGATGTATATATGTTTAATATTGATATTACATCATTGTCTATTATGCCTTTTAGTAGGTCTGTTTTTGCTTTTGCTTTTTCTGAAATCATGATAGCTACCCCTGCCTTTTTTTACTTCATCTGAGGCATGATAGATTCTGCTCTAGCCCCTTAGTTAACTCTCTATGTGTCACTCTGTTTCAAGTATGTTTCTTCTAAGAAGCATATTTCTGAATTCTGGTTTCTAATTCATTCTACTATCTGCTTTTATTTTATGAGTGAGTTGATAACATTTACGTTCACAGTTATAATTACTGACTGTGCATTTCCCTCCATCTTATTTTCTTCAGTTTATGTTTTTTTTCTCTCTTTTGATCCTGTCCGTCCTCTAAAATTTTTTTGACTCACCATTACTTTCCTTTTATTTGCCCTCCCTTTTATCACCTGTACCTGCCCCTTGTGTTATCCTTTCTCCTACTTCCTTTTTGCGTAAGATAGATTTCAATACCTAATTGATTACATATATATTTTTTCCCTCTTTCAACTTATTTTGAGAATGAGGTTCAAGCATTACCCTCCCACCCCAATTTTCCCCTCTACTATAAAAACTCTTCCTTGTGTGCCTTTATTATGTGAAATAGTTTTCCCTATTCTTCCTCTCCTTTCTCCCTTTTTTAGGGCATCCCACTTTATCACTTATATTTTTTTTACATCATCCCAACATAATCAACTCATTTCCATATCATCTCTCTATTTAGAATCTTTCTACCTGCCCCTTATCATCTTTCTATATAGAAATGCAAACAGTTTAACCTTACTAAGACCCTATTTTCTCTCTTTCAGTTTTACCTTTTTCTGCTTCTCTTGAGTCTTGTATTTGAAAGTCAAATTTTCTATTTAGCTCTGTTCTTTTTTTCAGGAACACTTGAAAGTCCTCTATTGCATTAAATTTCCATTTTTTCCCTTGAAGGATTATACTCAGTTTTGCTGGGTAGGTTATTATTGATTGTAATGCTAGCTCTTTTGTCTTCCAGAATATATTCCAACTGCTCCATTCCTTTAATCTGCTAAGTCTTGCAAGAGTCTGACTGTGGCTTCACAGTATTTGAAAATTTTCTTTCTGACTCCTTGAATTATTTTTCCTTATCTTGAGAGCTCTGAAATTTGGCTATAACATTACTCAAAGTTTTCATTTTGGGAACTCTTTCAGGTGGGAATCATTGGATTCTTTTGATTCTATTTTACCCTTAAATTCTAGGACATCAGGGCAGTTTTCCTTGATGATTTCTTGAAAGAATATATCTAGGCTTTTTCTTTAATTACTATGATGCAAATTATCTATTTTTTCAGGTCAGTTGTTTTGTTTTGTAATGAAATATTTCACTTCTTTTTTCTTTTTTCATCCCTTTCACTTTGTTTTATTTTTTTTTTGATGTCTCATGAAGTCATTAACTTTTATTTACCTAATCCTAATTTTGAAGCAATTTTTTTCTTCAGTGAGATTTTGTACCTCTTTTTTATTTTATTTTTACCATTTCTGCTTCTCAACGAGTTATTTTTTTATTTTTATTTTTTGCTTTTTGATGGACAATTGTGGTTAAGTGACTTGTCCAACATCACATGGCTAGTTAAGTGTTAAGTATCTGAGGCCAGATTTGAACTCAGGTCCTCCTGACTCCAGGGCCAGTTCTCTATTCACTGCGCCACCTAGCTGCCCTCAATGAGTTATTTTCATCAGTGAAGTTTTGTACCTTTTTTTCTATTTGGCCAATTCTGTTTTTTAATGTATTATTTTCTTAAGTATTTATGTGCCTCTTCTAACCAGGTATTATTTTCATAATTTGTTCAAATTTCTTCAACTAATTTTTTTTCCTGACACTCTTATTTGATTTTGAAAATCAATTTTTTTACTTCTTCCAGGAATTCTTGTTGGGTGTGCCTGATTCACTTTTTTTTCTTTGAAGCTTTGCTTGTAACAGTTTTGATTTCAGTCTGTTTTTCTAAGTTTGGGTCTTGATCTCCCTGTCACCATAGTAGCTTTTTGTGTGGTCAACTTCTTTTTTGGTTTTGTTAGCTAATTTTTTCAGCCTGTTTCTTGACTTTGAATTTATGTTGAAGTTGGGCTCAGTTTCTGGAGTGGGGAAGAGGAAAGGGAGCAGTATTGACCCAAGCTTCAGGCCTTTTCACATAGCTGTTTTCAGTGTTAGTCCTGTGAGTTTGTATGTTGCAGCTGTTCCCAAGGGTATATGATTTGGGGAGAGGTAGTTCTGGTCTGTGTTCTGATTCTTACCCAGATAAGTCCCCTGATCTCCTGAGATTGCAATGAATACTGCTTTTCAGGGTCATTGCTTCCTTGGAATCAGGAGCAATATTTTTCTTCAGGGTTTATGCTCCCCCATAACCACAAGTGCTCTTCACTGTCCTTAAACTGTGATCCATACATAAGTCTAGGCAATGGAGTTGCCTAACAGCTTATAGTCCTACCTCATAGGTCCCCTATACTTTCTTTCTGATAAGTTACCAAGTTAACTTATTATCGCTGGCTTGAGATCTCCTGAAGCTGCTACTGCTTCTATTGCAACCACCTAGTTCCACTACTGGTGTTGCATCCACATTGGCCTTGGCTTCCCTTCTACGCTTGTGTCACGGATCTCTTTTTCCTGATGCATAAATTGTTTTGGGCAGGAAAAATGTCTCATCCTAACTTTTTGTTGACTCTGTCACTCCAGATTTTGATTTGATAAAGTATTTCAAAGTTGTTTGGAGAGGAATGTTGAGAGAGGTCAACTGAGTATCTCCTATACTCTGCCATCTTCGTTCTGCCCCCTACTTTCCAGTTTTTTCCTCTACCTTTGCTTTGACTAATTACACTTAAGTAAGGTTTTAATGTATTTTAATTCAGTACAACTAAGCTTACTTGAATGAGGCAAACAACTACCAAAGAGACTCTTATCAGAATTTTTCTTTTTAGAGCTGAAAGGTATTTCTTGAGGTTACTACCAATTTGGCTCAGTATATTGAATATTTTACATTTATAGTCCTGTGCAATGAAAATTAATTATTAAAATGATGCCCCTAAGGCAATATGACATTCTAAACCACTAAAGGATGGATTAGATTATGTTCATTATATGTTATACTACCCAAAGAAAGAAAGTTGAAATTTTTAGAAAGATTTGCATTTTCATTTACAATGGAACCAAGCCTAGGAGCAAGGCTGACTTGATGCTGAACCTTTCAACTTCTGGCCTAGGGCTCCTTCTATTATCCCTGACTGGAAACAAAATTTGGACAGCTAGCTGGCAAAGTGGGCCTCTGGGCCTGCTGTCAGGAAGACATGAATTCAAATCCAGCCTCAGACACTTACTACCCATCTGTGTTACTACTTGGGTAAGTCAACCCTGTTTGCCTCGGTTTCCTCATATGTAAAATGAACTGGAAAAAGAAATGGCAAACCACTCCATTATCTTTGAAAAGAAAACCCCAAATGGGCTTGCAAAAGTCAGACACAACTTAAATCACTAAACAACAAAAAGCAACAAAAGAGAGGGAAAAAAAATCTAGAATCCAGGGCAGGGTTGAACCTACTGTCATAGGTTAACTGGCCCCAGGTTCAAAGTTCATTGGGATATGCCAATAGGGTGTCAATTATACAAGAATTTTTATTACCTGATAAGTAAAAAAGAATGTGCTGAAATCTGAATTGTATCACTCCCTTTTTTATTTCTTTCTTGCACAGAATTTGATAGTTCTGTGCTCTTCAAATTTTAAGTCAGTTTTTATCAATCACAGGTTAATCTAATGGTGGTCTTACCACTAGACTTTGATTCTTCTTCTAATTCCAGATTCCTGTTTTGAAGCCTTGTCCTTTTGGGGACTGGCATGTGACGTATGCCCTTCAAATGATATTTGAAAACTATAACCTTATAGCTTCTCCTAGATGCCCATTAAGTTTTCAGTTTAAATAGTCTTTCTTACAATTAACCTCTTCTGAGTCTGCTGCTGAATTTCTTTCTCACAGGGCTTAGTGTCTTTTGTGCCTTTCCTTCTTTCATTAGATTGTAGTGTCAAACAACAACAAATCAGAATGTCCTAGATTTAGAACTTATCCCTGAAAACTGTCTATTAAATTTCTTACCTAGAAATTGAAAGTTTGAAATTCAAAAATGAAATTTGTTACTCTCTTTGGAGCTAATTTTTACCATCAAATGGTTTAAATTACTCTGCATTTAATACAGTCCCAACAATAGAATGTTTTAGAATCTTTAAAAAGAAAAGAGCTTATACCCTAATTAGAATAAAACATTTCTAAAAAGTTGAAGGTAAAACATTTTGAAAAAATACAACAATGTTTGGGGGCATAGAGTAAAATTAAATTCACATGTGAAAAGTTTTTGTCTCAAAGAATGAAGTTTCTAAAATGATAATTCATGTTTTATCTTCTATAATTTTTTTCTTGAAATGATCTGTTATCCAAGCTAAGGGTAAGATTTACACCATCTTTTCTGGTTGTTACTCAAACTTCCAGTTAAATAATATGCCATTTATTTCATTCAAAAACAGTTAGTGTCATCTTGTGGAAATTGCTTTCAGAAACTTTGAATAAATGTAGGTTTTTATGCTTGAGTTATATTGTGAGTATTCTGCTTTGTTTTTCTGACCATACAAGATGTTGAAGTTAAAATCTTTCTTTCTTATCAATCTTTCTCATAGTCATAGAGGAATGCATATAGTACAGATTGGTTGGAACAACCAGTATATTTTATATATTATCTATATTTATATATTTTATATATTATCTATAATATATATTTATATATTATCTATATTTTATGAGTAAGCTCTATATTCCATACTAATTTCTGAAAAGTGACAAAGATTATTCTTTTTTTTAACAAATGCTTTATTAATTTTTGGTTTACAACATTCATTTCTGCCAGATTTTGAGTTACAATTTTTCCCCATTTTTTCCCCTACCCACCACCCGAGAATAGCAGTCCCACAAGATATCCCCTCATCTAATCTGCTCTCTCCCATATCTTCTCCCATACCCCCTTCGACTTTACCATTAGGGTGAGGTCTCTGTGCTCCAATGCCTGAACATTTTATCTCCCAATTATGTTCAAAATAGTATTAATAATAGTATTTATATATATTTGGACCATTTAATTTTAAAACCTCAAATTTCAGATCTATTCCCTTCCTCCCTTGTCACCCACTCCCTCTGGGAAGATAAGCAATTCAATATGTGTTGTACATGTATAGCTATGCAAAACATTACCATAGTAGATATATTGTAAAAGGCTGCTTAAAATTCCCTCCCACCCATCCCACCCCCCACCTGGTCCATTCCCTACTTTGATCCTGTCCCTCTTTGATAGTGGGTACTTCCAACCTACTCTACCCGCCCGGAAATGGCCTCCCCTCCATCATCCCCCCTCTCATCCCCCTTCCCCCTACTCTCTAGCAGGGTGAGATATCCCATTTAGTATGTATGTCATTCTCTCCCTGAGCCAGATTCAATGAGAATATGGTTTTGCCTTTTTGCCTTCCTGTTCTTCCCCTCACCTGCAGCTACTTCTCCTTGCTTCTTCTACATGAGATAGTTTACCCTACCCTGTCTCTCCCCATCTCCTCTTGCCACTCTCCTCTCTCACCTCATAACTTCACCCCTTAAGTATCATCCCTTCCCACCAAATTCAACCTCTGCCCTCTATCCATGTATAACTGTAATCATATATACACACATTCACATATGTATTCATATGTCCATATACTCTTCTTCGATTATTTTCATACTGAGAAAGGTTTCATCAGTCACAGTTACTGTTTTTCCATGTAGGAATGTAAATAGTTCAACTTTGCTAAGTTCCTTTTGATTTCTTTCCCCTGATTACCTTCTCAGTCATCTCTTGCTTCTTGTGTCTGGATGTCAAATTTTCTATTCAACTCTTGTTTTTTCCTCAAGAATGCTTGAAAGTCCTCTATTCCACTGAATGACCATATTTCCCCTGAAATAAAATACTCAGTTTTGCTGGGTAGGTGACCCTTGGGTTCATTCCCAGCTCTTTTGCCCTCTGGAATATCATATTCCATGCCCTTTGATCCCTCAGTGTAGAAGCTGCCAGGTCCTGTGCTATTCTGACTGTGTTTCCACAATATTGAAATTGTTTCTTCCTGGCTGCTTGTAGTATTTTCTCCTTGATCTGGGAATTCTGGAACCTGGCTATAATATTCCTGTGAGTTTTCTTTTAGGGATCTTTTTCAGGAGGTGATCTGTGTATTCTTTCAACCTCTATTTTGCCCTTTGGGTCTAAAACATCAGGGCAGTTTTCTTTGAGAATTTTTTGAAGGGTGATTTCTAGGTTCTTTCTTTGACCATGGCTTTCAAGTAGTCCAATAATTTTTAAATTGTCTCTCCTGGATCTATTTTCCAGGTCAGTGGTTTTTCCCATGAGATATTTCACATTGCCTTCTATTCTTTCATTTGCTTGGATCTGTTTAACAGCATCTTGATTTCTCATAAAGTCACTAGCTTCCATTTGCTCCAGTCTAACTCTGAAGGAATGAATCTCCTCAGTGAGCTTTTGAGATTCTTTTTCTATCTGGCAAATCTGGCTTTTTAAGGCATTCTTCTCATTGCCCCTTTGGATCTCATTTGCCATTTGAGTTAGTCTATTTTTTTTCCTCAGTTATTTTTTATTATATTTTTATTATATTTTATTATATTTTCCTGTTATTTTCCTCAGTCAGGCTGTTGACTCTCATTTCATACTTTTCCTGCATCCTTCTCATTTATCTTTCCAATTTTTCCTCCACTTCTTATCTGCTTCTTAAGGTCCTCTATGGCCTGTAACCCACTCATATTTTCCTTTGGGGCTTTTTGAGCAGGATTTCTGACCTCACAGTCCTCTGATTGTTCCATGCTTCAATCCTCTTTGCCCCCAAAATAGGAGTCTAATGTTGCATTTTTCTGTTTATTTTATTTCCTTTACCTAGGCATGTTGCCACTTAATTATTTGACTTTTGGGCTTATTGCCACAGTAGGACTCTGCCACCTGACAAGGGAGCTTCCGTCCCGAATGTTGGGGGTCTTCACAACTTCCGGTTCTGTCAAGTTGGATACCCACACCAGACCTCCCCCCAGATCACAATCCAGATTCAAGCAGGTTAAAGCAAGAGCGATTAACCTCCAAGACTGATTGCTGGATCTCCCTACAGTTCACTGGCCAGGAGCTGATGCTACCACTGAAGCTGCAAAATGGCGAGTGTCCTCGGTGGCTTCTAGCCCCCAGGGGAGGAAGCAGACACTTTCCCCAAATACTGGTCCCAAAGTCCATAGGGCACTAACCTCTTACTTTGTCCTAGGCATGTCTGTGTTGATAATTTTGGAATCACCACAGCTGCTGGTGTTCTGGGGTCCCTCCAGCTGGCTGCTGAACTGGCCACCCTGGGGCTAAACCCGGGGTTCACACGGACCTGGGCTCAGCTCTCCCTGCACTGGGCTGTCAGCTCCCAGAGCGCTGTGCTGGCCCTTCCTGCAGGGCTGCAGGGCTGTCCTCAGTGGGCAGTCAGCTTCTCTGTGTCGTTCTGTGGGTGCTGGGGCCGACAAAGATTATTCTTAATGGTGGAAAGAACTGGAAAGTGGGAGAAGGGGCCAATGGGGAGGTGATGTGGGCTAAAAGTTCAACAACTTAAGGTAACTTGCAGTGATAATTTTTGTTTGTGCTATCCCTGTGCATTTCATTGTATTGATAGTTGAAGATTACTGTCAAAAACTGTATTAATAGTTGAAGATTACTATCATTCAGTGTGGATTCTAAAGCTTAAGAGGAAATATGACTTGATTAACTATTGTTGGCATTTCTAATCACCACTAATTTGTTGTTTTAGGGAGGATTTTTAAAAAGTCATTCCTGAGGTGACTATAAATAAGAGAAATAATGTATTTCATAACGGAATATTGAAATCAATGTTCTGTTTGACAAGTTTTTAAAAAAATTTTTAAAATAAAATTGCTGTTTGAAGGTCAGTTTTGGTCAACAAAGAGCAAACTAAATGGTGAGCATCAAGGCAGTGCTTTGGACTGGTGGTTTTCTTGACCTTAGCAAAGAAGGAGATCATCTGAATTCCTGTTCTCTGGTCAGATCACCTCTGTAACTTTATGTTAAAATGTACTACCTTTTAAGAAGGCTATTGACCAACTGGAAATTATCCAGAGGAGACAACCAGGGGAGTGAGAAGACTGTGTCTGCTGAATTTCAATCTGAGGTATAGCAAGAGAAAAAAGACATAAAGAACATTTATACTCAGTTAAAAACACCATTCAGAGCTTAGTTGAGGAAACTAGAGACGTTCAGTCTAGGGAAGCCTTAGTGGGGAGAGACATGAAAGATGTCTTCAAGTAGTTCAAAGCTGGTCAGGTAGAGGAGGGATCCTGTTTGCTTGGTCAGTTGGAAGTTGTAGTGGGGTAGCTTTTTTTTTGTTTGATATAAGAAAAAATTTCCCAATGATTAGAATGTTCTAAAAGTGGAATGGAATGCCTTAGGAGGTCATGGGTTCCCTCACTGTAGCAGAGGTTGAATGACCATTAAACAGAGATCCTGAAGAAGGGCATCTTGTCCAAGTGTGGGTTAAAATGGATGGCCTATAAGGTTTCTTCTTACTCTGAGAGCCTATGACTCTGTGATTCAGTAACATATGTTAAAATATCCTTCCTAAAACAAGGACAATCATGATTATAGTGGTGCCTCTCATAAAAAAAAATCTCTGTGGCTTCTGTTCCTATTCCAAGGAAACCCCAAGAACTTCAGTGTCTAGCTTGTTCTGTTACCTCAGAAGGGCCTATAAGTAGTTTGCCTGTAAGCATTCAGGTTAAAAAAAGTATTAACAAAAATATGAAAAGGAATTGTAGATGAGGCCATACACAGCCAAGAAATAATTTACCACTCCCTGTAAGGATATATGCAGTTCACATGGCTCTTAGTGGCAGAGAAGAGCAAGGCTGAGTTTCCATCTCTAAATCATAGCTTAGCAATACCTTTTTCAAGTCCTTTCTCCAAACCTTAATTATTATTGGGGGCTTTTGCCACGCCAAACTTATTGTATACTTAGAGTTAGAAATTATCCTAGAAACGATGGACTCATGATCCATTTCCAGATAGAGAATTGATGAACTCAGATTGAAAATCATACCATATTATTTTCCTCTTGTATTTTTTTTTAACATGACTAATGCAGAAATGTGTTTTATGTGATTTTATTTACGTTTGCCTTCTCAATGGGTGAAGGAGAAGATAGAGGGAGAAGGAGAAATTGGAACTGAAAAGAAAACAATACTGAATTTTTTTAAATCCCATAGAGGAAGTCTTATCCTATCCTCTCACTTTACAGGTAAGGAAACTGAGGCCCAAAAGTTTATAATAACTTGCCTAAGGTCACAGAGGTAGCAAATGGTAAAAGTGGGAACCTTGTTACTTCAATGGTAATTCAACATCCCTGTCTTAACACCAGCTGCCTCTTTCTAGGAGCCATGTTAATGATAAAATCTATAGTGCAAGATTTCCACCAGGGTAGTGTGCCCTTACAGATCTTTTTGCACCACCTCTATTCTCCTATGTGGATACAATATCTCTCAAATGTCTCTTGCCAGGTTCGCTTGCACTTCTATTCCTCTCTCCCCTCCTCTTCCTTTCACTGGTACCTGCCTCTTCCTCCATACCTCCATAGTGTGTCTTCTTCCATTTGTGTTTGGCCAGTGTGATGCCTCTGAGCAGCTTAGTTAGTCATGTTCTGGGGAGGTAGGAGAGGGAAGAGTTTCACATGACTTCTCTTGGCATGTACCTGTCACATTTTCATTATTCAGTCTCTTTAGTAACCAGGCACCAGACTGTCAGGATGAGGCTCTAAATCACTGTAGATCACAACTTTCCCTTTCCCTATGCTGGTTGTTTATTCCAGGCTCCTATTATCTTTCCAAGTTTCTCACCACTCACTCCTGTCTGCCCTAGCAACCCTGACACCCGCCCAGCTAGTCACCAGCCCCAGGCATTTTATGACCAGAAGCTCCTCTCTCATCCCAGAATGATTACTCTTTTGGAATACCTTTATTTTATGTAATAAGTACAGCTTACAAACCATGTAAATTATTTCATTGAATCCTCACCACCACCTTATGAAATACTGTTGTCTCCATTATACTTATGAGAAAACTGAGGTCCAGAATCATTAGCCAGTGTGCCCCAAGTATGATAAATAATATAGCCAGTTGAACTTAATTCTCTTGAGCCTAAGCTTAGCATTTTGTCTATTATCCCAGAAACCCTTTGCATTTGAGCAGCGTCCCATCCATTCAAGTGGAGATAATTCTGCCTAATTGGTAGGTACTCTCTCTGCTTATTTTATGTAGCTGTTGAATTATAATAATTTTGATGTACCTTGAAAAGAATAGAGTGACTAAAACTAGCCCTTTTTCCATTTCAGGGCTACATTCAAGAAAACGTTACTAATACTGAAAGGGCAGAAATGGAACAATTATTCCTTATGAGAAAAATACAAATGGGCTGGGGACAGAAATAGATGCCATAAATATATCCAGGTCACCAAACATTTAATCAAAAATATTTTCAAATATTTCTAAAGAGATGTTCTTAGATTTTAAGCATAGTTTGCTTATTTTCGATAGAAAGTGATGTTAATGAAACATGTAAAATTTTTCTACCCCATTTTAACAACTTTTGGTGTTGTTGGGTTTTTTTTGGGGGGGTGTGGATTGAGGTTAGTACATATTATTCCAGTTGTTATAGCGCTTTCCTTGGCTCTCTTCACTTAAACTTTTAAGGATTTAAATGAGATTAGTGTGATTAGTGCAAGCAGTGAATATAAAAGGAAAAAATACTATTCAACAGCATAGATATTAAGTTGTAAGAGATAGAATGTAGTTGAAAAATGGAATGGAATACTACTGAGTAAATACCTCAAGAAGGTCATAGACAGAAAGCAAAGCTTCCTGTAAAATTGCTAACATAACAGTTATGTGGTATGGTACATACAATCCTAGACATGGGGGCCAGAAAACTTTAGGGATTTCAAATCCTGACTCAGACAGTTATCAGTTTTGTGACCCTGGACAAGTCACTTAAACACTTAGTTTCAGTTTCCTTTGCTGTAAAGTGGAATAATAATGATAATAATAGCATCTACCTCAGGATCAAATGGGATAGCATGTAAAATGTTTTACAAACATTGAAGACCTTTGCAAATGTCAGTCATTGCTGCTGTTATTGAAAAAACAAGAATGGTACATGTTTGCCTATTAATTGGAGAATTGCTACATAAATGATGGCATGTGAAAGTTAAAGAATATTATTATACTAAAAAACTAATATGAGGAGTTGAGAAACATGAAAAGACTCTATTATTTAGGCAGCATAAACAGAAAAAGAAAAAGAGTTTATTCAATGAATATAATAATGTAAGAGATCTAAAAGGAAATCACACCGTGAGTGTTTGTACTGGCCATTCATGGTCCTGGGAAAGAGATGGTAGAAGACATCTTTCTTCCCATTCATAAAACAGTTCAGGGAACAGGTGTAGAATGCTGTATTCAGAGTGAGATGTAATCTGGAGGGTTCCTTGGTTTGGACTTCACTGTTTTTCTTTGTTGCAAGGAGAAACTCAGTGGGGAAGTGGTGGTATGTATGGAATAACTAGTGTTAAAATAAAAGTCAACATTAATTTTTTTAAAGTGAATGGATTGTTGTTATTGAACCCTACTTGGAATTTCCTCCAGTAAGCCCTAAGAACATTGAGACATTGAAAGATAAGGCAGACCATGTTTTAAACCATTCTGATGAGAAAATTGAAAATCTAAGAAATGTTACAATTGCCAGGGTGGGGGAGGGAAGGTATTCTTCAAGCTTTATAAATGAAGGCTATTCATGGCAAAAAAACAACAACAACAACAACAAACTTCTAAGTGTGTCAGTTTCCAAAGCTTTTACATTTCATTTCTCATTAAGTTAATAACTTGGTAAGTATAGCAAGATGTATAAAGGGGAGATATATCAGGAACTGCCTATTCTGTAAACAATGTGGAGCACCTAATACAGACTTAATAAACTCTTATTCCATCCCTCAATTTTTGAGCAGAATAAAGACATGAAGCAGTGCAGTAGCTTAGCCGGACACATTTAGCAGTTCTTGTATAGGATGGATTAGAGAGGGAAAATACAGAAATGGTGGTTAGAAAGATATTAGGGCCTCAATACAAATGGTGGAAGTAGAAATGAAAAAGTAAGGGGTGAGTTAGCAAAGATGGTAGAGTTATAAGCAGCCAAGGGTTCAAATCCCCTCAGTGGTTTACAGATAATACCCAGATCCCTCCCCATCACAGAGGGAGACACACACACACACACACACACACAGAAAAATCATGTGAAAAAAGGCTAAATTCTTTATTGCTACAACTATTTCCTATGGAGCTAAGGTATCTCTCTGCTTTCAAGTCCCATGGGATGATTGGCCCTGGCATTTCTGCTTCTGTTTTATTACTTGCCTTGCCATCCCAAGTAGAACCACTGATCACTTCCCATCTTCCTTACCTATTTGCATTGAGGGTTCGAGTTCCTGAGCCAGTCTCCCATCTTTTCCCATGTGAAAGCCTAAGTCAGTCAGACCCTACTAACAGGAAGTCCCTCAAGTTTCTTGACTCTAATACTGAACTTTAGAACTCCTTTATTCCCTTTATCACACCTCATGGCCCCTCAGTCCAAATAAGTAACCAAAATGAACCATGGTCAGTGGTGCTATTTGGGATCTTAAGGCAGATAACTATGGGCCCCACTCTTCACAAAAACCAGGTTTGACTTTTGCTTTTCATCCCTCAAATTGCTAAAACTCACAGACTCCCCTAGGTCAGTCTCCATCATCTTTCTCCCCAAAGAAAGCAATACAACTCTGGGGTTTCCTGCTGTTCAACTTTACCTTTGTCCCCAGTCCTTAGTGAAATTGGCAGCAACGTGTGGTACTGAGAGCAATGGTTCCTATGCCTCAGGAATCCTATGGGCTTCCCATGCTCCTACCACACCTCCTAAAATAAAGAAAAACCTCTTCATCATAAAGCTGAAGGAATTCATTGATACCTCTTAAAATCCAATTGGGTACCAAATCCAATTCCCCTGCCTTAAGCCTCCCAAAGCCATTGGGAAAATGAATAATCAATTCCTTACCAGAATGACAAATTTTGAAGACAAAACAAGAGAGACATCCCTCACAAAAGGTGCATGTGTATGTATGTGTAAACATACATATGTATGTATACACATATATATGTATACATGTATATATACACATATATTATATGAATTAAATTTGCAGAATATACAAGATCAAGGAATAACTTGCAGTAGGCTACACAAGACGTTAGCATAAAAAAATCTTAAAGCCCAGAATTATTAAACCACAAAATAATAAAGATGAAGAAAAAATTATATAAGCACAAAAAAGGTGCAAGACATTCTAAATTTTAAAATATTCATTAAAATAATATTGGAATTTTTGAAATAAGAAAGGAAAATTGTTAAACATGGACTCAAATACAGAAAGTCTTTTAAAAATAGACTTGAACAACATACTTACATTTTGTCCTTTGTCCAAGAAAATAAAAATAAGCTTTCATTCTAATGAAAGTTGTCAGAAACACATTTTAATGATTAATATGCAAGCATTCTGATAAGAGAAGTTCTCACTAGCCCAGTTTCTCCTGAGGCAGCTAGGTTGTACAATGGTTGTAGTGTTAGACTTAGGAAGATCTGAGTTTAAATCCTGCCTCAGATATTTACTGGCTAAGTAACCTTATTTCACTTCTCTCAGGCTCAGTCTCTTAATCTGTAAAATGGGGAGCAAGAGGTAAGGTGAGGGGTGAAATCTATGTTCTTTATGGTCTGCTCCAACTCTAAATCATTGTTTTTATGATAAACAAAGCAATGATAAAACAGAATTGAAAAGTTTCAATTTTGGATTTTTAGAATTATTAATTCTAGCTCAATATTATTTGTCAGATGTGCCCTTGCAGAAAAATTGCCTACTCTATTGATTCATTCTTTGGTATGGCCAGTCTTAAACAAAGGGAATTCCTCTCTTAATTTGGTTAACTAAAACCATTCCCACTATTACTTTGGTTGCAATAAGTAAGACACTTCCGCTCATAGTTTGTTTCCCCAAAATCTTTTTTTCTGTAGCCTCTTTGTCTTTGGGAAATTTAGTACACCCCCACATTTTATCATCTTCTATTCACTACCTCTACCTAGTTTTTAATGCAGTGACAATGGCTTCTTTGCTGCTCTTAGCACAGGATACCACCTCCCAACTCCATGCCTTTTTACTGGCTGTCCCACCTGCCTAGAATAATAGTCCCTACTCACCTCTATCTCTTGACTTCTTCAAATCTCAGCTAAGATCCAATCTTTTATAAGAAGGTATCATGACCCTCCCTGCATCCCCCCTGTGTCCCGTGTCCGTGTCCCTGTCCGTCCCTCCCTCCCTCTCTCTTTCTCTCTTGCTTTTTGGAGGGTGGAGGGCAGGGCAATTGGGGGTAAGTGCTTTGCTCAAGGTCACGTGATTAAGTGTCTGAGGCCAGATTTGAACTTAGGTCCTACTGACTCAAGGGCTGGTGCTCTATTCCCTGCGCCACCTATCCACCCCTTCATGACCTCTCTTAATGCTGCTTACTGTTTATTTTCTTGTATATATTCATGATGGTACATAGTTGTTTTCACAGGACTACACAGCCAGGGTGTGCTCTACATTAAAGAAGGCACTACATGAGCAAAACAGAATTGAAATAGCTCAAAAGAAACATGAGATGCACAGATTTAGAGAATCCATCTTAGATGTTCACATGGACTATTTGTGCCCAATCTGTGGTAGAGCATTTCAAGTTCATGTTGTTCTGACAACCATAGTCAGACACAATGTACCTTGACTCTAACATAGTGGTGTCATTTGGTCTGCTTTGAGAATGAAGGACAACAACCAACCAACCTATCATTTTCATGTTGTCTCCCCCATTAATTTGAAAGCTCTCCTTAAGAGGAAGAACTGTTTGGGCTCCCCGCCTTCTCCCCTTCTTTGAATCTCTAGCACTAAACACAATACCTGGCACAAAGTAGGTATTAATAAATACTAATTGATTTTAAATGGCTTGAGCTGACTAAATAAAGTGAATATATCCATATATAAATTAGAATAGAAGGGGTGGCTAGGTGGTGCAATGCGTAGAGTACCAGCCCTGGAGTAAGAAGGACCTGAGTTCGGAATCGGCTTCAGTCACTTCACACACACACACACACACACACACACACACACACACACACACACACACACACACTAGCTGTGTGACCTTGGGCAAGTTACTTAATCCCAGTTGCCCTCCAAAAAAAAAAAAAAAAAGCAAAATAAAATAAATAAATTAGAAGAAAAAGAGCATTGGACAAGAAACAGAGTCTCTATTATTTAAAGCTTGCTCTTCATTTTTAAGTGTATGAGAAAAATCAACATGTAACTTTTAAAGCTGTCTCACTTGTCTGTGATTCCTTCTGGCTTTTTTTTGCTCTTAATCACACTCTTTTCTTTTGGCAAAACCCTTCTCTATCACACCCACAAAAATACAATTTAAAAATATGTATAGTCAAAACAAATTCCCATATTGGCCTCGTCTAAAAATCTATGTCTTACTCTCTTCCTTGAGTCCCTCACCTCTTTGTCAGGAGGTCAGTTGCATGCTTTCTCATCAGTCTTCTGGAATGGTGGTTGGTCATTCATTGCATTGGTCAGAGTTTCTAAGTCTTTAAAAACTGCTTCTATTTACAATGTCATTTACACACATACACACACACACACACACACACACACAGATAGTTATATAGTTACCAATCTATTATCCTCCTAATTCTGCTTACTTCACTCTGCATCAGTTCATGCAGGTCTTTCCAGGCTTGTCTAAAACTGGCCCTTTCATTATTTAACATTCAAATACCACAACTCATTTAGCCATTCTCCAATTAATGGATTGATGAAACTAGTATCTTACTCCAAGACTTTAAAACATATTACAAAATGATTAATATCAAAGCTGTTACTGGGAAGGAAATAGAAAAAAAAATGATCAGTGGAGTAGAAAAAGAGTATACCTAGCAAAACACATGTAGAAAATTAATACATGAAAAACATGTAGGAAATAAAAGTTCACAAAAGATTCATTATTTAACAAATATTCCAAGGAAAGCTGAATAGTAATTTGGTGAGAAATGAATATATATCCACATTTCACACCATTCACCTTAGTGAATATCATTTGGATGAAAAATTTAAATATGAAGATAAAGGACTATACAATATAAAGGAGTAGGCAGGAATGCATTTATATTAATTGTGTAGGAGAAATTACTTTTTCTTTAAACAGAGAATTTATTAAAGACAAGATAGCGGTGCTTGATTACTTTAAAATTAAAATGATGTGTACAACCAAAGCAACATAATTAAAAGAAAAATCACATTGGGAAAACTATTCATGCCAGATATGATAGATTACAAATTTGACATCTAAAATAAATAATAAACTGTTAAAATGTGCAGATAACTTTTAGTCTACAATGGATAAATGATCAAGGCATAGAAACAAATAACATTTCAAGAAAAGCAAAAAAAAATCTCAATAATCTAGTGAAAGAATACTTAACCACATTAATTATTCTTGATATAAATTAAAAGAACCCTGAGGTACAACCCATGAATTTGACAAAGATAATTACAAAACAGCTAAACTCCATGCTGATGTTGTGGAGAAACAGACAAAATCACATATTGCTTGTATAATTGCAAGCTAGTAAAAATAATTTTAAGCAATCTGGAAATATATCTTAAAACTTGCAAAAGTAACTGGGGCGGCTAGGTGGCGCAGTGAGTAGAGCGCCAGCCCTGGAGTCAGAAGGACCTGAGTTCGGATCTGGCCTCAGACACTTAACCCACACAAACAAAAACCTAGCCGTGTGACCTTGGGCAAGTTACTTAACCCTAAATGCCCTACAAAAAGCAAAAAAAAAAAAAAAAAACTTGCAAAAATAACCATAAGTCACATCTTTTGACCCAATAGTTGCATTATTGAGAAAATATAGATGTAAAAAAAGACAAGAGGAACAAAATCTGTTCAATGATTTTTATAGCATTATTATTTATAATTACAAAAAATAATGACTAGAGGCCTGAAGATAAAGAAAATGCCCAGAAGTTGGAGAATAGTTCAATAGATCGTGGTAATCAATATAATGAAATATTAAAAACTACTAATATTAATAAGTATGAGAAATATAAAGGAATATGGATAGCTTGTGAAATGCAAAACAAACAAACAAACAAACAAAAAAGCAGAACCAGAAAAAAAAAAAAGGAGAGACTGACCACCTAAGTAGAAAAATGAACTTAAATGAATGGACAGAAAATCTCAGTCTTGGAGGAAGTGATTGAAAAGTTGTTGGGGAGGGTTAGCTTTCCTCTTCAGACTCCCCAGGGGCAGCAGCTTCTGCCCCCACAAAGCTTGCTCCAGCAAGATCTGACTCTCCCTCTCTGGGCTTTTCCTTATATACAGAAGGTATCAGCTGCTTCCTGTTTCAGCCAACCCCTTCCTGTTACATCAGCAAAAAGGATTCATACCTTCTGCTTCTTTTAACAGAGGCTTGATTAATTACTAAGTGCTAAATACCTGTTACCTTTGCCAATACAAAGGGATCTTCAAATTCAAATTACATTACCATTACAATATGAAATCAGATACTTACTATGTGTGTGCCTCAAGACAAGTCACTAAACTTCTGTTTTCCTCAGTTTCTTCATCTACAACAATGGAAACAGTCATGTGATTTTTCTTCCCAGGTGGAAAAGAAGTGCACAAACTGAGTTCAAAGTTGCATTGTTGGGAGATGGAGAGAGTTCTGCTTAGAGAACAGTGAGTGTAGACCAGTATGACTGAAACACAGTGTTCAAGAGGGAGAGTCAAATAAAATATTCTAAAGATGAGACTGGGCAGTAAGTGTTAAACAGAAGAGTTTATATCATGAGACATTGGGGATCCTGTAGGCTTTGTTGAGTAGCAGGTTGACATGATAAAATCTATGTTTTAGGAAAACTTCTTTGGTTGCTGTGTGTAGAAGAGTTTGGAATAAGGGAGAGGCTGGAGTTGGAGAGACTAAGTAGGAGGATAGTGTGTTAATCCAGGCAGAGTTAAGAGAACTAAGATCACTGTGTGAGTTGGAGAAGAGAAGACGTGGCCTAGAGATGTTGTGGAGATTTAATAAAATGACGAGGATTGGGCAACTTTGTAGATCTATGCAATGAGTGAGGACTCGAGGAATTGAGGATAGCACTGAGGTTGCAAACCTTAGTGACCAAGCAAAAGAATGTACTTAACAGAAACACAATTTTATTATCAAACAAATAACATTTAAAAAACACCTATACAATTAAATAAATAAAAACAATAAATTTATGGATGATGTGGTCAAAAACATAAAACATAATTTTGGATCCAGAAGGCTTATATTTGAGTCTGAGCTCTGGCAATTAACTGTATAAATAAATCCCTTTGCATTCTCAGATTCTTATATAAAATAAGAGATTTGGAATAGTTTATCTATTGTTATTAGGGACATCTAGAAGGCACAGAGGAGAAAGTACCAGTTAGGAAGACCAAAGATCAAATCCAGTATTAGACACTTGGTAGTTGTGGGACCCTGGGCTAGTAATTTAATCTCTATTTACCTCAGTTTCTTCATCCATAAAATGGGATCTTAATAGCATCTACTTCCCAGCATTGTGAGGACCAAAAATAATAATTGTAAAGGACTGTGCCTGGCACATAGTAAGTACTATATAAATGTTAGCTGATTATTGTTATTATTATTATTAATGTTTACCTCAGTTTCCTCAACTGAGGAATGGAGATAAGAATAGTACCTACCCTCCAGGGTTACTGTGAGCATTAAATGAAATAATATTTGTAAAGCCATTAGCATACTGACTCACAAATAGGTACTTAATACAGCATTCCTTCTTCCTTCCCCTCCCTCCTTTCCTTCCTTTCTAGATTACTTCTTTTCCTCCTTCCTTCTTTGCTTCCCTCCTTTATTCCTTCCATCCTTCCTTCCTTCTTTCTTTTCTTCCGTCTTTCATTTCAGCTCTGAATCCTATGAACCATGCACTCTAATCTATTTATAGTTTGCTTTAAAAAAAAACTTTAACAAAGTAATAGCATCATCTTTTAACCTTGTCTTTCTAATCTACATTTTCTTAACAGACATTCTTTGTTGTTACATGTTGAATATTAAGTCAACTTGTACATTTTTTGATTCCTATGAGAATTTTTATTTGATACACTCATTTCCTTAAAAAATTTGATACGTATGCTTGTTGAGAAAAAACGGTATTTCTTTAAAGTAATCATTAAGAAAATTGTGATTTGGTTATTTTAATTGCTGTTGCTCATCTGTGAAACAGGTCATACTTTGGTTTGTAAAGATTACATTTGTACTATGATTCTGGTCATTAAAAGTATATAACCTGTTTTGACTTTTAAATGGAGAAAATTAGATTTAAAATGTCCATGGTTGGAAGTGAAATAATACTCTGATATTATGAATGCAATCAGATACATTGTGGGTGATTTTTAAGGTCCTCAATATAGTAAATATACTGTATTCTGCAAAATGTTGCCCTTAATCTAATTTTGTACTATTGTTATATAATTGTTTTATAAGATTCTGTGATTATCAGTAATAACAGTACAGTAGTACTTTATGTTAAGTATTTGATTGCATTTATATCTATGATAAGGAGCTCATCTGATCCCATTATTCTAAGAGGCATTTATAACAACCTAAGACTGGAAAAAGAATAGTCAAACCAACTGCTTATCTGCCTCAGAATAAAGGCTAGTAGCAGTGATCACAGGACTGAAACAGGGAGGAATCACAGGAAAAACCCACTCCTCACTGAGGAGACCCTGTGCAACTGAGTGCCTGGATAACTGTGTGAGTGATTTGCTAGATCCAGCCTATACAAGGATTAAGGGATGAATTAAAATGTGTGATTTCAGGGAATATAGCTATTCCAAACCAGATGCTTAGACCACTAAGCCATCCCTTCTGGCACATTGTAAACTGTGATGTTGTAAATACAGCAGATAATTGAAATTTAGATTTTAGATATGGGCATTGTTAGCAGCCCTCCTCTGGTTTTCATTGCTTGGAGTCTTACAAGTAGATTTAACTGTTTATATTAATGCAATTCCTTCAAAGGAATTAAGCTTTTGTATTTTTATTTTTAAAACAAGTGCTTTGATGGGAAATGCAATAATAATAAAAACCAGAGAAAGACTGTGAACTTCCAGGTGTGTACTTGCTGCAAGGTGGAAAACAGACTTCATCCTGGAAATTAAATCTGGAGCTCCTTTTTCTGATATCTTTTATCTTTAGCATTTTTGCACTTCCCACCCCATCCCCTCCTTAATGAAAAAGTCACACCGCAGCCCTTCTTATCATTTTGTTTCCCATGCATTGGCTGACTCGATTCCCACTTTTTCCTGATTTTTTAAAATTTGAAATATTATGGTCCTGATACTCTAGTGAAGAGGGAGTCATGGATTTTTCTGATTCTCCTGTCTCATCTCTGGAATAAATTCAGATATGATAACCGAGAAAGTGAATTTGAGTTTTACCTCTATTACCTATTAGCTGTGTAACCAAGGACAAGTCACTTAAACCAACTGAGCCTGTTTCCTAATCTATAAAATGGGGATAATAATACTTATACTATGTACATTAAAGAGTTGTTGTAAGCAAAATACCTTGTAGCCACACTATCGACTAAAAATCATTCAATAAATCAATGAAAAATCTACAAAGACTATGGGTCATGCACGGCCCTGCTTGTGGTGGAAGCCAGAGTTTCACTAGTGTTATCTATGAACTGTATCACATGGTAAGACAGCCTCACCCATAATGACATCAGCAGATAGAGGGATCATCTTTCAAGTGAAACCTATTTCAGTTTCTCTCTTCTGAGTAGAATATGTATAATAGTAATAACACCTTATATTTCTATAGAATTTTAAAGTTTATAAAGCACCTTACTCCCAAACCCAAGAAATAGTGTATACATGGTTCTTCTCTGCACCCCAATTTTATGAAGAATTTTAAATTTAGAGAGGTACAGTGACTTGGCCATGAGTACATAGTCATTAAGTATAAGAGTTTGGATTAAGGGGCGGCTAGGTGGCGCAGTGAATAGAGTGCCGGCCCTGGAGTCAGAAGGACCTGAGTTCGGAGCTGGCCTCTGACACTTAATCCACACAAACAAAAACCTAGCCGTGTAACCTTGGGCAAGTTACTTAACCCCAATTGCCCTAAAGGGGCGGCTAGGTGGCTCAGTGAGTAAGAGTGCCCGCCTCAGAGTTGGGATGACCGGAGATCAGTTCCGGCCTCAGAAAATGAGCACCCACGCATAAATAATGACTAGCCATGTAACCTTGAGCAAGTTACTTAACCCCAATTGCTTTAAAAAAAAAGAGAGAGAGTTTGGATTCAAATCCACATGTCCCATCAGACACATAGCATTTATTAACGATCTATATGTATGGGGAACTGTACTCAGAGCTGGAGGTACAAAAAAAAGAGGGGTGGCTGGGGTGAGAGAGAGTTTCTGCCCTTAAGAAAGTTAAGCCTAATGTGGAAAATGACATGCAAAAAAGCTCTAAATGAACTATATAGAGGATAAATTGGAGGTAATCAAAAGAGAAAAGATACTAGCTTTAAGGGAATAGCAAATCTTTGTTGAACGGAAGGTATTACTTGTGATTTGAAGGAAACCAGGGAGGCCAGGAGATAGAGATAAGGAAGGAGGAAGAGAATTCCAGGGATGGAGAACAGCCAGTGAAAATGTCTAGAGTTCGGAGATGGAACATCAGGGGCTAAGAATAAAGAGGCTAATGTGGCTGGATCCCATAGTAGGGGGTTGTGGGGAGGTATGTAAAGGTATAAGAAGATTAGAAATGTAGGAATGGGTCAGATCATGGATGACTTTTAAGCCAAATAGAGGATTTTATATTTGATCTTTTAGGTGATAGGGGAGCTGGTAGAGGTTATTGAATGGGGGAAGGGAGAAGCATAGTCAGATCTGTGCTTTAGGAAGATCAGTTTGATACCTGAGTCCAAGACAGACAGGAGTAGGGAGAGACTTGAGGCAGAGAGACCAACAAGTGGGTTATATTGCAAGCATCTAGCTTAGAAATAATAACACTTGGGGAAGTTAGTTGGCACAGGGAATAGAACACCAGCCCTGGAGTCAGGAAGAACTGAGTTCAAATCTGGCCTCATAGACTTAACACTTACTAGCCATGTGACTTTGGGCAAATCACTCAATCCCAATTGCCTCTGCAAAAAAGCAATTTTTTTTTAATTTAAAAAAGAAATAGTAATAGAAATAATCACTTGGGAACTGATTAGATATGAGAGGAGCAGGGTGTGAGGGTAAGGTGTCAAGGATGACATTTAGGTTGTGAGGCTATATGACTTGGAAGGTAGTTATACCCTGGATAGTAATAGATAAGTTAGGAAAAGGGATGGTTTGATAAGAAAGGGAATGAGCTCACTTATGGAGCTTACTATGTCTCTAAGAGAGCCTCTTTGACATGTTCAGTAGGCAGTTGGAGATAGGAGACTGTGTAGGTGAGGAGAGAGGTTAGAATTAGACAAATTTCAGAATCATTCCCATAGAGATGATAGTTGAACCTATGCGTTCTGCTGAGATTACCAAGTAAAATAATATAGGAGAGGAAAGGACCCAGAACAGAGCCTTAAGGGACATTGATAGTGATTGGGGGTGACCTGGAAAAAGATTCACCAAAAAGAGACAGATGAGTGATTCTGTAGGAGGTGAATCAGGAGACAGCAGTGTCATAAAAACCTAGACAGAAAAGTATCAAGGAGAGTGTGATTAACAATTGTCAAAGGCTGCAGAGAAGTCAGTAAGGCTGAAGACTGCAAAAAGGCTCTTAGATTGGATGAAAAGGGATCATTGTTAATTTTGGAGAGAATAGTTGAATGATGAAGTTGGAAGCCAGACTGCAGAGGTAAGAAGAGAGAGGAGAAAGGAAGTAGAAGCAGTACTCTAGGTGACCTTCTCAAGGAGTTTAGGCACAAAAAGAAGATGAGATATACAATGATAGCAATTAGGAGTAGATGGATCAAGTGCGGATTTTTTTGATATGGGCACATTTGTATCTGCTTATAGGTGTCCTTTAAACTCTATACCCAGGGCTTTCTCTACTATGTTGTGCTGCCTATAAAGAGTAATAGATGATAGCAACATACCACAAAAAGTACCTTCAATGACAGGAAGATCATGTGGTAAATTATGTATGACGGAATAAAACTGTGGATTTGGAGTCTGAACACTTGACTTCACATACTGCCGCTTCCACTTGTCAAATTTGAAACCTTGGTCCAACACCCGACCAGGGAGGACACCTTTCCTCATTGATAAAATGAAAAGTGTATGCTAGCAGGTTTGGGACATAGAAAGGGCTATCTTTAATGAATCAGAAGGACAAGTGATTTATGAAGAAATAGACCGATATTGTTATCCTAGTCCTTTAGAGTAAATAATTCTGCCTTTATTTCTTTATCATACTATTTGTAATTTGATCCTGCCTTAAAAGGAAATTAATCACAGACAATAAGTCTATATATGTATTTATATATGTATTTATATATATTTATTTTAATATTTTCTGCTATTTTTCTTTCTAAATGGAGCTATTAAGCACAACTTTTATTCTTGTCTGGTTGCATTATAAGCAACAAGGTCACTCATTGTGGTTTATGCCCTCTGACTGGAGTTGAAATATTTCCTTTGTTAATCAAGACACAAAGGTGGTGTCTGCACTGTTTCTTAGCCTAAGAGTCTTTAACTCAGAAGGTCAAGGTTAGGGAGCATGTACTTCTTTGCAACCTTGGGAGTTCATTAAAAGTGGAAGTTTGAATCACTGAGTGGATATGGTTGAAGGTTTAGAAGACTGAGCTATGACAAAAATCAACCAAAATTCATTAAAAGAAACATCTCCATTGTGTCTGAGAACTGCTGTTATCAGAAAGGTTTTCACCTTTCTTTTAAGTCCTCATTTTTGGTGTGTTTTCTTTCTTGTAACACTTAATGATCAGTTCTAATAAGAAAAACATTTCATTTATGTTCTTAACCTTTCCTGCTATTAGCAGATGTAAAATTTATTCAAAAGACTGAAGAGTAGTCCTTTAGATATTTACAAATCCTAGTAAAGTTCCTATTAAATTGGACAAGGAAACTTTTAAAGAAGTGAATAAAAAGGCTAACATTTTGATTTAGATTTTGCTGTTTCTACAAGCAATAGTGAAATTATGCCCTAGCTCACTTGTTAGAAGAAGCAAACATACTTTTTTTTTCAGGAGAACTTAGGAGAATTGAGGAAATAGCATGAGACATTTTATATGGTACAGTAGAAAGTACATTGAATTTGAAGTCAGAAGACTTAGATTTGAGATTCAGATCTACCATTTGCCATTGTGTAAATGATTTTACTTTTTTAGAACTCAGGTTCCTCATCTGTACAATGAAGAGGTTGGACCATTGGTCTCTAAAGTCCCTTCCAGGTCAAAATTCAATGACTATAAAATCCTGATATACTCTCCCTCAGGCTTCTTTTCATTTTTTGATTTTCATGAGAATCTGTATAAGAAGTAATTAATAATGCTATTTAATACATACATGACCAACTAATTTTATTTCCCTGAGCCCCAGTTTCCTTATCTCTCAGCAAAACCAGAAGGAGTGTTAGGGATCATACAATCTGATGCCCTTATTAGATAGGTAGATAGATGGATGATGGGTAGACCAAGCATTTATTACACAAATATAAGCAGGCAAGAGAGCCTCTACCCTCTAGAAGCTCACATTCTAATGGGAGGAGGACAATACATAAAGAGGACTGGAAAGTGGATAGAGGTTTGACAGTGTAGTACTTGTACCAGATATTGAATGAAGGTGACCTGAAAGGTTAATTAAGGCCTGGTTCTTAAAAGCCTGGAGGCCAAAGTTTGGCTCTGAGCTCAGGGTGGCTCCAGGGGTGAAGTCTAAGTTTCTTGTGAGGAAAAGATGGAAATTGTGATACAAATGGAGGTGGCATGCAATGGAAATGATACAGACAAAGAAACTAAGCCTTGGATCGAATAAATTACTCACTTGAAGTCAACTGTCAGGTCTCTTCCAACTCTGAATTCTATAATTCCATTATTCCACTGATAAATGTATATCATTTTAGACCAGTGAAGGGGGGTAATAGCAAGAAAGAGGAAGGAATGAGTCAGAATCAAATTTTATAGGCCAGAAAATGAAATGAATTGGAAATAATTTAGAAATATGGTTTAGGGGCGGCTAGGTGGCGCAGTGAGTAGAGCGCCGGCCCTGGAGTCAGAAGGACCTGAGTTCCGTTCCAGCCTCAGACACTTAACACACACACACACACACACAAAAAAAACCTAGCCGTGTAACCTTGGGCAAGTTACTTAAGCCCAGTTGCCCACCAAAAAAAAAATATATATATATATATATACATACATACATACATATATGTATGTATATATATATATATAGAAATATAGAAATATGATTTAACATTTATGTGTTTAGGTATATTCAAATTCCATGCCAGCATAATTAGTTTATATTTATAAATTACATAAGATGCTTGTCTTACAAAACTAGTTATATGTAACAAAGATGAAAACTGAGAAAACCAAAGAAATGTATTAAATCTTTTAGGGATGAGAAGGATTGTGTTTTATGTCCAATGATAAAAGGCACCATAGGCTATGGAGATATAGTTTAACTGAGAATTAGGAAACTTTAATTCTAAGTTTTTTGTTATATTAGAGTCAGATGTCATGGGGTCAAATTGTAGCCTACAAAACTTGTGACCATGCAAAAGATTAAACTTAACCTCTCTAAGTTTCAGTTCACTCATCTCTAAATTGGAAATGACAATATCTTCATGGAATTGTTTTAGGGAAGATGTTTATAAACTTAAAAGCTTTAGGTAAATGTGAGTTATCATGATTAACATTTCCCTCCCAGGCTAGCTGTATAACCTGGGGAAAGTCAATTCATCTGTACTCTGAAAAAAAAAAGGGTTAAGCACTAAAGGAAAGCATATCCTTCAATCTCAAGACAAAGGGCAGATATACTGTATAATAGCATATCCTGGATGATATTGAAATGGCCTACATCATTTCATAACAACATCCTCAATACATTATGATGAAGCATGAAACAGTGCTCAAGCCTCATCTAATCAATAATCTATAATGAATTGTTTCTGTTGACCTAAATTCCTGCAAAAACATTTCTGTGTTATGTTTATGCCACCAACTAATGACATTAGGAAAAGTATGACTGTAGCCAAATCATGGTTTGCCAGATAACTTGGATGACTGAAATACCCATTCACTGAGAAACTCTCTATTCACTGAGCCTTTTGGAGAAACTGCCTGTGCTTACAAATTTGATTGATATGAGTTGTAGCTCCTTTTTATCTTCTGCTCATTCTCAGAAGGAAGGAAAAGAAGGGACAATACCTGGAAAAATTAAAATTAGCTAATATTCAATCTTAAGCAAAAAGTAACAATACTTAGAAACATTTTCAAATTAGAAAAACTAGCCTGATACCGAACAAAGTTAAGCATAATTCTGAATGAAAAAATGGACATTTGATCTACTGTCAGACTTCTAAGACTTTGGTTACAAAAACAAAAGCAACCTAAATTTAATAGAAGCTTTGACCAAAGACTGATTACAAAGGATTCAATAATGACAAACCTCTCTCTCTCTCTTTCTTTCTTTCTCTCTTCCCCTCTCCTTCTCATATGTGTGTACATATGTAAAATACAAAATACATATCTAAGATTCTTATTAATAATTGGGTAGATTATAAGAAAGATTGGGGTAAACCTCAGTATGATATGAATTTAATGTTTAAACTTAAAACAAAATTCAACACTTGTTTTTAAAACTTTGAGTTCTAGATTTTTTCCCTTCCTCCGCCCTCACACACCTCCACTGGGAAGACAAGCAATTCAATATAGGTTGTACATGTATAGTTACCCAAATCATTTCCATAGTTGTCATATTGCAAAAGGCCTTTTTTGTTGTTGTCGTATTGTGAAAGACCATATTTTCCTTCATCCTATCCCACCCCCATTTATTCCATTTTCTCCTTTGACCCTATCCCTTTTCAAAAACGTTTGCTTCTAACTACCCTCTCCCCAAATCTGCCCTCCCTTTTATCATCCCCCCTCTTATCTCCTAGCCCCCTATTTTCTTGTATCATAAGATACACATTCAATGAGAATCAGGTTGTTTCATTCCCTTTTACCTTTATGTTCTTCCCCTCCATTCTAACAGTTTTTTCTTGCCTCTTTTGTATGAGACAATTTACCCTAATCTGTCTCTTCCTTTCTCCTCCCAAGAAATTCCTATCTCACCTCTTGATTTTATTTTTTAGATATCATCCCTTCCTATTAAACTCATCGTGTGCCCTCTGTCTATGTATAAATGAACAAACATATGCCCACACTCACATACTTATTTATATACTCCCTCCTATACACACATAAGTATGTATGTATGTGCATATACACACACATATTCCCTTCAACTGTCCTCATACTGAGAACAGTCATATGCATTACAATGATTGTTTTTCCATGTAGCAATGTAAATAGTTCAACTTTAATAAGTTCCTTATGATTTCTTTTTCCTGTTTACCTTCTCATGCTTCTCTTGCTTCTTGTATTTGCAAGTCAAGTTTTCTGTTCAGCTCTGGTTTTTTCATCAAGAATACTTAAAAATCCTCTATTTCATTGAATGACTATATTTTTTCCCTGTAGCATTATACTTAGTTTTGCTGGGTAGGTGATTCTTGGTTTTAATCCTAGATCCTTTGCCCTCCAGAATATCATATTCCAAGCCCTTTGATCCCTTAATATAGAAGCTACTAGGTTTTGTGTTATCCTGATTGTCTTTCCACAATACTCAAATTGTTTCTTCTTGACTGCTTGTAATATTTTCTCCTTGACATGGTGAAGCAGCAAGCACCCCAACATCCCCAGGGTAGCTGCCAACACAGGTTCTTAGATCTGCTTTTGTAAAGGAAAGCAACTCAAAATCAGTTAACAAGCTTACTTTAATCAATCAAACATATATCATTTACGTAGCTCAGGGGGAAAAGGTCAGCACCCCGAACTTCAGAGTATACAGACAGATCAAACAGAGCAGCTGCAGGGTCATAGTAGAAGATCACCAGGGTAAAGGAACAAAAATAAGGAAAATAACAGAAGATAATGTAACATTATAACAACAACAATAACATACTCCCCCAGTTACTTCAAGAAGAGCTTCTTCCTAGGCACTGTGCCTGTGATTGTGATAGCTTATCATTTGGTGGATAATTGTGCCTTTTTGTGATTTTTTTCCTTCCTCTTAGCAATTGCCACAAAATTTTAGAGGTGAAAGGTACCTCAAAATTCATCTAACTCCATTCATATCTGAAAAAGAATCACCACTACCCATAGCCAGCAGGTAGTTATCCATCCTCTGCTTGAAGATCTCCAGTGAGGAAGAATCTACCATCCCTTGAGGCAGACCTTTTTAAATACTTTTGGACAGCTCTATTTGTTAGGAAGTTTTTCCTGGCATTGACCTTCAATTTTTCCCCTTGTACCTTCAATCCATTGTTCCTACTTTTGCCCTCTAGGACCAAACAGCATGAATCTAAACCCTATTTCACATGACAGCCTTTGAAATATTTCATCACAGCTATCATGTTATCTCTGCTCCACAATCCTCTTTTCTCCAGGATAAAAATCAAATAAAGTAACCAAAAGTGGTAAAATAAAGCCAGAGCTTAGTTAATATTGCTTTTCCTATAGAAATATGTCTTAAATCAGTAGTGAGTAATAATAGTTAAATTCTCTGGGAATGAATCTTTTAAAATGATGCTGGCCAATTTGACTTCTGAATTGCAGGTATTTGAAGGGGGAGAGGGGAGCATGAACTTTTGTCCAAATTTGGGACAGAGGAATTTAGGAAAAAGTTCTAATCTCTCTAGTGACATGGACTGGTTGGAATAGCACAAAAAGGAGGTGGTGGTGGTTGTATTTAAGGTATAAGCACTCAGAAAGTAGGATAAAGACTAGAGTTGGCATTGTTCTCCTGGAATGTGTATCCAGATCATCAATGTACAAGTAGATCAGTTTATAGGCACCTACTAGGGCACCCACATTTAGAAAGAAGATTGAAAATCACAGCATATAATTATCAGTTGAAGATCATCTGTGGGAACAAAGATTTAGGGAAGACATGGTAGCTATATTCATATCCCTTTGGAAATCCAGTCTGGGTAGTGGAAAGAGTACTGGAATTAGAGTCAGGAAAACATAGGTTCAAATCCCATGTTTGATATTTCCTACCTGTGTGACCAAGGATTAGTCATTTGACCCCATTTAAAGCTCAGTTTCATCATGTGACAGATGGGGATAACGGAAGCCTATAATCACTCATAGTGTTGTTATAAGTGAATGAAATATTGTATGTAAAGTCCTTTGCAGATCTTAAAGTGTGCTATTATTACTAGTGTTATTCTTCTCATCTTTTTAAAATAAACTTCAGGCAGAAATGGTCCAGGAATACAGGAGTTCCCCTATCCTGCCATTCTTTTATATATGGTGTTCTACAGACTAGTATTCTGTACTTTTCTAGTTGAATTAGTATGTTGTGATGTAAGCTCATCTCCATAGGTTTGCTGAATACATCACTTTTGTTCCACATAGCTTGGAGATTATGAGCATTGGATGTTTTTATATCTATTAAAATATTATTCTTTAATTTTTCTAGGTCAATGATGTGTTTAGCAAATTATGATTAGCATTTCTGTTTATGATAGTGAGGCAGTCTCATTAATTGTTGGATTCTTAAGGATGTTTCTTAATATCAGAAATGTAATGTGCTTTTGATGTATAATTCTAGACCCCCCAAAAAACTGAATAAAAAACTCCTTTATTACTGTCAAAACTATACATATATATGCCTATATATGTATACGTATGTATATTTATATGTGTATATATGTACTTATATATGTAACTCTTTATTTCATATTGCTCTTTATTTTTTCTGTTGTTTACTTTGAATCCTTAAAAGTGTGCATATTCACAAAATAGGACATCAAAATGTCCATTGTTACCTTAGTACCCATTGTTGTTAAATTTTTTGAGAAGGTAACTGTGAAGATGTTATCATATTTTTTGGAAACCTAGGTAGGGAACAGAGCAAACTTTAGCCTTGAGCACAGCTATATAACGATAACCTCTTAAAGGAAGGAAAGACTAAATGACCCGTGAAAATCAGAACTCATGCCTAGTTAAATGAATTGTTCAGATATATATATATATATATTTCCTCTATTCCAGATGGCTTATCTTTAGCTCTATACTCCACCAACTCCACTTCCCCATTCCCTACTATTGAGATTTCTCCTATACTCTGATCAGCCTTGTCAGTACCATTTCTGTTTAAGATCCTACACTAGAGGCCATTCCCTTTAGCTTACCCTGCTTACACCTTATCATTGGATTTCAACCTGTTTTATGTCTTGGTTAGCCAGTATTTAGATCATAACAAGTGAGTGGTGTCATAGATACTCAAGGTAAAAAGTCTAGTTCAGGTACAAATGGATCAGCATATCAACTGGAAAAGAGATCTAGTCCTATGGGTCAGGGAGATTTTCAGCAGAGGAAGAAAAGTACCTTGGACAGCTCCCTAAGAGCTAAAATTTTCTGACAATAACTAAAGGTATTTTATTTTCAAACTATAGGCTCATTCAGTTGACTCCAGATCCCTCCCTCCGTTAGATTCTGATTTTTAGAGGTGCCTTGACCCCGTTTTTATCACTTTAAAACATATGGGACTTTTCAGTTATCCTCATTTTACCAAAACCTTCCGTCAGAAGGCAACATCAATGGATTTTTGCCCTGACCAGTTCTTTACTGAACTATCCATCCTAAAAGTCTTTATCAGGATGGCCCAATTAGTGAAGAGTCTTTCTTCTCTATGCCACACATTCCCAGCTCTCAGAACACTTTTTTTTCTGGAACCCATGAACGGGGTTCTCCCTTCTCCCTTCTCAAAATTTCTCCATTGACCAGGCCAGATCCCTTTGATGAAAGGTACGAAGACGGTAGGAGGACAAGTCAAAGGGCATAAACATTGACAGATCAATACTGAGAAATGGTCTTGAGGTCAATTGTATGTGAGCATTGCTTTCTTCAGATCCAAGTAGTCAGAATTTTTTAAGGCTATATAATTCATTATCATCAATATGGAAAAGCCCAGTTCAACAAGGAGAAGGCATTTGTGTAATACATAAGATTTTGGTTTTTTATAGAAGGGTTTGGTAGTTGGTAAAGATAGTCTGTTTTTGTCTTTTTTGGAGGGGGGAAGGCAGGGCAATCAGGGTTAAGTGATTTGCCCAAGATCACACAGCTAGTAAGTGTTAAGTGTCTGAGGCCGTATTTGAACTCAGGTTATCCTGACTCCAGGACTGTTGCTCTATTCACTGCACTACCTAGCTGCTCCAGTAAGGATAGTCTTTAGCTTGGTTCCTCATAGGGATAAAAATGAAAAGAGTTGGGGCATGGAAGTATTATGGGCAGAATTCATAACATAGAAATAGGGAGTTTGTGTGTATTTTTGTGTGTTGTGTTTTAAGGTTTTACTGTTGACTTTTGCCTTAACCACAAACACCCCCATAAATCCTCTCACAGAAAAACTTTAAAACAAAAATGTAGCATCCCACATCTGTAAAGTCCTGCCTTTTCTTTGAAAGGAAGGAGACAGATAGACAAGAGGGAGGGAGGGAGACTGAGGAGGGAGACTTCAGTTCCAGGAGTTTCTTGTTTTGGTAAGTTGATTGAATTATGATTCTTGAATTTAGTAACCTGAAGGAAGGTAACCTGACACTCTGATCAGAATTTTACATAACAATAAAGATGGCCTTACTAATTGTAGTCAGTTTATTAAGTCCCCGTGTATGTCTGGGTTTGACAGTTGGGATTTGTGGAACCAGAGGAACTGAGTGTAAATCTCACCTCTGCCACTTAACACTTTTTAGACTTGGGTAAAGTAAATTACTTTTGGGGTTTTCAATTTCTTCATTTGTAAAATGAGGGTAAATGACTTTTCAGGTCCTTTCCAGCTCTACATCTGTAATCCAAAGATTTCACTAAAATAGGTAACCCTGACTTTTCTGACTGAGAAAGGGAATGGGGAGGGCTAGATGTGAGATGTGAATTAAAATTTTAAATGGAAATAATATGATTGAGAATCACTTGGAGATAAAAATACCTCCTGGAGTTGAAGTACTGGAGACTCTGGAATGATATATTTGTTATCCCCTCTCTATAATGCCCCTTGTTTTCTGGAGCATTATGAATGACATTTCCTGTGACTTAAGGAGTCATTATATCATAACACACTTTAAAGATAATCTCATTTAATATCTGTTGCTTTCACCAGTTAACTGCCTGTCTAAGTTAGGTTTGGGCTATCATGGAAAAAATAACTAGCTACACTCACCTTAATCTAGTTAATGGTTTTATTAATAATATACAAGTGACATAGACATGCATAGACTACAAAAATTATGCACATCTCTATTTCCAGCTGCTGAGTTACCTCTCTCTGTCCGGTCTCAGGAAATAAAACTGTGTGTAACTGCTTCCAGGAGGGAGGTCATTCATTCATAACCTGACCACCTGCAGGTTCACAGATTCTAGGGGTTAAGCAACTTTAAGGTTTTGTAGAATTCCTTTGGAATGATGGGCCACTTTCCTGAATATTCCTCAGTTATTCTTGCTGTCTTTATCTGCACACACTCTGGGTGAAGGAGCTGATCTCACTGAATTGTATTACTATCTATGTCTATTCTGTATTGAACTGGCCCTTTAACCAAATTATATGCTAAATTAGAGTAGTATATGTTGGACCTCACATGACTTGAGTTATGGAGATATGTTACCATAGTCCTAGGAGGCTTTTCATAAATAAGAGTAGAGCCACACATTGTTATTTCTCAGATGGGACTGTGAGTTCAACTACATCACTTCATTATCTACCTACTGGCACAAGATACTCTTGACCCCAAATATCCCTCAAACAACTGGCTGTGTAAATGAATGATCAAAGTTCCTCCAAAAGACATGGTTCATGGGGGGAATGGAATAGGCAAGATTTCTTCCAAGTTTGTCCCTGATCTTGATTACTCTTATATTGAGGGAAAGAAGGGTGGGTTACCTCTATATACAAGAGACAGGGTGCTTAGGATCATGTCAGATAACTTCCATTGCAAACAGAGTCTGCACTCAGTGGCAGTATACCTGTTCATCTAGGTGAGTTGAGGTTGCCAGAAATTCAATAACAGTGAGAAGCAGTGAATGGAATTCACTTCCTGATTCTTTTAATGCCATTCTTGAAGTGAATAAGCAGATGCTAGTCCCCCAGTGTCTACTGATAAATAGACCTTCCCTGCTAGAATCCCTGCCTTTATGGTGATTACTTCTCAACTTTAGGCCCATGGGTGCTCTGCACTCCCAGAGCAGCCACATGGAACTGTTAGAATAGGTGGGCACAAATCCACTAAAACCATCTAGCATCTAATGACTGCCAAGGCATGTGAAGTGATTCCACATTGGCAGTACAGATGAGATCTCTCTCTGAGTGGCCTTAGTGTGGACCTCCAAGCATTTCGATCAGTCTTAGTGCCTACTTTTCAATATCATTATCTTCCAATGTTTGAAGATTCATTTTGCAATTACTTTCTTTCCAATATTCCTCTGTAACCATGGCACTGATAAATATATTCTGGAAGAATCACCCTTTACAAGCTTTTGAAACTACTATATAAATATGTCTCTGTCCTTGGTTGTCTTGAACTTTAGTTGCTTTTTATTGTAAGGATATCTGATGTTATTCAACTTTTTTATTTTTTACATCTTTGCTCAAAGAACCAGTCACTCTTTTGTTTGTTTCCTGGAAGTTCACTCCATTATTTGAAGTTATGCTTGCATGTATCATTAACACTTCTTGTACCCTCCTTTGAAAATGTCTCCTTCCCCTTCACCTCTCTCCTGGATAGCTGTTTGAATAGCATCCTGTCGTTATGCAATCTGTAGATGTCATGGTAGGGATTGTGTCAAGTGAATCTTGTTCTGGTTGGTTAGGCAAGACCTTTCAAAATGTGCTTATTTTCAGTGTTTCTTCTAGTGCAAACCAGGGAATCAATTTTTGAAACTCCCAAGAAGGATATAGCAAAGAGGAATGTAAGGATGACAGATTGAATGGTGAAGTGATTGTGGAGAAAAGATATATGGGAGCCAAAGGAGAGAAATGAGGGATGACATAATAGATGAGAACAGAGTGAATTATGTAAGAAATAAGAAAGACATACATGGAAAAAGCCCTACAACTATTCACTTTCCTCATACAAAAAGGTAGTTTCTTGTGTCATGATTTATAATCTTTCCCAAAGCTCGTGACTTTTTGTCTTTGAGATTTCAGTAGACTTCTCTCTATGTACTTAGTATATCTTGCTGTAATAGACGGTGAACTTGTTCAGAAGTTTCAAGATTTTGTGAAGTTCTGAATGAGAACAAGTCATCAATTGTGACTACATGTGCAAAATTTCTCAAGCAAATTAAAAGTTGCCTTTAGAGAATTTGGTCCTTTTAAACTATCTTCTTATTTAACTAAGCCTGGATTTTTTATTACTTTGCCAAAATGTCTGTAATAGATTTGCTACAGTAAATTTAAATGCTAAATTTAATTGAAATCTTTTTCAACCAACAAATTTAAAAGAAAGATGGGACAGAAACTTTTATATTTGCTATGTTATCCTCACTCCCACCATTTTTTTTTTACATACCTGCCTTTGGAAAATGATTTGTAGTTATAAAAACAGTGCTTGCTCCATTAACTGTCCATGTCGACAGAACTACATTCTAAATAGTTAAGAGAATGACAGCGTTTAAAGAGCTAGATTAAATGAAAGAGAAGCAGATGTTAAAAATACCTTTGATCATATTTTATGGTGGTAGCATGATCCATACCAGACTTTTAGCAGAAGAGAACATCTATTAGGTGAAAGCAGGTTTGTTCTTAAACATTTTCATCGTTTGGAAAATTAACAGCATTTGATTCATCCTCCTAGGCACTAGATACTACTTTTGAAGTAGAGTAATGGTATGGAAGAACTAGGGGGGAAAGATAAATTGAAATTGAAGGGTTTTTAACTCTAAAGGAAATAATGCATCTATAAATTGATGTTAGGGCAATTAGAAAGAGCTTTTGGTCTCTCTTATAGCCTTAAAAATAAGTTGGGGGTTTTTTTAAGTGCATTTAAATTTCTCTTTTTTTTTTTTAACTGTCCTTGAACTTGGGTCACTGGGCACGAGTAAGAAACACTAGAGACTTTTTAAAAAGAGGAGGCAGTATGTTCTTGGTGAATAGATGAACTTTCATAGACTCAGGCATTTCAAAAGCAATTTTTCATTCCATGTATTTGTTTAGAAAGAGGCATAGCTGGTGGTATTAACCTATGTTGAAAGACTAACTGAGCAAATGAAATGCTGATTTTAAAATCAATAGTGGTTTTCATATTTGGTACCTAAATAAGATTTATCAAAGTGTCTGGTCCACACACAAGACACGTTTTGTGATTTTTTTTAATTTCCAGCTGTGTTTTGACTTCTTAGTATCATGTTTAGTCAGAGCCACCTTGCAAATTTTTCAAGTTAAAAAATCATGTGACAGCAAGGAGAGTACGTTTTAAAAAATCTTACTTTATCTTTCCTACCATATAAGTGTAGACAGATGGAAAGCTAACATGGATACAGTCTGGTAGAGTCAGACTAAGATCTTAATTTGTTGAATGGGGAAAATAATCAAAGAGAGTAGATCATTAAAGACATATTTTATTTAACTTAACAATTTTGTAAATGTGCCTTGCCTTTTACAAAAAGGGGGTTCCTGAAAATTGAAAAGTATTATTTATATTTTTAAGAATTAAATTGATTAACTTTGTTGCATTCAGGGATATCATTAATTCAGAGGAACCTATTAAGAATTATTTTTAGGAGAAATGTGAGTAATGATCCCCCAAATGATCAGTTTTCCATTATCTTTGTATTTTTTTTCTTGAAGTGAGAAGTCACCTTAATTTTGTTTGATTTGCATTTTGTTTATAAATTGTGATAACAAAGTGAATGTGTTATTAGCCATTTGGTAGTGATTACTGTAAGTTCATCGCTTTTTCAATAAAGTGCTTCTGTAGTACTCCATTCTTGGACCGAACTATCCCTCCTACCCAACAGCCTCTCGTATTCATACTTTTGAGTTGCAGGTTGGAGCCTCCAGAAAGCAGCTAGTAATTCCAGGCACAGAGTCCTGTGAGGTCCTGTGAGGTCCTCACTCCTAAAACCCCATTAGTGATCTTATCTTTAACAATCAAGCAGTAGAAATAATTAACTCAAAGTAAATATGTTTACTTAAATGGTATCATAACTTCAGTAACCACAAAACATAATCCAAGAGGAAACTATAACAAATACTTACTTGTCCACATATGTTTTTGTTTGTTATTTAGTCTATTAGTCACATCCAACTCTTGGTGACTCCGTTTGGGGTTTTCTTGGCAAAGATACCAGAGTGGTTTGTCATTTACTTCTCCAGACCATTTTATAAATGAGGATCTGAGGCAGGCAGAGTGGAGTGACTTGCACAGGATCTCACAGCCAGTAAATGTCTGAGGCCTGATTTGAACTCAGTAATATGAGTCTTCCTGACTCCAGACCCAGCACTCTGTTCACTGTGCAACCTAGCTGCTCCTTATCCATGGGTAGAATAGATAAAAACTTAAGAGTACACTGAAGGGGCGGCTTGGTGGCGCAGTGAGTAGAGGGCCGGCCCTGGAGTCAAAAGGACCTGAGTTAGGATCCGGCCTCAGACACTTAACCCAGACAAAACAAAAACCTAGACGTGTGACCTTGGGCAAGTTACTTAACCCCAATTGCCCTAAAAGGGGCGGCTAGGCGGCGCAGTGAGTAAGAGCACCGGCTTCGGAGTTGGGATGACCTGAAATCAAATCCGGCCTCAGAAAATGAGCACCCACACACAAATAATGACTAGCCGTGTAACCTTGAGCAAGTTACTTAACCCCAATTGCTTTAAAAAAAAAAAAAAGAGTACACTGAAGCTGAGACACACCTGGCCACATGTAGCCAAAGCAACTTAGCAGTGTGGCTTCCCCTTCCCCCCATGACCTTTCTCTTCACTTTTCCACCCTGCTGGATGTGGTATCTCCTACTGTCAGGGTAAGTTAGCTGCATTTTAAGATACCATGGCCAATGGAGAGCAGGAGAAGAAACAAGAATCTCCTGGTGCCCAGCTGCCCTCTGTTACAAGGGCATGTATTTAACTCCACAAAGCTATTTGCATTCTCAAATATATTGACTGCCACTCTTTTGCCTTTCTCACCCCCTCCTGCTTGTTATCATTGATTAGCTTGTACATTAGAAAAGACAGCCTCTCTACAAAAGTAGACTTTCCCTCTTCATAAAATTAAGCTAACACCCAGTTCTTCTCTGAATCTTATAACTATCATAGTTATATGTGAGATATGTTTTTAAGTCTTTGAAAGAAAGGTACTGAATCAATCTAAAGCATTGTTTTGTTGTAATAAAAGTAGACGATTAAAAATGGGTTGGAAGATAAACATTTGTTCATCAGAATACTTATTGTGTCTACTCCATTGCTTGGATCCACAGACATATGGGGAAAGTTTAGATCTCTGTGTGTCTATAGTTTACATATATACTATATATATGCTATAGTTTACATATATATACATATATACATAATTTACATTATAGCATTTGTCCAAGTTCTATGTGATTCAATTATTTTCTATACTAATTTCTGAACTACTTAGGCAAGATTATGGGACAGCATATAGTTACAAATTTCATGAACTCTTATGATTTACATTTGGAAATGTCACTTTCACCATAGGGATAGCTGCTAAGAAGATGGATCGGAGATGGGCCATTATAGATTAATGTCTAAGAATGAAGGGTAGAATTTATGCCAAATTACTACCTTTCTGTAATTCCATAGTGTTTACAAATCATTTTAAAATACAGAATCTTGTTTGCTGTTCATAGTTTTGTGAAGCTATCTGGGCAGATGTTATTCCCATTTTACTGATAAGGAAGCTGAGGCTTAATGAGCATCATATTAGAACAAAGCAAACAAGTTTACAAAGTCAGAGCCAAGATTTCAATCTCAATTATATTCCTCTAAAACCAGTGTTCCTGCTACTGTAGTATAACTACGTCTATGGAAATTTATAAGCAAAATTTCTGAGTGTTAATTGAGTTTCTGTTTTGTATGCACACATATTTCCTTGAGCCACCAATATGCATGTCAACATGTTAAGTGTACTCATCAGATGTAATTGGGTTTGCCTTTTTTTCCAAAGGCATGCTACTCTTACCCTGAGAAAGTGAAACAAGGATTCCAAAATTATGCCTAGGAATAACTTCTCATTATAATTATTATGTGCAGTTGCCAAGCATGTAATATCCTGGTATTTTTTTATAACTCCCATACTTCAATTCATATATAATTTCAGAATGAATACAAGACTAATCATCCAAAATTATTTTAAAATAATTTTTTAAAAGACTCCAGAATTTTTTTTTTTTTTTAGCAAAACTCAATTTTAGTGGGCAGGTGGCTTCAAACCTGGTTGAAACTCATCAAGAAAGAATTTCAAACCCACATACTTTATTTATAAAGAGAAAGTATTATTTTTCTATGGTCATTCTTTGTTTGCTAAGGAGAGGGGAGTTGAGGGTTTTTTTAATTTTTAGTTCTCACCTGAAAAATGAAAAAAAAAACAAAGAAAAATTGTTGAAATTAATCTCATTGTTTTTCATTTCCTTGAATAGAGAGGTGTGACCAATGGAACTTAAGAGGTAAAGAACCCCTTCCCCACCCCTGACCTTCTAGATACTTTTTTTTTATTAAAAAGATCTGTTTTGCAAAAATATGACTTGTGATGCTTCAGTAAATATATTTCCGTATATGAAATCAGTGATTCTACCAAGTTCGAGTTACAAAGAATAACACAATGCCAACATTCCCATCCCCCCAGAGCTTCCTGGGCTCTTGGTCTTTGTTCTGTAGCCCATGAACACTTCTAGTTGTTAGCTATGGTGCTAACTAAATGTAAACACCTTTACTTTCCAGCTGCTGCTAATTGGTTTGGGAATATTTATGTAAGTGTTGATTTTAAAGCTAAATATAGTGTGTTGATGTTTAAATCCAACTCATTCTGGCTGTCAGAAAATGCTCCCGTGATCCTGAAAGTGTTGCTAAAAATGTTCACTTTTTTTTAAAATGTGGTAATTAAACTTGTCTTTTGTGAGAGCCACATAGGATACATTACCTGTCCCACTAAAGGAAAAATACAAATGTTCTTGCCTACTTGGCAAGATAGGCCCTCCTATTGATCTTTCTTAGTGGGAGCCCCAGCCAAAGAGATTAAATACATTTTGAAACAGATGCATGTTTGATGAAACTCTTCACATCTCTGTATTCCTGATCAGATACAAAGCACAGCAACCCTAATGTCTATTTTTATTAAAATTTAGGTGTTCTAGAGGCATTACAGTTTCTGGCAATTAATTTAAGACAGTGAAGTGAAAGCAATAACATTTCCCAAATCCAAGGCTTACAGTCCATTCCATAAGACTCAGTGTCTGTCTCAAATTTAGCTAAATTAACATTCTTATTTTCCCTCCGTACTTCCTAATTTAAAAGACATGTTTCTATAGATCTTCTTCAAATTACATAAGCATGCTGTTTTAAAAAAAATCACCTTCATTTTTAGATCTGTGACTCTTCCTTTCTCCATGTAATTTATTGAAATAAAGACTCAAGTACTTTTGCATTATTGCCTTTCAGTAATTTCCTCTGATTCTTGGAAGGAGAGATTAGATAGTGCCTATCCACACTCAGCTACTAACATTCAGAAACCTGACAGCATTTCCACAACAATGTTAAAATCAACCTGGATTGTTTTGCTTTTGGTTATTATTATTCTCCAATATGCAAAGGTATTTGTCGTTCCTCTAACCTATGGACAAGAAGATCAGAGAAGATGAGCACTGACCATATAGAAAAGGTAGAGAATACTAGATAGAGAACTAGAAGGGCCCTCCCATTTTTTGTAATACATTTATCCTTAATGCACTTCCCATTTATATTCAATACATTGTTGTTTAGAAACATAGCCAAAAAGAAATGTCTAGGATGGAGTCTTGTAGAATGTTGCAGAAGGGTTCAAGGTATTCTAAGCCACAAACCTTCAAATTATTGTCTAATACATTCTTTCCCAGCACTAATGAGGAGGAGTCCACCTTTCCTCCAGGGAAGTGTTTGACTCAGAGGTCATCTAGTCCATTCTGTCATTATACCCCCCAAAAAGGCTAAAGGGCTAAATGGCTTGCTCATGGGTTACAGGTAGTAAGTAAGCAGTCCTGCTAGGTGAGAAATATCTATTAGCTGAAATATTGTAATACACTTATTACCATTTGGGGGCATCTACTGGAAGACAGTTCCTTCAGGGTACTTATTATAATAATGTTGTTCTATAGAGGAATTTATTATAAATTTGGGATACTTTTAAAAATAATATTATTCTGCTGAGGAATTGAATACAAATAATATTCTCCTAAGAAACTGAATAATATTCTTCTATTAAAGTAAATGTGTATGTTTCATTCTTGGTACCCACTTACTGACTGACATGATTGCTTACAACTTGCAGTCAACTTTGAATAATCTTGGGGCAGATTATCTGCATTTGAACAGATTATCCGAGCTTGAGCTGGGCCTATCTTGCTTTCAGATTCTAATTGATATTGCCACTACTTGGCTTAATTAAGTATTTTGTTGACATAAATAGGATCTTTGCTCTTCTTCAGGTTAGAGGCAGAAGAGAGGAAAGAGAAGCTTTAAATCTGCAGAGTGAAAGTGTGAACTAGCAAGTGAATTAACTTCCTGGGAGAGGAAGGTGTGAACTAGAAAGCATAATGCTAGTGGTCAGCTATACTTGGTCTGTTTTAGAAATAGTTTGGGCCATTCCTAGTATAAAATGAAGAAATGTGGGGCAGCTAGGTGGCACAGTGAATAGAGCACCAGCCTTGGAGTCAGGAGGACCTGAGTTCAAATGTGACTTCAGACACTTAACATTAGCCATATGACCATGCATAAGTCACTTAACCCCAATTGCCCTGCCTTTTGCCCTGCAAAAAAAAAAAAAAAAAAGGAAATTTGATGATTTGCTGTTGTGACATTTAATCTCTCTAGGACCTGTTTCTTCATATATACATTAAGTGATTTAGAATAGGTCTTGAAGGTCTTTCCCAAGTCTCACAAATAAGGAAATATAACAGGTTATTGTTCTCTTTGATGTGCTAGGAATTCCATAATCATGCATAAACACAAAAACATTTCCCAAGGCTAAATAAAAATGACTTTTTAAATTTGTCTTCCTTTTCTGGCTTATCTGTTTGACTGTATTCCCATATCCCTCCTCATTTGAGTCAATAAACAAGAATTTACTTTATATTTAACATGTTTTGATTTAGAAATATAGCCATAAATAAATGCCTAAAATGAAGTTGGAGTCTTGTAGCATGCTCCAAGAGGATTCAAGTTACTCTAAACCACAGACCTTCAAATTGTTGGCCAGGGCATTCTTTCACAACAATAATGAAGAAGAGGCCACCTTTATTCCAAGGAAATATTTGCTTACCCAAATAATCATAGCTAATAATAATGGCTAGCCATTATATAGAGCCTTAGAGTTTGTCATCTCATTTAATCCTTGCAGCAATCCTGAGAGGTAGATGCCATTATTATTTTCTTGTTACAGATGATGAAATTGAGGCAGACAGGGATTAAGTAAATTGCCCAGGGTTACATAACTAATAAGTGACTGAGGCAAGATTTGAACTCAGGTCTTCATTACTTCAGATCCAACACTCTATCCACACTGCCATATGACTAACCCAAAAGTTGGATCACATTACCCAGCATTTAACATCTAACTTATTAAATGAATGTGTCTATGTATGCATGTGTGTATTCATATGACCTATAACCCAATATTTTACCTATATAACCCATAGTTGGTAGATGATATGAAGTTCATGTTCTTGAATTAGAGGCTCCATGAATGATTTTAGTTGCTTTGCCTCCTCTAAAATGTGGAATAATATAAAGAGTTTTGTACGTAAAAGCCTAAGACTTTCTTATCCTAGTTTCAATACTTTCTACTTAGCTCACAAGGTTGTAATAAAAATAGTGTTATGTAATCCATATAGCAATATCAATATGATTTATTAGTTCTTTTATACCTAGTACATTTCTACCCATCCTTTAAAGTCTGATTCATGCCCTCTCCTCCAGGAAACTTCCCCTGACTTCCCCATCTCTAGTCAATAATTAGTAATTACATCGTGGACCACCATTTTAATATGCTTATCAGGTAATAATAATTTGGTACAGTTAAATATTTGTGTATGCCACTCCTAGAATGAAAGCTTCCTGAGACATGCATGCTGTCATCTCTAAACTTTTTATTTCCGCTAATGAGTTAGCAGCGCTCTTTCTCTGCGTAGGCATTTAATAAATGTTGTTGAATTTCAGTTTTTCCTTGTACATATCTGCATTTTTGTCAGGTTTGCAACCTTTCCCTACCATAACCTTCCTTCCAAAATCTAGCATGTCTCATATTGTCTTGATAAACACACTCACATTTCTATTTCACATTTGCCTTTCTAAAGTATGGTGCCCTCACACTATTATTGCAACATGGTACAGTGAAAAGTTGATTTAACAGAGTCAGAGAGCCCAGGTTCAAGTCCTGAATCAGTCAACTATTTGGACAAACCAATTACCATCTCTAGGCCTTGCTTTCCTCATCTTTAAAATGTGGGGATTAAATTAGATCATTTTTCAGGTCCCTCTTCATCCTCGTTTGCATAACAGCTTGGACACATACAGGAACTTACTAAACCAACAACATCCTTGTGCCATTTTACTACCTTGTCAAAAAGAGAAAGTTAATCTGAGGGATATGGTTCATTAAAACAAATACTTTATGTTAATTAGTGCTTAGTGCCTTGTTTTCTAAAACAAGTTAACATAGTCTTCTTAAGTCTAAATTTCACTTAAAGTAAGATTGTATTAGATTGTTTTCTTTTTAAAACTAAAAGCATTTATGTCCCTCCCTTTTTATTAAAAAGAGAATCGCAGAACACCACAGAGGTTGTTTGATCGGTTTTCATACTGTAGTACTAAAAAGTGACCATTCATATGGAAAAAGGTTCATGATTCTGTAGCCAGAATTCATAGCTCAGGAGATCCATCTGTCTGTCTCCTGCCATTAACCTCCTCCTCTTGAGCGCCTGTGGATCACTGGAATAATATCCACTGGAAGTACCCAACCATGGTTTTGGTAACTAAATGATTCTTATGTGAATTAGAATCATCAAATAGGGCACTATTTCTTTCCATTACTTTCTAGAAGTCTGACAACCTCACCCACCAATCATCTCAAAGCCATCTACTTCTACATTGGGAGAGAGTTTTGCCATTTTAGAAATTAAATGGTTGTCTTTTGGTTTGGTCTGGTGAAGATCACACTCTAAATCGAATTCTCCCTGGCAGAATGACAGCTGTAGATTTATGTCTTTCAGCTATATTCCTGTTACATTCTTGACAGAAGTGACCTCTCAAGGCAAGATGTTTTTTATGGATTTTGCTCTGTTTATATTACTGCCATGAGGGCTGCGGTGAAGTACAGTACATTAAAGCCAATACATCACTGCCTGTCAATGGTGTCTTCCCTTGGCACTTCTTTTTCCTTGCTCATATGAAAAAAAATCCACCCCGAAAAGTGTGTAGATGATGAGCAGAAAAGTAAATGATCATCTCCAACTCTCTTAACATTGTGCTGCATGGAAAAAGTCTATCAGGGCATTTCAGAAACTAAATAAGAAAGAAAAGAATGCAGGGAGCACTGAAATGATTAACACCTGTTTCCAAGTCTTCCCAGACATGAGAGAATCTGACCAAGAGAGAACAAAATCACAAGGGCATCTGCAATGTTACAACATTCTGTTCTGATTTCCCAACCTATGTGGAATGTCTATATTTACATATGTCTTTTGCTACAGGGTTCACCACAGAGTCTGGAAGATGGGGAAGTCATGTGTAGTGGACAGCCAGAACTGCTGACATCACAAAAAGCTAAACACATACCCAGGTACTTCTAATCCGCAGTATGTTTTTCAGTTTCATAAACATGTCTATACAGTTCTTTCTCAGAACCTGAAAGGCTCTTTTGAAAATGTCACCATGTTTTCATTAATAGTTGTTTTTTTCCCTTTGTACTAACCCTGTAAACCTTGCCTTTGGAGACTATTGTGGTACATACTTGACTTGGGCCCTTATATTCAGGAAACCGTGTTGCTTTTATGAGTCTTGAAAAATCTTGGCCACAGTATGCAAAACAAACATATTCTCTGAGTTGATCAACCACCCTCATTATTCCCAGACCTGTTTTTTGTTGTTGGTATTGATTTAGATTTCAAACTATAAAACTTCTGAATACCTTCTTTTTTATTGCTATATATATGGGGGGGCAAATAATTTCGTTTTTGATAGAACTGAGCTCTCATTGTCCTTCATTTTGCAAGATGATGTTCTTTTTTTCTTTTTGGAGGGGGGAAAGTAGGGCAATTGGGGTTAAGTGACTTGCCTAAGGTCACAGGGCTAGTTTTGTGTTAAGTGTCTGAGGCCGGATTTGAACTCAGGTCCTCCTGACTCCGGGGCCAGTGTTCTATTCACTGCACCACCTACCCGCCCCAGATGATGCTCTTCTTATGAATTATTATTTATCTATATGAGCCTGAATAAAGGCAATAAGTGTGTGTGGCCATCTTTTTTTTCTTAAATATCATTTCAATTTAAAGATCAGTGGGAATGATCTCAGAATACATCAGCTCCAACCTGTATATGAAGAGGAAACCCCTTTAGCTCCTTATAGGGATTGATCTCCATCCAGCCTCTATTTGAAGATCTCTAACAAGGAAAAATCAGTTGTCCCCTGAGGAAGCTTTGGATGGTAATGATTGTTAAATGCTTGTTTTATTCCATATTTTTTAAAAAGGAAGTCTGTCTTAGTATCAAGCCAAAATCTTCTCCACAGCAATCTCCTTCTGTTGCTCCTAGTTTATTCCCCTGAAGCCAAGTCTATCCTCTCTAGTCACAACTGCTGTTTATAGCCCGGTGTAGTGGGGTTCCATAGCTTTGCGTGGCATTTTCTTTTGAGCATAGAAAGCCTCCCTTTTGGAAGGATAAATGAGATTGGTTATAAATGCGAGTCTCTTACCTTATACCTATTATTCTTTCTCAATGTAATCTTTCTGTAAGCTTGGTAATATTTCCAACTTGATGGGTTTTTTGTTTATCTATTGTGATGTTTGCCATAAGATTATAAATTTAAATATCCAAGTCTACCCCATTACAGCCAGTTTAACACTTTATGGGCACTATGCCAAGTAATTTTCTCCAGGCAAATGGATGAACCTGGTTTATGGTATCATAGACCAACCAACTAGGCTTTACCCAGACATTGGACATTAATTACTGAAAGGGAAGGAATACACCATTAAAATAAAAGAAAAACCTTCCTTTATGTTCTTTCTATAAAATATAATTGATCAGAATCAGCATATTTATCAACATAGTATTAACGATCAATATTTGCATAAATATTTGAAGGAGGCTATTATTTAGAGTGACAATATATAGAATGTATAAACACCTAAGTAAAGTTAGAGACCTTCTCACAGTGTCTGATTCTTTTAAATAACTTTTAATATACTTTAATTTTACCTCAGAAAGAATAAAGAATGCGTCCTGAACCATTTCTTAGGATCAGAGGCTTCCTAAGGCATGTGTTTAATTTTACATGTGCTTTTATCCTTGTGAATATTTTTGTAATTGAAACTAAAGCTATACAGAGATTACCATTGTCCTGACTTTAGCTGTGTTTACCTCTCCCCTTCTCCATGGCTAGTCCCCTTCCTTAGGTAGTTTTCTCTCTCTTTTCTCTTAAAATGCCAAATGTTGAACTCTGTACCTACCTATGTAATGGGTATATACAATGCCCTGGTAATTAGAAAATAAATGAGATTTTCTTACCTGCTATATACTTAAACCTTTGTATGCTAACTTATTAATATTCATCGCCCCTCCCCCCCCACTGAACAAATACCTTTTATATGGATAACTTAAATTGAGGGGGCGGGGCTGTAACTTTCTTAAAGATTGTTAGGCACCCAGGGGAGGGGGACCTAAGTAAGCCTGTTTCAGCAGCTAGGATTTCACTCCTATAGTTACAGGAGTCATGTCTTTACACTGTCAAAACTATTTTCATCTTGGCTAAGGATAGACATCCACTTTTGACCAAATATTACAATGTAACATTGTCCTCCATAAAGAAGCAGAAGGCTTTTGAAAAAAAAGTCTTCAACATTCCACATAACTATAATAGGATTGACATTGAGATTACCTTTTGGGAGAGCATGACCATCTTCTACAAGAGCAGTGCTGACCTTTTCCTATATGTGCTAGGCTGATCCCAGAAGAATGTCTGTCCTCACCTGAAGCCAGTGGAAATGCATAGGTTCATGCTGTCTCTTGCATTGGGCCCCAGGCTTGGTACCCAGGTTTTCTCTTATATTTTGCAGCAGGTTTCCCCAGCTCTGGCTTCTCTGAGCTCCTTCCCCATTGCTTGTCTTGCCTCCTTATACTCCTGATCCTTGTTTTCTTGATGATGTCATGTATTTCCTATCAGCATCAATATCTCTCACCTCCTTCACATAAAATGTATTTTTACTAAAGTAATTTCTAATTTTTCTTTAGAAGTTTTCTTCTCTTAAAAAACTGCTTTTAAAGGTCTTTATTTTATTATGCTTTTATCCCAAAAGATAGAATATTTGGGACCATTTAGCATAAACATGTTGTAATTTAAAATTATTTCTAGCAATGCTGAGGAAGCAAATGTTGATTTAATGTGAAAGATAATTATGTCCAATGCCTCATCCCATCCTTTTTCCTAAGCCACAGATAAAGAATTTATATTGGATAATTTGCAAATAACAAATGTATCTGAGTTTCTACTAGGAATGGAATTTCAGGAATTCCAAAAGAATGCTAAGAAAGCCTCAGTTCCCCAAAAACTAAGTGTGAACAAGCATTTAATTCAATTCATAGACTTAAAAGATTTTGAACAATGCTATTCATCCATGATTTGGATTGTTTGAAGTATTCTATTAGACAAGCCAACTCTTAGTCACCTATAGTAAGGAAAAAACATGCAAATAACTGAAAGACACAGTTAATCCATAACCATCATTTTATACAATAATCCTGCCCAATATTTTGATGCTGATACTTGTACCTAGAGCCATTTTATAGGAGAACATGATGATTCCTCACAAGAAAAGATTAACAATAGATCTACCATAATATCCCTCAATAATCCATTATGAAACTACCATAGAAATTTATGTAAACCCTTTTTAAACCTATTTGAGTTTCCACTTTATGTTACTGTTCATGTTAATGAAGTCTCCTAAATGTACTATTTTTTTTCAGAGTTTCTCTTTCTCCTGTCGCTCTCTCAAACTTTTGAAGTTTGAGAGCCCTTTGAGGATTGCCATAGTTTAAGTTTGGGGTAGAAATCCAAGCTCACCCTAATTATAAACCTATTAACTATAGACTTTGAGTATGGAAAATTCATTTTATAATCCCACTTCCATACCATGAACAAAGATTCAGTCCAATTCAGCAAACATATGTGACTTCTGTGTGCAAGGAATTATGCCAGGTACTGTGTGGCTAGGTGGATTAAGGAAGACTTCATGGGAAAAGATATAACTTAAGTTGGTCCTTAAAGGAAATGAAAGATTTCAGTAGGTAGACATAAAATGAGTTCATTCTAGGCATGAGATAAAACCTGCACTAATACATAGATGTAAAGGAATGCAGGATTACATCAGGGAATACTATGCATATATTAAACATTTTGCAACTGTTGCTCAAAAAGTTGATAGGCACTTGTGTCAGCATCCTTTGTACTCTTGATCTTAGCCTAAAGAAATTGAGATGCTCTGTGGGCATTTGTAACTACAGGCACATATTTTGTCCAGAGTTCCATAATTTTAACCTTGAGTTCTTCCTACCTCTTGGATGACGCCATTCAGTTTCAGTGATTTGTTTATAACCACTTTGTCTGCTGACATCCAGCATTCTTAATGCTTTTTGATCTAATTCTTCAGACCCTTCTGCTTTTGTTTTGCTGTGTTTTGTGTTTAGTCAGCCTAGGGAAATACTGCTAAGATTTGTTATGCCATTTTGACATATGATTAAATTTTCCCACTTTTTGTTTACTTTCCATATGTGGCCTAATCTCCCTTCAGCCAGTTAGCCATTGTTTCCTTACTGTTTTTATATTTATCTTTGGTATTCTCTTCTTCCTAAATATTACATTTTTTAATCTGTTCTTTTCATCTCTTTTATTTTATTTCTTATCCCCCAATTGTCTCTTCCTCTCATCTCCTGCCCCTAGTGTATGCATATAAACATGCATATACAAATACAAGCACATACATGATAGTCCTAGTATATCTTGGATCTTTAAAACCTCTTACAGACTCTGTCAAATTAAAAAATGACTTCATAAAGTATATTCCACCTTCAGAGAAAACTCAATGTTTGAAAAAATTTAGTCTAATGAATAGGAGCTGGTACTACTTCTTATATTTATTTTAGTCCATAGAGATAATATATGTAAAAACTCTATGTGGTGGTCTACCATATTTTTTACCGAATTTTTTTTCTTCAAAAAAATCAAAATTATATTTGCCTTTTTCTATCTTTATGGTAATTTCTCCTAATTTTAATACAAGTAATAGATTAAGACCAGAGTAAGACATGCCCTCTGAAATACTTGTGATCTTTTTTGTGTGTTAAATATATCAAATATCCAAAAACAACATGTAAATTATAATCAATAGGTCTGAAATCCTTTCATACCTTTTTCTGTGCTAGCTAGTAGGTTAACAGATGTGAAAGCAATTTCTAATGAAAAGGGAAAATGGTAATTGTTAGGTTTAAAGATAGCACAGTAGTTTGCTCAGATATTAGAAAGGACAATCAGAATCCATTAAAGCAAAAATCAATCTTAAGCCTATTAAATGTAAGGCACACATGCACTCACACACACACTTACACATAGAAATACACATTTTTAAAGGATTCTAGAACAAGATGGATTAATGACTGCTTAGTTATGAATTTTTTTGGCCAGGGCTACCTCTAAAATAGAAAGAGAAGTTCTTTCTCAGTCTTCTGTATCGTTGTCAGAGAGAGAGTGCTAAGAATCATTATAGTTTTTTCACACTACCTTTACTATTGGTACTATAAATATGATATACTTGTGCTATGACCAATATGTGCAAATTGCTACTGGGAGAATTTCATTATATGAATTTGGACATTTTTGTTAGATATAATACAGAAGACAAAAGGAAGTTCATCCAAATGGGGAAGAATGGTTCACAAGTGCTTAGACAGAAAAAGAGGCTGGAAGGAATGTGTCATTTTATTTATTTCAAATGCAGCCATTTCACAAGGCACTTGACTGTCTTGTATTGCAGTGCTTCTTGTGGTAAGCATTGATTTACTATTGATTACAATTTATGTGCCAACATTTGTTACATAGGATTAGGATTAGAAAAATGTATAAAAAATTTCAATAAGACCCTCTGAGTTAAGTGTGTGTGTGTGTGTGTGTGTGTGTGTATTTAATACTCTGACAATTTAATGAAAAGATGAGCATAGGAGAGCACAACAAATATAAGAAATAAAGAGATGTGAAAGGCTTGTAGAATATAAGAATGTTTTCCTGTGTATAGCTAGAGTTCATTCTTCAAGAAGAATGTTAGACTATCACCAAAGAAAATCACCCAACCAAAATGAAATTGATTATATTTTAACAGGCAGAAAATGTTGCTTGTTGATGGGGAAATTCTTTCCACATAACTTGTGTATTAAGACTATAAGTTTTATAGAGCAAAAATCAAAACCAATGTTAAATTAGAATTCAAGAGACTGAGGTTTTGGCTAGCCAAAACGTACCACCAATCTATTAGTCTTTGCTACTATTAATTATTTAGATGAGACACAAGAACTAGATCAGTCAAATCACTGACTGCCTCTTAAGCCGTTCTTTTTCTGTTTTAGTTCAATTGCACATTTCAGAGAAGATCTTGAGGGTATATTAGATTATCAGATCCTAAACTAGGTGATCCTTGTGTTGGTCCTTTGTTTTCAAAGAGGACCATGACATTAGGGAAATGATGACATGACTTACAGCTGACATGGATTTGAGTGAGGGAGGGCTGTGCAAGGTCACCAGCTTCAGTTTCTCCTCCAAGAATCATCTCAGTCCTGTGACCAGAAATTAGAAGACTAGAGATGGCTCAGAAGGCATTGGGAGGCCCTGGCCCTTACAGTCTAAGGTCTATTCAGGTTCTCATTTTGAGTGAGGCCCATTCAGTGAATAGTCCTCTTTAAGAAGTTAATCAGTGGGGAGGAGCCAAGATGGCAGAAAGGAAGCAGTAACCTTGATGAGCTCCTCGGTCACTAAGGCTCAAAGGGTGAATCTGAGTGGAATCCGGAGTAACGGAGCCCACTGGAAGACGAAGTGTGGCAGAGCCCAGCCCCGGAGGTTACCCAGTGTGTCTGGACTGGTCAAGCACAGAGCGTGTGGTGTCTGCACAGCCCAGACCTAAGAGCAGACAAGCAGACTACACCAGAGAGAGCAAAAGCCCCAGCCTGCAGACTTACCGAGGACTAATCACAGTCATCTCTCAGACAGGTAGGATCATTGGAGCTAGGTAGGAGAGTTGGGCCCTCAGTGGAAAGAGTGGCTTCTCTGGCTGCATTCAGCCCCCAGCCTGGAAGTTTAGAAACTGCCTGCCTGTATAATACAGGGGCTGGAATGGCAAAGTAAATTCTAGCTGCTCTGATCCTCCCATCCCTCCTTCATGAAGCAGAAAACCCAAAGATAAGTCTCCCACCCAGATTGAAATCCCAAGTTAATGGAAATAGCCCCAGGCTTGAGAGTCTCCAAGAAGGGGTGTAACTGAGACAGCCAGGAGTCTGAAGAGAAGAGAGGGTGGGGTCCCAACAAGCCCCACCTCTCGTCACCAACAAAAGCCTACCTATAGCCCAGGGGTATAAAGGCAGAAATCTGAAGTGGTCAGATGCACCCATACCTACTCATCTACATCCCTCATTGACTTCCCTGACTTAGCCATAAACTAGCCACCCAGGGGTATTCAAAGTCAAGGATCAGGCCCTAAACTCATAGCCTGAGAAACTAAGAAACAGGAAGTCACAATGGGGAAAAAAAATAAGCTGAGAAGGAGAAGGGGAAGGCAAAAAAGTCTATTCGAGCATACTATGCAGGGCAAGAACAACAAAATACACAGGACAATATAGACTCTCTACCCACACCTGAGACCACAGAAGGAAACATGATCTGGTCTCAAGCACAAATAGCATTCCTGGAGGAGCTTAAGAAAAATTTTAAAGACCAAATCAGGGAGGCAGTGACCAACTTGGAAAAACGTCTCAGTGAAGTAATTGGAGAAAATACCTCCCTAAAAAGGAACTTCAAAAAATAACTGAAGACTGTAATTCGATAAAAATTAGAAACAATCAAATTGAAGCTCAGAACTCTATGATGCAGTAAGAGTCAATCAAACAAAACAAGATGATCGAAAAACTGCAAGAAAATGTAAAATATCTCATGGGAAAAATAACTGACCTAGAGAACAAATCCAGGAGAGACAACCTAAGAATTATTGGTCTACCAGAAAGCCGTGATGAAAAAAGCAGCCTAGACAACATCCTCCAAGAGATTGTCAAAGAAAACTGTCCTGAGGTCCTGGAATCAGAAGATAAAATAACTATCGACAGAATTCACCAGACTCCTCCTGAGAGAGATCCCAAACTGAAAACTCCAAGAAATATAGTAGCCAAATTCCAGAATTACAAGATTAAAGAAAAAATTCTACAAGCAGCCAAAAAGAAACAATTCAAATATTGAGGAACTACAGTTAGGATCACACAGGACCTAGCAGCTTCTACATTAAAAGAGCGGAGGGACTGGAATTTGATATTTTGTAGGGCAAGAGAGCTAGGACTACAACCAAGGATTAACTACCCAGCAAAACTGAGCATAATCTTCCAGGCAAGGAGATGGTTGTTTAATGAAATAAGGGACTTCCAGATGTTCCTGATGAAAAAGCCAGAGCTCAATGGAAAATTTGATCTCCAATTACAAGACTCAAAAAAGACATAAAAAGGTAAACAAGAGAAACACAGACTCACACATGCATAAGTGCATACACCCACACCCACAAACACACACTTATTACTTGGGATGCAACAAGAGCAAAATGTTTACATCCCTATATGTGGAGCTGATGACTGTCAATATTCAAAATCTTTATGATTATCATGACCTTCAAAAGGGTTATACTTAGATAGAGGGTGTGGGTATGAATGCACTAACCTGATGTCTAAAAAAAAAACAAAACTATTAAGGGGATCAAAGAGACTGTAATGGGAAAAAGGAAAGGATTATATAGGAAAAGGTAAAATATGCCATCTGAAGAGACATTAAAACACACTTATAGAAGAGGGGAAAGAAAGAGGGAGAGGAACATCATTTAAACACTATTCTCACTGGTTCTGGTTCAAAGAGGGATCAACTTAAATCAGTGAAGTTTAAGATTTTAATGTGAATAGACACATACATTCATTAAATAGAGGAAAAGGAGGGAGGGAGAGGAGCAATGTTTAAAATTTACTCTCATTGGTTTGGAATCAAACAGGGAGTAATTCACTCTGATAAGTATAAAAACTTATTTCGTCCTATAGAAAGCAGAAGGGTAAGGGGGGGATGAAAAAGAGGAGACTAAAGGGGGGATTAGAAGGGAGGGAAACAGTAATAAGGGGAGAGGGTAGGTTAAGAAGAGGGATCACTGGGTGGGAACACTGAGGGAGGGGGTGGTCAAAAGGGAAAACTTCAAGGAGGGGAAGGGAGAAGGAAGAAACAAAAACATAAACAGGGGAGGGAATAGGATGGAGGGGAAGAGACAGATAGTCATTATTACTGTGAATGTGAATGGGATGAACTCTCCCATAAAACAGATGCAGATAGCAGAATGGATTAAAAACCATAATCCTACAATATGCTGTCTACAAGAAACACATTTGAAATAAAGGGATACCCACAGGGTAAGGGTAAAAGGTTGGAGTAAAATTTATTATGCCTCAGCTAAAGTAAAAAAAGCAGGGGTAGCAATACTTATCTCAGATAAAGCAAAAGCAAAAATAGATCTAATTAAAAGAGATAAGGAAGGAAACTATATCCTACTAAAAGGCACCATCGAGAATGAAGCAATATCACTACTTAATATATATGCACCAAGTGGTATAGCATCTACATTCCTAGAGAAGAAGTTAAAGGAATTAGAGGAAAAAATAGATAGCAAAACTATACTAGTGGGGGACCTTAATCTTCCCCTCTCTGAACTCGATAAATCTAACCTCAAAATAAACAAGAAAGAAGTTAAGGAGGTGAATAGAATCTTAGAGAGACTAGATATGATGGATCTCTGGAGAAAATTGAATGGGGATAAAAAGGAATTTACTTTCTTTTCAGCAGTGCATGGTACATACTCAAAAATAGACCATGTACTAGAGCATAAAAACCTCACAATCCAGTGCAGAAAGGCAGAAATATTAAGCGCATCATTCTCAGATCATGATGCAATAAAAATTATATGCAATAAAGGGCCAGGGAAAGATAGACTAAAAACTAATTGGAAATTAAACAATTTAATCCTAAAAAAATTGGTGGGTCAAACAAGAAATTATAGAAACAATCAATAATTTCATTCAAGAGAATGATAATAATTAAACAACATACCAAAATTTGTGGGATGCACTAAAGGCAGTTCTCAGGGGAAGTTTTATATCCCTGAGTGCATACTTAATTAAAGCAGAGAGAAGGGAGGTCAATGAATTGGACATGCAATTGAAAAAGCTAGAAAAAGAGCAAATTGAAAATCCCCAATTTAGTACTAATTTAGAAATATTGAAAACCAAAGGTGAGATTAATAAAATTGAAATTAAGAAAACCATTGAATTAATAAATAAAACTAAGAGCTGGTTTTATGAAAAAATCAACAAAATTGATAGACCCTTAGTCAATATGATAAAAAAAAGAAAGAAGAAAACCAAATTATGAGTATCAAAAATAAAAAGGGTGAATCTACCTCCAATGAAAACGAAATCAAAAAAATAATGAGGAATTATTTTTCCCAATTGTATACACATAAATATGACAATCTTAGTGAAATGGATGAATATTTACAAAATTACAAGTTGCCTAGATTAACTGAAGAGGAAGTGAATTACCTAAATAACCCCATCTCAGAAAAAGAAATCAAACAAGCCATCAAAGAACTCCCTAGGAAAAAATCTCCAGGGCCAGATGGGTTTACTAGTGAATTCTCTCAAACATTTAAAGAACAATTGATTTCAATACTCTACAAACTATTTGGGAGAATTAGTGAAGAAGGAGTTCTACCAAACTCTTTCTATGACACAAATATGGCACTGATTCCTAAATCAGGAAGAGATAAAACAGAGAAGGAAAATTATAGACCAATTTCCCTCATGAATTTAGATGCAAAAATTCTAAATAAAATATTAGCCAAAAGACTCCAACAACTTATCACAAAAATAATACACTCTGATCAGGTAGGATTCATTCCAGGAATGCAAGGATGGTTTAATATTAGGAAAACTATCAGTATAATTGAGCACATCAACAATAAAACTAGCAGGAACGACATGATCACCTCAATAGATGCAGAAAAGGCTTTTGACAAAGTACAACACCCATTCCTATTAAAAACACTAGAAAGTAGAGGAATAAATGGAGCCTTCCTCAAAATAGTTGATAGCATCTATTTAAAACCATCAGCAAGTATTATATGCAATGGGGATAAACTAGAAGCCTTTCCAATAAAATCAGGAGTGAAACAAGGGTGTCCATTATCACCCCTCTTATTCAATCTGGTACTAGAAACTCTAGCAGTAGCAATTAGAGAAGAAAAAGAAATCAAAGGAATCAAATTAGGTAAAGAAGTGACCAAGCTATCACTCTTCGCAGATGATATGATGATATACTTAGAGAATCCTAGAGAATCAAGTAAAAAACTACTAGAGACAATAAATAAATTTGGCAAAGTTTCAGGATATAAAATAAACCCACATATATCCTCAGCATTCCTGTACATCTCTAATGAAACTCAATAGCAAGAGATAGAAAGAGAAATCCCATTTTAAGTCACTGTAGACATTATAAAATATTTGGGAATCTACTTGCCAAAACAAACCCAGAATCTATATGATCACAACTACAAAACACTTCTCACACAAATAAAAGCAGATCTAAATAGTTGGAAAAATATCAATTGCTCATGGCTGGGTAGAGCTAATATAATAAAAATGACAATTTTACCCAAACTAAACTATATATTTAGTGCCATACCAATCAATTTACCAAAAAACTACTTTCTAGAGTTAGACAAAATAATAACAAAATTTATTTGGAAAAACAAACGGTCTAGAATATCAAGGGAATTAATGAAAAGAAACACTAGGGAAGGTGGACTAGCTATGCCAGATCTTAATCTGTATTATACAGCAGCAGTCATCAGAACTGCTTGGTACTGGCAGAGGTGTAGAGTAGTGGATCAATGGAATAGATTAGGTGCAGGAGACCCAACAGTTAATGAATATAGCAATCTATTGTTCGATAAACCCAAAGACCCCAGTTTTGGGGATAAGAATGCACTATTTGACAAAAACTGCTGGGAAAACTGGAATACAGTATGGCAGAAACTGGGCATAGACCATTATCTAACATCATATACCAAAATCAAGTCCAAATGGGTGCATGATCTAGGTGTAAAGGATGATACTGTAAGCAATTTGGGAAAGCAAGGAATAGTTTACATGACAGATCTGTGGAGAGGGGAAGACTTTAGGACCAAACAAGAATTAGAGAGCATTATAAAATGCAAAATGGATAATTTTGATTACATTAAATTGAAAAGCTTCTGTACAAACAAAGCCAATGTAACCAAGATCAAGAGGGAGGTGGGAAATTGGGAAAGAATTTTTACAACTTGTGTCTCTGATAAAGGACTCATCTCTAAAATTTATAGAGAATTGAGCCAAATCTATATGAATACAAGTCATTCCCCAATTGATAAGTGGTCAAAGGATATGAACAGGAAATTTTCAGAGAAAGAAATTAAAGATATCTATAAGCATATGAAGAAATGCTCTAAATCACTATTAATTAGAGAAATGCAAATCAAAACAACTGTGAGATACCACATCTCTCCAGTCAGATTGGCTAAGATGACAAAACAAGAAAGTGACAAATGCTGGAGAGGATGTGGACAAATTGGAACACTAATACATTGCTGGTGGAGTTGTGAACTTATCCAACCATTCTGGAGAGCAATCTGGAATTATGCCCAAAGGATTATAAATAATTTCATACCCTTTGACCCAGCCATACCACTTCTAGCATTATATCCCAAAGAGATCATAGAAGTGGGAGGAAGACCCATATGTACAAAAATATTTTAGCAGCCCTTTTTGTGGTTGCAAAGAATTGGAAACTAAAGGGGTGCCCATCAATTGGGGAATGGCTAAACAAGTTGTGGTATATGAATGTAATGGAATATTATTGTGCTATAAGAAACGAAGAGGTGAAGGATTTCATAATTACCTGGAGAGACTTATACAAACTGATGCTGAGTGAGAAGAGTAGAATCAGAAGGAATTTGTATACAATCACAGACATAACATATCTGTGATGACCAACTATGACAGACTGGACTCTTTTCAGCAATGCAGTGATATAAGTTAATCCCGAAAGACTCAAGAAAGTGAGAAATGCGCCATCCAGAGATATAACTAGAAAAGAATTGAGCCTGAATCCTGATGGAAGCAAACTAAATGATCTTGTTCTTTAAAAAAAAAAAAAAAAGTTAATCAAGGGAGTGGTCCCTTTAATCAGGAAAGACAGAAGAAGAAAAAAATCAAACTGGGAGGGGAGGACCCTCAGGGTTCCTGACCAAAAGAGAAACAGTTACCATTTAATATTTGTAAACTAGATGATAGAGTGAATGTCAATGGTCACTGTTTCTCTTTGGAACAGCTATCCTGAGGGTCTTCACCTCCCAGCTTGATTTCTTTTTCTAGTTAAAGGGGACATCCCTTGACTCATTTCTTAAAGAGGCCTTCTCACTGAATGGTCCTTACCTCACTCAAAATGAGAACCTGAAAAGACCTTACTTACTTAGTCTGCAAGGACCAGGGCCTCCCAATGCATTCTGGACCATCTCCAATCATCTTGATGAATCGGGTCCCTGGATCCAGATAGCTCTGGAGGAGAAAGTGAGACTGGTGACCTTGCACAGCCCTCCCTCACTCATCCAAGTCAACTGCAAGTCATGTCATCATCTCGCTGATGCCATTGTCATCTTTGAAAATGAAGTACAAAAACACAACAACATAACCTATGAGATGATAATAAGAAGGCTTTTATATCCATCACAGAAATAGGAGATGGGGAATGATTCTTTGATTGGTTTTTATAATATAGATATGATAACTAAGACCAAATAACTGTCAGTTTGCCCTTAGTACTGAGACATATTTAATTATACCCTAAAAGAGTGAAGCCAAAATAGCTGAGGTGATATGGAAATCAGAGAAGACTAAAAAATCAGCACAGCTAGAAATAACAAGCCTAGCAAGCAATAGATCTATTAAGTCTAATAGTGGCCTTAAGTCTTAAGTCATGGCCATCAGGGTTTCTATGACCACTGAGGAAGAGCTCTAAAGTGTGAGTAGTATAAAGCTACCACAGAAAACATTGGGATGCACTATCAATCAAAGGTGTGAATTTCTCTCCCCTAAAATTTCCTCAAGTGTGGGCCCCTCATATATGATCCCTATTGCTTGACAGCTCTTTCCACTGATTGTGTGTATATTTCTGGGAGAGCATGCCCTATGTTTATGAAGTGAATGTTCTATTTCAAAACTTTTTATTTAGTCTAGTTCACTAAATTCCTTTGCTTTGAACTAATGACATCCATTGACTGATAGGAGAAAAGTGAACACATTGCTGAAAGAGGCAGAATTTCATTAGATCAGACATCCTTACTGGCTCTCTTCCTATGTTATATCCCTATGTTTATGTCCAGATCACACCATATTTCTCAAAAAGTATAGTTACAGAAATAACTCTGACTCTTCTGATTACTAACATCAAACAAGATATAAAATAGGGGCATCTATGCTAGCCAGAGGTATTTGTCATTGTCACAGAGAAGGTCCACCCCAAAGTCTAAAGGAAAATGGGTTTCCTGTAGATAATGTGGTTTTTCCCATCCTCCTCTTCACAGCTAACATTTCAGGGCCCCTTAATTGAGATTTGCAATCATTTAAAGAGAGTGCAATTTAACTAACCACCAAAGAACAAGCAATATTGAGTTAGATGAACACTCCAAAGACCTGGTCTCTGAGTACCTTGGTCTTTGACACATGTATCAGAGAGCCAATGAACTTGTCTTAGAACTAAATACGAGGAGAACAGCCTAGGCTATCTTTTGAAAATTACTCAGTAAAAACCTAGAAAGACTTATGTGAATTAATGCTGAGTGAAATAAGCAGAATCAAGAGAACATTGTACACAGTAACAGCCACATTGTGTGAAGACTAGCTTTGACAGACTTGTCTCTTCCTTGCAACATAAGGAGCTAAGACAACTGCAAAAGACTCACGATGGAAAATCCTATCCACCTCCAGAAAAAGAACTATGGAGTATGAACACAGATAAAAGCATACTATTTTCTCTCTTTTTTGTTTTGTTTTGTTTTTTCTTTCTCATGGTTTCTCACATACATTCTAACTCTAATTTACAATATGACTAATGTGAAAATATGTTTAATAAGAATGTATATGTAGAGTCTTTATCATATTGCATTCCTTCTTGTGGAGGGGAGAAGGGAAGGAAGAGAACATTTAAAATTCAAAAGCTAGTGGAAGTGAATCTTGAAAACTAAAATTAAATAAATTAATTAAAAAAAAAAGAAAATTACTCAGTACTTTTAATAACCCCAAAGCTGCCCCTCAAAAAAGTTTATTTTTTTAATGTAAAACTCTTCCAGAGATGCTCTTTGGTGAGAATCACTGAACATCATAATCCTGAAGAATTAAAGTCATGAGTTTAATATCCTTTCCTTAAAGAATCAATACATCTTTTGGTTGTTGAATTATACAACAAATGGCCACTGGTCTTCTGCATGCCTTGAAAAAATATTTTCATATGAGAGTTTCTAATTTTGACCAGTCAGTCATTTGTTTGAATGACAACATTGATGATGGGGAAATGAGTAAAAAACCAGGATGTATGTCTTTCATAATATTTTACAAAACTATATATATTGTGTGAACCATCAAAATTTCCTTTGAATTTCCCTACCACCTGTCAATCTGGGTTTTTTTTCCCTTCGATCATAAGAGACTGACCTCAATGTTCATATTATCAAAACCCACATGCAGTTTTCCTCTGGAATCATTCATAATGATTGTCTACTCCTTCAGAGAAATATTGACATATTCTGAACTGTCTACAATATGATTGTAAAAAGTGGCCTTCATTCTAATCAGGGATGGCCAAAGATTATTTTTTTTATATTAAGTTAATGTAAAGAATATATGATGCAGAGCCAAGATTTCAGAGTAGAAACAGCACATCCAAGGCTCTCTCCCCCCAGATTACCTCCAAACTATGTAAAAGGGGACTCTGAACAACTTCTGGAGCCCCAGCACCCAAAGAACGACACAGAGAAGCTAACCTCCCACTGAGGACAGCCCAGCAGCCCTGCAGGAAGGGCCAGCACAGTGCTCTGGGAGCCAGCAGCCCAGCATGAAGTGCAGGGAGAGCTGAGACCAGGTCCATGTGAGGGGTTTTAGCCCCATTGCAGCCATGCCAGCAGCAGGCTAGAGGGACCCCAGAACACCAGCAGCTGTGCTGATTCCAGAATGGTCAACACAGACATGCCTAGGACAAAGTGAGAGGTTAGTGCCCTGTGGACTATGGGATGGACCAGTATTTGAGGAACGGGTCGGCTTCAGCCGCTTGGGAGCTAGAAGCCACTGAGGAGACACGGATTTTGCAGTTTTCAGTGGTGGCCAGCTCCTGGCCTGCGAACTGTAGGGAGATCCAGCGATCAGTCTGGGGAGGGGGGGTAATCGCTCTTGCTTTAACCTCCCTGGATCTGGATTGTGGTCTTGGTGGGGAGGGCGTGGGGTGGGTTTCCAGCTTGCCAGAAATGGAAGTTGTCCCCCCACACATTCGGGACGAAGCTCCCCTGTCTGGTGGCAGAGTTCTACTGTGGCAACAAGCCCAAAAGTCAAGTAATTAAGTGGCAACATGCCAAGGCAAAGGAAACAAAATAAACAGAAAAATGAAACATGAGACTCCTATTTTGGGGGCAAAGAGGATTGAAGCATGGAACAATCAGAGGACTGTGAGGTCAGAAATCCTGCTCCAAAAGCCCCAAAGGAAAATATGAGCGGGTTATAGGTCATAGAGGACCTTAAGAAGGACTTTAAAAATCAAATAAGAGAAGTGGAGGAAAAATTGGGAAGAGAAATGAGAAGGATGCAGGAAAAGTATGAAATGAGGGTCAACAGCCTGACTGAGGAAAACAACACCTTAAAAAATAGACTAACTCAAATGGCAAAGGAGGCCCAAAAGGGCAATGAGGAGAAGAATGCCTTAAAAAGCCGAATTTGCCAGATGGAAAAAGAATCTCAAAAGTTCACTGAGGAGATTCATTCCTTCAGAGTTAGACTGGAGCAAATGGAAGCTAGTGACTTTATGAGAAATCAAGATGCTGTTAAGCAGATCCAAACAAATGAAAGATTAGAAGGCAATGTGAAATATCTCATGGGAAAAACCACTGACCTGGAAAATAGATCCAGGAGAGACAATTTAAAAATTATTGGACTACCTGAAAGCCATGATCAAAGAAAGAACCTAGAAATCACCCTTCAAGAAATTCTCAAGGAAAGTTGCCCTGATGTTTTAGATCCAGAGGGCAAAATAGAGGTTGAAAGAATCCACAGATCACCTCCTGAAAAAGATCCCCAAAGAAAACTCCCAGAAATATTATAGCCAGGTTCCAGAATCCCCAGATCAAGGAGAAAATACTACAAGCAGCCAGGAAGAAACAATTTCAATATTGTGGAAACACAATCAGAATAGCCCAGGACCTGGCAGCTTCTACACTGAGGGATTGAAGGGCATGGAATATGATATTCCAGAGGGCAAAAGAGCTGGGAATGAACCCAAGGGTCAACTACCCAGCAAAACTGAGTATTTTGTTTCAGGGGAAAGTATGGTCATTCAGTGGAATAGAGGACTTTCAAGCATTCTTGAGGAAAAAACCAGAGTTGAATAGAAAATTTGACATCCAGACACAAGAAGGAAGAGATGCCTGAGAAGGTAATCAGGGAAAAGAAATCAAAAGGAACTTATCAAAGTTAACCTATTTACATTCCTACATGGAAAAACAATAACTGTGACTGATGAAATTTTCTAAGTATGAAAATAATGGAAGAAGGGTATATGGTCACATGAATACATATGTGAATGTGTGTATATATGTTTACAGTTATCCATGGATAGAGGGCATTATTTGAATTTGTTGGCAAGGGATGATACCTAAGGGGTGAAATTATGAGGTGAGAAAGGAAAGTTGCAAGAGGAGATGGGGAGAGACAGGGTAGGGTAAACTATCTCATGTAGAAGAAGCAAGGGGAAGTGGTTGCAAGGGAGGGGAAGAATAGGAAGGCAAAAAGGCAAAACCACATTCTCATTGAATTTGGTTCAGGGAGAGAATGACATACATACTAAATGGGATATCTCAACCTGCAGCAGAATTGGGGGAAGGGGAATGAGAGGAGGGATGATGGATGGGAGGGCATTCTTGAGGGGAGGGGAGATTGGAAGTACCCACTATAGAAGAGGGACAGGATCAAGTAGGGAATGGACCAGGTGGGGGGTGGGATGGGTGGGAGGGAATTATAAGCAGCCTTGTCCAATATATCTACTATGGTAATATTTTGCATAGCTATACATTTATAACACATACTGAAATACTTATCTTCCCAGAGGGAATGGGTGACAAGGGAGGAAGGGAAAAGATCTGAAATTTGAGGTCTTAAAATTAAATGTTTCAAATATATATATATATATATATATACATATATATATATAAATACTATTATTAATATTCTTTTGCATGTAATTGGGAGATAAGATGTATAGGCATCGAGGCACAGAGATTCACCTTGCTCTAATGGAAAAGTCGAAGGGGGTAAGGGAGAAGATATGGGAGAGAGCAGGATGGAGGAAGCAATATCTTGTGGGACTGCTATTCTGGGAGGGTGGGTAAGGGAAAAATGGGGAAAAAATTGTAACTCAAAATCTGGCGGAAATGAATGATGTAAAACAGGAGTTAATAAAGCATTTGTTTAAATAAAAAAAATTTTTAAAAAAAAGAACATATGATAACAAGAAGGTAAGAACTAAGTATTAATATGGCACAAAGTATCATGTGCTATAGAGGGTTTGGTTTTGTTCAATTAAAGCTTTTGATTATAAATCATTTGGGGAACATTTTATCCTGTAGAAGATTAGCATTTTAGGGGTGGCTAGGTCGGCACAGTGAATAGAGCACTGGCCCTGGAGTCAGGAGGATCTGGGTTCGTATTCCGGCCTCAGACACTTAACATAAAAAAGAGCTGGGTGACCTTGAGCAAGTCACTTAACCCCTATTGCCCTGCAAAAAAAAAAAAAAAAGATTAGCATTTATTTTTTTTATTCTTTGCCACTTGAGCAAAGTATTAAACAGAAATCAATTTTCTTAATACAATTTAGGGTGTACTATATATAGGAAATCTGGATGTGTATGTATACACACACAAATACTCTATCTAGAATTTAATAGTAGATTATGTGAAACTTTTTTTATTATCTTTGTACATATACATAAAAATAAAATATTGTAAATACTAAAAATAAGAAGCTCTGAGTAGTTAGGGAGACATATATTTTATCAGGATAAAGCAGGCTCCTAATCCTGATGATTGTTAAAAATGGGGTATACTGTCATTATCCTCAAACTCTGCATTTCATGCTGAAAAATTGACAGGGTCAGTGGTTCCCAAACTTTTTGAGTATGAAGAAATCCTTATAATGAAACAAAAAAATTGTACATTACTGCATCATGGTACCTAGAATATTACTATCTATCATTTAAGAAAATGCATGACTGTATGCTATCCCCTTGTAATAGCTAAGCTGCCTCCCAGGTCCTCTTTGCAGCCCCCAGGACTAAATGTTATCTCTAAGGTACCATCCTGAATTATGAATCTGTGATTCTATTAAAAGGATTGATTACTGGCTTATCAAAAGCCATATTCCATTCTCTAGAGAGCTGTAGAATCAGGGGAATGGAGACATTTCCAAGTGATACTTTATGATTTTTAATATTTCCTCTCTCTTGATATTATATGAACACCTAACAATTACCATTTTCAACATTATATAGCAAGAATGATTGAGTTTTATATACCCTGAAATATCATTTTATCCATATAAAGATGTGTCTTGGTTCTCTAATTTGAGGCTTCTGACGTAGGCTACTTGACTGAACAAGTTTCAAGTAATGACAGTATCTATGTGGTACTATTAATTTGGAATTTATTACTAGCTTTGGAATTTCATCCTTTCTCTACACACAATGGGAATTGACATGCTCCTTTTGAAAAGCTTGATTTTAAAAGGTTTACATAGAAAAATAACAAGAAAAAATAAACTTATTCCGCTTGACAGAATATAGCTAATATAGTCATATTAGATTACTGGTAATTTACAGAATATTTCATGCCTAGTGAATTCATTAAAGACTCCACACAAAATACCCTCTTAATACCTTTGCTAACTTTCCAGAAAAAAAAGCCATAATTCTACCATTCTCAATTTGGATGAGAAAAAGCATTTATAGCAATTGCAGTTCAGGGTTTGATATCAAGTTTAAAGTCATTTTCATGTAAATAGGATACAATAGTGTCCTGCTGGCTATCCTTATGTTGTAAATATTTTCTTATTCAGCTTTGACGTTTTTCCTACGGTATTTATATTTGCTATCTACAGGGCTGAAGTAGCATTAATTGTTTCTTATAATTATGCTAACGGAAGTCTGTTAGTCAAGCTCTTTATTACTCAGGAAATAAGTTGCCTTTGCCTTGGAAGGAGTAACTGATGTTGTATGTATATTTCAGTCATGCACACATTCCATTGATGTTCCTAGTATATCCTTTTCATACTCTGTTATGGGTTAGGTAGGTCAAGCTTTCCATTTCTTTCAAGAATATATTTTTATGTTACTTCTGTTTTCATTTTTTTCTGTCTTTTTTTTTAAGCAATTGGGGTTAAGTAACTTGCTCAAGGTTACACGGCTAGTCATTTGATTTATGCGTGGGTGCTCATTTTCTGAGGCCGGATCTGATCTCGGGTCATCCAAACTCCGAGGCCAGCGCTCTTACTCACTGCGCCACCTAGCCGCCCCTTTAGGGCAATTGGGGTTAAGTAACTTGCCCAAGGTTACACGGCTAGGTTTTTGTTTGTGCGGATTAAGTGTCGGAGGCCGGCTCCGAACTCAGGTCCTTCTGACTCCAGGGCGGGCGCTCTATTCACTGCGCCACCTAGCCGCCCCTTTTTTCTGTCTTTAAAGAGGAAAAAAAGATAATTTGGGGGATATCTTCCTTGGATTCCTGGTGCTTTCTTGAAAAAGTAAATGTAATTCTTTATCTAGAATACTTTAAAGATAATTAATACATATTACTAATTAAGACTACAGATATTTTTTAAAATTTGGTCCTAAGTATTCCTTGCTAAACAATATACTTTAGCCACTTTTTCTTCTATTTTGATGACAAATAAAACCTTGATTTAAAAAATTAATCACATGTGTTTATAGTTTGCATATATTTCATGAAATATATGATATTTTCAAATGTATGTTTTCATTGTTCTATCATCACTTGAACACTTTTAAATACGTTGATATATATGCAGATTGAGGGAAGTAGGAAGTTATTTTGATGGGTAGTCATTTTCAATTTTTCTCCTGGATGGGAGGAAAAATCAAGAGTCAGATATTCCTTTAAACTTATTTAGTGGCAGCCTCTTCTTTATAACCTACAAAAAATCAGGTACTGCTTTTTATTTTTTCTTGACTGTGTGAATGGGAGGTATTTTCTTACTTTTTAAAAATGTATCTCATCTCATCTTGAACAGAGATGCATCTGTGCTCTTGCTTTCTTTATTTCAGTGATATGACGAGAACAGTAGAGATTTCTGGGGAAGGTGGCCCTCTGGGGATACATGTAGTGCCCTTCTTTTCATCACTGAGTGGAAGGTAAGATGTTTTCCTTATTTCAGAAACTCATGTTAATGAAAAAAGCTCGATTGAGTTCATTTTCTGAAACGTTTTCCACAAGAGGGTTAAGTGTGCATCTCTATTATTCAGTAATAGGCCTCAACATATTCCTTTGTTGACCACTTTGTTATGCTACTTACATGTTAGAAACAAAATAAAAACAGTCCACTTATGTGATGTGGGTTAAAAAAAATCAATCATGGTATCTGCACTTAAAATTAATTATGAACAGCTTCCTTGAAGCATTCCTGCTGCAGACTTGGTAAATAAGAAGATTCCCTAATGAATATCTTACCATTACCTCGTATTACTAGACAAATGTCCCATCAGAATGTCATTATTCACAAAAATACACTTCAATAAATTAATGCAAAGTAAAAACTAACTTGATACATCCACTATGATTATAGTTTACATGGTCAAGTAACCTCTAATGTGTAGAAAATGGGAATAATGTAAAGGGGTTTTGTTCAAAATTTCTGGTAGGAATTATCATAGTTCCTGCTGTAGATAAAGGGAAGATTCATTTTTTTAATGTTTGGTAGATTTTAACTATCATGGCATAATACAGCCATAACATTAATTTCTCTATTGAAATAAAGTTAATTCAATTGAAAATGATGTATTATAGGCAGTTGACATGCCAAAAGCCCATTTTATTGCTAAATCTATATTGATGCATGGTCATTAATATTATGTCAACATTTCTAAAATGTTTTCTTGTACACCTAATAGATGTTAAAGTTTTCCCTGGGTAGAAATTGAAATTTGTGCCCTAAGAGATAATATGAAAAAACTCACTAAGAACCTCAAAATTACTGGATGCAGAAATGACATCACTTTTCCCTATTACAAGACTGCCTCAAGCCCTAAAACTGAAATTGACATGAGAAGTCCCATTTTTTTTTCAAAATCCATTTTACATTCTAATCATTGCATGAGATTCATTAATTGCTTAACTTTCTTAAGCTATGAAAAGTGAGTCATTGAATCACACAATTTTCAGGCTAGAAGGGACTTTAAATATCTAATAGAACTCCCTGATCTCTGCAGAAACTAAAACTAGAGACTTGAAATGGTTTACCCCAAGGTCACACCATTAATTAGGGCAGTTATAGTAGAATAAATATTGCATTTAGAATCTGAAGTCCTGGGTTTGAATCCTGGCTCTACTGCTCACCTACCAGTATAACCTTGGGAAAATCACTGTGTGTCTCTGAGCATCAGATTCTTCTGATATAAATCTAAGTGGCTAAACTAATCATCTTTCTGTTCCCCTCTAGAGTTATAGAAAAGGCAACTAGGTGGCACAGTGTATAAGAGTACCAGGCCTGGAGTCAGGAAGACTTGTGTTTATGACTTCAAATACTAGCTGTGTGACCCTGAGTGAGTCATTTAACCCTATTTGCCTGGTTTCCTCAACTGTAAAATGAGCTGGAGAAACAAATGGCAAATCAAAGTGTGTTTGCCAAAAAAACACAAAGGGTGTCACAAAGAGTTTGACATGACATGACTGAAAAACGACACAGCAACGGAGTTGTAGATCACACAACCTTGTGAGTCACCACTAGAACTCAGGTCTACTAAATACCAGTTTAAATTTCTTTCCACTGGAACAATCGTCTTATAAGGTTATTTAATATTAGTTTACTACCTGTGAATATTTACTGCCCTGTTAGGCAAGTACATATTTAGCACTGATATTTGAGTTGGCTTTGTGTACAACAGGTAGCCATCTGCTACCTGTAGCTGCCATGTCATCACCTTTTTGCAAATACATTTGATGCCAACTTCTCATGGAGATGAATACCCCTTAAAAAGAAATTAGCTGAAAAGCTGGTAAAGCTCATTGGCTCATTCCCTGTGCATGTTAATAACCTTGTTTATAAACATTATGGGTTATGGCACTGAACAAGCTGTTTTGTTTTGTTTTGTTTTGTTTTTTGACAGACAGGATGAATATTTACCAAGTTGTCTTAAGAAATTGGATGGTTTTTGGCAGAAGTGTATGGATAAAGCTTTGAGGCTACCAATGTCCTTAAATTACTAGTCCTTTTAACTTAATCAAACTTGAATATAGTATAGGAACTTTCCATTTAAGGCAGATGTGAGGAAATGTGCCTTGTGATAGTGAACATGCTTCATTTTCAGCAGTTGCATGGCAAAGTTTATACTATAGAACAGTAAATCAACCTCGCACAATGTATGCTATTATTTAAATGTGGAAGACAAAGTAAAAGCCAGATAACAAATATCTGGATCTTATGGTTTATTCTTTGCATTCTTGATTTTCTAGAATAGTAATGGTATCTTGCCGAAATTTTCAAAATAACTACCATAAATATAGTTTCATAAGTTGATAAGCAGAGAATGGGCACCTTTCCATTCTATAACTCAGTGGAATCATCCTGCCATTTCTTTATACTATCCACTAGTATTATAGAAAGGAAATTTAATTAGAAAATACATTAAAATAATGTAGAAGTGGAGACATGAACCAATAAAAGTTAAGGAATAATGAGTTCAGCCTGAGAAAGCATACTTAACTCAACCCATGTGTCTTAGTACATGGAAAGATGTCAAACAAGTGGCTGACTTTATAGTACCATATGGTTTCACTGTTTGGGCATAGTAGGGTGAATTAAGGTTAGAATAGAAGATTTAGCTCTTAATTTCTTTCTGTTTTATTGGTTTGTGTTATTAATTCAAATTGAATTTATATTTAACACTTTGACTATGACTGCAATTTTATCTATATATTGCCTTTATTTTTTTTTTTGCCTCCCAATGTCTAGTCTTTAACACAGTGCAACTGCACCTGTTATGAGACACTTTAACCTACTATGGAATACTAAGTTGTAAATAGGAGTCTGTCTCCTTTACTAGTCAATGGTTTAATAGTTAAGATCTAATGAGACATAGCATATGACAGGGCAGTGAATGGAATTTTTTTCTGTTTTTATTTCCCAGGATCACTGAATGTCAGAGGGAAAAATAAAAATAAAAATGAAGCCTACTCACATATTAAAGGCAACTCAGGCCCCTTTTTTTTCTTCTATTGGCATAATACATGTAACTTACCTTTTAAACTCAAGAACACAAAAGAGGAAATGTGTACAATTAAATTATCACTAAATAATTATAACAGGTGTCTGTGTATGTGTATATATGTTTCAAATACAAGGTAGAAAGTAGGAAAAAAGAAAAGGGATATAGTATTAAAAGATACAGAGGAAGGAAGGAAGAAAGGAAAAAATTTGGGAGGAAACAAATACATACCAAGAGAAGGCAGAAAGACCAAGGGTTTGGTAAGAGACACATGAAAGGATGAAAGGGAGCAGACTGGAAATAAAGAGAAGAAAAACAAATAAAAACATAACATACTTTGGGCTTGAATGTTAGTGGGTGTGAACTGTTCTAGAGCTGTGGACTCTCTGTAAGGTGAAGTAGGGCATGGATCATTCATCTTTCATATTTGTAGTCCAAATATTTTACAAATAGGTTCTTAGGTATTTGTTTAATTAAATTAAACTTACTGATAATTTTATGTGATTTGACATAACAATTAGCTGATAAATCACCATGCTTGATTTTTAGTTCTAAATAAGCTAGCTACATTGTCCACAGTGAGGGGATTATCCCCTGTGGCACACCTGCAGTTACCAAAGTATTTTCACCATTTTGACTGAAGGAAATTGTCAGGGGTTCTCTGCCCTTGCCACAGAATAGAGAGAGCAGAAGTCATCTAGTGTTGGTCCCAAAACCAAAAATATCCATTAGTTTTAAATGATGTAAAATTAACTTTTACATAAATGTATTTCCTATGTACAAATGTTCTGTCAATAACTTCTTCATAGAAAGTTAGCATTTTCAGGTTGTTAGGATCCCCATTACATATGATAAACTATGATCTATTACTAAAACTTAATCCTACAGCCCCCCCCAAATTAATTCAGCTACAAAAATATCAAAGTAAGTTCTAGAAAGTAATTTTACATGACTGATGTTGGGCAGAATTAAGTTAATGGAATATTTGGATGCCTGTTAACAAAATACTTGCTTATAAAAACTGTGGTATAGAAATATTTGTGAGTCCCATAATAAATTTGTTCTTATGAACTCACTATATTGGAAATTCACACTATGAAAAAATAAAATGCTTTCCAGTTAATAAGTCATACTCTGGTCTTTATTGTTAGCAAAATAACATATCCTCTATGTTTAATATTAAACATTGTAGTGTTTATCATTATAGTTAATATTGCATCCTTTTAATATTCTATTCTGTTTTGGAAATTATGTATGGACTACCTTCATACTGCCCTATAAGCACATTAAACCTGACTTGAAACCTGGATCATTCATCAAATAGCAAATCTCTTTTTTTCTATTTCTATTTCAATGAATACTCTGGGTGGATTCACTAACTTTCTAGAATTTTAAAAGTTTTCAGCTTTATCTCCCTTTATAAGCTAGAATCCTTAAGCCTTCCATATAATAGCCTCCATTATTATCTGTAACATCACTTCATCACCATGTAGTATTCATTGCGCATTTTTGCAGTAGAGATATTCCAGTAAATATCACCACATGAGCTCTGTCCATTCAAGAGTACAGAATGTCTATGCTAATTAAACTACTAACCCCTTGAGGCAGTGGCTCAATATTTGGGGACTAATCCAAACAGGAGCTCTACATTTTCACCTATACTTTCATTATAGGCTGCCATTTTTCCATTTGTGACCACATTATTCTCTCATAAAAAGCACTCATATTTTATTTATATTTTAGATTTAGAGAAAAGGAACCATTGTAATATCCCACCAGGCACCTGTATAAAAGAAAATGACAAAGTCTCTCTCTCTCTCTCTCTCTCTCTCTCTCTCTCTCTCTCTCTCTCTCTCACACACACACATACACACACACACACACACACACACACACACACACAAATAAAGCTGCATTTATTATATGTCCATATGCTTTAAAATTCTTCTTACAGATCAGGATAGGGCAAATGAAAATATTTCCCTTACTTTGAGTTATAATTAGAATCCTGTCACATTGGGAGGAGAAGAAGATTCCCCCAAAAGGAAGCAATGTAAATATGCACAATTTTATTCCTTTTTTTCTTCTTTTTAATAAAATTCAATAGTTGGAAATAACAGTGAAATATAATAAAGACCTGTATTTCCCTTTTCATTGTCTTTTACATTCCTCTTGTCATTTCTCAGTCCTGATTGTTCTCTCTGACTCCAGTCTTTTCTTAAAGCCTACATATTGGGGTGGCTAGGTGGTGCAGTGAATAGAGCACTGGTCCTGGGGTCAGGACAACCTGAGTTCAAATCCAGCCTCAGACATTTAACCCATACTAGCCATGTGACCTTGGGCAAGTCATTTAACCCCAGTTACCCTGCCCTTCCCCTCCAAAATGCAAAATAAAAAAAAAAATTAAAGTATACATATGAAAGAATCAGTCAATAAGCATTTTAAGGTACTTACTATATACTAGGGTAGTGTAGGGCATACAAAAAAAGACAAAAGATACTGGCTAAAGTACTGAATTTATAATTTCCTTACTCAAGAATATTCAAGTATTCATTATTTTCTGTTAAATTAATTGTATTTCCTATGCTTTATTTAATCTGGTTCCACCCTACCCTTTAAATCCTTTGTCTTATTTTTGCCCAACACCCACCCATGCCCACTTATCAGCCTGTTCTCCTTGTTATCCTACAAGCATATTGTTTGATCACATAGTATAATCAGATCATAGATTTGGAGCTGGAAGGGTGCTCAGAGGTCATTTGAACCACCGATCTTAATTTACAGATGAGAAAATTGATTGAGTAACTTATCACAGGTCACACAACTGAAAGGAAATTTGAACCTGCGTCATTTAACATCAAACTCAACACTTTCCATTACACTATGCTGCCATGAATCATTTGAATCTCTGTACCTTTGGTCATGTTTTTTTTTTTTTCCCTCCCCTGAATCTTCCTCTTGTTTCCCCTTACTCTATGCTGCCTATCAAAATGTATTGATTTCTTCAGTGTATAGCTTAATTCTCACCTTTTCTCTGAAGTCTTTCCTAAGAACTCCAAGCTTTCATTGATCCACTCTTCTCTGAATTCCTATATAACTTGTAGACTGTACCAAACAATATAGCAATTGTTTCTTGTGGGTTGGCTTTGTTCCCTCCAACTTGAGTTACTTAGTAAGTGCCCAATAAATATACGGTTGATGTCCAAAAATGGAGAATTTAAAACTAAGTCAGTGCTTTAACTTTTGTCTGGGTCACAAGACACTGTAACCCACTGGAGCTAGTACATTTCAATTTCTCTATGCAGTGTGTACCTTACTGACCTGAAACACATAACTTTCCAAGAAGAATTTATTGACAGAACCATGCTTAACTGTAAACTGGAAAGATGTCAAAGGTCATTTTCTATAAAATATAATGAAACTCATAGATTTTTTTTGGTTTAAGAACTGATAGCAAATGACACTTATTTCCCGTCATTGAAAACAGGGGGATAATACCACTTGCTTAATTTCATCCAGTCCACAGACTCTGATCTTATGGCAATCAACCTTCTCATATTGAGACTCTATACTTGGGCTGGTCCTTGGATGGCAGACACTGAGCCACTGAACTCATAACTATACCCTTTTCAACTTGATAGAACCTACAAGGACTTGGGCTTCACTGCCATAACCTTTGAAAACTCAGTCACTACCATGCCAAAGATGAAACATCTGATCGATACTTAAAATAAAACTAGATAAAATTCAGTCAACTCATTTGGGGTGTGTGTGTGTGTGTGTGTGTGTGTGTGTGTGTGTGTGTGTGTGTGTGTGTGTGTAATTTTTAGTACAATGCAAAAAAGGAAATTCAGGAAATGTGATTTTTTTTTAATTCAAGCTCCAACCCATCCTCTTTTTTCCAAATGAAAAGTTGCTATCTTGATTTTGTTCTCTGATTCATTCATTACAGGAAGCTGTGATGTTACTATCCCAAACAAGTGAATCTTGTCTTCTCAGTTCCACTAAACCCTAATAGCCTTTGCTGAGTTACTGGAAACATTAGAAATGAGGTCACAGATTAATTCTCTTTTGGTTAGTATAATGTGTGTTATCCTTGGAATACTTGTTTCACTAAAGACATGTGTTGTTATTGTTGTAAACTCTCCCTTTTAAGTTATAATTCAAACAGTGGTGAAATAGGTAAGAGGCACATTACTTCAGATGAGCTCTTATTTTTGGAATAATTGTACATGGATGATCCATGATTAATCTGATTTTATTTTGCCCTCATTCTTTGTGTTTCAGGATTCTAGGGCTCTTTATCCGGGGTATTGAGGAAAACAGCAGGTCTAAACGGGATGGACTATTTCATGAAAATGAATGCATCGTAAAAATCAACAATGTGGATCTCATAGACAAAACCTTTGCTCAGTAAGCACTTTTTTATTGTTGTATTTACTTTATTGATCCCCAGAATGCTTATAATAGTTATTGAGCTCATTATGGGCAAAATTGTAGGTAGAACTTCTGGTCAGTTTCCTACAAATGATCCCCAGTACATCCATTTAAAAATGCATTCTATGTTTGAGCACACTCAGGGGTGGCCCCACATGTGTCACTGGCAACCCTGTATATGTTAAGCCACAGACTATAGCAAACCTTCCTGTCTGAATGGTTGTCATGCTTTGGTATCAATGGATGGCGTTTGTTTTTCTTGGAACGTGGGTCACTTAGGCTAGTGTTTAATGACTATTTTCACAGACTGTTGATTCAGCTTGTTAATTAACTTACGAGATGTCAGCAGTATCCATTAGTCTGAAAATCTGTGATAGGAATTTGTCAGGACTCAATGACTAATAGAGGCTAAAATAAATGATTTTAAATTAAAATATGTGCAAACATTTATCTTTTTGTCTTCATGTGCAAATTTTATGAAAATACCCTACTGTAAAAGTAGCAAATATCTAAGTTCTTGCTGTGCCAAACTTCTGTAAAAGAGTACTCCAATGGTTTAGATTGGATCAGATGATAAATAAAAGCATATGAGGGACTGTTCTTCACTAGGGAATGTTAGAATATCAAAAGTGTGCTAAAGACAACTATTGTAGACTTCTAGAAACAAAGATATTTATAATAAGCTTTTTAATATGCTAACAATCTCTAATAAAGACTAGCAGCCCCTGATGATGACGTGTTTAGAACTGCTTGGACAATGGGTCATAAACCCAAATACCATTTTTAGATAATAAACACACATGGATGATGATTTTAATATGAGAGTCAGTATGTATACAACCAAAGTCCTATGTTGGCACCTTAGAGAAGGTTAAGAAAACAAATAAACAAACAAAAAGAACAGTATATGGTATAGCTCCTCTCTGAAGGAATTTATGGAAGTACAAGGACAAGAGTCATGGCATGGAGTGTTGTGTTACCTGCACTATTGAAAGGACTTCCCCCACTGATATTTAAGTATCAAGGTACTCAAATGTACACATAACAAATATCTTAGTTCTGTACTCATTCATTCTTTATCTTGGTTCAGAAATAAGCATAAAAATATGAAAGCTTTTTATGAACTCAAGGAGAATTTACATGGAAATCAAAGGTTGTTGTGATACATAATGAGTTGAAAAATTCTAGATTAGGTGTTCTTAATCTGCGGACTACAAAATTGTTTTCTTTTTATTTTGATTTTATTTCAATATGATGGATTTCCTTGGTAAGTCTGTGTATTTTATGTTTCAAAACATTCTTTTGAGGTGGGGAACATACATTCCACCAGACTTCCCAAGAGGTCCATGACACAAAAAGGTTTAAAAACCTCTGCTTGAGATTTCCTAGTTCTTATGATATTGGTGATAATTATCTTAAGTAAATAAATTATTCCCTCATGATTATAGCTAATGATCATAGCTTTCCTTTGTATTGAAATCAAAATAATTTTCTTTCAAGGGCTCAAGATGTCTTCCGTCAGGCGATGAAATCCCAAAATGTGCTCTTACATGTGCTTCCACCAAACAACCGTGAACAGTATGAAAAGTCTGTCATTGCACCTCTTGGAATTTTTGGTAACGATGATGCTGTTTTCAGAACAAAGTTATCCCCTCCAATCCAAGGAAAGCCAGCATTGAAAGCAGTCAGCCTGACAGGAGCAAGCAGTCTGGAGACAGAAACACATATGTCTAGCCAACAAAACAGGAGCCCCAGAGTACCAAGAATAGGAAGAAAGTCATCATCACCATCACTTTCTCCCCTAATGGGGTTTGGAAGCAAGAAAAATGCAAAGAAAATTAAGATTGACCTTAAGAAAGGTAACTATTGAATCACAGGTATTATGTCCTATTGTGACATTTAATATAACCATATCGAGGCTAAGTTAATTCATATTCTTTACATTACTTTAAATCAAAGTATAGAATGAATCAAGTATGTGCTTAAGTAATTTTATACACATTGCTCTTATCATTGTTGTTGTTTTTCTTTAAATAGGGAAATAATATATGCATTTTGGGAACAGAGAAAATAACGATATTTCACCATGTAAGCCATTGGTGTGATTACAATTTTCCAAAAGCACAGCAGCTACATGCAGCTGCTCTTCCTCCTCTTCTACCTCTGTCCACGGGAGAGTCAGACTCTTATATGTGGGTGCTCTTTCCAAAGGAATATAAATTTTGATCACTTATACTTTTAAAGATATCTTGGGGCTTGGGAGCTAGATTTTTTTCTTCCCTACTTATTTATTCTCATTTTTCTTTTTCAAAACACTGGGACAGTTAGATCTTTTGTCTCATCTAGTTTTCATTTATGATTTCTTAAAATATAGCTCTGAAAAGTCAGCCTTTGATAAAACCCTGTGGAATTCAAGTGGAGCTACTTGATCATGCCTTTAAACCCAAATAGCTCTGGCTCTTACTGATTGACCAATAATAGGTGCCAGCCCAAGTCTCAATTGCTCATGGCTCAAAGTGAGTGTAAATAGCAATTGTTTCTATTCTGGCCAGAAACATTGAGGGTCTTCCCCTCTCAGAATGCTTCTTTTTTGAAGACAAACTAGGCCATCTTTTGCCTCAGTTCTTACCTAGCCTTTAATCACTGTGTGGGCGTTGCCTCAGACAATCTGAGATATGAGAAAGACCTTAGTTTAAAAGGCCAAGGTCCTCAACTGTACCAGGGGCCATAGCCAGTCATCCTGACCTATGTCTTACCACTGGACTCCAATGACTGGAGAGAGAATGAGGCTTATGATGTTGCACAGCCCTGCCTCACTTAAACCCAATTCACTTGCAAGTCAAGACATCACAGTCCTGATGGCAGTGGTCCTCTTGGAGAAAAAAGGACAAACAACATCTAGGTGGGCCAAGGATAAAGTGCGGGGCTTAGAGTCAGAAAGACTCATCTTCCTGAGTTCAAATCTGGCCTCAGATATTTACTAGCTATATGACCCTGGGCAAGTCACTTAATCCTATTTGCCTCAGTTTCCTCATCTGTAAAATGAGCTGGAGAATGAAATAACAAACCACACCACTATCTTTGCCAAGAAAACCCCAAATGGAATCACAAAGAATCTGACCTAACTGAAATGACCAAACAACAAAAAACAATAACAAAAAAAAAAAAACAAAAAAGAATAGCACTTACTGTGTCAAAACATTAATGAATCTACCAGACTTATGGTTACTAATCATGGCATAATGAATATTCCTGAACTCAGGAAGATAGATTAGGGTTCGAATCTCACCTTCTTGTACTTAATTAATTGTTCTTCAGCAAATCACATAACTTACGTTTTGAGGTACAATGGACAGAAAGTTGGATTTGGAATCAGAAGAGTTAGCTTAACCGGTGTGACCTTGCACAAGTTAGTCTCTTAATGTCTTTGGACCTCAGTCTTTTCCTTTGTAAAATGAGATGGTTGGACCAATACTGCTGAGGTCCTTTCCAGTTTGATATCTGTGAGCATAGTTTTTGAGCCTCAGTTTCCCCACATGTGAAATGGAGATAATTGCTATAGCACCTGCCTGACAGGGTTATTGTGAGGCTCCCATGAGATCATGTCTATAAAGCATTTTGTATACTTTAAAGCGCCATCTAGAAAGCAGTCAGGTATCACTTATATTTTCCTTTTTTATTTATATTTTCCTTTTTTACAATTGCATGTAAACATTAGTTATATTTTCTAAAAATTAGCTTCCCATCTTTTGCAGGTAGCTATCCATCTGCTAAATATTACTTGATTCTGAGGAATTAGCATTTGTAAATGGCCTCTGGTTCTCTTTCAAAGTTTGAATATCAGTTTACTCAAGGGAAATAGTAATCCTTTAGAATAACTTAGATAGGGACTATCATTAATTCTGCTCTTTTTGTCCTTCAAATATTTTTCACACAACACTAGGCTTTTAAAATGTCATTTTGGTCCGTACATTGTACATTTGTCCCAATCCATCCTTTCATTCTTGCTTCCTATTTCTTATAAATCTGTACAAAAAAAATCTCTATTTCCTTTTTCAGAATTGTCAAGGTTGCCCATGGCTTACAACATTCCTGTTGTCCAGACCAGATTAAAATGTAATTGAGAAATGTTTAGCAAAATAAAAATACAGTAAAACATAGATGACATTAATAAGACATTTTCTAAGTCGATATGCAGCCCGCAGGGATTCTGCTTATGTAATGGGTTAGTGGCCCCCGTTTCTATTTGAACTTCATACCACTACTCTAATTTTTTAACTCATCTCAGCAACTTCTATGGTAGACATTGCCAGTCCTTCCTCCACCTACAGCTGCGAAATGATCATCTTAAACCACATTTCTGACCATGGGCATTCTCCTCCACAGTCAATTTCAATGACTTTCTATTACCTTTAGGATTCATTTCACATGGAAAAGCATCTGCAAACTCTTCTACTTATTACATTTTATTCCCTACCATACCATACTCCATCCAGACTGGTCTTCTTGCTGTTCTCTGAGTAAAGCCTCTTTCTCCTACCTCCACCTTTGGAATGCTTTCCCTCTTCAACTCTATTTCTTGGAATCCCTAGTCCCCTACAAAGAACACATGACTTAAATTTCAATTATTTTTCAGTCACATTCCAACTCTTCACTTGGGGTTTTCTTGGTAAAGATACAAAGTCATTTATTTCTTCACCTCATTTTACAGGTAAGAAAACTGAGGTAAACAGGGTTTAGTGTCTTGCCAACGGTCACCCAGCTACTAAGTGTCTGAGGCCAGAATTGAACTTGGGACATGGCTTAAATGCTACCTTCGAAAAAGCAACCTTACTTCATTCCCTTAGATAATATATCTCAAAATTCCCAAGAAATCACTTTGTATTTCTTTCATATATCTTATTTTGTATTTATTTATGCATTGATTTTGTATTTACTTATTTGTAAACTTGTTATTCTTTATTTCCCATTATTGTTCCATTAATCTACCACAGGGTGCCCACCTAATAATCTAAGAAATTTTTATTTCTATCTGTGGACCTCAAATGTATACCAGTGGAGGGAGCACATAACCTTTTCATTGGTTATCCTGTGGTTTCTCTATGGGAATAGCATATCCTTTTTTTTCCAGGTCATATGTGTATTCTCAGTATATTCTTTTAATATTTATATAATATTCCATAATCATAAAAAATTTCATCACTGACACACATGGGCTCTTTGACCCTAGACAGTCACTTTACCAAGTCCTCAGTGCCCAAGACAACTCTTTAGGATTATAAATTACATATTAGTGATACATCTTGATTAGTTTCTTCTTTACACTGGGAAATTTGCTGCCATGTATTTAATTTACACCACAGACCTGGAATAATAATAGCTTATATAAACTATTTGGTTATAAAAAGTTCTCCTCACATCACTGTGAGGTCAATAGTAAAAAATATTATTATTTCCATTTTATAGATAGTAAAACTGAGTTTCATGTGTGATTGCACCTCTAAGTCTCACCCATTAAAGATCAAAGTCAGGATATAAATAAACCCAGGTCTTTTGTTTCTGTTTTATTTCATCATAAGAAAATTAATTAAATAAAAGTAATTGAAAAGAGAAGACAGTAGGATAAATAAAAACTATAGTAACTGAACCACTTAGAAGATTTCAGTGTATTTCCCCTGGCTAGCCTTTTCTGTCAAGTTCCTTTCCCCAGAAGATTTTGATATTCAGAAGAAATGTTTATTATTAATACTTTTCTTATAACTGAGGCCTATCTATTCTATATTAAGAACTACCATATGACCAGGGCTTTACTTTAGAAAGAAATTACTTCTAATAATTTAATTTTGAAAACCCTAATTAGTGTTACCTGCCATTATGTCATTTCCATGGTTAGATCATAATAACTGCAAAATATTTGTTGAATTAACAACAGGTGAGCAGAAGGCATATGTGTTCATGGTTGGTATAGTTTTATGTGTGTTAAAATCATATTAATTGAGAACCTGCAAATCCAGAATTTCTGAAGACTTATACAAGAACTGGCCTGAAATTTACCTTTGCAATATGAATTGTTTGCCATGCAAATTAATCTTGTAAATAAAATTTCTGAGAAAATGTTTGAACTACTTAAGGAAATAAACTCTTCAAATCATCCAAAAGTACTTCAGAAGCACTCATTTACATGTAAACAATCGATATGCTAATTATAAATCACACAGTTTCCTCTACTAGGCCGCACTTCATTAGGCTAATTCTAGTGGTGGGAGGTGAACAATGACCATTATAGGCCAAAATATGATGGATCCCAGAATGGGCACTAGAAAGGAGAAAATGTGACTCTAAGCCAAGCAGGAAATGATTGTCTCTAATGGATATTAACATAAGCACGGAGACCAGCTGGGTACTATGGGAATGACATAAACAGATTTTCTAAGAAGGAAAGGTGGGAGAAAAAGGTATATTAAAATAACTAAGATATGGAAAATAGAAGATGCCTAAGGTCCTCATTAAATCTAATAATAATTGCTCTCATTTGCATAGCATTTTAAGATTTAGAAAGGCTTCACTTGTAGTGAAGGTAGAACCTGCAAATATTTCTTATGCCAATTTTAGCGATGGGGAAATTGAGTCTCAGAGCACTTATATTGCTTGCTGGTTGTCATACAGCTAATAAATATCAATGCCAATATTGAGATTCAGGTCTCTTGATTGATTTCGCATCCAAAAATCTTTCTACTATAGTAATACTCAAAAAAAATAGTGATGTAGAAAGAAAATTTCATGAGGCTATCTCTAGCATCATATTGTACAAAAGATATCCTAACAAGTTGACTGGTATAAATATTTGATTCTAGTTAAGAGAGAGATAAAGGGAGGGGGACAGACAAAGGTAGAGAAAGGGAAGGAGGGAAGAGGGGGTGGTGGGGCTGTCAGATAAGGAGAGGGGAAAGAGAAAAAAATGAATGACATTTGGGTAACTCTAGATGGTGAAATTATTCTTTAATATTGTCCAATTTCCTTAACTTTGAGTCAGCAGATTCAACAAGTAATCTTACCTTATTTTATTTAGTAAGCTGGTTCCCTTCCTGGAAGAGAAGACATTGGCACAGTTTTTATAGAACTTGTAGTTGTATTTCTCCTTTTTAAATAAATGCATGAATTGGCTTTCTTGTAGAAATTGGATAGCAGGGCGCCAATGGCCCTCAATAAACAAAACTCTGTGGGGCTGAGAACTCAGACTTTAAACTCATTATAAATAACACAAACTGCTTAGGTCCAGGTACCATCCTATGTTTTTTTTATGTAGGTTACTCCATTTGTCTGAAACTAATAAAACCTGCATATGTTTTGTAAATCAATCAGTAATTATCTACCATGATGAGCACTGTTGTAAATATTGGAAATGCAAAGACAAAAGTAGCACAGTTCCTGCTATCAAACAGTTGAGATTTGAACAGAGAAATGACAAATGCATATATAATTGTATAAAGAATATCTAAACAAGGAGCATAAGGTGGTTTTGGGAAGGAGGGCATGAACATCTTAGGAAGAGAGGCAGAGATTGGGACAAGCTACACATGGTACTTAACCTGAGTCACAGTTATTGATTTCAAGAGATAGAGATGAGGAGGAAGAGCCATGCCTATGTCTTCCCCATCCTGAAAAAAAACAAAAACCTTAACCTGAGCCTACCATCCCTGTGAGCTGTTGTCCTGTATCTCTCCTGCCCTCTGTAACTAAACCTCTCAAAAAACTCATCTTCTGTAGGTGCCTCAAATTTCACTCCTCTCAAATGTTCTTCTTAACCACTTACATTACTACTTCCAACCTTATCATTTCACCAAAACTGCCCTTTCCAAAGTTATTAATGATCATTGCCAAATTCAATGTTGTTTTCTCAGTCCTCGTTCTCCTTGACCTCTCCATAATCTTTGACACTGTTGATCACTCTCCTCATTGATGCTGTCTTCTCTCTCAATTTTTGGACACCCCTCTCCCCTGGTTTTCCTTCTACCTATCTGCTCTCTATCTCCTTTTCTGGATCTTCTTCCATGTCATGCCCTCTAAATGCAGGTATTCCTCAAGTTTGGTCCTGGGCCCTCTTCTCTTCTCTCTCTATACTATTTCACTTGGTAATTTCATTGACTCCTGTGGCTTTAATTACTGTCTCTAGGCTAATGATTCTCAAATCTGTTTTTCCTGTCCCAGTCCCTCTGTTGACCTCCAAGGTTGCATCTCCAACTACCTTTTAGATATCTAGAACTGCAAGTCCAAATACATCATAACCTTAATATGTCCAAGACATAATGTATTATCTTTCTGCCTAAATTCTCTCCTCCTCCCACCTTCCCAATTACTGTGGATGGTAGTACCATCCTCCCAGTCCCTTAAGCTCACATCCTAGAACTCGTCCTTGACTCCTCACTATCTTTCATCGACCATACCTAAGCTCTTACCAACTCCTGTTGATTTCACCTTTGCAACAGTACACCCCCCGTTCTTTCTCTGACACTATCTCTACTCTGGTAGGGGGTACTCACCTCCTCATACCTGGACTCTTACAATAGTGGATGGGGTTCTGCTAAACTTCAAGTCTCTCTCTACTCCAGTACATCTTTCATTCAGCTAATAAAGCACAAGTCTGACCATGTCACCCCAACTATTCAGTATACTTCAGTGGCTTCCTATTGTCTCCAGGAAAAAATACAAAAGGCTCCATTTGACATTCAGAGTTGATCATCATCTATCCCCTCTGACCCTTCCAGTATTCTTACACCCTTCCCTCCAACATGTAATCGTGATCCAGTGACATTGGCCCTTCTGGCTCTTCCACAAACAAGAATTTTGGAGGTTAGAACTTAGAATACTCCCCTCAATACTCCATATCTCTGCTTCTGGCATTTGCTCTAGCTGTCCTCAGGTCTGGAATGTTCTCCCTCATCTGCTTTGCTTACTGACCTCCCTGATTTCCTTTAAGTCTCCACTAAAATCCCTTCTACAGGAAGCCTTCCCCAACTCCTCTTAATTCCAGTGATTTCCCTTTTTTAAAAATATTCCATATGTATCCTATATATAGTTTGCTTTGTAAATATCTATTTGCATTTTGTCATCCCTATTGCATTTTAAGCTCCTTGATGGTGGGGGCTATCTTTTGACTATTCTTGTATCCTCAGTGCTTGGCAGAGTTCCTGGCATATAGTAGGCAATTTAAATGTTTATTTATTGATTGCTTGAAATAGTACAAAGTTATAGAAGTAGGAGATGTAGCATCCTATATGCAGAATAGTGAGTAGGTCCATGTGAAGAGAGGAGAAAGAAGTCTGGAAAGATAGGAAGGGACCAGGTTGTGACAAACTTTAAATACCAGAGAAATTAATATTTGAATTGAAAATTAATAGGGAGTCAGTGGAGTTTTGAGTAAGGAGTTGGGGGGAGGGCATTGCTTTTGACACAATCCAATCTGCATTTTAGAAAAAATACTCTGGCTACTGTGTGGAAAATGAGTTGAAGTGGGAAGAGATAAAGTAGAGAGACCAAGAAGGAGTCTATTACAGTAGTACAGGAGAGAGATGATAAGACCCTGAACTACTGTAGAGGTTGTTTGAGGGAAAAGAATGGAATGTATGGGGAAGATGTCTTGGAAATAAAAATTACAAGACTTGGAAATGGATTAGATATATAGGGAAAGCAAGAGTAAAGAGATGAGGATGGCATGGAGGCTGAAACGAGTTATTGGAAGAATAGTGATGCCTTCAACTGTATATATTTATATTTACATATATGTGTTGTGTATATACACATATAACACATGTGTCTATGTATATGTCTACATATAGGTGTGCATGTATACCAAAATATACATGTATGTGTATGTGTGTGCATATGCATAGATACATATATGTGCATGTGTATATGAACCTATAAATTAATTTGGAGGAAAGGATAAGGAGTTCCATTTTGGCCATAATGAGTTTGTGTTGCCTTTGGGACCATAATTCAGAATTTTCAAGCTGAACCTTCCTTTGCTTATTTGAATTAATGATGTTTTATAGCACTTAATTTTAAGTCTAAGTTCAGTGCCTGTGTACAAGCTTAATATGATTGGTGTTTTCCTATGTTTATGCTTTAGGTCCTGAAGGACTTGGCTTCACTGTGGTTACCAGGGATTCCTCAATACATGGGCCTGGTCCAATTTTTGTGAAAAATATTTTACCCAAAGGAGCAGCAGTGAAAGATGGCCGCCTACAATCAGGGGACAGAATTTTGGAGGTTAGAACTTAGAATACTCCCCTCAATGAAAATAAAATTTTTGTCCTTTGACTTTGAAAATATTTTACAGTAGTATAGATCCAAAGATAAAATTTGAAAATGAAACAAAAAATAATCATTTGAAAATTTTAATAAGAAGCTACTGGCCAATCCAATTTTGAAAGGTAAATAGTATGATACAAATAGTCCTAGAACATTTTTTCCCTCTCCAAAGTTCTTCTGTCCCATTAATGTCTACTTAAAACTAGGATAGTTCAAACTGAGGCCAAATCAGGGGTTTGGGGTCACTCTGGAGTACATCCAGTCACATGACAAACTTCAAGGTCATAGGATCCAAATCCCTAGCTCAAGAATCACCTGGCTTCTCTCAAGTAGGAATAAGCTAAAACTGGGTAATATTCCCTTAATCTGATCTGTGTTGGAAGTGATACCCTTGAGTACAAACCACATAACCCGGGCTAGATGGGGAATGGAATAGCAGCAGAAATTGTGGACAAAATTGCTGGCTGCTACCAGACTTATTTTTAGCCACCTGTGGTTGGTCATCATACCTTTTAGGAAAGAAAACCCCCCTTTCCTGACCAGTTTTGGTAAATGAAAGGTGTTCCTACAACCTCCTCTACAAAGGCAAAGCAGAAGAGAGAATTCAGAGCAAGCTTCAGATAGGAGCCCAATTAGCTTCTCCATTAGCAAATACTGGTCCACTGACTCTAAATCTGAAAAAGCCTTAATAATGCCTGTTCAAAGAAATTTATTAGTTTAGTTAAGCAAATATTTGTTAAGCCTTTTTCATTTTGCTAGGTGCTGTGGGTATAAAGGTAAAAAAATAACCCAATCCCTACCCTCAAATAACTCACAGTCTAGTAGAGCATTAATATAAAGACATATGCATGAGTAACTATAATGCCCAGATTCATGATAAAAGTGAATAGAAGATGTCAAAAAAATAAATAAATGAGAGATTGGGGAGGTAACGATGGCCTCCACCTAAGAGAAATAATTTAGATTTTATGGAAACAATAGCCCCTGAGTAGGGTATCACTAGCCAGCATGTAGAGCAAATCCATTCTAGAGATGGATGACTATTCTTTTTAACATTATAGTAACTCATGTATGCTCACTGCCATAATTACATAAGAAAATGCCAGAGAGGCATTTGAAATCTGCTTCCCACTTGTTGGAGGACCATACTTTGGTAGTATGGTAGTTTGATTTGTTTTCTATAATGACATATCTCATAACAATGCATTTTGCAAAATCTGTTTCTAGCTGATTCATTTGTAATTTGGCCTTCTTTGCAAGCTCAATACATATCAGTGTTTTGTTGCTTTTACTCAAAGAGTATCTAGAAGTAGAATGGGGTGGAGGGAAGGTACTTTTTGTAAAGAGGTTTTTTTTTTGCCTGGGTCTGTGAACTTGTTTAAAAAAAATTAGTTGTATTTCAATATAACTTGTTTCCTTAGTAATCTCATATGTTTTATTTTATGCATTTAAACACATTATTCTGAAAAGGGTTCCCTAGGCTTCATCAGATTTCAGGAGAGGGCCATCACACAGACAAAAGATTAAGTACCCCTGATCTAGGAGGTGACTAGTATTTTAATAGCTGCTCTTCATCTAACTGCATTCATTCATTAGGTGAATGGCAGAGATATTACTGGCCGGACTCAGGAAGAGCTTGTAGCCATGCTGAGAAGTACTAAACAAGGAGAGACTGCATCTCTTGTCATTGCTCGTCAAGAAGAAAGCTTCCTGCCCCGAGAACTGGTAAGATTCATACTCCGGCCTACTGACACATGAAAAGATATGAAAGGCTTCGTTGAATTCCCACTGATTGAGAAATAAAGAAAAGATCATAAGGTTTTCTATCATAACAATTTGGAGAGGAAGTCAGTAGTGAAGGGCACGGTCACAGGACTTAGTGTCTCTGAGTTTATTTATGAGATTTATCAGAACTTTAAAAATAAGATAAAAGAGGGCTGCTTACCAAATTTTCAGATGATACAAATGTGGGAGAGTTAGATCATAATACATTGGATGACACCAAAAGACTTCACTAGACTACAGCAATGGGCAAAACCAAAAACCCAAAATTTAACAAGGCTAAATACAGAATTAACTTCAGGGTTCAAATGACCAATCATATAAGCAGAAGAGTAGCCTTGAAAGTAGTTTATGGAAAGACCTAAAGGTTTTAGCTGACCACAAACTTTTTTTAAGCCAATAGTATGAGAGACAAGTGTTAAGAACTAAAGCAGAATTTAGTTGCATTAACAAAAGTATGGTGTATATCTCAAGGGAGAAAGAAAATTATCTCTTCCAACCCCACATTGGACAGCTACTCTCTCAACTTTATGAGGATTCCTGTTAAACTAGAAAATGTCTAGATGAACACTAGCATGATAATGAGGTAGATTTCTGGAAACTGTCATATGATGATACTGAAGATGCCTAGTCCATAAAAAAGAAGAATTGGAAACTTGATAATTGACTTTTAATATATGAAAAGTTATCATGGATAAGAGGAAAAAGACCTAAAACTTTTCACTGGTCCAGATGCCAGAACTAGGACCAGTGGGTAGAACTGATAGGTAGCCAGATTTTGACTCAGTCTTAGAAAACTCGCTGACTAATAGACCTTTCAACAGTCTTGTGCTACCCACACCTGAAAATGTTCACACTGGAACTACATCACCATTGAACAAATGTATTGTAGAAAGGATGAGACGAGATTACTTCCAACATCATGATCCTATGATTGATACATATGTATATGTGTGTGTGGATCATCAGTGTGCATATAAGCATATATATGATACATATGTATATAATTTTATGCATCTTAATTTTTTATAGAATTTTATTTCTCTCACAAGTGACATCATAGGTGTAGCTTACCTTATGAATATATAAAAATACCTTACCAATGAATATATCAAATTAATTATGCAAAGACATTTTCCATCCTTTTTTGTAGTTTCCCATAAAATATTGAGGATTTATATAATTTTACTCTAAAGCAAATAGATTTAATTGCTAGAAATTCAGAAAAGCACTAACTATCTAACCATATTGTGTGATGAAGATTCTTTATTGCCATCACAAAGATAAGGACTTTGATTTTTCCAAACATTTGATACAGTGAGCCCAGAACCCTTGTTGGCAGAAATATGGAATCCTGTTATTTTTTCTATCTAGAATCTCTTTTCTAAGTGCTAATTTATGAGGACCATAATAACACTTTAATGGAGGTCATGTCTGGCATGCTTCTGAATGGAAACTATACTTTGTTGTGGTAGACATATGTAATTTTATTTGAAAGAGTGTAATAACGAATAGGGCGCTATGGGATAAATCTTAGTGCTTCCCTTAAAAAGAAGAAAAAAGGTATCACTTTGGTCTCTTTACCCTTATCTTGATTGATGTGCACACTTGAGTTTCCAATGAGAGTCTGGCAGGATGAAGGAAGGACAGCACTTCCTCCTTTTGTCTTGTTCCATCTCTTTTGAAGAAAACAAATTGTGTTTATTGTTTTCCTGCTCTAAGTACCGCCCTCTGCCTTTTGCAAAGTGGTTTCATTTTGGTTTTTGGTTGTTGTTGTTGTTGTTGTTGTGTTGTTCCTTTGCTCTATGTGGCATGTTATTGTTTGCAATTCACATGTTGCATATTTTCTGACATTTAAATACCCTTTACTTCCTTGTTATTGCTAACTTCTTGTGAAATCTTAACTTTCGTGACCAAGGGAGTGCTGTCAGCAGTCATACAGGAAGTTCCAGTGTATGTCTGTGTCTCTGATGTGACCTTCCATCATTCCTGAGCCGTTAGCCTCCATTTCCTGGACATTTTCCTGACTCGGGACCTAACTGAAGTATGCTGAGCTAGTACATTTCCTGCTTTAATATTCCCTTCTTACTTTCTCAACCAATCAGTTGAGGACCACACATCATATTTAACTAACCCTATTTCCATTAGAGGAAGATTGCTTGGCAAAATACCTAAGATGAATTAAAAGGTTAGCTGTTTCCAAATACCCTTTTACCCCAAGTGACTTGCCTCAAGTCTAAAGATTGTCATATCCTCCGGCTGGCTGATTTGTGGTGACTCATGCTCAGATAGAGAGCATTTGGGTAGTAGTTTATGGGAGAAGAGTCTCAGTCATGGAATTGTAAGGTGGAACTGATGTGTCTGGTTTCTTCACTTGAAGGGAAAACCTCTCTCCTACTTCATCAGTGGTCTGGTGTAGTCTAGTCTGAGAAGAATATGTCTAGTTCTTTCTTTCTTTGATACCTGTAATTTTTTCACTCGTTTCTGATGGTACAAATCAATCTTTCTCCCTCCGCCTTTTATCTCTATCCCCTTTTATAGTTCCTTGATTTCTTCCCTACCTTTATTTTTATATAAAGCATTTTTCTCTTTCAATTTAAGGGCCTAAATACATAAAGTTTTTGAACTACTTAAAAAGGAAAAACAGATGATTTCTCATATTATTAAGGTGTATGTATGTGTGCAGACATCTGTGCATGAATATGTTTCTATGTGGCTATTCCTTCCTGTTAGTGGGTAGAGAGGAATCCTCTGCCATCCCTTTGTTAACCCCTATTTGCTAATGTTTCATTTTCTAACCTGCTGTCTCATTTAAAATTATCCTAAAAATCACAGCAACCCCTGGTGGGTAAAACGAGCCGTAAAAATTTCAAATGTATTTATAATTTCTCCCTGCCATGCTTGCCTGCTATTAAATTCTGGCCTCTGCAAGACGGATTAACTATATTTTAAGTGAGCAAGTTGCTCCCGCCTGGTGTGATAGAGATCCAAGAGGTACCATATTTGTCATGCTGATTTGACCTTCACTTACGAAGATTGCTTTTGCTTTCAAAGAAAGATGCACAGGTGGTGGCTTCCTTAACAAGGAGAATGCTTTGTGAATTCAGATGCAGCTGCCATGCTTTCTTGGGCCAGTGGACTGCCCTCACAAATCTTAGGTAGCTCAAGAGCCTTCATGTTTTCACCCAGTCTGTTTGTGGTTAACAGAAGAGTCCTGGCAGACATCATAGGTGCCAAAACCTTTTAAAGGCATAAATCATGGAATTATTAGGCATGGGAATTTAGATGAACATTCTTTATCTAATACATTATTTTATTCTTCTTGATTATTTAAATTCAAGTCGTCATCGACATCTGAGTCATGGTTACCCAAGGATAGTCAGGATGAATATTTGGAATATTTTCTTCTTGGTGGCAAATAATATAATATGATATGATATGATATGATATGATATGATATGATATGATATAACATAATATAATATAATAATAACAAAAACTTTTTTATTGTTAAGTACATTAAGTCTATGTTAGGAGCAGTATTTCTACTGTTCCTTTTCCCCAAAGCAAGCAAAAGACATATATAAACAGAACCATTCAAAGGTCACTCTGGACAAGTCACTCAACCTCCATGTACCTCAGGCAACTCTCCAAGTCCTAGACAAATTACAGCCTGCATCAGTGGAGGAAGTTTTTCAAGATGAAGAAATCACAGATCTTTCAGTTACCTTCCATTCTTGATTTCCAGCCCTCCTTCCATGTCTGTTAGAATAGAACTCCTGCTAAACTAGGGCTTAACACAGGACATTGCACATAATAGGCACTTGATAATGTCCTTTCCCCGATCCCTTCAGTCTCCTAGGTTCCATTAGACTAGCCAAGCATGGAGAGCTTCTAACATTGTCCTTTCCCTTTATCTGACCCTGATTGTGTAGCTCTCTTGGGAGTAAGAGTCAGTGGCTGCTACCACAACCTGAATGAGTGGTTATGTCCAATTACAATCCATCCAGTGAGATGGAGGACCAGCACATTTTATCATATCCCTTGCCACTGTATCCTAAGGTCCTTTGGACCTTACCATCCTCCCTGTGAATGTACCCTCTAGAATCCATGATATTGAACCTGACCCTCCAGTATGCTCTGCAGACTCCTGGATCCTGCTGGCCCCACTGCTACTTTAAAGGCTTTTTATCAGCCATCTAGTTGACTTGTCTTCCATGGTTGTCTCTCTCAGTTAGAGTGTGACTTCTTGGAGAACCACAACTTTTTCTTAATTGGTCTCTTCATCTTTTATCATAGTGATTGGTACATAATACACTTAGAAAGGTGTATATGTATGTGTGTGTCTGAAGTGTGATGGGAGAGTTCTTTTAAAAGCACCTTAGACTTTAATAGTGAAGAGGAAGAATTGGAGATGCAGCAGTTACTTTGCTGCTCTAGAGGCCTTCATACCCAACATGGGCCCTTAGAAGATCCTACAGAATGGCACCAGAGTGCCTGGGGTACAGGAACAAGGGCACTTATTTGGAGTCACCTCACTGATAACGTTAGGGAAAAAAAAAAACATGAAGGGTGTTGGATTCAGTGCCTTGCAAAAAGCCTGGCTTTTTGCAGTCCAGCATACTGCATGTCCTGTCATCTCCCTCCCTACCACCACCATCCCACTCAATAAACTACAGTGGCTCCCTTGTGCCTCCATGAAATTTAGAGTTCATAGACCTGGGTTTGAATTCCTGTTTGCTATATGGTATTGGATAAGAAATTTTACTTCTCTGGGTCTGAGATTCCTCATTGAGGAAAATGAAGTGATTGGACCATTTGATCTCCAAAGTCCTTTCAAGTTCTGTGATTTCAATACACAACAGAGATGTAGATCTCTGATAACAATTATTCCTGACTATGGAAGTTCAAGATAGTGATGATGTGTGTATAATTTTTCAGTTTAAACCATGCTAAGGTAATCACTGTGAAAACATTTAGACAGGCAAGTCACATAGTATCCATATACTAATAACAATAACATATTTAAAAATTGCAGAGCACTTCCTACATTTAACTCTGCCTGATGGGCAACCTGAAAATGAGAGACCTTAAAAGTGTGGTCCCTGGTCACACAGCTAGTAAGTGGTATAGCCAAGATCTGATCCTAGGTCTCTGACTCTAACTCAATCTCATTCTCCTAAAAATCACTCAGCTTCTTGTAAGACAATGTAAAATTGATGGCTAATGGCTATATGCTGTTTGCACTTAAATATTTTTGGATTTGAAGACATTGAAGATTTTCAAGTTATGGCACCAGTAATTTGGTAGAATAGAAATGATACTGCAAACAATGTCAGATTTATTAGACAAGACATAGGTATGCTGGGTGGAATAGAATAGCTATTCCAATTCCAGTTGAATTCAGTTAAAGTTTAGGACTAAATTTTTGAATGACTGTTTTGTTTTCCTGTGCACATTTCAACTTTGATGTGGAAAATATTCTGTGAAAATTTCAGGCACAATTGAGTTGTGCCTCTTTTGGCCAGTTGCCCCCTTTTTTGGCAAGGGGCCAGTTCTGAACACAATTGAGTTACACAACTCAATTACACCTGATTCATTTAGGCAAACTCAATTGTACTTGACTTTTTGAAGGCACAATTCAATTGTGCTTTGAAATTTCCACACTCAATTTGATTGTGCTCAAAATTTGCCATATGCAGGCCTGTAGCTTGTAGATTCGAACACATGCCAAAGGGAGGCTTAGTGGAAAGGCTGTGAAGTTTTGGCTAGAAGGGCTGTAGTCCCCCTCTTTTGCCTCTGAAAATATTTCTTGGCTTATTTTCCCTTTCCCACTTGCATAAGATAAATGTTTCTTGAATAATAATCCTTGAATTAATGAATATTAGGTGACTTCCTTAAAAGAGATATCCTTAAGTGGGCCATCTTTGCAATCATCCCCACCTCCAAGGGAACATTGACTAGGTCAAGAATGTCAAAGCACGTAGGGAAGATTTTATTCTTAGGTATCAAAAAACACCTGTGGGTGCTAATGCTCAACAATTTATTTTTGAAAAGTGGGGAAAAAACAAGGCAAAGATAAGATAATCTACTAAATATATATATTTTAAAAATTTGTCAAATGGAAACATTGAGAAACAGTCTTTTAGCTCATTGTCCTAATCATCAAAGACCTTTATTTGGGTTTATTTATTCATTCAGAGCATTTATGAGGTGCTGCTTCTCTCCCATGCCTCCATGACAGTGCCTTATTCACCTATTCCCCTTTTCATGCATTTTCTCCCCCCATTGCAATGGAAATTCCTTTAGAATAGGTACCATAAAAAAAAGAATAGGTACCATATTTCTTTTTGCTTGTGTTCATTCTCCATGTTTAGCAAAGTGCCTAGGTCTTATAAATGTTTCATAATTGCTTGTTGACTTGACTTGATGTATAGACACTGTTCTGGACATTGAAGAGAGTCCCTCCCTGCCCTCAAGGAGCTTATATTTTACTGAAGAGAAACCACATATGTAGAGAAAATTAAATTTTAAATGCATACAAGGTATTTTCTGGGAGGAGGGCAATAGCAGTTGGGGCAGTCAGGATCAGCTTCTAATGGGAAGGGGCATTTGAGCATGGCTTTGAAGAACACTTGGGATTCTGTGAGAAGAAATAGAGAAGGGAATATCTTCCAAGTATGGAAGTCTATCCAGTGGCATGGAGACAGGAGTGAGGAACAGCAATATGATTTACTAATGGAATAATTCTGCATTTTCATCTGAGCTTTTGCCCTTGCTAGTTTTCTTTTGATCTTTGGTAAAGTCACAAAAAACTCTTAGAGCTTAAGTTTTCTTCTCTGTAAAATGAAAATGCTAACATTTGCAATGCCTGCCTAGCAGATCAAATGAAGCAAAGCCTACAAAGTGCTTTGTGACTTCTGCAACCACTGAAGAACTGCCTACTTATATCTATGGAATGCTTTATAATAACGAAGAGCCCTGTGACTATGTGCTGTTATTATTTAAATAGCCAAGTCATAGAAAATAAGTCCATAATGTTAACTTACTGTTTAGCTCTCTTAGAAATACTTAAACTTGGAAGGATATAATTGCTACAGTCAACACAACTTTTTTTTTTTAATATAGAACTGATAGACGTTCTGTTATAGCATTATTAAAAGAAGTGAAAGGAGTTCTTGCTACCTTACTTAATGGTATAGCTTTTAAGTACAACTGTGTTAACTTTACTGAAATCTTCTCTGTAGTGTGATAGTGACCATAGGTTCTTTAAAGACCTTGCACAGAATTCAGACTCTCACCAATTCTACCAAAATGCCCAGTGATGATACTATAATGGACTACCCATAGACCAAAGTCTGACCTCATACAGGTTAGAGCATGGGTTCATGGGTGTGTGTGTGTGTGTGTGTGTGTGTGTGTGTGTGTGTGTGTGTGTGTTTATGTGTGTGTTGGACCTCTCTGGTAATCTGGTGAACCCTATGGACATCTTCCAAGAATAATGATTTTCAGTACATAAAATAGAATACATAGGATGACAAGGGCGACCAGTTATACTAAAATATAATTTTTTTAAAAAAATATAAGTTCATGGGCTCCCCAAAGTTTATCATGGCTACCAGATTAAGGACCCGTAGGTTTATAGAGAGACTTCCCTTAGAAATGATGACATTTCTTGTCTCTTTAAAACAGTTTCAAGCCTGTGGACTCTTAGAGGGATGAGTACCTGCACCAGGAAAACCATGGCCCCTCAAGCATTGATAGTGTTAAAAATGCTCCTGATGACCATAGGACTAGTTCTGGTGGCAATGACTGGGGATTTTAAGGAGAAGTCAACGTTATTGCAATATTTCGGGGATTTGAGTATGGTCATATAATCTTTTTTAAAGATAATACCTTAAATTCATAAGATTAGATCCACTTTTGTACCATAAGATGCAAGTTTTGTTCATGGTCACTGATGCCATTATTTGCACTCCTAGAGTGCTAAGAAACAAAAGACTTTGTGAATTTATGTGTTTAAGTAGATCATAAAAGTAGCATCATGACCAACCACAGACTATATCCTCCTTATTATCCAGTTAGCCAAATGTTACCAGTAATTCATGCCAGCTGTTGACATGGAGCAGCTGGATAAGGAGTTGGTTACAAAACTCAAGGGATGACCTTGATTTGCTTAATTACCTCTAGACTAAAGGCTGGCCTGTGATCAGTGCATTTGTAAAGGTGCATTTGGTGTAAGATAAGGAAATGTGTTCATTTTCTAAAGGATGTTTAAAGATTAGGAAAAATAACTGGCTTAACTGATTGTGGCTGGCTTTTCCAGCTGTTATCAAAGTAAATACAGCACATGGGAAGCTGCCACTATGGCCCATTTCATTTTGAAAATCTACTTAGAGGCTTGATCATGTTTCATCTGCCTGTTTTGCAAGGAAAAAAATGTGTGATCTTTATCATTAAAAGAAATCAGCTTGAAGATCATTTCTTTTTTCCTTCAAGTTGATGAAATAAGAGTAGCCACTTAAATAGCAATCTGTTGCCACTTAACTCCTCCCATGCCGGGTCCCCATAGATTCTCTGGGCAATGGCTTTTAAATATGTTCTCGTTATTTTTAATGAGTGCATAGAGCATCGGATGCATAATGCAGAGTTAGATGAGCACCCTTTCACTGAACTTGTCACAAATAATAAAATGTGAACGGCTTAAGAGGCATTTTTCTCTAAGATTTGGCAATTATTTAACACAAGACGCTAAAGTGCTACTACAGCGGAATTCATTTTTAAATGGCCAGCTCTCGGTTATCAATTCTTGTTCTTGTCTTCATTTGCCTGGATCCCGTGTGCAGTCTTAGATCTCTCTCCCCCATGTTCTTCCCATGAAAGAGTATCTTAACTCGCAAATAATAAAAAGAACTGAGATCTTTTTAATGTGGTGGTGTTTTAATGTCCTTTAAATCTGTACATGATGTCAGATTCTTCTAAGATGGACATGTTCAATTATGTTTTCAGTGTCATGTACTGAGTTATATGAAGGACTGTTATCACTTAGTCATTCCTTAATTAATTCTGTGTATTTCTTATCAGGAGGGAAGAGGGCTGTTTACTCGTTAGAAATGTGGCTCTAAGCTTCTTTCCCCCCCCCCCCCCGACTTCCTCAAAGCATAGGTATCACCATATATAAAATAGATTTACTCCTGAGGACTGGATACAAAGCAGTTTCTATATGTCAAACTTCTCACTGGTCATTCATCTTAAAATTGGAGATCTGCTGTTATGTGAGAAAAGTGTTTTGTCTTCAAGAATAGCCAACCGACAAAGAATTAGAAACTGAATCAAAGAATAAGAAACTGAGGTGATAACCAGGGAATGTCTGATCAAGTATATGAATATGATAGATGAATGTGATGGAATACTATGCTATGAGAAATTATAAAGGGGATGGTTTCAGAGAAACCTGGAAAGCCTTTTATGGAGTGATGTTACAAGTGAAGTGACCAAGATCAGAATTTATACAATAACAAAAATTTGGTGAAGATACTTGGGAGACTTACTAACTCCAATCAACATAATGACCAAACATAATTCCAAAGGACTCATGTGGAAGCATGTCATCTGCCTCTAGAAAGAAAAAATGCTAAAAGGAGACTGAAGCATATTATTTTTTCTTTCTTTTCTTGGACATGACTAAAGTGGGAATTTGTTTTGCATGAGTATACATATTTTAATGGGTTTTCTTTTTCTTGTTTTCTCAATGAATGGAAGATGAGGAAGGAAAAGGAAGAGAACTCAGCCAAAAATAAAGTAAAATTTAATTTAGAAAAAAGAATAGGTAACCACCTTAGCCCTATTTATTAATTCAGGGAATATTGAATTTCTGCATGGCTAAGGGGTTTCTAGGTAAGCTTACAAATAAAACTACAGCCATAGCTGAGTAGGAATTTATTTTTACCCTGACTTGTTGCATTTTGGGGGAAACCCCTGTTATTAGAAATGTTTTCCCTATATTAAGCCTAAATTTTAGGCAAGTCAACCTACCTGCAGCAGCAGAGGGAAAGAGAGAAGGAGGTTGGGAAGCAGAGAGAGAGAGAGAGAGAGAGAGAGAGAGAGAGAGAGAGAGATCTGCTCAAGGTAACGCAAACCACTGTCATCATTTCACCTATCACTTCCCCTCAGATCATGATGGAGATAGCTCAGCATCCTAACCCCAAGAACCCTAGGAATAGGAGGGCCTCCCAAAACACCTCCTTTAACAGCCCTGATCTATTTCTTGCCACTAAAGGTCTTGCCATTTTCAAATGATTCAACATCAGAAATTGTTATGGGCTTATCATTGGATATGACACTAAAGAAGGTGATTGTCATCTGTTTTGCCACTGTACCCTATGACATAGGGCCTTCTTACATGATGTGTAGCTGAAATCTTCTATGTATGTTGTTACCTCCAATTGGAATGTGGATTCTTTGAGGGCAGGGACTGTCTTGCTTTTTCACTTTGTATCTCTTGCACTTTGAATGGTGCTTTACATATAGCAAGTTCTTAATAAATGTTATTTAATTAATTAATTCATTTTTTAATAATGTTAAATAGCAAAAGGCCAATCTTTGAGGCCCCCTTTCTGCCTAGCTGACATTGAACCAGAAACAACTGCTATTTGAATCTAGCTATTCATCTACCAAATTGTATTATCTAGTCCTCATTTCTGCAACTTGAGGTGCTTACATTCTACTGGGAGAAACAGCACATAAGCAGGGGGAAGAAATCTGGTTCTGGAGTCAGAGGACCTGGATTCAAATTCTCCCTTATACTAACCACTTTTGTGATCTTAAGCAAGTCATGTAACCTCAGTTTCTCTAAGTGTAAAATAAAAAGGTTATACTAGATGACCTCTGACACCCCTTCCAGTTCTATATCTATGATTCTATAAGACATTCTATCAAACCTAGGAAAACTATAGCTACAACAGTCATTTATAACTGTTTAATAACCATATCACAAGAAGGAAAGAAAGTCTGGGACTGATATGTACGTGATGGGTCAAGTAATCAATACTTCCTTTTTCTAGCTGTTCACTAATATCTTTGGTGATCCATTCTTGAATTTCTCAAGGAATAAAGTCAAAGAGACTATCCTATAGTTTGTAGACCCTCTTCCATTTTTTGAAAATTAAAGCATTTGCTCTTCTCCAGTTATGCATACCCCACCTTTTTTTTTCAGTCTTTCAGAAATCACCGACTGTGGTCAAGCAATCTTGTCTTCCATTTCTTTCAGTATCTAAAAATATAGCTTACCCTGATCAGATGAATTGTATTTTTCTAGGACTATGTAAATAATTACTCTCCTTACATGCTTTAAGTATCAGCTCCCTGCTGGCCTTTTTTATTTTGTCATTTCTTTTTTTTTAAATAAATGCTTTATTAACTTCTGTTTTACATCATTCATTTCCACCAGATTTTGAGTTACAATCATTTCCCCCCATTATTCCCCTACCCAACCTCCCAGAATAGTAATCCCACAAGATATCACTTCCTCCAATCTGCTCTCTCCCATACCTTCTCCCATACCCCCATCGAATTTTCCATTAGAGGAAGGTGAGTCTTTGCATCCCAATGCCTGCACATCTTATCTCCCTATTACAAGCAAAAGAGTATTAATAACAGTATTTATATATATTTGAAACATTTAATGTTAAGACCTCGAATTTCAGATCTATTTCCTTCCTCCCTTGTCACCCATTCCCTCTGGGGAGATAGGTAATTCAGTATATGTTGTACATGTCTAGCTATGCAAAACATTATCATAGTAGATATATTGTACAAGGCTGCTTATAATTCCCTCCCACTCATCCCACCCCCCACCTGGTCCATTCCCTACATGATCCTGTCCCTCTTCTATAGTGGGTACTTCCAACCTCCCTCCCCCCAAGGATGCCCTCCCATCCATCATCCCTCCTCTCATCCCCCTTCCCCCTATCCTGCTGCAGGTTGAGATATCCCATTTAGTATGTATGTCATTTTCTCCCTGAACCAAATTCAATGTGAATGTGGTTTTGCCTTTTTAGCCTTCCTTATTCTCCCCCTCCTTTGCAACCACTTCCCCTACATGAGATAGTTTACCCTACCATGTCTCTCCCCATCTCCTCTTGCCACTTTCCTCTCTCACCTCATAATTTCATCCCTTGAGTATTCTCCCTTCCCAACAAATTCAACCTATGCCCTCTATCCATATATAACTGTAACCATATATACACACATTCACATATGTATTCATATGACCACACCCCCTTCTTCCATTATTTTCATAGTGAGAAAGATATCATCAGTCACAGATATTGCTTTTCCATATAGGAATGTAAATAGTTCAACTTTGATAAGTTCATTTTGATTTCTTTTCCCTGATTACCTTCTCAGGCATCTCTTGCTTCTTGTGTCTGGATGTCAAATTTTCTATTCAGTTCTGGTTTTTTCCTCAAGAATGCTTGAAAGTCCTCTATTCCACTGAATGACCATATTTTCCCCTGAAACAAAATACTCAGTTTTGCTGGGTAGGTGACCCTTGGGTTCATTCCCAGTTCTTTTGCCCTCTGGAATATCATATTCCATGCCCTTCGATCCTCAGTGTAGAAGCTGCCAGGTCCTGGGCTATTCTGATTGTGTTTCCACAATATTGAAATTGTTTCTTCCTGGCTGCTTGGAGTATTTTCTCCTTGATCTGGGGATTCTGGAACCTGGCTATAATATTCCTGGGAGTTTTCTTTTTGGGATCTTTTTCAGGAGGTGATCGGTGGATTCTTTCAACCTCTATTTTGCCCTCTGGATCTAAAACATCAGGGCAGTTTTCCTTGAGAATTTCTTGAAGGGTGATTTCTAGGTTCTTTCCTTGATCATGGCTTTCAGGTAGTCCAATAATTTTTAAATTGTCTCTCCTGGATCTATTTTCCAGGTCAGTGGTTTTTCCTATGAGATATTTCACATTGCCTTCTAATCTTTTGTTTGTTTGGATCTGCTTTACAGCATCTTGATTTCTCATAAAGTCACTAGCTTCCATTTGCTCCAGTCTAACTCTGAAGGAATGAATCTCCTCAGTGAACTTTTGAGATTCTTTTTCCATCTGGCAAATTCGACTTTTTAAGACATTCTTCTCCTCATTGCCCTTTTGGGCCTCCTTTGCCATTTGAGTTAGTCATTTTTTAAGGTGTTGTTTTCCTCAGTCAGGCTGTTGACCCTCATTTCATACTTTTCCTGCATCCTTCTCATTTCTCTTTCCAATTTTTCCTCCACTTCTCTTATTTGATTTTAAAGTCCTTCTTAAGGTCCTCTATGGCCTGCAACCCGCTCATGTTTTCCCCTGGGGCTTTTGGAGCAGGACTTCTGACCTCACAGTCCTTTTCCCACTCTATGCCCCCAAAATAGGAGTCTAGAGTTGCATTTTTCTGTTTCCTTTGCCTTGGCATGTTGCCACTTAATTACTTGACTTTGGGCTTGTTGCCACACTATGGCTTTAAGGCCAGATAGAGGAATTTTCGTCCCGAACGTGTGGGGGGCAACTTCCGTTTCTGGCAAGCTGTAAACCCACCCACGACTTCCACCCTAGATCACAATCCAGATCCAGGGAGGTTAAAGCAAGAGCGATTACCCCCCAAGACTGATCGCTGGATCTCCCTACGATTTGGAGGCCGGGAGCTGGAGCCGCCTCTGAAAACTGCAAAATAGCATGTCTCCTCAGCGGCTTCTAGCCCCCAGGGGAGGGAGCCGACGCATTCCCTAAATACCAGTCCCAAAGTCCATAGGACACCAACCTCTTACTCTGTCCTAGGCATGTCTATGTTGATAATTCTGGAGTCGCCACAGCTCCTGGTGTTCTGGGGTTCCTCCAGCCGGCTGCTGGCCCTGCTGCCCTGGGGATAAAACCTCGGCTCATGCGGACCTGGGCTCGGCTCAGCTGGGCTCCTGCGTTCTGCGTGCTGCACGCTGCCAGGTCCCAGAGCACTGAGCTGGTCCTTCCTGCAGGGCTTCTGGGCTGTCCTCAGCGGGAGTTTAGCTTCTCTGTGTCGTTCTGTGGGTGCTGGGGCTCCAGAAGTTGTTCAGAGTCCCCTTTTACATTGTTTGGGGGGAATCTGGGGGCAGAGTGTCTTGGATGAGCTGTTTCTACTCCGCCATCTTGGCTCCGCCCTATTTTGTCATTTCTAACATAAGAATCATTCTCCTTGGCATAGAAAACAGAAACAAAGTAATATGTGAGCAACTCTGCCTTCTCTTGTTGGCAATTATCCTTATCTGCTCCCCTAACAACAGTTCTATCCCTTTTTTTATTCTCTACTTTCCCTAAATATTATAAAAATAAAACAAAGCAAAAACTCTTTCCTGTCTTTATTTCCATAAAAACCTTAGTTTATTCTGAACTTTAGTACTCCTAATAGTTTTTACAAACCCTGGCCATAATTATATTCATCCTCTGTCACCTACACTTGCTTCCAAACTCTCTGTTATTGTTGTTGAGTCATTTTTAGTCATGACCAACACTTTGTGACACTATCTGGGGTTTTCTTGGCAAAGATACTGGAGCGGTTTACCATCTCTTTCCCCAGCTCATTTTACAGATGAGGAATCTGAGGCAAATAGGATTAAGTGACTTGCCCAGGGTTATAGCTAGTGTCTGAGGCCAGACTTGAATTCATAAAGATGAGTCTTCCTAACTGCAGACCTGGTGCTCTATCTATTACACCACCTATCTCTCCCATTCTTTCTACATCTTTTAAAAATCTAAGTTGGTTATTGAGTTCTATATACATCCACATTGTTTACTTAGACAACTCCTATTTTCCTTCTTCTCTGGAATTCTTTACCTTTGTGTCTTCAGAATTTAGTTCTTGGGAGTTTCCTATCCTTCCTTAGCTAATTTAAAGTGTAGAATTTTATTCCGCTGAATCTTATTCTTCCACTGAATAGCTTGAGTTTATTTTTCCAAAATCTAAGATGTGTGTCAGATTATATCTAGCTTTTACCTCCTGCTGTATCAAAGACTTTACACAGAAATCACTATTTTTCCTCAATTCCACCCCAGCACCTTATACCTCCCTGTTAATAAGAATCAGTTCTACTATAGAATTTCTCTTTTGGTATCTCTACTTTTTTATTGTTGTTGTTGTTGTTTTTTTATTTTAGTTGTCTTTTGCTTTTATGTCATATTCATTTCTGAATCTACTCCCTTTTTGTCTCTTCTTCAGTGAGTCTCCCATCATAACAAAGCTTAAAAAAAGAGTACAGCAAAATGGGCTGACACATTGATTGTCTATGAAATATTCCACGCTTACAACATTGTACCTTTTCTCATCTTTTTGCTAACCAAGCTTGGTTGTTATACTTATTTGTCCTTCAGTTTCATTTTGTTGTATTTTCTATTTACATTGCTATAGTCATTGTGTATATTGTTTACCTGGTTCTGTTTATTTCACTCTATGTCAGATCATATAAGTCTTCCCATATTTTCTGAATTTTTCATATTCATTATTTCTTACGGCAGAGTAATATTCTGTTATATTGATATATCACAATTTGTTTAGCTGTTCTCTGATCAATGGGTTCCTGTTTTTTTTACCATTTCTTTACCATTCTACCACAAAAAGTGCTGCTATGAATATTTGTTGTAAATAGCACTTTATATAAAGTCCTATATAGATAGCACTTTACCTTTTAAAGGTTGAAATGATAACTAAACACAGGTCAGAAGGTTATCAACTGCTCTGCATTTGCCAGAGATCATTCCAGAGGATATCTGGGTAATTGAAGTCTTCCAACACTAGTATATCATGACTTTTTGCCAGGCTTATGATCTGTTTCCCAAATTCCATTGGTTTTCTCTTCCTGCCTAGTTAGCTGGTGTGTAGTGTACTTAGATGACAAAATTGCTTCATTGATCTCTGTCTTAGTGCTTTTTCTCATGCTTGTTCCCAGTGGTTCCTAGATTTCCTCACATATCTTCTTAACATAGAATATTTTCCTACTTTGTACTAGCTACTTGTTATAGGATACAAGGCATACAAGTACAAAGAATGAAAGAAAATCCCTACTTTGAATGAGTTTACATTCTACTGGGAGATACTGGATATACAAAGTAAATATAAGCAAAATAAATACAAGAAAGATAGAGAAAAGCAAAGAAAGAGCAATTGATAATCAAGAAAGGCTTCGGAAGGCAGTATTGTGAATTGTGTCATGTAGGAAGTGATATATGAGTTGCTTAATGTAGAATAGAGGTGTTAAATTCACTGCCCACTAGAGTACAGCCTAAAGCAGATTAAAATGTAATTGGAAAATTTGAACAAAATAAGTTAAACACTATACAAAGGTAATGTTAATGTATGGTTTTCTAAGTCAGTAGGCAACCTTCAGGGATATGATTCTATTTGAATCTAACACAACTGATGCAGAAGATAGGACTTTGGGTTATGTCTCGAAGGAGGCAAGGAGGAGAAAGTGGAAATGAGAAGTGGGGACAGCCAATAGAAATTTATGGAGATGGAGTATTGTTTGTGAAGATCAGGAAAAAGGCTAGGATGCCAGGATCACAGTGTGGGAAGAGCCATAATTAATCAGTCAATCACCAAGTATTTATTACATGCCTACTATATGCCCGGTGATATGCTCAGTGCTGGAATCAGAAATACAAAGAATGAATTGGTCCCCACGTATACAGCATAGTGAGTCTGTAAAGATGGGTTGGGACCAGGTTGTAATAGAGTTAAAAAGGGCTTTTAAAATAAGAGTCATTAGCAAATGATCTCTCCTCCATAAAACTTCTAGGCATCTAAATTCTGTAGCCTTCTGTAAAAAAACAATCACATCAACATCTTCAAAATAGATATGTTAGACCCTTGGCATGTGCTTGCAGTATAATTATTAAGTTGATAATTTTATGTGCAATGTACGCACAAAAGGAATTCAAACACAAACAAAAGCTGTTGAGCATATCAAGTTGGTGGATCTATATAACAGCAACTTTTATTTCCCATATATAATGACAGAACATTACCACATGGCACTGAAATGGACCTGGCCTTCCATTGCATTATTGAGTGTGATAGAACAAACTGTATCATTTGTCATAGTAGGTAATTTAATAACATGAAGCCCATATTTGCATGTCCACCAAATCCCCCCCAAAGACATCTAAGGTCTAGCTAGAAGGAAAGTGGTGGCAAAAACTATAAACAACCAAGTAGCTTACTTTCACACCGAGAGCCTTTCTGTGAGATAGCCATTCAGATTTTGCTCTTTAACCTGTAGGGTTTCTTGCAGAAAAGAATAGCGACAGCATGTAAATGTCTTATTTCCTTCACAGGCCTTTGAAAATAGAATGCTCTGGAGCTCAATGCCTCTTGCTTTCAGCTTTCAATAGCACTCAAGGGAGTTGGCATCTCTTATCAGAAGTGAGCAGCCAGGCAAGGGGCAGCCATCACATTGAGAGGCCATGATAGTGTACTGGTCAAGGGCACTAGGCAGGTAGTGAAAGGCCTCTTGCTAGGTTAAACAAATACTATTTCCTTCCTGGTTTCAGCAGGAGCTAATTTTTTTTTAAGCTTCTCTTTTGGCACAAGAACAATAGGGATGCATAAGGCCGTTCTTCCAGTGAGGGAGACGTGCATTAGATTATCATAAATCCATGGATTAAAAAGTGCAGTGGTCAATGAGAACAGGCGTTTTTAGATGAAATAAAAGGTTTAATTGAAAGTACTATCCCCAGGGAGGCAGAAGATTGAGCACTGTATTGAGTAGACATTAATTACCATTGGCCAGACAGTGGAAGAAATTAAAAGGAAGATCATACCATCTTTTGATACTATCCAAATCTGGTTTTCTTATACTGGTTGGGAGTTTTGTCCTTTTGGGGAAAAAAGATAAAAATGAGTTTTCCACATACACAGTATTCTTTGAAAGCTATGAAGACAACTAGCCAGGTGGGGGATTTGCTACGGTATTTACTGCTAATACAGAGTCCATCTTTTTCTTAGGAAGCTACTGATATGTAACTAGATGTAATGTTAAAATAAGCCTCATCCAGTCAGTAAAATCTATATTTTTACCATATACTAGTTTGCCCAAGAACCTGACTGGCTGGGTTCAAAAAGGTTTGTTAACTAGTTGGTTGAAGGGTGATGAAATTTTGGCTTCATCAGCTTTCAAAGACCAAATGCTAACACCTAAGGAATGCTGACGATGGAAGGAGTACCCAAGATGATCAAATAACAGATTCCCGAAGTATGGTGTTCTTGAAGAATAGAATCATATTTAAATGAGATCATATATGTAGAACACTTTGGGGACCCTAGAACATTATGTAAATGTTGGCTATCATCATGATTATTATTACTGCCCAAAATTATTTTTTATTGCAAATCCAAGATTTTCCTACTCAAGTAATGAGTCAGCTTGTTTATTAGCTCTATGTGCATGTTTTCTTCTTCAGATAAGAGAAATAAGCAACTCTTTCACTGGAATAAGGGCATAAAGACCTCATTAAATAACTAGACCAGTATGTTTTGTCTTATTAAAATATCATGCATATCTCTTTAGTCAATGTCTCGCTTTGGGGGTGGCCAAAATAATGGGACAAAATTTCCATAGTGACAAAGGTTGAAATAAAAGACTGCCTTGACAAGAACAAATTTATTCAAACCCCTGACTTCTTCATTCATGTCAAACAAACTACAAAAAAAAGGCATAGACTTTCATGAATTTGATGTCTAAAGTGTTGGAAAAGATTGATAAGGCTCAGTTGAGACTGAACATGCTAAATTGTTTTAAGCTATATATATATATATATATATATATATATATATACACAAGACCAACAGCAACAAACAGTCATTTAAACACAATTCTATTTAGATCACAGTGCTAGGCCCATGGTGAGATATAAAGTTTAGACATGTTAAGTAGACCAGGTGATTTCCTTGGTGGACTCTTTCTGCCAGTTTTTGTAGGTGTTAGATAAGATGCATCCTGGGTTTCAAACTTGGAGAATTACTATGTCAAGGTTATTTCAAACACTATAGCTGCCAAAAACTATCAGCTGTCATAATAAAGTAGGCACAGATGACAGTATGACTCCACCCCATATTAAGATTTCACAACCGATGGGGTGCCCAAGCCTGCCAAAACAAATGTAAGATCTTAGAAACATTTGCAAACTATTTCCTTTCACAGCTCAGTCATTCATAACTTGGGCATCACAGAGCAAACATATTATGATTTTAAAGAATTAGATGCCATATCAAATTACACTGTTCATATGCATAAGAGAAATAAAGGGGAGCAATAGCTCTTTATTGCTTTCAGACTTCTGAAAAATAGAGCTTAATATGTAAATGATTTTTGATGAGGATACTTTTGATGAATTATATTATCCCTAAGATACAATATAAGATATCCTGTATTGTGTAGGAAATTAACTAAGAGTCTTTCAAGATATTTTTATATTAATAAAGGTTAAGTTATTGTTTCATCTACTGAAACATTAGACTTACATCTTTAACGTAAAGATGGACAACTACGAGAGCAGATGTAATGGCATAGTTGTGCCTGTAAAATATAAAAAAGATCTTAATATGTGGGGGGTAGAACTTCTATGGGAGAACATTTGCAAAATTTGTTTCATGTGAGAAGGCATAGATAGGATGTACTCTGTACTAATAGAGGGAACTTGCAAATTTGTGAGATCAAAATTTCATTGAAGGATACATTTCAGTTTTATCTTAAATAAGACACAGTAACTAATTCAAGAAGAGGTGTTTTTCTCTTTTGTAATTGATTACTTATATTTTCAGTTCATCAATAATGGTCCACTGAAATTGCTTACATCAGCTTTCTTGTATGAAGCAACTACTTTTTTAGACAGTTGAAAGTACCATAAAATCTTTGAAAACTGTGATTTCTGTATTAAGTTGGACTTAATGGAAATACTTTGAAATAATTATTATTTCAAGTGGTGCTTACTGTTATTATGGTACAAAATTGCCAATATGGTTGAAGTGATGGAGCTTTGATAGTTCATTATAACTTCAGCATGAATGAAAATGATTTCTTGCCTTTTAAGTTTGTGTATGGAGGCAACTATGTGGTTCAGTGGAGAAAGTGCTGGGCCTGGAGTTAGGAAGACCTGAGTTCAGATTTGGCCCCAAAAACTCACTAGCTATGTCACCTGAGACAAGTCACTTAACCTCTGTTTGCTTTAATCTACTGGAGTAGGAAATGGCAAACAACTCCAGTATCTTTGCCAAGAAAATCCCATATGAGGACAGAAAAAGTCAGATACGACTGAATGACTCACACACATGTGTACATGTGAGAGAGAGAGAGAGAGAGAGAGAGAGAGAGAGAGAGATGAAGGAAGAAAGCAATAATCAAATACTATAAAATTCCTTTCTCCCGTGCCATCATACAAATGCCTAAGAAAATAGAAGTCTTCTTCCATAATATAAGAAATTTGAGTTGCCATGCACAGACACACACAGTAGATTCTTTTAGTGATGAACTGAACTGTGAATGTTCTCTTGGTGATTCTTTGAAGCACATTTAACTTTCATGGAAAATCATGAGAAACCCATTTAGTTCAGGGGGAAAAACGCCCCACTGAAACTACATCTAGCAAAATATTGATTATAAATGTGCTGAACTTTTAAACTTCTTGTAATTACATTCTGTAAAAATCACTGATTTTTCAGGAATTAAGGCCATATAAATTGCTTCCTTGCTTCCTGGTCATGACTCCAGCACATAGAGCAGTAAGAGAGGATAGCATTTAAAAGAGAAAGACAGGAAGAAGAGAAATATAATGTGCATTGGATCACTCAGCATCTTAAATTTGTCCCCCAAGTTCTTAGAACCCTCTTACCCTTAACCTGGGTTCCTTGTTTGTTTTTTAAATAATTGTATAATAGTATAATTGATTTCCTTAATGTATTTTATTTTATGAATTTTATTTTATAAATTTAAAAACATTTTTCTGAGAAAGGATCTTCAGACTTCACTTGCAAAGGTGTGTGTGTGTGTGTGTGTGTGTGTGTGTGTGTGTGTAACCTTTTTCAGAGCATCTCAAAACCTAAAGGAGGGAGGAAACAGGCAGACACTCATGGGGTTCTTCATTGGCTCCAGAATGGTGCTAACTTTTGAGTAGTGTGAAATAAAATGTGTTAGAATGAAACGTCACATTCACCTGCCAGTCAGAAAAAGCAAACTGACATGTCGTCAGCTGTGCTCTCATTTTCAGGTCATCAGCACATTTCCTGAATAGGTATTGATACCCCAAATCTCACCTCTCTGTCACTTATGAACTTTTTCCCACATGCATTGAGACTATATGGAATTGTTTTGTGTCTCATTGTGGAGTTGGCATGATAAGAGGGCTAAACAGTGGGGATTTGAAGAGTCTTCATGTTCTTATAGACCCCAAATAATTTAATAGCCACATTTATCAGTAATTTTGATAAACTAATTGATTTGGTTATATAGCAAAAAGGAGAATTTTTATCTTACAAATGTCTTATAACACATAGGCTAGGACTTTAATAATGAGACATGGAAAAAATATTCACCATGAATTTAAAATGTTAACCACAGAGTCTTTATTTGGGATGAGAACTCTTTCTCTTTGCTAACATGTAAGTGACTACTCACTAGTTAGACTCACAGTGTAGACTGTGATCCAGACTCACTGGATCTCATTCAAATGGAGAGAGGTGAAAGCTTTCATCAATTAACAACATTCCTTAAGCACCTACTAAGTGCTAGGCAATGCTAAGCACTGGGGATACGAAATAGGGCAAAAGAAAAGTCCCTGTCCTCCAGGAGGAGGAGGACATCTAATGGGGGAGACAGCATTCAAATAGATATATACAAACAAACTGTATTCAGGATAAATAAAAAACAATTAACATAATGATGGTACTAGAATTAAGAGGGATTGGGAGAGGCTTAGTATAAAAGATGGGATTTTATCTGGGATGTAAAGGAACCCCAGAAAGTCAGTAGGAAGATTTGAGGAGGGAGAGCAGTTGTGGAATGGGTGACAAGAGCCAAAAGATGCAGTGTCTTATACAGGAACAACTAGGAGGCCAGCAGTCACAGGATCAAATGAACCATATGTCTCCACATATGGTGTAAGAATACTGGAAAGGTAGGAGGGGGCATTACAATTTAATTATTTCTTTCAAAAAATTATTCAACACAATCAACAACAACAAAACCACTAAATTTTATATAGAATGTCTTCCTTTAGGTCACTATGATACCATTTATTGCCTGAAAAACATAGTTCAATAGGTGATGACCTGATGGTAGTATGCCACAGACTGCCTAGCATAGTAAAGGAGAAGCTTGTTCATTCATAAAATCACTCTTAGAATCTGGTACCTTTATAGATTCCTCCTAGGAGATTTTCTCAATTATATTTGTCCTGTGATTAAAATTTCACTGATAATCATCTCTTATGCTTCATAAGTAACTATCAATTCATTATTTTTTAAAATTGAGGAAAAAAGGTTTCCAGTCCATCTCAATAGAGTTAAATTTTCCACAAAGGTAGTAAGAATAGATGTTTCTCTTTGTCATAAGATGTGAATAACTACAGCAAATTTTAAAAAATGACCTATTCTGTATCATTTTAGGCATAACAGCCAGTTAACCTATAACCCATCTACTTGATCCATTCCTTTCTGCCCCCTCCAGATTCTTGGTCTCCTCCATCATCCTTTCTCTATATATCATTTGACCCTACCTGTCAACTAGCTTCTTCTATGTTTTAAAACATATAAAGATCTTTCACGTTCTGAATAAATCTTTGCCTTCCTCTAATTCCCTCCCAATTTAGTTTCCCATTTCTAAGATATGCAGTCTATACCCACTTCTCCCTATTACCTCAACTACCATTGATTTCTTAATTCCCTATAATCTGACTTTCATCCTCATCATTCTGCTGAAACTATACTCTCAAAGGTCATCAGTGACTTTCTAATTATCTCATGCAATTGCTGTTAACTTATTCCTCATCTTCTTTAACCTCTCTGAAGCATTAAACACTGTTGACCTTTCCCTTCTTCAATTTCCCACCTCTCTTGGTTTCCACAAGACTGAACTGCCTTGGGTTGTTTTTTGTTTGTTTGTTTGTTTTTCTTACCTTTCTCAACTTATTACTTTGTGTATTTTTTGGATAGCTGTGCTTGCGCCTTCTCTTTCCAATTATGGCTGCCTTTGTGGCCCATTCCTTCATTTTTTTTCTTCTATCTTTGTACTAAATTCCTCAGAACTGTCATCAGCTCTCATAGGGTGGCCATCATCTCTATATGAGTGGGTCCTAAATCAGAATTTCTAGTGCCAATAGCCCTCTCCAGTTATAATTGACACTTCTCTCTATCCATTTCCCCCACTTAATACATGCTTTATTAGATGGCTTGGTATGTCAGTGTTTTCCAGAACTCTGCATATCTAAAACTGAATTCATTATCACTGTTCCTCCAGTGCCTCCCCTCTTAAGTTCCTTATTTCAGTGAATAATATTTCCAGAATCCTAAGTTCAAAATCCCAGTACCATGGTTTTTTTTTGTTTGTTCTTCCCCTGTCACCCATCATATAGCATGAGGTATTTGAAGGAACACTAGACTTGGAGTCAGAGACTATGATTTGTAAGTCTTGACTTTCTCACTAATAAACTGTATGCCATTTAATAAGTCATTCACTCTTTCAGAGCCTCAGTTTCCTCCTCTGTAAATTGGATATGATAATTGTAAGAATCAAATGAGAAATACATATGAAGATATTAAAGTGCTTTATAAACCAGCAGTAGTATTAACAGAAATGGAAAAGTCAGGAGATGAGGTTAATTTGGGACACGGGGATTGGGTAAAGATGTCGAGTTAGATTTGGGGAACATATTGCTCTCTTTTTAGTATGGACTCCTATAGCATTTGTTTAGATAATTATTTTGGGACTGAGCATATGCTGTCTAGTATTGCATCTTTTGTATTTTGTTTCACTCTTATATTATAATTTCAGTCTTTTATGTCAATGTCATATCTCCCTAAGGCACTTGAGGGTAGGGACTGTATTGTCAACCTTATAGTACTTTATGCAGTACTGTGCCCACAATAAATACTAAATAATTGTTTGTTTGATAAGTCAGATAGCAGGTTGGTGAATTCACCAATCATTGATTCAAGGCAATTTAGAGGCAGTGCATAATGGAGAGTGTGCCATGTAGGAAATTTTCAAATAAACGGTGATGATTTCTTAATGTGGAATGCTGTGATCTATGAATGTGTTTAGGGGACACTTCCATCCTATGGGGTCTGAAATCAAGTTTCACCTCATTTCCACTGACAGAATTCCCAGGTTTCCAGTAACAAAGGTAGTAAATGTACTACCTTACATGGTTACAAATAGGAAACACAATGTATAAACCTTATAGTAGTATATGTTTATTATTATTTATTACTAATGTTATTAAAAATGTGAGCAAGTATTAGCAATAATATTTTCCCTCTGTGTTTATTCAGCTCATCTAAAGCCTTCAAAGAAAATCATCGCTTTATTTTTTTTCCTTTTGAGAATCCTTGAAAGCAGGGAGATATTGCAGTCAGTAGTCTTAACTACCAGATTAAAAGCCTCTATTTAGTAAAGTCTCTTTTCCTAAATATATATATTTGGAATATGAACCAATTACACAAGTACCATGTCTTGCCCTGAACAGGCCCATAATAAATATTTTCTGACTGGACAGGAATTTTCAATGTAAATAAAAACAAAGCACTCATATCATAGCAGAGGCTTACTTGCCTAAGCCATTTCAGTACAAAAAAACTTAATTTATTAGAAAATCAGTTAATCAGAATACCCCATTACCTGTCTATAAGTATTATTTATTACAAATTCATTTATGTCTTTCACTAAGATCCTCCTCAGAAGCCTCATTGAAGTATGGCAGTAACCTTGAACAGTCAAAAGCTACATACCTGAAGAGTAAAAACTCTAGCAGACCCTACAGACTGAAAAAAGTTCTACATACAGACCCAGTGATGGACTATATGTCTGTCAAGCTAATTAAACTCCGAAGAGCTCTTCACCAACAGAACACTAGGTGTGCTCTTTTTCTTTTTTTAAAGCCTAAAATCTATCTACTAAGATGCAGGAAGGTTGCGATCCTTATAAAAGGACAACACACCTATGAAAACAAAGGTCCCTGAAGCATAGAATTAGGAATATTTCCTATTTAGTTTTATCTGTAATAATTATGTCTTTTTCAGCTGTCATCCTGGAAAGTCAGTCATCTTTCCACGAATGACAATTCTCACGGAATCTAAAAAAAGTTAGTTTTCTAGATGCAGAATGATCTAGGGAGAAATAGTATTGGTCTTGGAGTCTGAGGTTTAGAATTTGAATTCCAGCCCAGAGACTTACTAGATTATAAACCCTCTACTGCAATGGAAATGTGAGCTATAAATGTCAATAAGCATAACAACAAAATGATAATAAACTATAAGATGAATAGTTATCCTTCTAACAGTAGTTTAATCATTCTGAAATCATATTGTCTCTGCTAAAATGTTATTAATAAAACATGAATGTAATTATATTTAATATATATGTAGAAGTATTATGTTCTTAAAACCAAACATATGAGAAATTTTAAATTAAATGTTTCTCAAGTTGCTTTTATTTAAGTTACAATAAAGTTATAGGTTTTGTGAAATTCATGCTAGAAATGTCAAAGTGTAAGCAGTTTCATTATTATTATAAATTATAGTGTAATAATGTATTACATATATAATAACTTATATAAGTACTACATTATTATATGAGACAACTCAGTACGTATTTATTGCCTGCTATGTGCAAGGTACTCTGCAGGTAGGGTCCTAGGAATATGAAGACAAAAATTAAAAGCTTGTATTTTACTACGAGAGGGTACAACATGTCAGCAGTTAAATAAATACAAGATAATTTGAGGCAGGAGAAAGCACTAACAATTAAGTGGACCTGGAAACAGCACCCAAGTTGAGCCTTGAAGGAGCTATGGCTTGAAAGATGTAAGGAAGAAGGACAATCCAGGAATGGAGGTAGGGGGAAATGGGGGAGGTTGCCTCTACAATGACATAGATGGGGAGATGGAATGACAAAACAGAATGGAAAGTAGGTCAATTTTGCTGGACTGGAAAGTGAGTGAAGGGAAATAATATGATATAAACCTAGAAAGGTAGGTGGAACTCAGACTCTGTAGGGTTTTAAGTACCAGACTGGAGAGTTTCTCTTCCATTCTTAGAAGCAATAGAAAGCCACTAAATTTTCTTAAGCAAGAGATTAAGATGATCAGATTTAGCACTTTAGCACTTTAGCAATATCATTTGACAAGCTATGTGGAAATTCGCTTGCAGAGGAAAGAGACTGGAAACTGAGAGTCCCACTAGAAGGTTCTTGAAGTATTTTAGGCCAGTAGTGATGAAGTCCTTAATCAAGATGGTGCCCACATAAGTACAGATAAGGGGGCAAATGCAAGAGGCATGCTACAGAGGAACAACCTACAAGACTAAACAAATTATTGAATATGAAGCTTGAGGGAGAAGGAAGAGTAGAGCAGGGTGCTGAAGCTATGAAGCTAAGTAACTGTAATAATGGTGAGACCTTCAACTGAAATAAGGAACTTTAGAAAAAGTTCAAGTTAGTAGGGAAAATATGAAGTTCTGTTTTGCATACATTGGGTTCAAGATGTTAATGCCACATCAGGGTGAGCATGTCTACAAGGCAATGTTTATGGAGATTTGGGAATCATCTGCATACAAATGACAACATAACCCTTGAGAGTTGGTGATAAAAACCAGGAAGATTACAGAGAGAGAAGTGGCCCTTGGATATGACAGTTAAGGGACTAGAAAGATGGTTAGACAAGAGTACGATAAAGAGAACGTACTGTTTAAAAAGCCAAGGTAGGAAAAGTAGTTAGCAATATCGAATGATGCAGAGAGGTAAAGAACAGAATGGACTGGGCAAAGGCCATTGGATTGAGAAATCAAGAGATTGAGGCATACTAGATGGACTGCTAGACATGAAATGAGGAAAATGTGTGCCTTTGATACTTAGGAACTATTTGACCAATCTTTAAGATTTATACAGTATGTTACATACACTATCTTATCTGGTCACTAATCTTTATACAACGCTTTAAGATTTGCACACTATGTTCTATATACTATTTGATCTAGTCACTCTGATGACACTTAACTCCTCTGAGCTTCAGGTATCTCATCTTTAAGGTGGGAGTTTTTTAGTCCTTGTATTGTTATGAGCTTCAATGAGAAAGTAACATGCAAAGTACCTTGCAAACTTTACAGCATTCTAAAAATGCTAATTTTATCATTAATAATCCCACTAGTAACCTTAGAGAGAGCATTTTCAGTCATGTCGCAGGGTCAAAGGGTTGAGAAATGAATGGGAGGTGAAGAAGCAGGTGCATTGGGTATAAGGAACTTTTTCTAAGATTTTGGCTAGGAAAGAGGGAGAGAGTGATGTGATGGCACCTTAAAAGAATGGGGTAGGGGACAAATGAAGGTATTTTTTAGCACGAGAGAGACTTGTTTATGTTGTAGACAGCAGATATGTATGGAGCCAATAGATAAAGAGTGATTATAGGTAGTAATTGTCAAGGCGGGAATGATTGAAGGAGCATGCTCCCTGTTGGGGTTCAGAGGAGAGGCAAAGATAGGAATAGAAAAGAATGGGATCACAAAGATAAAAGGGCATCTCTATCATTGCTTTAAGTGCCACCTGAGTACATATTACAAGATTCTCCAGTGCCACTAAACTTACAAATTCATTCATCTTTAGTGCATTTATCCCTACCATAAATGAAATGAAAGGATTCTAAAGGAATTGTAACTCAGAATAGCTTCACTTTCAGTGGTTTAATCTCAGACTTAGTATTACATTAATGGTTTTTTGTATTGGCTAGGTAATAAAAAATGGCCATTTTTGACATTTGTTTCCTGGTATTAGATTAATTCTTTACTTAAAGAAAATTGTTTTTTGATAAGTTCAGAGAGCAGCTCTCTTTTTGTTCTCTGTTTCAAAACAGAGTTCCTTTTGAGAGGGGGTGGACAGTTGCTACATCTTAAAATGAAAACAGATTTTTTTCAATAATAAGCATTACATCATGTGGTTTTCTTTTTCATGTACTTTGGTCATATTTCATAAAAGGAAAGTCTAAAAATCTGTGAATATACTTCATATAAACCATTGTAAGATGTCTTTAAAATATTGATAGTAGTCATTTACTTAGAAGGCTCTCAGAGCTCTGATTTTTTTTTATACTTGTTACATCATTAATTTTCATTTTTCCACTTCAAAGTGATAGATGATAGTGAGCATCATGTTAAGCCTTAACAAACTGCAGCCTAATTTATAAGAATAATTCTTAAAAGTACCAAGAAGATTATCTCTGATTCTTTTCAGAGATTTGTCTTTATTGACACTAAGGCAGGGGACTTAAAAATAATCCCCTTACTGGCAGTCACCAAGAGTTTTGCTGATTTTCTTTATACAAAGGAGCTGAAAAAGATCATTTACCATTTATTAAAATGATCATTTCTCTGTGATAATTTCCTTTGCTTTTCTTTCCTTACACTCTTGAAAATTCTGGTTCCTTCATTAAGTTGGTCTTCACATTCTCCATTGAATATCAAATAAAGAGGCAGTTTAGTTTAGTGAAAGGAAGGCTAAGTGTGGAGTCTGTCAACCAGGGTTTGATTCCCAGCTCTGCCACGTAATACCTTTGGAACCTCAGACAAGACACTTGACCACTCTGTATTTAAATGTTCTCATTTTAAAATGAAGAGGTTGAACTCAATGACTTCTAAACTCCTTTCAAAACCTGTGTCTAGGATTCTATCATGCAATTGACTATAGTTTATAGACTATAGTTTCTTTATGTGTAGAACAGGAAAACATCTCACAGGGTTGTAGTAATAAAACAATACTATATGTAAAATCTTCTTCAAACCTTAAATATCTATAGGAATGTTCCCTAGTGTATGATTATTACCTACATAGAAGTTTTCAGAATATACATATATTTATATCATATATACCATAAAATTATATAGTTTGAAAACACCCTAATTTGTTCTTTGGTATACAGATTTATTTAGGTAAAATAGAATTTTTATCACCTTAAAATCTTAGAAGATACTTAGCCATAAGTTAATAATTTGAAGCTTATTTTACACTATCTTGGCAAAGTTGCTAGGAATGGGATTTGCTTGGCAAAAATTCTGAATCTTTTTTTTTAAATAAAGGAAAGAGGGTGGCCCTTTTGTTTGAGTTTGGTAATTGACAAAATGATTGCAAGTGAAAAATAATTCACGTATAAAGTAAGCTGCTCACACAGGCTAATTACACATTTGGGAGGAAAGGCAAAAGACATCCAGAGTTTGCTCTCAATGAGCCAAGAGTATAACAATAATGAAATAAGAGTCATAAAAGGTTTAGCATGGATGTTTTCAGCCCTGACCTGGGTTTAGGGAAAAGTGAACATTGACTCTGTGGACTGTTGTATTGTTGTAAATACTGCATTTTAAACATCTGTATATATGTGACTAGTCCTCTTTGTCAGTATAAGACCATTCTAGATTCTAGTGACTACTCTCCTTAGAAGAAATCAAGTTAATAATTTCCATGCCTTCTCTCTCACCCATCTCTTCCCCTACCACCTAAACACCAGTCAAAAAAAAATCCCTTTTGAGTCAAGAGAAGTAGGAAATTGGGCTACAATCTATTATGGCCTTTTATCTCTGGTTTTTCCTTTAATGCTTGCTTGGTATACCCTCCAACCTCTCCAAAAATACTGAGGCCAAAACAGAAAACTCATTAAATAGGAAGGTATCTGTTAGTTTTTCCTTTGCTATCCTGTTCCAGTTTTCTTCACAAAAGTTTGAATAGTGACACCACTATCACAAAACGAGTCAGATATTTTCTGGATTTGGGGGTTTATCTTGTGAGGGGGGGAAAAGAAGTAGTAGAAAAAGAGAAAAAAGAACCAAACCAGGAAAGAGAAGAGAAAAATAGTTTGGTGACATTAAAAGGATCAACAGATATAGGAACATAAAGAAAGAAATTATGGAAAAATATTTTCAAGGAAAGAGATAACATATAGAGGGTAAGAAATGGAAAAGGAAAATAACTCTGTAATACAAAAATCAAGCAAAGCAAATGTACCTTAATATAATTCCATCTTTCAATGTTATACAGATTATTTTTGCTCATTTGATAAAATTTCATGCCAAATTGTTATATTTTTCTTCTACCAAGCTGTGACAGTTTATTTAGGAATGCTGGTCCTGATGTGTATAAAATCCTTGCTATTGTTTAATGTATGCAGTACAGCTCAAGTCTATGCATTGGCTAATGTCTATCATCAGTCAGTTACTGTGTTGATAACTCTGTCCTGAACTGAAGCTTTGTTTATTTGCTATCTTCACTGGGTGCTCTTAGGAATTCTTTTTTTTTTTCTCAAGTTAGCCTTAGGAACAAAAGAGTAAGTACTAGTACAGCAGACTCAAAAGACATCATTTTGATATGATTTTATATATTTTCCACCCAATTCCTTCACAAATCAAGCAAAAACAGCATATTTCCTTTATTATTTCATTGAGATGCATCTCTAGAGGCTGGGAAGGGGAGCTTTGGGGGGGCACATAGTCAAAGATTGATAAATATTACAAGTTAACATATGCATATTGAAGTAGTGAAACTATTTCTTAAAGTACAATGCAAAGCACTGTTAGTTCTGCTTCATTATTGTTGTTTTGATAGAGGCAGCTAAGCGGCATACTAGATAGAGCGTTGTGCTTGAAAGCAGGAAGACCCGAGTACAGGAAGACCCGAGTACAAAGCCAGCCCCACACTTGCCAGGTTTGTGACCCTGGCCATGTCACGTCCCCTTTGCCTCCCTCAACTTGCTTATCTATAAATTGAGAATAATAATAGCACCCATATCTCTGGATTACTCTGACAATAAAATGAAATCATATTTTCGAAGTGCTTTGCAAACATTAAAATACTGTAAAAATGCTAGCTATTGTTATCATTAGTATTACTTATTATCATTGATATGAGAATAGATTATTTGGGTCAGTGGTGGGGGGATATACTGAAAAATGATAGGAGAGGCAGAGTCAAGATGGCAGAGGAGAAACATGACTTCTGTGGGGCTCCAGCTTCCACCTCCTCCATTTCATGTAAAAAATGACTCTAGACCAACTTTGGAGCTACAGAACCTATTAAATGACAGAGAAAGCTAACCTCCCACTGAGGACAGTCCAGCGGGCCGACAGGAAGAGGCCAGCACAGCACTCTGGGAGCTGAGCCCAGCCCCATGCCAGCCTGAGGTTTTAGCCTCAGGGTAGCCTGACCAGCCACTGGCTGGAGGGACTTCAGATCACCAGCAGCTGTGGCAGTTTCCAGAATTGTCAGCACATAGATGCTAAGGACAAGGTGAGATGTCAGTGAAGTGTGGACTTTGGGATCCCATAGTGCAGGAGTGCAGTCCAGCCTTTACCCCCTGGAGGGAGAAGCCACTGAGGTACCACAGCCTTACAACTGCTGCTACATGGTAGCTTCAGCTCCTGGCTTGCAGATTGTAGGGGAACCAGTCAACAAGTCTGAGGGATAATCACTCTTACTTTGGCCTGCTTAAATCTGGATTGAAGTCTAGGGTGGAGGTCCTGGAGTGCATGACCAGCTTGCCAGAGCATGTGGAGGCTCAGAGAGGGTGCCCAACTAACAGGTCCAGCAGTTGTGAAAAGATCCCCTGTCTGGTAGCAGAGTCCTACTGTAGAAAAAAGCTCAAAAGTCAAGTAATTGAGGGGCAACATGAGCAAGCAAAAAAAGCAAAGAAAGCAGAGAAATCCAACTTTATACTCCTATTTTGGGGACAAAAGGGATCAAAACATGGAACAGGAGGAAGACAGTGAAGTCAGAACTCCTGAACCAAAAGCTTCCAAGAAAAATATGAGCTGGTTACAGGACACAGAGGACCTTAAAAAGGGTTTTGAAAACCAAATAAGAGAAGTGGAGGAAAAATTGGGAAGAGAAATGAGAATGATGCAAGAAAATTATGAAATGAGAGTCAACAACCTGACTGAAGAAAATAACACCTTAAAAAATAGAGTAACCCAGATGGCAAAAGAAGCTCAAAAAGGCAATGAGGATAAGAATGCCTTAAAAAGCCGAATTTTCCAGATGGAAAAAGAATCTCAAAAGCTCACTGAAGAGAATCATTCCTTCGGATTTAGATTGGAGCAAATGGAAGCTAGTGGCTTTATGAGAAATCAAGATACTATTAAACAGATAAAAACAAATGAAAAAACTAGAAGGCAATGTGAAATATCTCATTGGGAAAACCACTGACCTGGAAAAATACATCCAGGAGAGATAATTTAAAAATTATTGGACTACATGAAAGCCATGATCAAAAAAAGAACCAAGAAATCATCCTTCAAGAAATTCTCAAGGAAAATTGCCCTGATATTTTAGAACCAAAGGGCAAAAGAGAGGTTGAAAGAATCCACCCATCACCTCCTGGAAAAGATCCCAAAAAGAAAACTCCTAGGAATATTATAGCCAGGTTCCAGAATTCCCAGATCAAGGAGAAAATATTACAAGTAGCCGGAAGGAAACAATTTGAATATTGTGGAAACACAATCAGGATAGCACAGGATCTGGTAGCTTCTACACTGAAGGATCAATGGGCTTAGAATATGATATTCTGAAGGTGAAAGAAGCTGGGATTAAAACCAAGAATCACCTACCCAGCAAAACTAAATATTATGTTTCAGGGGAAAATTCAAGGGAATGGAGAACTTTCAAGCATTCTTGATGAAAAAACCAGAGTTGAATAGAAAATCTGATATTCAGATACAAGAAGCAAGAAAAGCATGAGAAGGTAAACAGGGAAAAGAAATCATAAGGAACTTATCAAAGCTGAACTCTTTACATTCCTACATGGAAAAATGATCATTGTAACTTATGAAACTTTTCTCACTCTGAGAATAATTGAAGTGAATAGAAATGTATGTATACACACATATGTATGTATAGGAAGGTATATGTGTGTATGAATATATATGTGAGCGTGTGTATATATGTGTGCAGGTATACATAAATGCAGGGCACAGGACCACTTTAATAGGAAGGGATGATACTTAAAAGGTGAAATTGAAAGGTGAGAGAGGAATATAATGAGAGGAGATGGGGAGAGACAGAATGGGGTAAACTATTTCAAATAAAAGAGGCAAGGAAAAACAGTTGCAATGGAGGGGAAGAACAGGAAGGCAAAAGGGAATGGGTCAACCTTCTTCTTGTTGAATTTGACTTAGGGAGGGAATGACATACACACTAAATAGGGTATCTCACTCTACAGGAAAGTAGGGGGGAAGGGGATGAGGAGGGATGATGGAAGAGGGGGCAGGCTGGGGCGGGAGGAAGTTGGAAGCACCCATGGGATAAGTAGAGAATAGAATGAGTGGGAGGTGGGATAAGGTGGAGAAATATAGTCAGTCTTTTACAATATATCCACTATGGAAATGTTTTGCAAAGCTACACATATACAGCCTATATTGAATGGCTTATTTTCCCAGTAAGGGTTGGTGACAAGGAAGAAGGGAATGAATCTGGAATTAAAGTTTTACAATCAAATGTTTATTTATATATATATATATATATATATATATATATATATATATATATATATATATATACACTGTTATTAATATTATTTTACATGTAACTGGGAAATAAGATATACAGGCACTGGGGCATAGAGATCCTCTGAGCCCTACTCGAAAATCAGAGGGGGCATGTGGGAAGATATGGGAGAGTGCAGATTGGAGGGGAGATATCCAGTGGGATCGCTGTTTTGGGGTTGTGGGTAGGGGAATAATGGGAAGAAAATTTATAACTCAAAATCTTATGGAAATGAATGATATAAACTAGAAGTTAATAAAGCATTTGATAAAGAATAAAAAAAAGAAAAATGATAGGATATAAAAACAAGAACAACCAATAAAGCCTTTTTTTAAAAACTAGAATGCAGAATTTTCTAATTCTAGATTTTGATTAATCCAATATTGGTTGCTTCCCCAGTTAGCCTTGTTGACGGTTTCCCCTTCTCATCCTCCAACTCTCTGAGCTAAGAGTCCCACGTGGGATCAGGTGGGAATGGAAAACAAGAGTGAGGTTTTCTGTATGCAGACAGAGTGGGGTTCCTCAATTTTGGACCCTGCTCAAGGGTATTGTCTAGACAAAGAAGGAGGGCCTCTTTGGCAGCTTTAGTGTTCACTGTGTCCTCTCCATTTATCCTCCCTCAAAATTTACATTTCTGAATGTTGATGATCAGTAGGAATGATGGGCTTTTAGCTTCCACGTAGCCAGGAACGCAATTCAGTTGATCCATCATCATATAATGAATTTTAAATGCTAGCTTGGTTAATTATAAGAATGCCCTCTTGTTTTCCTGCAATTCCTCCCTTACTTTATTTCCAGAAGTAGCAGTTCTGGCTAAGAGGACACAGAAATGCCCTCTTCCTACATATTGCAGGGAAACTTCCCCCTCCCCTTAGTAGCAGCAGCATTCATGCTCCCTCCTTCCAATGCCTTGCACTGGCAGGACTTCTCTTCATGCAAAACTTTTAAGAATATCCCTCTTTGTGAAATGCTAGAGAAAGGCAAGAAAAATGGAATCCTTTCCTCTATACTTCAGAGGGCATGTTTCCACCATTCCCAGGGAAGCAAAAGATGCTATGACTGAGGAAAAAAGAATTTAAGAGCATCTAACTTTGTTCTATCAATAGAACAGAACTTTCTAAGTTTCAGATAAGCTTACTCTTCATTTCAAAGATTTTGAAATTTAGTGAGATTATATTTTTACCTTGTTGCTTCTGGATCATATCATCACTGGTTTCATGGCTTTCAGTTCAAAATGCTAAGTGCTTTAGGGATTTTCAAGTATTGAGAAAAAAAATTGGCCTCGACCCTCAGGGATTTTTAGAATGCATAACCTAAAGAAAAAAAATAGCAACAGAATTGAAGATATGTCCCTTGTCACTCCTCCTTTATGCTCCCTTCATTTATCCCTTTGGGTAATTTTAGGTGGAAAGTATATGTACAAATAAATGAGTATAGAGAGCTCCTCAAAAGGAGCTTTCTCTACTAGAACAGATGAGTATCTTTAAAGATTTATAATCTTAGACAGTTGCCTGGGTTACTGAAAGCCTAAATGACTCATCCAGGGTCTGAGGGGGGATTTGAACCCAGACCTTCCTGACTCCAAGGTTTGGGTTTGAAATCAGTGTCCATTTTGTTAGAACACTTACAGAAATGCTCGTGTTGATCTTTAACACACGGGCTGAGAGAAGGGTGGCACAAGACTTAAGATAGTGGTTGGCTTCACCTGAAGGAAATATTGTGTGGCTTTACCTCGAGGAAATAATGTGTTCTTCCTAGTTTTTCTGAAGAGTGGATGCCACTTTTATTCTGAATCTGGTGCACTTTAGCAAAACTGAAAAGTTACTGGAATCAGCTCCTTCGAATTAAGTGATATAATGTGATATCCCATCACTTGCAGAGCAAAGTGTTTATTCCATATTTCTAACTGTTAGGTAAAAATCCTCAATAGTCAACAAGTCCGTACTCTTTGCTTTCAGAGAACAGGGACCAAAATCAGGAATGGAGAAGTATGTTTTAGACGAAGACGTAAATAGAGTGCCACCTTGATCTCATGCTGTTCTGCGATTTCTCCATTACCTATAACTGTGCACTGAATAAGGGGAATTAGGAGGAATAGCAGTTATCAGACTGGCCTAGGAATAGACTCCCATTTCTGAAGGAAGCCTGATTCGATTATAGGGTGAGATGGACTGAATATATTTTTCAAGAAGGGACAGTTCTTATGTCAATTCGCCCCCTCAGATGGGGAGCCATTTCGAGAATAGCCACTTTAAAAGGTTTGTAGTGGAGATTTTTTTTAATGTGCTGAATACTCAAACTTTCAGTATAACCAGATGTTTAATTTACCTTTTTATTTCCTGGAATCTTATTAGACTAAAATTAATTGAATCCTAGAGCTCCCTGAAATGTAAATGATTATGTAATGGTATAAATTCTAATTTGGGTACTTTGGAAGGTATAGATGAAGGCTAGCATTATAAATTTGGTATTTCATTTGGGTATTTCCATAACAAAGTCACAAGACCTAGATTCTTAGAGGATAACTTGATGATCTAGATAAGGAACTGTGCAATCATTTTATTCAATTAACTAGTGAAATTTAATTTATGTGAAATTTTATCCTTTCATTTGGTTAACATTTCACTTACACTCTTTTGGAAGCAATTTGGAGAAGCCTGTGAACCCCAAATCAGAATCATGTTTTTAATTGCATAACCTAAAATACACTAGATGACAGAGTAAATGTATTATATTGAAATCGTTTCATTGAAACATTAAAAAAAAAAAAAAAACAGTTCATAGACTCCAGGGTAGGAAACCCTGACTTAGAGTGAATTACAAAAAAGGAGCTGCTTCTTTAAAACTCTGTGTACTTAGATCCCCTTTTCTCCACTGGTGGAAAAGGTTATAATTAGATAGTTACAGTCTGACTCTGATAACATCCACCAAATATTTAGAAGTCTTTGATTCTTAAATTTTCATAGTTGTTTCTGGGCCTGAAGTTCAGGCAGCCGCAAGAGTTTTAAGAAATATGTAATTTTAGTACCAATGAGTTCCCAAAGGCAGTAGCAGCAAAGGAACAGTTTTAGAGAGAAACCAACTCTTTGTCTAAAATCAGTACTGGTCCGTTGGTGGTATCTCATTTTCATATCTTTAGACTAGATTTCTTGGCATGATTCTAGATTTGCAAATATGAAAAGTAGGGATGGAAGGACATTATGAGAAAGTTCATGGAAGTTCATGAGGGACTTGTCTTGCCTTCTCAGTATGATGGACCAGGAAAAAGAACCTTTGGTTTAGAAAGGAAGTGAATCATTCATATAGATATCCATCTGTTGTGGACCTTGAGGAATTGCTCCTCTTTTTTCTATTCACATCCACCTGACCCTCCCTCCCCCGCCAAAAAATCTATGACTTTATGAGAAATCAAGATCTAAAACAGATCCAAACAAAGGAAAAAAATAGAAGGCACTGTGAAATATCTCATTGGGAAAACCACTGACCTGGAAAACAGATTCAGGAGAGATAATTTAAAAATTATTGGACTACATGAAAGCCATGATCAAAAAAAGAACCCAGAAATCATCCTTCAAGAAATTCTCAAGGAAAATTACCCTGATAGTCTAGAACCAGAGGGCAAAATAGAGGTTGAAAGAATCCACCAATCACCTCCTGGAAAAGATCCCAAAAGAAAACTCCTAGGGATATTATAGCCAAATTCCAGAGTTCCCAGGTGAAGGAGAAAATATTACAAGCAGCCAGGAAGCAACAATTTGAGTATTGTGGACATACAATCAGGATAACACAAGATCTAGCAGCTTCTACACAAAGGGATTGCAGAGCTTGGAATATGAGATTCCAAAGGTCAAAGGAGCTTGGATTAAAACCAAGAATCATCTACCTGGCAAAACTGAGTATAATGCTTCAGGGGAAAATATGGTCATTCAATGAAACAGAGGACTTTCAAGTATTCTTGATAAAAAATAAAATAAACAGAGCTGAACAGAAAATTTTACTTTCAATTATAAGAAACGAGAAGAATGAGAAGGTAAACAGGAAAAAAGAAATAATAAGGAACTTATTATAGTTGAACTATTCTTACATAGAAAAATGATCATTGTAATTCATGAGACTTTTCTTAGTATGAGGCTAGTTGAAGGGAATACACACACACACACACACACACATACACACATATATGTGTGTATGTGTGTGTGTATAGGAGGGTGTGTGTATATAAATACATATGTGAATGTATATATATGTTTGTACATGTATACATAGACAAAGGGCACAAGATCAGTTGAATAGGAAGGGATGATATCTTTAAAAATAAAATTAAGAGGTGAGAGATGAATATAATAAGAGAAGGAGAAAGGGAGAGATGGATAGGGTAAAATATCTCATATAGAAGAGGCAAGAGAAAACTGTTACAATGGAGGGGAAGAGCAGGAAGGTAAAAGGGAATGTGACAACCTTACTCTCATTGAATTTGGCTTAAAGAGGGAATAAGATACACACTCAATTGGGTATCTTTCCCTACAGGAAAGTAGAAGGGAAGGGGATAAGAGGGGAGATGATGGAAGGGAAGGCAGATTGGGGGTGAGGGTAGTTAGAAGCACACATTTTGAAAAGGGACAGGGTCAAAGTAGATAATAGAGTAAGTGAGGGGCAGGATAGAATGGAGGGAAATATAATTAGTCTTTCACAATATAACTACTATGGAAATGTTTTGCATAAATACACAGGTACAACATGAATTGCTTATCTTCCCAGTGGGGGTTGGTGAGAAGGGAAAGAATCTAAATATCAAAGTTTTAAAAACAAATATTAAAAAATAATTTAAATTGTTTTTTATATGCAAATGGGAAATAAGATATATAGGCACTGAGGTATAGAAATCCATCTTGCCCTACTAGAAAGTTAGAGAAGGGATGGCAGAGGATATGTGAAAGCAGATTAGGGGAAGGGGTATTCAGCATGCTTTCTATCTTGGGGTGGGGGTAGGGAAAAGATGGGGAGAAAATTTGTAACTCAAAATCTTGTGGGAATGAATGTTGAAAATTAAAAATAAATTTTAAAAATGTAATTAAAAATAAAACATCCCCTGCCCTCAGGGAGTTTCTAATCTAAAGGAAGACAACATGCCAATAATTATGTATAAGAAGACTATGTAATGGATAAATTGCAGATTACCTCAGAGGGAAAGGACTACATTAAGTAGGACCTTTGAGAAAGGGAGGTTGTTTAGCAGAGCTCAGTAATATCATGGTATACTTTAAACTCAGATAAGCCACATACTTTCCAGAAGTTTTAACACATTATCCTCTCTGGGTCTTAGTGTCCTCATCTGTTAAATGAGGGGCAGGATTAGCTCGTCTACAAGGTCCCTTCCAGCTCTAAAGATTGTCGTATTCTCATTTTCCACTCCTTTAATTATTCAGCATACTCTGCACAATTTTCTAATGCCTCTGGGTTGTTCCAGATATTAGACTTCTGCCTCAGTCAAAGAGGTGTTGTTGGCCACCATTGCGATACACTCCTTATGGAGAGCGCATAAGCACACACTTCTTAGTACATTCATCACTTTACAGAAAGAAAAGAAACAGTCGTTACCCTCTGGGAACAATAGTGCAAAACAGTATTAGACCCAATCATCCTGTCTTTGCCAATTGGATTGTGTTTGACAGTCCCTGTGTATGAGACATTTAATCTACTTTCTGTCCTTCACTGTTTTCATCTGCATTTTTCCTAACAGAAAGGAGAGCCTGACCGCTGCTATGTGCTATCCCTGGAGACTCCTGAGCAGCTGACCTTTGAGATCCCCCTCAATGATTCAGGTTCTGCTGGGCTCGGAGTAAGCTTAAAAGGGAACAAATCCCGAGAGACTGGAGCTGACTTAGGGATTTTTATCAAGTCTATAATCCATGGAGGTGCTGCTTTTAAGGTAGGTGAGGATGGTGCTGACCCTGCAGTGCATGAATTTGTAGTGGTTTAAGCTGCTGAGTTTGAGAACCAGACTTTAGAGAGCTCTAAGGGTATCATATTGGTATATCATTTCATTCTCAGGAAAACTCCCCCTTTTCCCTTTCTCCTCCAAACACCACACTCACAGCAGATGACAACTTCCCACTTCACCCAGATGATAAAGGCCTACTGATACTTCCTGTCTTATTGTCCTCAAAATTTCTTAGTAGTATTTCCCACTCTCTCCTCTGTCCCATCTTTTCTCAAGGGAAGAACCATCCATACTTCTTGCTGTCATCCCTCACCTTATGCTTGAACTCTTTCCTCTCCTTTCTCCTCCAGATCCTTTCCCTAGAAATAAGCATGCACCTGAAATCTACCCCACCTCCATTGGCTACTTCCTGCCACTTAGAAACATGTAGTCCACATTTCTAAAGAATGCATCCCTTGATCTTTCTATCCCATCCTCCTTCTGTCCTATCCTTCTCTTCTCCCTCACTGCCAAATTTCTAAAAAAGTTCTCTACAGCTGATGCCTCCACTTCTTCATGACCATCCTGCAGTTTGTCTCCAGCATTCTACCACTGTGCAGAAACTGCTGTCTCAGATGTCACTGATGATCTTCTAGTCATCGAATCCATTGGCCATGTTCCCAGGCCTACCCTTTGACCTCTTTGTCACATTTGGTTCTGTTTACCACTTCCTCCTACTCCAGTATTCTGTGGTCTTTTGGTTTCCCAGACATCACACTTTGGTTGGCCCTTGTCCTCCCTATGTTACTGGCCATTCTCTGTTGATTTTGCTAGTTCTTCTCATTTTGTTAAGGCAGGAACATTTTGAGTCAGGTAACAGCAGCCTGCTGATGTCTATGCACCCTTTTTCACAACGTTAATATGAGCAAAACATTAAATACAAAATATTACACTGAAAATTTTTTTTAATTTTTAAAAAATTTTAAATGTAAATTTTTTAAGTGCAAGAAAGGATATCAGAACCCCTGCCTTAAGATAAGCATTAGTAAAGATTCTATCCTTGGTTCTTTTCTCTTTTTAAAAATAAGGGAGTTGGACTAGATCGCCCAAAAACCCAGGAACTATATAAACAAAATTATAAGAAGCTTTTCATACAAATAAAATCAATTTTAAATAATTGGAGAAATATTAATTGTTCCTGGGTAAGCAGGGCCAATGTAACAAAAATGATCATTGTTTCTCTTTACTTTCTTGACAATCTTATACGTTCCTAGAGTTTTCTCCCCTCTTTATATCTTTGAACTTTTATTCTCCAGTTGTAATCTGTAGTAACTTCCCTTGAGATACCTCTGCTTAGATGTCCACTTAACACCTTCAAAGCCTAACTTACCTTTTCTTCTAAACCTGATCCTCCTCACTTACCTATTTCTACCAGTAACACTGTCATGCACTAGCACTTCCAAGACAGAAACCTTGATATTATCTTAGATTCTTCTTTCTCATTAAACTCACCATAGTATCTTCAAAAGAACCCTCCTATGGAATCTGGGGACCTTAATTCCTGACCCTGACTAATAGTAACTCTTTGACCATTGGCAAGCATCTTAAAATCTTTGGACATCATCTCCCTCATCTCTAAAATAATGGAGTTGGACTAGATAATCCACGAATTTAAATATATCCAAGTTACTTGACATTTCCAAGACTCAGTTTCCTCAACTGCATAATGGATAAGATTATATGTACAATGTACACATGGGGTTGTTATAGGGAAAGTACTTTGCAAATCCAAAAAGTGTTATGTAACTATGTGTTATTCTTGTTATTATTATAACACTCAATCATTTACTGCTTACATGTTACTTGTGTAATACGTCTGTCTTCTTCACTGTTTTTATTGTCACCTCCTCTAAGTACAGATCTTCATCACTTACCACTTACCACCCAACCAAACTATTACTATAGCTATTCCATCTGTAGACTGCTGCCAGACCAACCTTTCTGCATAGCAAATCTTGTTAGGTCATTCCTTTCTTCATAAATCATTAGCAGCTCGGTGGCGGCTAGGTGGCGCAGTGAGTAGAGCACCGGCCCTGGAATCAAAAGGACCTGAGTTCGTTCCAGCCTCAGACACTTAACACACACAAACAAAACCTAGCCGTGTGACCTTGGGCAAGTTTCTTAACCCCAATTGCCCTCCAAAAAGCAAAAAATAATAATAATAATAATAATAATCATTAGCAGCTCCTTATTACCTATGGTATAAACTTCATGCTGACATTCAAGGCATGCTACAAAGTCACCACCTTATTTTTCCAGCCTTTCTTCATAACATTCTTCTATGTGAAAACTGAAGTACTGTCTGTCTCCTGAACACTCCCCTAGCTGTCTTGCTTCTTGTCTTTGCTTATGTTGTCCTCTTTACCTGAAGTATCCTCCTTCATATTAGCCTGTCAAATACCTACATGCTTTTTTCAAACCATAAATCAGATGTATCGCTTCACATCATTATGGAAACTTTTCGAATCCACTCTCTAAGGCTCTTTCTTCACTTGTAAATGATCTCTGAGGTTTCTTCCAGTTCAACGTCCCATTCACCTGTATTCCTATTAGTAATGACCTTCCCTGCCTGAGATCATAAATAGCACTTTGCTTTTCACTGATGCATTTATTATGTGTTGTATTATTTTCTAGTTGTGTATATATGACATCTCCCTACTAGTATGTAAAGTTCCTGAGGGCAGGGATTCATATCCTCCCTAAACTTTGTGACTCTCCCATGCATTCACAGTGGGTATTTGATAAATGCTTATGATATTTGAATTTGGAGCAACTCTTTTTCTATAGACCACAGGAGTTTTTTTCTTCTTGAAATAGTTTCAAAAATAATATATACCTCAGTCTTTTTTCTATATTGTTTTCTTTCTAGATTTATTTTTAGCATTATTTTTTTTAATTTTGAGTTCCAAATTCTCTCTTCATTCCACCCAACACATTGAGAAGATAAGCAGTATGATATTAATTATGTATATGAAATCACGCAAAATATATTTCCATATTAGCTATGTTACACAATTTTTAAAAAAGTAAGAAACATTTAAAAAAATGAAAAAGGGTGCTTCAGTCTACACTCAGAGTTCATCAGATAGCATTTTCCATCATGTGTCATTTGGAATTGTCTTGGATGATTGTCATGATCTGAAAATAGCTAAGTCTTTGACAGATTATATCATCTTTGCAATATTGCTGCTACTATGTACAACATTATGCTTCTGTTCACTTTACTTTGCATTAGTTCATAGAAGTCTTTCAAGATGTTTTGAAACCACCCTGCTTGTCATTCTTTATAGCACAATAGTATTTGTTCATAATCATATATCACAACTTGTTCAGATCTTCCCCAATTGATGGTCATCCCCTCAATTTCCAATTCTTTGCCATCACCAAAAGAATTGTTATAAATAATTTTGTACATATACATCATTTTCCATCTTCTTTGATGTTTTAGGGAATACAGAACTACTGGTAGTAATGTTAAGTCAAAGGGTATACAGAGTTTTATAGCAATAGGTGACCTCTCATGAGAACAACTGAGTTCTACTATTGCATTATGTATTCTATATGAAGGTCAATGTTCTCTTGTATCACATTTGGGTGTTTGTATAAGGATTAGAAAAAGAATGGATGGCATAGTAGAAAGTGTTGAACCTACATTTGATTCCTCTCTGTGTGTCTTACTAGTTATATGACCTTAAGCAAATCTATCAACCTCTCACATACTCAGTTTCCTTATCTGTAAAATTGGGGTAATACCTATAGTATCTACATCATGGGATATTGTGAGGTAAGATAGAGGTAAAAGAATACACTTTGCAAACCTTAAGCCTATAGAAATGTCTGCTATTATTATTTTCAGAGTTGGAGTCACTAACCTCATTCCCAATCCCAAACAACCCAACCCAACTGATATTTATTAAATATTGACTATATTCAGGGATTGAGAAACAAAGATAGAACCACACTTGTCCTCAAGGAGCTAACATTCTCCTCATTTGTGACTTAGCAGTGCCCAAAAGGAAAATTCTTAGAAATGCAAAATTAATTTTAAAAAGAAACAAGCAAACAGACAAAAAAAATCCAATCCTAAATCCTTTCATTATTCTTTAAAGTCTAAAATATTCTGCCAAATCTAATAAAATGGAATTAAATGGGGATAAATGCAAAGTCTGAAATAGAGTCAAAAAATGAACTTCACATATACAAGTTGCTGAGGAACGGTTTAGATAGCAGTTCATCTAAAAAGGATTTGGGGAAATTAGTGAACTGAAAGCTTGTTTTAAGTCAAGAGTAAGATATGGAAGCCAAGAAACCTAGTGCTCTCTTAAGTTCACAGACCTATCTGGCACCATTCAATCTCCTAGCCTCTGATTCTGTGTCACAGCCTAAAGGACATCTTTCACATAGGATCTAGGTTTGGTATAAGGGAAAACATCCCAGCAATTAGAACTTTTCCAAAGTAAAATAGACTCTATTGGGAGACAGTGGATTCTGCCTCATGGGATGTCTTCAAGCAGATTTTGGATGGTCCCTCACCAGGACCCTTGTAGGGAAGATTCTTGTCCAGTTATAGGGTGGCCTTAGATGGCCACAGAAATCTTCCAATTTGGAGATTTCCTGATTCGGTGTAATTACTTAGAACAGTATATAGGTTATGCCTTGTTTTATAATTATATCCTTACAAAATGCTTTTCGTTGATGAACTCTTAGTTACTTTGATGATGCCAGCTGATTGGTATTCATTTTCAATTAATTTTAAGGAGAATTCTATCTAGAGGGTTTGTTTTGAGTAAAATTGGAAGAAATCACTTTCTTTAGAAATTAAAAGCAAACATTTTAGCCATTTTATATTTAATGACTAACTCAAGAAAGTATTAGCAATAATAGGACATGTGTGTATTTATATGTGCATATGTGTGTGCTCACAGAGTCCTGTTTCAGAGCCTCAGAATGGCAGGGAGACGATCCTCAGATCTCAAGTGCTATTCCAATAGAGGAAAATCTCTAGCAAATTCTTCCGTGATGGAAAATCTTTGAGTAGGTTCCCTGCAATAAACAGAGTCTACTCTCTCTGGATCAGCCCAATTACACTTAGTATGGAGTATTCCATCCCCAGTAGTCTGGCTATTCATTGATGAATTCTCTGCCCCGGACAACCTATGAAAAGAAAGAAAAATGCACTTCTGCTGTGGCAGTGGCACATTGATGAGAAAGAGGAAAGAAGTGCTAAGAATCACATAGTTTTTACACGCTATACTATAATTTAGCTGATGATATTCTAAACATGATGTCTTTGTCTAATGACCAATAAGTGGACAATCTTCATAGTCTTAGGATTGATGACCACAATCAGGTAGGGCAAGGCCTACAATTTAGACTCTTACAGAATGACCTAGAACACTGAGGGGTTAAGTGACTTACTCACTGTCATATAGCTATTATGTATCTGATGCAGTAATTAAAAACAGATCTTCCATTTTTCCAAGATCTCCTTTCGGGGCAGTTAGGTGGCACAGTGAATGGAGCACTGACCCTGGAGTCAGGAAGACCTGAATTCAAATGTGGCCTCAGACATGTAACACTTACTAGACATTGACCTCAGGCAACTCACTTAATACCAAATCCCAATTGCCCTGCCTTCCCCCTGCAAAAAAAAAAAAAATCCATTTTCTATTCACTATGCTAAAGAAACCAAAAGAAAGAAGGAAGTTAGAGCAAAATAGATGAACTCACAGGAGAACTCATAGGTTCTCCTTGGAGAAAAGAGTTAGAATAATGAGTTTTATTGTACAGAAAAGCAACAACTAGCATCATTTCATATGATATTTGGTCATTTAGTATTTCATTACTCAAAATAGGTATTTGCAAAAAGATCACCATTAAATAATTGCTACATGAGTACAAAAGTCTGTGGTAGAGGATAAAGAGGTAGAGTAATTTTAAATTTAATTAAAATTAAACTTTTAAATTAATTTTTTAAATTCTACAATACTCTCCAAATTAAATCAACATATACTTTAACATTAGCAATAGCAAGAAATATACTGAAAAATATGGATCAGGATTAAGAGATTTAAAAAAAGACACAAACATACACAGAAACCCCATGAGTATATAACACCAATACTTTCTTTCTTTTGAGAAAAAAAACAAGTCTAAAGGTTCTAAACATGCAACATACTTAACAACATTACCCAAAAAATGAAATGGTTATATCTTAACAGATAAGAAAAAACTCATTAATAACCTGAGAGTCATTCCTTAATGAGCTATCTGTGTACCCAACTTCTTAAAGCATAAAAATAAGGAGAAAGAATAAAAATTTTCAAATGGTGTATAATTTTTTTAAAAACTCAATCCAAGCCAAGATGGCGGAGTAGAAACAGCATTTCCAATGTGCTCTGTCCCACACAAATTTCAAACAATGTGAAAGGGAGCTCCAAACAACTTCTGGAGCCACAGCACCCACAGAACGGCACAGAGAAGCTAACCTCCTGCTGAGGACAGCCCAGCAGCCCTGCAGGGAGCGGCCAGCGCAGCACTCTGAGAGCAGGCAGCACAGCACGCCGGGAACCGACAGCGCAGCCCGCAGAGCCGAGACCAGGTCCGAGGCTTTAGCCCCAGGGCGGCCGGGTCTTCAGCCGGCTGGTGGAACCCCAGAACACCAGCAATTGTGGCGATTCCAGAATTATCAGCACAGATATGCTTAGGACAAAGTGAGAGGTTAGTGCCCTATGGACTTTGGGACCAGTATTTGGGCAACACGTGGCTTCCTCCCCTGGGGGTAAAAAGCTGCTGAAGAAATAGCTGTACAGAAGCCATTTTGCAGCTTCAGTAGTGGCTCTAGCTCCTGGTCTGCAAACTGTAGGAAGATTGAGCAGTCAGTCTGGGGATTAATTGCTTTTGCTTTAAACTGCCTGGAACTGGATTGTGGTCTGGGGGGGAAGTTTGGGGTGGGTATCCAACTTGCCAGAGTGGGTGGAGGCTTTACAGAGGCCACCCAACTGGTGGAAGTTGTGAAGACCCCACATTTGGGCGGAAGCTCCCCTGTCTGGTGGCAGAGTCCTACTGTGGCAACAAGCCCCCAAAAATCAAGTAATTAAGTGGCAACATGCCTAGGCAAATGAAACAAAATAAACAGAAAAGTTCAACATTGACTCCTATTTTAGGGGCAAAGAGGCTCAAAGCATGGAGGAGGACTGTGAGGTCATAACTCCTGCACCAAAAGCCCCAAATGAAAATACAAGCTGGCTACAGGCCATAGAGGACCTTAAGAAGCAGATAAGAGAAGTGGGGGAAAATATGGGAAGAGAAATGAGAAAGATGCAAGAAAAGTATGAAATGACAGTCAACAGCCTGACTGAGGAAAATAACACCTTAAAAAATAGACTAACTCAAATGGCAAAAGAGGCTCAGAAAGGCAATGAGGAGAAGAATGCCTTAAAAAGTCGAATTTGCTAGATGGAAAAAGAATCTCAAAAGTTCACTGAGGAGATTCATTCCTTCAGAGTTAGACTGGAGCAAATGGAAGCTAATGACTTGATGAGAAATCAAGATGTTGTTAAGCAGCTCCAAACAAATGAAAGATTAGAAGGCAATGTGAAATATCTCATGTGAAAAACCACTGACCTGGAAAATAGATCCAGGAGAGACAATTTAAAAATTATTGGACTACCTGAAAGCCATGATCAAAGAAAGAACCTAGAAATCACCCTTCAAGAAATTCTCAAGGAAACTGCCCTGATGTTTTAGATCCAGAGGGCAAAATAGAGGTTGAAAGAATCCACAGATCACCTTCTGAAAAAGATCCCAAAAAGAAAACTCCCAGGAATATTATAGCCAGGTTCCAGAATCCCCAGATCAAGGAGAAAATACTCCAAGCAGCCAGGAAGAAACAATTTCAATATTGTGGAAACACAATCAGAATAGCCCAGGACCTGGCAGCTTCTACACTGAGGGATTGAAGGGAATGGAATATGATATTCCAGAGGGCAAAAGAGCTGGGATTGAAGCCAAGGGTCACCTACCCAGCAAAACTGAGTATGTTGTTTCAGGGGAAAATATGGTCATTCAGTGGAATAGAGGACTTTCAAGCATTCTTGATGAAAAAACCAGAGTTGAATAGAAAATTTGACATTCAGACACAAGAAGCAAGAGATGCTTGAGAAGGCAATCAAGGAAAAGAAATCAAAAGGAACTTATCAAAATTGGACTATTTACAGTCCTACATGGAAAAACAATAGCTGTGTTTGATGAAACCTTTCTCATTATGAAATAATTGAAGACGGGTACATGGCATATGTTCACAGGTATACATGGATAGAGGGCACAGGTTGAATTTGATGGGAAGGGATGATTTTTTTTTGGAGGGCAATTGGGGTTGGGTGACTTGCCCAGGTTCACGTGGCTAGGTTTTTGTTTGTGTGTTGGGTGTCTGGGGCCAGATTCGAGCTCGGGTCCTTCTGGCTCCGGGGCTGGCTCTCTGTTCGCTTCGCCACCTAGCCGCCCCAAGGAAGGGATGACTCTTAAGGGGTGAAGTCAAGAGGTGAGGGAGGAAAGTGGCAAGAGGAGATGGAGAGAGACAGGGTAGGGCAAACTATCTCATGTAGAAGAGGCAAGGGGAAGTAGTTGCAGGGGAGGGGAAAAACAGGAAGGCAAAAAGGCAAAAGCATATTCTCATTGAAGTTGGCTCAAGGAGAGAATAACATACATACTAATTGGAATATCTTACCCTCACTCACTCTCCTGAGTAGGGGAAAGGAGGACGAGAGGGGGGATGATGGAGGGGAGGGCATTCTGGGGAGAGGGGAGGTTAGAAGTACCCACTATCAAAGAGGGACAGGATCAAAGTAGGGAATGGACCAGGTGGGAGGTGAGACGGGTGGGAGGGAAATATAAGCAGTCTTTTACAATATATCTACTATGGTAATGTTTTGCATAGATATACATGTACAATACATACTGAATTGCTTATCTTCTCAGAGGGAGTGGGTGACAAGGGAGGAAGGGAATGGATCTGAAAATCCAAGTTTTAAAATTAAATGTTTCATAAGATGTCCAGGCAGTGGGGCTCAGAGATTCACCTTGCCCTAATGGCAAAGTCGAAGGGGGTATGGGAGAAGATATGGGAGAGAGCAGATTGGATGAGGGGATATATGGTGGGACTGCTATTCTGGGGTGGTGGGTAGGGAAAGAACGGGGAAAAATGTAACTCATAATCTGGTGGAAATGAATGATGTAAACCAGAAGTTAATAAAGCATTTGTTTAAAAAAAAAAACTCAATCCAGACATGTTTAAATGAATTATTAATGATTTAAAAAATGGTATATGGATAAAAGAAAGGACATGGATCCCGACTACAATAAATTCATTAAAAATTTAATCAACATGAGTAATTATCATTATAAAGAAGCAAAAACTACCCCAAAAGCCCTTTGTCAACAAGCACATGAATTATTTGCCAAGCAGACAAATATAGCAGCAAAGGGCAAGAGACTGAAATGTAAACTCATTTGTAAAATATTGCAGAGGAAGATAATATAATATTCTCAGCATCATTACCTCATAAAACAAAGAAAAGAAGTAGAAGTTTGAACTAATTTATAGAAATCTTGGTCAGAGACCTAATTAAACAAAGTCATCCAAGGACATTAAAGTATAAAAATGGAAGAGTTAAGCACAGAAGGAAAAAAAAGAAAAAGATCTGCAAAAAAAATTTATAATAAACATTTTTCACCATCTAACAGTAGACTCACCACATTAGGATTCCAAGATCACAGTCCCAGATATGCTTATGGGGAGAAGAAATGACATTTAAAAAAAAAAAGATGAAGGAATCAGACCAAATGTAAATAGAGAGGTTCAGTACTGGGAGTTAAACATTTTGAGAGGGCATTGAAGGAGCAATTCACAAAGTATCTGGAGGAGAAGATACCAAAAACGTGAAAAAATATTGGATTTTATTAATAAAGTAAAAAGACTTCTAAGAGAAGCCAGGCAACCACTACTGCTGGTCTGTGCCTATATTTCTATATCTATAAAATTTTTTGATGATCACCTAGTCTTGCATTGAGTGTATCCTTGATGAGGGCAACTATGTGGCATAATGGATAGAGCACCAGTCCTAAATCAGGAAGACCTGAGTTCAAATATGACCTCTGATACTTACTAGTTGTGTCATCCTGGGCAAGTCTCTTAACCCTATTTACCTTAGTTTCCTCATTTGTAAAATGAGCTGGAGAAGGAAATGGCAGACCAGTCCAGTATCTTTACCAAGAAAATTCCAAATGGGGTAAGAGAGTCAGACACAACTGAAAAACAACAGATCCTTGATGAAGATATTAGTAAAGAATAGGGAGGCTTTCACAAACAATATTCTAATAAAATGTAGTCTATTGTATTAAAGCAAACCATATAATCTCTGTATCAGAGAATACAATATTACACTGCTTATTGTATTTTTATTATTTTTTAAAGTATTTAATAGGGTAGAATATCACCTTAAAGCCTACCTTCCAAAGACACTCTCCATTCTATACATGTATATAACATTCTATATACATGGTAGGTATAAGGCTGCAACATAAAACAATTCTAGAACTCTAAAAAGCCAGAGTAAAAGATGGCATCATGGAAATGTTTGATCAAAACATTGCAAAAGCAAGACATAATTGGTGCACAGCCCATTTGGTTCATTGGTATCCTTGAACTATGAGGAGAAAGTGAAGAGGGCCCTTATGCTGTGTATATCCTCCCTGGGGAACTTAGGAGATAACTTGGACAAGAGCTACACAAAATGGACTGGCATTGATTAGTTTAATCTTCCCTATTTTAAGGAATATTCACATTGATGATATCAGATTCATTTGAGCATTTAGCAGTTGTGTGTGTGTTTTTGTATTTGCACGCATGAGGTAAGGAAGGAAGAAGTGAGGAAGGGAGGAAGGTGAGAGTGGAAGAAAGAGAAGGAAGTAGAAAGAAGAATAAAGGGGAGGGGGAGGAGGGAGTGGGAAAAGAAGGGTGGGAGAAGAGAGAGAATGTATATATCACTGTTTTACCTCAGCAGTTTTTCACAGTTTTGTTTCCTGCAGAAAGATTTCACATTCCTTTTATGTAAATTTCTTTCCTGACACTGGTCTGCTGAGTCAGGCAATTCACTCCATTAAAAACTACTGGGCAGCATATTTATAGCTAATCTTCAATGGTGCATGGCATCAATCATGAACTCAGCCTCGTTGTAGATACTTAGCATCTACTTGTCCTATTTACCTTTTATTAGTATAAGTTGGTGGCAGAATCAACTTTGTCATACAATGCAATCTGATTAACCAAAAAAAAATTCCCTGCCTACCCCCACTTTCTTCTGTTGTTCCAATCATCTGCTACTCCCCATAAAATTGCCACCTGCTTTATGATTCAGTATTATATGTTACAAAAATTGTTTTGAGACTTTGTTCCCGTTGTTGTTTGCAAGATACAAATGTAACAGACTGCAGCCTCCCTCAGGGCCAGGAGAAGGTAAGCAGCAGGAACCGTCAGCCTTAAGTTTTTATCAGAAATCAACAAGATGGTCTTTTGGTGCCAGCACTGTCTTTTTCTCTTGGCCTTTCCGATCACTAATTAGTTCTCAAGGTGCTTTCCCCTTTAGGGAAAGTGGATTTTGAAGACTAAACCACTGTGAGAAAGTATGACCAAATTCTTCCTGTATTATGTCCCCTCTTGGGCTTCACTTCTTGTAAACAAAGATAGGCTATTCCTTGCCAGGTATAAAACCCCTGGATAACAGCTGCTGTAATTGAGAGTCCCTTTCTCCATCCATTAACCTCTTCAGCCACTGTGTGTGTGTGTGTGTGTGTGTGTGTGTGTGTGTGTATGTGTGTGTGTATAATCTCTTTAGGGTATATTTATTTGCCCTTATTCTAACTTAATCTACACATCAAAATTAGGATATTATTCTACTCAGTACTTATCTACCATGTATCAGGACATGTATTCAGCTATACCCTTCCCTTGGTGATCTCATCCATTCCCATGGTTTTAATTATCACCTCTCTGTAAAGGACTCCCAAATCTCTATATCCAATCCCTCCTGTTCCCCAGGGCTCCATTCCTGTATTTCTATCTCAGACTCAACAACTGAATTCATTCATCATCTCCCCTTTAAAACATGCCCTGTCAGTTCCCCTTTTGCTGTTGATGGTACCACCATGCTCTTGGTTAACCAGACTCATCACCTCAGAATCACCTATTATCTTTCAAGTTAGTGTTGTGAATTCCACCTCTGAAATACCCCCCTTTCCCACTTTAAACACCCTTATTCAAGTACTCATCACTATTTTTTTCCTAAACAACTGCCATAGCCTCCTAACTAGAATCATCACCTCCAGTCTTATTGCCTTTCCAAACTATCATGCCAGTGTACTGTCTGAATGATTACTTCTCCTTGAGTGCCTCCCCATTTCCTGCTGAATAAAGTAAAAACTATTTGTTCACATCCAGGCTCTATCCTCTTTATCCCACCCAGCCTGGCTTCATGCTATTCTCCATTACATACAAACCTCTCAAGCCATTCTGCTCTTCATCCTTTGTTTTTAGACTCCCCTACCCCCATAGATAATCCCTTCATTGGCATTACTGTCCTCTCTGTACTCCAAACTGCGGTGGATATTGGCACCTCTCTCCTTCAAGTGTAAGCATTAGATAGATCTCAGTTTGCCTGTTCCTTTGCCCAAACTCTTCTTTGTGTCTGGAATGCCCTCCTTCCTTTAAATGTAGACCTCCTCCCCATCCTTTAAAGACTAACAAAAATGCCACCTCTTCTAGGGGTCCTTCTCTGATGACCCCCATTGCTTAGGATCTTTCCCTCATAGACTTTGATTTACAACTCTTAAGTGGATCTATCATTTAATGTGTATTATGGCTACTGATCCCCATACAAAACTTTCAGTTTAAGGGCAGGAAATCTGTCTCATCTGAATTAAAAAAAAAAATTGTCACCCATAGGGTCTAAAACTATTCTCCTCACATAGTAAATACCTAATAAAATGTTTGTTAATTGATGCAGCATGGAACAGTGGAAAGTGTGCTCAATTTGGGGTCAGGAATTCTGAGTTTAAAACCTTCCTGTCACTTATTAGCTGTATCACTGTGACCAAGTCATTTAACCTCAGTGGTTTAACCTCACTCAAAGGTAGAAAAATAAGCCTCAATTTCTTCATCTGCAAAATGGGGTGATTATACTAGATGGTTTCAAAGGTCCCTATATTTATCTTCTTATGATCCTATGATTGATTGATGTAGCTCCCCAAGTATGGAATAGTCTTCACCCTCATTTCATCTCTACCTGTTAAAGTATGTCCTTTACTTCAAGGGCCCCTTAAGTTGCCACCGCATGAAGCCTTTCCCTAAGTCCCCAGTTGAATGTAATTGCTTCCTCTTCATATTTCTCTTAAAACTGTGAATTTTTCTCATATCTTCTATCTTCTAGCATTCATTCTAGATATTTTTGTTTATTTATTTATTTATTTATACTTCTCCACCCTCCCCATCATATTATAAACTTATTGAAGGTGGTCACTGTTTTATCTTTACCTATTCCCTTATAAAATGCATTGTTCATAATATGTGCTTTTATAAACTTTTTAAAATTTTAATTTAATCTCTTCAAGGCCTTCTAAACAATTGTGATTTGCCTCTTATAATATCACTTAAATGCTAAAAAAAAATTGTCTTAATATTCAGTTTTTTTCCCCAGAAAACAAGGCCCAGATATGTTCCTTTCTAGTGACAGGCAGTAATTAAAAAGAGCAGTAGACATGGAGTCTGGAGGTCTGGGGTTAGTCTTTACCCAAACACTTAGCTTTATGACCCAGATCAACACTCTTAACCTCTCTGAGTCTATCTCAATATCTGTAAAATGGGAATAATAATATTTACATCACCTGCCTCACAGCATTGGTTTCAGAAAGGTTTTGTAAACCTTATATTGTAAGAACTATGAAAATTGTGTAAACAGGGGTCTAGATGTTAAGAAAAAACAATCAAAGTTACTGACTGCTATTAATGTTATTATTACAGGTCTACAAATCATCCCAGCTGTTTTGGGATTTCGATCTCCATAACATTAGTTATCTTTCAAAACATAATTTTCAGCTTTGTCTCCCAGAGTACAGCCAGCATGTGATTAATGACCCTAACATTTTCCCGTACAGTGATTTGGTTTTTACTCATGCTTGCAACATTGGTACTAATATCCTTGAACACTACTAGCTAGCTTTGTCAGTTTACAGCTGTAATTATTATTTTTGTTGTTCTCACTGGTTCTGGGCATTTGAGTGTATCATAGTTGTTTCCAGAACCAAAATGTTATGGATTTAAGCATCTATATTGCTTTTTGGTGAATTGGGGTATTTTGTAGAACTGTGACTGGAATGAAATTGTGAGGTCCATAACCCTTTGGGCAAGAGGATGATTTCACGATATTTCACTTTTCTGATTGGAATTGAAAACAAATATAGTTTTTCTTGCTGTTTTCAGAAAACAGCAGCCTTTCCCCAAAGTCCACATAATCACAGATTGTTTTGCAAGAAACCCAATTGTAAGACTTGATGACCAGCTTGAAGTCATCAGATCTTTTGTTATTTATTTTCAGATCATATTCTGAATCCTGAGATTGTACTGACTTAAATACAGTCCTAGGGATTAAATATTTAATTATGAAAACCATAGCATGAGATTTCCCAAATGCATTCAATGTGTAGCAAAATGTTGAGGACTTCGGTTTCTAAAAGAAAGATTCTAAAGTATATATGTAGCATGGATTTCAGTAGACAATAAGCACCCTTTTGAATTAATTAGCATTCTTTAAAAATGTGTCTTAATAGAAGTTGTCAACATAGACCAAAAATTCTTAATTATTGTACTTGTGAAATTTGAATAGAATGACTTTAAGAATGAAGACATCTTGTTGAAAATCTGGGAAATAAAGACAAAATTCCAGTGAAAATACATTGCTTGCTAAGAACTAAGTGAGGATCTTTCATAGAGATTCTTTTAATGAATTGTGAAATGGAGATTGAGCTCAGAAATAAATGTTTAATGAACCTAAAAGATGGTCAGAGTAGGATGGCCAAATGGCCTCTTGATCTGGGCCTCAGAGGGTAGTAGTACCATGATAGCATCACTTCAGGTCAAGGGTCTGGTCTTTAACTCTGTAGGTTGAAGAACTAAGTTTTATTAGTTCATCCAGAGGTGAACAGGCTCTTGGGAATTGATTCAAGCAAAGAAAAGTCGAAAACCACTGATATAGAAACCAGAATGTCAGTTTATTAATTCACAAGGGCTGATCTATCTAGAAGAATATCTGATACCAGTAATTCCCAAACTTCTGGTGGAAATGCACACTGGAGAAGCCAAATTACAAATTTATAACAAGAAATATCCTTTCACCAGCCACAGAAGGCTAGTCAGCACTTCCTTTTCTCTGTTGAAATATCTACATGACAAAATAATAGGTGGTTTTTTTGGTGAATAAAAATAGAGAATAAAAGGAATTGAATTTTCTTTTAAAAATAATTTTATTGATGCCTTTTATTTTTACAGCATTATAATTTCTCTCTGTATCTTTCTACCCCTATGCCATTAGAGAGGCAACCAATATAAAAATTTTAAAAAAATAAAAAATTGCAAAACTAATCAATACATCAAAAAAGCCTAATGATAACACACATAGACCTCAAACCTCTGTGGAGGAAAAAGAAGAAGCGATGAGGAATATCGTGCTCAAGCTCTATTGGTAACGTACAGCTAACAAACATGTAGTGTCTCTTCTCAGCATCGTAATCCCCATCTCCATATGCCAAAATGTGTTGAGAAGACAAGAATAGAAAAAGAAGGCAGGAGAGGATTTCTCAGGCCAGTCCTTGAGGGCAATGAAAGGATATAAATAGGAGATACAAAACTGTAGGAGCACAAAGCTGCTACAACTTGTCCAAGTTGTTTGACTTCCCTGGGCCTTGATTTCCTCACCTATAAAATAACTTGCAGTTTTTTTTGTTCTTGGGTTGTTGTTTTGTTGTTGTTGTTGTTGTTGTTTTTTGGGGGGAGGCAATCAGAGTTAAGTGACTTGCCTAAGGTCACACAATTAGTGCCTAAGGTTGGATTTGAACCCAGGTCCTCCTATCTCCACAGTCAATGCTCTATCTGCTGTAGTACTGCACCCTGCCTCCTTTTCTTCTAGCTCTAGTTCTGTGATCCTGTAAGTGGCTGATTCAAGAACCTTTCCTTCTATAATGTAGGGAGAAAGAATCCCTTATCCATTTGTGTGAATGAGTATTGTTCCTGTGGAATGCAGACCATGTGGGTTTGGGTTTCAGGGAAGATCTTAACTTAACATTCCCCCACAGAGCAGAGTTCTTAGACTCTGCAGACTGTTTTTCTATTTCTTCTTCTAAAGGTGACTTGAATGTTGGCCTCAGTTCATTAGACAGTTTTAACAATTATTTTAAGTACCTAATTCAGGCAAGTTCAGAAGCTGGGAATCAAGGACAGACCCAAAATTGACCTGATCTTACATGGAACTTTGTTGTACTGGAGTTAGTTGCCTCAAGAATGGGAGTGCCATTGATGAGATTGACAACATACTTGGCAGCATTTGACCCTTAGTCTGAGATAAGAACCCTGGAATACCTCCTATGGTACATTCCCAGGAATATACTTTGGAAAATGGCTTCAAATATAATAAGATCTTTTGTACTTTACTCAGTCAACCAATTGTTAGCTGGTCAGAGTGTACTCTTCTGAATGGTAATAAAGACACACTGACAATTTAACACTTTGCCTTTTTTTCCATTTATGGAACATTATTTTCTTCCTCTCACCTTCCCTAATAAGAAGGGAGAAAGGAAAGAAAGAAGAAGGAAGATATAAGCACAGTCTAATTAAACAAATTCCTACATTGATCAAGTCAAAAAAAGTGTTTCCTATTCAGCAGATTAGTCCACCATTTCTATCATGAGGAAGGCAGTATGTTCATGTTCATCACTCTTCCTGAATTGTGGTTGTTTACTTGATTGTAGTTCTTAAGTCCTTCAAAATTGTTTGATTTTTGCAATATTGATTTTTTTTTGACACATTGGATCTTCTGTAAAGCCAAGCATGAGCAGCTTTCCAGAGGACTACTGATGTAAACAGCTTCAAGGTTCTGATTACATAGTATAGCAAACTCTCCATTTATTCAGCAGTAAATTAAGGTAAAACATTCACAGAAAATCAAGGTACAGCATTCACCATGTCACAGTTCAACAACTTAACAGTAGAATGGCCACATGGTTTTCACCAGAGTAGTCATGTAGTTTTAAGCAAAGTACATTCATTTCGTTAATCACAAAGTCCTTAATTCGGTCACAAACTACAAAAGTCAAAGTCCTCCACTCATGGGGTGCAATTAAGTTATGGTTTCATCAGTCACTACTCGGTATGCTCTTAAGGAGTAGTGGAAAGTACAAGGGCCATCCTCAAGTAAGTAACAGTTTTATCAGTACCTTCATAAAGTGTAGTGGAAAGTAAAAAAGGCCATCAACCCCTAGGTCACAAGTAAATTATAATTTCATCAATCACTAATCAGTACCCTATTTCATCAGTCACTACTCAGTACCCACAGAGGGGTCTTTTCATCTTGACTGGAGGCAGGCTTTCAGCTTCCATGGTTCCTCTTCCATGATCTCAGCTCCTGCCCAAATCTAACCAACTTCCACCTGAGTTCAAAGGCGCACAGCTCCCAGTTCCTTGTCCAGCTCTCCATGCAGTTCCTGCTCCACATTGGAGCTCACAGTGTCCAATACACCTCAAGTCCTTCAAAGTTTCTATTCCTGGGAAGAGAAAACTTAACAGAGCCACAACAATATCTACATACACCACACTTAGCAGAATTTCAACAATATTCACACACATGGTTGGCACCATCATCTCAATTCACTTTCTGCCTGTGAAATCAAAATAGACCCTAAACAGACAGACAAAGTACCAACACCACAGTCATGCTTCCTCTGGCAGCTCCAGCTGGTTCTGGGAAGCTCTCAGAAGGAATTTGGCTGGCTCTCTGAAGAAGCTCCACCATCAAAAGTTCTGTTCTCAAAATCAAAATCACTTTATCCAGCCTCCACATGGTTTGCTCCCAGAAATTCTGTCTCAATTTTCAGTTCTCCTTTCTCTCCTCAGTTCTTCTCAATTCTCAGTTCAGTCTACAATCTAGCACTAGCAACCCAGCCTCCAGATGCTTGCTAAGAGAAATTTTCTCTTTCCCTTTCTCTCCCCCCCCCTCCTTCTCCTTCTCCTTCTCCTTCTCCTTCTCCTTCTCCTTCTCCTTCTCCCTCTCCCTCTCCCTCTCTCTCTCCCTCTCTCCCCACCCCTCTGGCAGCAGCTTTTTTGCCTCCATGATGCTTACCCCAAGAAATTCTGACTCTACCAGCTGGGGCTTTTCCTTATATACTGTATTAGCTCCTCCCTGTTCAGCCTCTTCCTGTTACATCAGCAACATGGGTTTATACCTTGTTTCTTTACAGAGGTTTAATTTGAAACTAATTGCTAAGTACCTGTTAGCTTGACAATACAAAGGGATCTTTAAATTTCATTAATATTATACCATCTTAATTTTATTTCTTTAGGGTATAGGCCTAGTAGCAGTAGTTTTTGGTCAGTACCTTAGTGAATTTTGAGGCATAATTCCAAATTGCTTTCTAGAATGGTTGAACCAATTCACAACTCCATCAATTTGTCATTTTCTTTGATCAGCTTTGCCAATTTGATGGGTGTGGTGAGGAACCACAGAGCTGCTTTGATTTGCATTTCTATTATTCTTAGTGATTTGGAACATTTGGGGTTTTTCCCTTGAGAATTCCCTGTTAATATCCTTAAACCATTTATCAACTGGGGGATGGAATAACTTTTATTTTTATAAATCTGAATCATTTCTTTATAGATCTCAAAAATAAGACTTTAATCAGAGAAATTTGCTGTAATTTTTTTCAGTTTTATTGTTCCTCTTCTAATTTTACTTCAATGAATTTGTGTGATTTAAAAAAAAATATGTAATCAAAATCATCCATTTGCCTTCTATTATTACAAATACATAATAATTTACAGACCTATGTACCTAAAGGTAGATCAGACTGCAGAAATATTAATTATTTATGATTAGGTCCAGTCAATATAATAAAAATTAAGTACTGCCTAAATTAATTTATTTATTCAATGCTATACCAATCAAGCTATCAATGGATCACTTTCTAGACTTAGAAAAACAATTAACAAAAATAATATAAAGGTTTAAAAAAAGGTCAAGGATCTCTAGTAAAATAATGAAAAAAAAGTGGGAAGAGAGCCTAGGTGACAAATTATAGTATAAAAGTATAATTCTCAAAACAACTCTGTACTGGTTTTTAAAAAACAGAACTATGCTCTGGAGGAGAGAGTGAGACTGCTGTCTTTGCACAGCCCTCCCTCACTTAAATCCAATTCACTTGCATGTCATGGCATCACTTCCCTGATGTCATGGTCTTCTTTGAAAATGAAGGATGAACACCGACCTCAGATTACAGCAGACAGAATGGCCTTTCTTTCTTTTTTTCCTAGACTCTATACAAACTACTGCCCATTTCCTAAGAAAACATTCTCCCAGACATGTTAAAATACAATTGACTAGTTTATGTCTTTCCTTAAAGGCAATTATATTCAAGTCATGCTTTTCTAAAGATATCCTAGGAGACTCTCAGACTTTGTATGAGTTTGAGACAGTGGTCCTCTAAACTCCTAGGTAACAGATTATTACATCCCAAAGTCAGCCAGTTCATAAGTATTTATCATTTACCAGACACTGTACTAAGAGCTGAGGATATGAGAAAAGGTAAAACAAAGCAAAAAGATAGTCCCTAAACTCAGAGTTCTAAAGGGAGAGGCAACATGTAAACATGTACATATTTGTAAGATAGATATGCTGTAAATGGGAGATAATTTCAGAGCAACAAAGTAACATTACTTGTTACAATCTGATTATTTGACAACATTTTTTTTTCTTTTGTTACACCTTAGATAGGTGTAATCCCTCTGAGGAGTTTGCAGAGACATTTTAATTGCATCAACAACCCATTAACACCTATGGTACAGTGGGGAAAGAAAGTTAGAACTGGGGTCAGTGTATTTGTATTCTAGTACTGCTCTACTATGTAACCTTGGGTAAGTCACTTCTCTCTGGGCCTCTGTTTATTCATCTATAAAAATAAGGAGGTAGCAGTACTTTATGTTCGATATCTACAATCCTGTGATCATGTCTGAGTGTTGCTTACTTCTTCATCTGGCCATTCTAATTCATTTAAATATAATAAATAACATCTGTTTCAGAGGGTGATGAATTTTGTCTTTCTACTCTGGGGTGGTACCCAACGTAGTAAAGAGAATATTCTCCCCAAAATAAAATAATAATAATAATAATAATAACCAGCTGCTTCTGTGATTTATGAGTACTCTTTAATGGTCATAGAATGAACTGGAAGATTTTAAATTCCATCCCAATCCTTGCATATACACAGAATTTGAAATAAGTATGAATGATGGGACTTGATTCCTAAGTTAAGTACAAGTTTGTGGTGGGTGACCTGAAAGAGGCAGAATGTCACTGTCTACAATATTTAGGAGCATGCTGACAAAAGAATATTAACCTTTATCAAGCAGTGTTAATGTTAAACTGATGTTACCAAAATTTAGATTCTTGGCATGTCTGATTTGAAATGCTTCTGTGTATCCCTAGAAAGGCAGGGAGCGAGGGAGCTGCTCCAGGACCTCCTGATCCATCAGTATGCAGCTCATTTAACTGCATGCAAATTGTTTAACTGTAGTACAGGCAGAGTTCCCAGAGTAAGTCATTTCCATTTCTTTCACTGCCGGTTATCTATAAATCATCTAACAGATCTATAGTAAATGAATGTAAAGAAAGACAAAATGAGCATTTTAAAGCAATATTTAAGTTAAATGTATTTCCCCCATCAATTTCCTCCCTTAGAGTTGATGTTTTATTCTCTATTGTATCATTTCACTAAATAATTTGGCCTTTGGGGCTTGAAATTTATTGATAGAATCTAGAAATGTTGATCCAGTGGGACTTGGAGGGATAGACTACACCCAAGTAAAATGGATATTAAGGAAACTTTGAGGCTGAACAGAAAATAGTCTTTTTCAATGCCTTTGCCAAATAGTTTCATATAAATTAGTATTTCTCTTCTGTTCAGATCTGTGATTATAACTATGCAGGACACTTTCAGTGTGGAAAAATACTTGACTGAATTAGATCAGAAGCACAGTGAGGATAAGTGGCGTGCCTCCTGTCATACAGGCAGTATGGAGCAGAGACAGAGCTTGAACCCAGATTTTGTTCTTTCTTTGTTTTTTTCTGACTTATATGAGCTTTCTCGTCACAACATTTTGCTTGTATTTTGTTTGGTTGTATATGTTATGGTTGTATACGTCATTTTCATTATTATTGTTTTAAGCCAAAAACTTTTACTAGCATTAAAATTTTCTCATGAGGGCGGCTAGGTGGCGCACTGAATAGAGCACCGGCCCTGAAGTCAGGAGGACCTGAGTTCAAATTCGGCCTCAGACACTTAACACACACACACACACACACACACACACACACACACACACACACACACACCCCAAAAAAAAAGAAAAAAACCTTAGCCGTGTGACCTTGGGCAAGTCACTTAACCCCAAATGCCCTCCAAAAAGGAAAATATATATATTTCTCATGAAGTACTGTCCCTATCATGTGAAAAGAATGGCAGAATTTCTCAGAAACAAGTTCGAATCATGCTTGTTTATGCAGTACAAAACCTAAAAAACTAAGAAACTAACCTGGTGTCTTTTCAGACTCAATCAGTATTAACTGTTGCAACTTGGCCCTTAATCTATCTTTATTCTAAATTCTTCCTCGTCCAGCCTACCAGAACAAAGATAAATCAGCCACTGAGATGCCCTGCTCCACTTTACCAGGAGACACAAGATAAGATGCATTTTGTGAACAATGAAAAATAGGAACTTTTCCTATATTTTACAGTTGTGCAGAATAAGAAACCTACTTTTTAAAATAAGTTATTAATCAAATGCAAAAATGTATGTAATGTGATTTTCAAGCTGCTTATATAAGTGTGAGTTATAATTGTTATTAACTAAAATATGTGAAAAGTCTTCAGCAGTTGTAGCTCATATTTACCAGCTGGCTTGCCGCACATACAACACACACACACACACACACACACACACACACACACACACACAACACACACACACACACACACACGTAAATAATTTTTTCATCTGTGTTCATGTAATTAGGTTAATTATCTATGTAACCTAAGATCAGTCCATTAGAAGGAATTTATTAAGCACCTACTGTGTACCAGACCCTTTGTTAGAGCTATGGATACAAAGACAGGCATGAAAGGTACTTATATCATGGAAAACAAGGTGCATGCTATAAATTTATATAAAGTTTCTATGTGAAATAAACCTGCAGTAAGTTAGGGGAGTGGAAAGGAGAGGCACTCCAGTACTTGCTGTGGGTTTATGAAAGGACTCCTCATGTAGAAGGTTGAATTTGAGCTGAGCTTTGAAGGAAACTAGGAGATTGGAGGGGGCAGCTAGGTGGCACTATAGTACACAGAGTCAGGAAAACTCCTCTTCACAAGTTCAAATCCAGTTACTAACTATGTGACTCTGGGCAAGTCCCTTAACCCTGGTTGCCTTAGTTTCCTCATCCATAAAATGAAGTGGAGAAAGAAATGGCAAACCACTCTAGTATTCTTGCCTAGAAAATCCCCAATGGGATCATGATGAGTTGTATGCAACTGAAAAATGACGCAGTGAAGATCTAAGAGGTAGAGGTGGGAAGAGAGTATACTCCAGAAAGGGAAGAAAGCATGTGAAAAGGCATATATAGATGGGATTTGGGATAGCATGTATGAGCAACAGCAAATTGTCTAGACCAAATTGTACATGAAGGTCAATCATATATAAGCCAGGAAAGGTAGGTTGCAGGCAACTTGTGAAGGGCTTTAATATATTTGGTCCTAAAAGGTAATAAGGATCCAGTGTAGTTTATTAAGAAGTTGTATGCCTGGCACGAAGATGGAGGCCCAGACACCCAGGAGTATGGACAGAGGCCTGGATGCTGCAGCTCACAGATGGAGGCCCAGATGCCATGGCATGCAGAGGCCCTGACAAGGCCTGATCAACGTGGTGTCAAGTTGACCTACCAACCACAAGGGCCACTGCCAGGCCTATCACTGAAGGGTTGTGACTGGATGGAGCATAGTAAGAATCAAATGCAGGGCTCTGCTAGGAGCTAAGGGGCAGCAGCTACTCCTGGGATTACCAGTCCACAGCCCAGAAATTTAAAAAGCCCCTATCTGGACCTCCAGGGACCAGGATGGCAGAGTGAACCCTGGCTGCTCCAATCCCCCTCTCTGATCCTGAAAACATAGTAATTATTGCCCCAGGGCAAAACCTTAAACAGTAAAGGCTTGGGAACCCTAGAGGAAGGACTTGGCTAGGGTCCTGCCTCAAAATGGGTAAAAAGCAGACGGCAAAAACAAAGACTCTGGAGTCCTACTATCCTGAGAGGGAGGAACCAAATTCAGAGGGAGACAGTGTTTATTCCATACCCACAACTGAAGCCTCAACAGGGAACTCATCTCAAGTACAGAAAGCATTCTCAGATGATCTCAAAAGGAACTTTGAAAACCAAATTAGAGAGATAGAAGATAAAATGGATAATTCTTTTAAAATCAAAATTAGACAAACATTTCAATGCAGAGAATAGCTCCTTAAAAAGAAAAATGTGTGCTATGGAAAAGGAGCTCCAAAACCTAGCCAAGGAAAATAATTTGCTAAAAACTAGAATCAACCAAATTGAAGCAAATAACTCTATGACAAACCAAGAATTAGTCAAACAAAGCATCAAGAATGAAAAATTAGAAAAGGAGGTAAAATATCTCAATGGAAAAATAACTGACCTGGAAAACAGATCTAGGAGAGATAATCTGAGAATCATAGGCCTTCCAGAAAATCATGATGAAAAAATGAGCCTGGACAACATCTTCCAAGAGCTTATCAAGGAAAACTGCCCTGACATACTAGAACCTGAAGGTAAAATAGAAATCAAGAGAATCCACCAGACACCTTCTGAAAGAGATCCCAAATTGAAAAGTCCTTGAAATGTTGTGGCCAAACTCCGGAACTACCAAGTAAAGGAGCAAATACTACAATTGGCCAGAAAGAAACAATTCAAATATCAAGGAACCACAGTGAGGATTGTACAAGATCTGGCAGCCTCTACATTGAAAGATCAGAGGAAGTAGAATACAAATGTTCACAAGGCAAAAAAGCTTGGGTTACAACCAAGGATCACCTACCCAGTGAAACTGAACATATTCTTCCATGCAAGGAGATAGTCATTAAATGATATAACAGATTTCTAGACCTTGCTGATGAAAAACCCAGAGCTCAATGGAAAGCTAACCTCCAATTACAAGATGCAAGAGAGACATAGAAAGGTAAACAACGAAATCACACACACACACACACACACACACACACACACACTATTATTTAAAAAGAGCAAACTATTTATAGACAAGTAGAAGGTATGAGTATCAATTACACAAAATGACGGTTTAAAAAAAACTTATTAAGGGCTGCAAAGGGACTGCAAAGGAAGAAAAGGAAAGAATGAAGTGGAAAAGGGTAAATTATGCCACACAGAGTCATAAAAACAATATAGAAAGAAGGGAGGGAGATGAGTATTATATGAGCTTTTCCCTCATTGTTTCTGATTCAAGGAGGGAATAACACAACCAGTTAAGCATAGGACTCTGTCGAGAAGAGACACAAAATGTATCATTACAGAGGGAAAGAGGGGAGGGAAAGGAACTTTGCATGAGATTTGTTCCTGTCACTATTGGTGTGAAGAATAAATGACATATTAAGTAAGGGGAGAGGGGAAGAAAAGGGAGGGGGACAGATAGGAAGGGAACACTGAAGGAGTCAGTGGTCAAAAGAAAACTCTTAAGGAGGGGAATGGAGAACAGGAGAAAAATATAAGCATAAACAAGAGGGAATAGGATAGAAGGAAAGAGACATATAGTAATCATAACTCTGAATGTGAGTGGAATGAACTCTCCCAAAAAACAGAGGCAGATAGCAGAATGGATTAAAAACTATAACCCTACAATATACTGTTTACAAGAAACATCTGAAACAGAGGGATACACACAAGGTAAAAGTAAAAGGCTGGAGGAAAATATATCATGCCTCAGCTAAAGTTAAAAAAAAAAGCAAGGGTAGAAATCCTTATCTCAGACAAAGCAAAAGCAAAAATTGATCTAATTAAAAGATATAAGGAAGGAAACTATACCCTGCTAAAAGGCACCATCTCCCCCTCTCTGGACTTGATAAATCCAACATCAAAATAAACAAGAAAGAAGTTAAGGAGGTGAATAGAATGTTAGAGAGGGTAGGTATGATAGATCTCTGGAGAAAACTGAATGGGGATAAAAAGGAATAAACCTTCCTCTCAGTGGTACATGGCACACACACAAAAATCCACCATGTACTAGGATACAAAATCCAAGCAATTGAGGGTAGAAAGGCAGAAATATTAAATGCATCATTCTCAGATCATGATGCAATAAAATAATATGCAATAAAGGGCCATGGAAAGACAGCCTAACAGCTAATTGGCAACTAAACAATTTAATCCAAAAGAATGAGTGGGTCAAACAAGAAATCATAGAAACAATCATAACTTCATTCAAGAGAATGACAATAATGAGACAACATACCAAAATTTGTGGAATGCAGCAAAGGCAGTTCTTAAGGAAGGTTTCATATCCCTGAGTGGATAGATGAATAAATTAGAGAAAAGGGAGGTCAATGAACTGGGCATGCAATTGAAAAAGCTAGAAAAAGAACAAATTGAAAATCCACAATTAAATACTAAATTAGAAATAATGAAAACCAAAGGAGAGATTAATAAAATTGAAATTAAGAAAATTAATTGAATTAATAAATAAAACTAAGAGCTGGTTTTATGAAAAAAACAATAAAATTGATAGACCCTTAGACAATATGATAAAAAAGAAAGAAAACCAAATTATGAGTATCGAAAATGAAAAGGGTGAATCTACCTCCAATGCAGAGGAAATTAAAATGATAATTAGGAATTATTTTGCCAAATTATATGCACAATAAATTTGACAATCTTAGTTAAATGGATGAATATTTACAAAAATATAAGCTACCCAGATTAGCTGAAGAGGAAGTAAATTACTTAAATAACCCCATCTCAGAAAAAGAATAGGGAAGAATTTGGGTGTTGGTGTTGGGGAAAGCAAAAAATAAATTTGGACATATTGAGTTTAAGATATTACTGGAGAGAGGTAGCTAGGTTGCACAGTGAATAGAGCACCAGCCCTGGAGTTAGGAGGACCTGAATTCAAATCTGGCCTCAGACACTTAACACTTACTAGCCATGTGACCTTGGCCAAATCATTTAACCCCAATTTCCCTGCCTTATCCCCTCCAAAAAAGGGGGAAAAAAGATGTTACTAGACATGTGTTTGAAAATGTCTGCTAGGGGGAGTCAAGATGGCAGAGTAGAAACAGGATTTCCTCGCAGCTCCTGCTTCCACCTCCTCCAATTAATATAAAAAAATGACTCTAAACAAACTTTGGAGGTACAGAAACCACAAAATGACATAGAGAAGCTAACCTCCCACTGAAGACAGTCTGGCTGGACTGAAGGAAGGGGCCAGCAGTCTGGGAGCTGAGCCCAGACCTGGTAAGCCAGGATTCTTAGCCTCAGGGCAGTCCCATCCACCTGCCAGCTGGAGGTACTTCAGATCACTAGCAGCTGTGGTGGTTTCCAGAATTATTAATCCATATAAGCTAAGGACAAAGTGAGAGTTCAGTGCAGTGTGGACTTTGGGAACAGGGAGTTTGGGAGTGCAGTCTGGCCTTTACCCCCTGGAGGGAGAAGCCACTGAGGCACTGTGGCCATGCAGCTGCTGCCACATGGCTGCTTCATAGCTCCTGGCCTACAGATTGTAGGGGGACCAAGCAACAAGTCTGAGGGGTAATCACTCTTGCTTTAACCTGCTTGGAGATCTGGATTGCAGTCTAGGCTAGAGGTCCTGGGATGCATGATCAATTTGCCAGAGCTTGTGGAGGCCTCAGAGAGGGCACCCAACTAATAGTTCAAGCAGCTGCAAAAACCACAGTGATTGGAACAAATTTGGTTCGCCTCTCTGGTAGCAGAGTTCTACTGTGGCAAAGAGCTCAAAATCAAGTAATTGAGTGGCACCATGAGCAAGCACAGGAAGCAAAACAAGCAGAGCAACCCAACTTTACACTTCTATTTAGGAGACAAAAAGGATCAAAGCATGGAACAGGAGGAAGACAACAAAGTCAGAACTCCTGCACCAAAAGCTTCCAAGAAAAATATGATCTGGTTACAGGCCATAGAGGATCTCAAGAAGGATTTGGAAACCAAACAAGAGATGTGGAGGAAAAATTGGGAAGAGAAATGAGGACAATGCAAGAAAATTATGAAATGAGAGTCAACAACCTTACTGAAGAATAACTTAAAGAATAGACTAACTCAAATGGCAAAAGAGGATCAAAAGGCAATGAGGAGAAAAATGCATATATGTCAATGTGTTTACAGGTATACATAGACAGAGGGGACAGGACCGGTTTAATAGGGAGGGATGGTACTTAAAAGGTGAAATTAAGAAGTAAGTGAGGAATATAATGAGAGGAGATGGGGAGAGACAGAATGGGGTAAATTATCTTATACAAGAGGCAAGGGAAAACTATTACAATGGAGGGGAAGAACAGGAAGGCAAAAGGGAATGGGTCAACCTTATAATCATTGAATTTGGCTCAGGGAGGGAATGATATACACTCTACATAGGGTATCTCACCCTACAGGAGAGTAGGGGGGGAAGGGGATGAGAGGGGAGATGATGGAAGGGAAGGCAGGCTTGGGAGGAGGGAAGTTGGAAGCACCCACTTTTGAAAAGGGACAGGATCAAAGTAGAGAATAGAACAAGTAGGGGGTGAGATAGGATGGAGGGAAATATAGTCAGTCTTTCACAATATATCCACTATGGAAATGTTTTGCATAGCTACACATGTACACCTTATATTGAATCGCTTCTCTTCCCTGTAAGGGTAGATGATGAGGGCGGAAGGGAAAGAATCTGGAATTCAAAGCTTTAAAATCAAATGTCTTTTTTAAAAAGTGTGTGTGTGTGTGTGTGTGTGTGTGTGTGTGTGTGTGTATACATATATATATTATCATTATTATTATTTCACATGTAACTGGGAAATAAGATATATAGGTACTGGGCCATAGAGATCCACAGTGCCCTACTGGAAAGACAGAAGAGGATTGGGGGAAGATATGGGAGAGAGCAGATTGGGGTAGGGGATATTCAGTGGGATCACTATTTTGGGGTTTGGGGTAGGGGAAAATGGGGAGAAAATTTCCAACTCAAAATCTTGTGGAAATGAATAAAAAAAGAGAGAGAGAAAAGAAAATATCTGCTAGGGAGTTGGATACACAAAACTAGAGGTAGGGGCTATATAAATGGAGATAAGAATTATGTGTAAAGAGATAAATGATTCCATGAGAGCTAATGAAATCACAAAGTTAAATAGTTCAGAGGGAGAAGAGAAAAATCACCCAGGAATGACCCTTGAGGGCCCTTCCCTTAGTGGGTACCTCCTCAATGAAAATCTTAAAAGGTCATTACATTTGGCAATTAAGAGATCATTGATATCTTAGCAGAGAGTAATTTTAGGTAAATAATGATGCTGAAAGCCAGAGTACAGCCTGTTTGGAGGAGAGGAAAGGGAGGAGAAGAAACAATTGTGAATAGCTTTCTTTGGGAGGTTAGCCATGAAAAGGAAAGCTAATAGCTAGTGGGGATGGATGGATCTGGTGAGGGTTTTTTTGAGGATGAGGAAGACACAAGAGTATTTGTAAGCATCAAGAAAGCTTCCCCCATAGACAGGGAAAGATTGAAAATTAGTAAGGGGGGGGGGTTTATAGAGGGGCAATATGCTGAGAAAAAATGACATGGAATAGGATCACTTTTGCACATAGAAGGGTTTGATTTTATAAGGAAAAAGACAATGCATATATAATATTACCTTTTTTTAAGAGGCCAGAGGGACTATATCATACATTTTAGAAAGAAGGATTTCCACTAAAATTGTTAAAATAAATAATGTTTCTGCCTGCAAAAGGGAAAAAATTCATTTTTTTCTGAACATTAATCTGTGTATACCACCTCATTCCCAGATGATGCCAAAGAAATAAGGCTTTTTCTGCATTTACTAGTTTACTATACAGAAACTAAGGTCTGAAAAGGGTAATTGATTTGGCTAACATCCCAAAGTTGGTCAGTAGTAAAGCAAATGGGTAAGGTCAACAACAGAAAGAAATAGGCTTTGAATTTAGTAGCATTTATTGATCTTCAAGAATCCAGCAAATGCTTTTGATAACTTAAGGTATACACCCTCTGAATGAGTGACCCTGGCCAAGGCACTCTGGGGAGTACTTCTTTCCTATTTGTATGGGCTAAATTTGGAACCAGAAAAGCTAATTTCATGTCCTGTCTCTGACATGAGCTATTTTCATCTGGATAAGTCATTTAACTTCTATGGGCCTGTTTCTTCATATGTAAGATGGGAATAATGATACTTTTCCTATTTGCCTCACAGGGTTGTTGTGAGGAAAGTGCTTTGTAAACCTTAATGTGCTATATGAATGTGAAGTATTATATGCAGCCTGATAATTTTAGTAATTCTTTCATTATAGGAAAAACCAACTTCCAAGCTATGTTTACAGCATACCAAATTATCTGGGTGGAAATTGGAATATTCTATCCACAGTTATCCAGATAAACATCCAGCTGATAATTTTTTTTTCCTTTTACTTGTAGACATCTGACTGGGTATAGACATGGGCACAAGGTACCCTGTTAACAGAGGGTTTGAGATTGGGCCCTGAGGATACTAAGACATTGTAAACATTATATAAATGTTTGGGGAAGCCTTTTTTAAAGACTCACGAATCTTTCTGCCTTCCTATAATTCCATTGGAAAAAAAAATAGTCTCATTCATGTTAGTTGAAATTTGATTAGAATTGGAAAGAAGCTGATCTACATTTTGCTAAATAACATAAAGGCCATTATATCTCTCACTAACTTAAAGATGAACAATTCATATAATAAATTTAGCAGCATGAGTATCCTTCATTCTGGGCTTTTCATGCCCACAATGTATATTTCCTTAGCCTTACGTTTTTCCTCTCCTTGTTTTAGAAACTTTTTTTAAAATTTCCATTTTTTTTTCCTTTGATCATGCTTTCTCCCCCTCCTTCTCCTTTTCTCTTTCTCCCTTTCCCTCAGTGCCCCTCCTTCCTCTTTCCTCCTTCCTTCACTTCTTTCTCTCTCTCATTTTTTTTTTATCACAATCATTCCATTTTACCCACTGCTATGACTAGTGGTAATTTTAGTCTTTTTCCATTGGTGAATGAGAATTGTAATACCCTTCTTCTTTCCTGGGGCCTGAGCACTCTAACTTTCTGTCTCTCTTTCTGTCTCTCTCTTTCTCTCTATCTCTCTCTCCCTTCCACCTTTCCCTTCCCTGTTAAATTCATTCACTTCTTTCTATCCCACCCACACCCAGTTCCCTCTCTCTGTCTATTCCTGTCCTCTTAGAATTGGATTATGGTAATTCTTAATCAGGGTCAGATTGCTTTGCTAAGGGATCTGTGAATTTTAAATACATTGATATAAATATATAGATAACTATTTCACTGTAATTTAGTTGGGGGAGTCGTATTTATTTTATGCATCTAAAAACATTATTCTGAAAAGGGATACATGTTTCATCAAACTGCCAAAGGCATCCATGATACAAACTCCAGTTCCAGTGGAACACAGATCTAAGTGTCTTTAATCACAAATAACTGGTTAGAGAGTCTAGGATTTTGAAAATGGTCACACATACTGAAAGGGGGAGGGGAGTGGGAATCACCTTCCCGGGGATCAATTTAAGGAAAATGAAAAGGCAGAAGGTGATTATCAGTCTTGGTGACATCAATATTCAGCACCCTAATGTAGCATAGGCCTGCTTCCAGAAGTCCAACTCTGCTCTCCAATGTTTATACTAATTTTTTCCTCTTTCTTGTCCTATTGTTCCTTATTTATCTTTCCTTTGTTGTGCTTTTAATGGCATCTCAAATTACAGTTTGAATTGTGCTGTGTAATAATGAACCAAGACCATTATTAACATAGATTAGGTGTGAGGCCAGAAAACCTACTTCTTTCCTCCTACTTTGGGTCAGTTGGAACTGACCCCCCCCCAAAAAAAAAGATTCCTAGGAAGAGTCATTTTCTTTTCCCTTTTTTTTCTTCCCGACTTGTTCTACTTACTTTTTTCTCTTGGAAAGAGGTTAGACGAAAGGAATATGGAGATAAGGACTTATATCAGGGAAGGATGAGAATGGGGAGGGCTACTGAAACCACGGGGTAGGGTTCCTTCCCAAAACCACCTTAGTTCTTTTCCTATTGTTTTTGGGACACTCTGAGCACTGCCCTAGATTTGAATTTTTTTTAAAGTATCCTGAAATTACTAGATAATATCCCCAGATACTTGAGCTTACTTATGCAAAATCAATTAGTGAGGTTTGTTAGTCAAACTAAAGCAGTTATTTGAACATGATGGCAATAGCAAAAAATAAAAACAGAACAGGCTACTTTTCATAGTCAAAATACATATTTTTATATCATTCTAAAGCAAAGAGACTATAAACAGTTTTGATGAGTACCTTATGAAGCATGCATAATGAACCCTTGATTGAATCAGATTCATTTTAAACTAGGTTTTCCCCCTCTCTTTTCTGCCTTATTCTATTCCCTAGTAGTCTTAGCTTCCTTCCTACAATCCCATCATTCCTTTTTTTTTTTCTGTTTTCTATAGAAGTTTCTTCCAAGAGATCTGATAATGCATTGTCTCTTCTAGGTAGTTGTCTGAACTTCCTAAACATTCCCTACCAGTTCTCAATGAAAGTGACTAATCCACACTAAATTTAAAATGAAAACATAGCTTGACTATTAAAGATCATACTATAAAGAAAAGAAGAGAAGCAGATCATATGCCTTTTACCTATGGGTAAAAGATAAATTCTTAACCTAGTAAGAATGGAGATAATCACAAAAGAAAAAATATATAATTTTGATTATCAGAAAATTTTTGCACAAACAAAATTAATGCATTTAGGATAAGAAGGAAAGTGGTAAAGTGAGGGGAAAAGAAACCCTTTTATCAGATTTCTCTGACAAGGTTTTGATATCCAAGATAGAGAGACAACTAGAAGAAATATAAAAGCCCCAAAGCTATTTCCTGATAGAGAAGTGGTCAAAAAAGGATTATAAACTAGCAATAACCACATAAAAGAATGCTGCAAGTTATTAATAAGAGAAATGCACATCAAAACAGCCCTGAGTTTTCACCTTGTACCTTGCAAATTGGCCAAGATGTCAAAAGATAGGAATGGTAATTTTTGGAGGGATTGTTGAAAGATAGGCTTTAAATTAATTAACTGTTGGGAGAACTATGAATTAGTAAAGACTTTTCTGGAAATCAACTTAGAAATATATGAATAAACTTACTAGAATGTTCATACTTTTTGACTCAGAGAAACTACTGCTAGGTACATATCCAGGGGTGTCATTAATACAGACATACATACATCCAGTATTTTTAATAGTACCTTTCTAATAATGAAGAACTGGGTAGGGGAGGGGGAGCTATTGTTGGAGAGTAGATATCCATTGATTAGGAAATAGCTAAACAAGATGTGGAAAGTGAATAGAAGAGAATTTTACTATACAATAAGAAATGATGGATATAGAAGATCATGGAAAGATATAAGATAATCTGAAACAAAATGAAGCCAGAAAAATAATATACAAAATGACTTCATCAGTGTAAGTGGGAAAAACAACTACCACAAAAAATATAAACATGGCAAAATTATAAAAAGCAAGTTTGGCACCAAAGAGATATGAGAAGATCCCTTCCCTCTACACACATTCTCTTTCTCCTTTGCAGTAGTGGGAGGTCCATGGGTGGAATACATATATGCATATCTATACACACATATAAAATTACACACACACACACATATTTAGATTTTTTCCATGTATTTCCCATATACATATACATATATACAGACACAGACATACACATGTATATACTTGTGTGTATGTATTTTTTTCCAGTAGTGAATGAGAGTTTTAATACCCCTCAGCCTTCCTGAGGACACACAGTGGTTTTAGGTTCCTCCCTAAAACAAGAAATCAATCTCTCTTTCTCTCTGTCTCTCTCTCTCTGTCTCTGTCTCTCTCTCTCTCTGTCTCTCTCTCTCTCTCTCTTTCTCTCTCTTTGTCTCCCTCCCTTCCTAAATAAATTTTATTTTTTAAATAAATATGTATGTAGATGTGTGTGTATAATCAGATATTTTTCTATTGGTTTTGATTATTTTTCCCTTTTTCTTTATTTTTTCTTTAAAAGCTTTTTTGTTATACAGAATGGCTCTCAGGGAGGGAGAAAAGAAGAAACAGAGTGAGAAATCTAGATGATGTAAAAACAAATGATATCAATAAAATTATTTATTGAAATTTTATTTAATTAAAAAATTATACTGTTCATTCATACTCTTATGCCCAGCAGCTATTCGACATATGCTCCAAGGAATTCAAAGACAGAAACAAAGTTCCAATATACACTCAAATATTTGTAGTAGCATTTTTTTATGGTTGCAAAGAACTGAAAACAAAGTGGGTGCCTGTCTTTTGGGGAATGACTGAACCAACTGTGGTATATGAATGTAATGAAATGTTATTCTTTAGTAAGAAATGACAGTATAAGGAAATAAGAGAAACAAGGGAAATCTTATAGCGATTGATGCAGAATAAAATAAATAGTCTGTAAGAACAACATGTACAGTAAAAGAAAAAAATTAAAAGGAAGTCAATCTCTGAGTCAAAAGCAACCAGCGTTTATTAAGTTCCTTAGCACTGTATATGCAAACAAAGCTATAAAATAATCCCTGCTCTCTAGGCACTCACAGTTTCATGGGAAGACAATATTTAAACAATTATGTCTAAAACAACTATGTGCAAACCCTTTCAGTATAGATGCATGCTACATTGGATATAATTTCAGAAGAAAGGCACTAAGATTATGGAAGTTTGGGAAAGGCTCCTTGCAGAAAGCTGGAACTTCAGCTAAGTCTTGAAAGAAGCAGAGATGAGGAGGGAGAGAGTTCTGGGGAGAGGGAGCAATGAGTGAACATATTCAGAATAGTAATACCAAGGAAATTATTGACACTGAGCTCTAGAGTATGCAGAAGGGAGTAAGGTGAAGAAAGACTGGAAAGGGGAAATGTCCAGGTTGTGAAGAGCTTTGAAAGCCAAACAGAAGATTTTATATTTGATCCTGGAGGTAATAGAAAACCACTGAAGTTTACTGAATAGGGCCAACTAAAAAACCAATTAGATGAGCCCATATAAAAGACAATAAAACACACCTCACTTCTCTTGGCAGAAAGAAACTGGGTTTTGTGCATATACGCTCAGATTCAAGTGTTTTTGCTTAACTGTTAAAAGTGGAAAGGGGGCCAATTCCAGGGGAGAGATGATAGATGAGACTATATTACAAATGAAAGTCATGTAAAAGTAAGACATTATGAACTTATATTTAAAAATTCACCACTCTTTATAAAACTAATTGTTCTAATTCATAATGGAGAAAGACCACTGATCGGGAATCATGAGGTCTTGGTTCTGCTTGTGGCTAATTAGACTGTGACATTGGGCAAATCACTTAAATCTATTTGAACTTCAGCTCATTCATCAATAAAATGCAGTTATAGGATCTCTAAGGCTTCTTCTGCTTTTCAGATTCTATCATTATATTCTACAAATTCAGTGCCTTGTATCAATACATATGGAAAAAACCACCATTTCCATTTCAGAGGACAAAGTAATACTGTGACAATGGCAGTGGATCATCACCAATCAGAAGGCAACAGTGGGCTGACTTTTCCTCATATGCATGCTCTCTAGTGACCCTGGCAAAGAATATGAGCACCTTTTTAAAAAATTCCAGCTGCTCTGAGTAACCCACACTTTTTGTTCTAGACTGAGCATGAACAGAGCCCATCCTGTGCTGTGAACATGCATATTCGAATAGGCAGCAGCCTTAGACTGTATCTGCAAATGAAAACATTCCATAGCTTTTGTGAAAGAAATTGTTTTATGATAAACAGTAATGAGTTTATACTAAGGGATAACTTTCTGAGTGTTCTCATTTCATAAGGAGAATCTCATGACTAAAACCATCAGAATAGAATGACTGAGTTCTTCTTGCCCCTCAGGTCCTGGTGCCCAAAAGTTATTCCATTCACACTCTTCATCCAAAATGAAACAATGGAAATAGACGATTTGCTCTTGCTTTGAATGTCCCTCAGAGTATCTCATAGCTACTTCTCCTTTCTAGAGGGGCAGAAGGGGAAAGGAGGGAACATTAAGTTATATTAAAGTATTCCATTTAAAACAACACTTGCCTCTGATGTGGTATGTGTGTATGTTTGTGATGTTATTTCAGTTTCTACATAGAACAGTTAATATATTCCTTGGGATGGCTCTAGGGTCTGTCTGGCAGTAACCAAATGACCAGTTGATGGTTCTGTCAGCACCCCAGCACTACGGCATTAACATTAGCCTAGACCTTTCTTTGGTACTGCTCTCAGCTCATTCTCTTGGCACTGCTGTCCACTGCTGCCCTCCAGCCATCTGCTGCTTGCTGTTGCATTGTCCATAGTTTATGAGCATTACCACAGGTTTTCAAGGGCCCCCACATAGACTGAAGTGGTGGCTGTGTTGAAGATTTCTATCATTGGATTTAGATGTGTTCTCTCCTATCTATAGAAGTATCATTTATTTTCTAAAATTCAATATTTAATCAATCATGAACTCTAAACATGTTCCCTCTCTGCATCTGTTGACTATTTCCCTTCTGGGGTTTTTTAGTTGTGGTACACCTGTGTTTGCTAACTCAGGACACTTGATGTCTAACCCTGTTTTTGTCATTGGCTCACTGTATGGGCTTTCCTAGGTCACTTTAACACCACATGCCTGTTTCCTAATTTGTAAATACGTCTAATAATGTATGTCTGTTTTAAGGATCACAATGTACCTCCTCACCACTAATGCTACTACATACACAGTTATTGCAACTTTTTAATGGAGAGGCAGCAGAATGCATTAGACAGGGTTCTGGGAAACATATCAGTGGGGAGCCATTAGCTACAGTGGTGAAGTAGGAGTATATTTCCCCCTATATACATACACATGTGCACATATACATACATACATACATACATACATACATACATACACAGTCACCCCCCCACACACACACACCCATAGGATCCTGAGGGAGAGGCATATCGGCCATGGTAGTAACTATGGCTGCCCTCTCATTCCCACACACTCTGAGAAAATAAGAGAAAAACCCAAACCTTACTAAAATGAGGGCAGACTGACAATGAATAAGCCGACCCAGTGAAAGAGAAGGGAGATGTGGATGGCATGCCAGATGCCACATGCAGAATTATACTCAGTATACTCCAATGGCTACCAGTTGTATGCAGGATCAAATACAAAAGCATTTGCTTGATATTTAAAGGACTTTATAACTCAGCCCCTTCCTCATTTTCCAGTCTAATTACACCTTACTCCCCACCCCACACTCTTTGGCACTGACCCCCTGCTATTCCAGGAAGAAGATACTCAGTCAGTCTCTCAGCTTTGGGCATTCTCTTTGGCTGTCCTCTATGCCTGAAATGATCCCCCTCCTCTGCTCTGACTGCTGACCTCCCTGACTTCCTTTAAGTCCCAAGTAAAATCCCAACCCCTCTTAATTCTAGTACCTTTCCTCTGTTAATTCAATCCAATATATCCTGTATATAGCTCGTCAGGATATATTCGCTTGCTTCTTTTCTCCCCCATTGGGTTGTGAGCTCCTTGAGGGCAGGACTGTCTTTTGACATTTTTTCTATCTCCAGGCTTTAGCACAGGGGCATATAATAGGCGCTTAATAATTGTTTATTGACTGACAAATCCGTTCCAGAAAACCCAGTGAAGAAATGTCATGTAGTCTCTGTTTAAATGTAATCTATTACGGAGGAATGATTTTGCCCAGATTACATTTAAACAGAGATTATATGGCATTTCTTCAGTGGGTTTTCTGGAACATTTATTAAGTACCTTCTCATAAAATTGTTTAGTCCTTCATGCTATTGATGGGGTGGGGGAATGTGGATATGCTCACACATGCACCATATTCCCTAGTGGAGGATGTATGGCATATTGGAAAGAGCTCTTGAGTCAGAGGTCCTGGGTTCAAGTCCTCTGGGACATTGGTTTCTTACCTGTAAGGGAAGTACCCATTATTTACTGGGCAGTGTGCTAAACATGTTACGAATATTATTTCATTTGATCCTATAAAATCAAGAGATTTAGCGGATGGTCTATGAAACCCCTCCAAGTTTAAATCTATGACCTAATGGTCTGTGAGCATAACCTTATAATAAAAAGGACTACCCATTGTAAGATCTTAGATTCCCCCCCTTCTTTAGTATTTAATAGGAATTTGTCAGCCATGATAATCTGTAATAAGAGGCTACATTATTCTGGAGAACATACATGTTTAACCATAAGGGATGGCTGCTTGCCAAGTGCCTGACCATATTTGCTTCTGAGGTTCTAAGTGCTTGGTTATATACTTTCCCAGTGCTAGAGGTCATTCAGAGGGTGGTATCAAACTCTCTATGGCTTCCAGAGAACCAGGTACATCTATCTACTATCACCTCCCCTTTTGTGGCTGGCAGTGTTCGTATTATAACTTTCGGGGTTGGAGCCACAAAGGGTGGATGTAACCTTGCCAGGTTCCTCACAGTCCTGGAAGCAGCTTTGTGGGGGAAAAACCCTAATGCCATGGTTCCATTACCCCATTGCTCTCTACATGTCCTTGCCTAAACCATATCCTCATATCCTCTGTTGCTTCCCATAGTAGACTTAATCACACTGGCATAATGGAGACATAGTATGCAGTTTCATGTAAAATTATCTTTTTCAATTCTAATAAATGATAATCATAATTGATAATAACAAAATATATATAGCATCTACGTGCTAGGGACTATGCCTAAACGCTTTACAAATATTATTTCATTTGATCTTGACATTAAATGTGGAAGGCAAATGACATTATTATTCCTATATTATGTATATGGATATACTCTTTTTATTTGGTGTTTACAAAGTTCAGAAGGCATATATATATATGTATATATATATATATATTTGTATTATATATATATATGTGTGTGTATGTGTATTCTAAGTGCCTTCATATAGTTCATTATTGCTAAAGTATATATTTGACTGTTATTTCTAAGCTCAAATCTTTTAGTAACTCCCCTGCTGCCTAGAGATAAAATACAAACTCTTTAATCTAGAATTTAAGGCCTTCCACAATCTGGCTTCCACCTTCCTTTCTAGCTTTACTTTATCGTACTCAGCTGCACACATTCTCCATTCTGGCCAAACATCTACTAGCTCGCCTCTCTGACTCATCTCCCACCTCCATGCAATCTGGAGGGCACCCCCTAATGCCAAGATCACTGTGACCTCTGCTTATTGAAATCCTCTTCTTCCTTCATAACTCTGTAGAGGAGTGACACACTCTTTGAAACCTTTCCTGGTATCCCTAGCTGGAAATGATCTCCTCCCTCTCAAATTTCCCTACCTGACTGCACACAGCATTCTTCCTCATATAATTTCTTGAGAGTAGGGACTATGATGTTATTTAACTTTATATCTCTAGCATCTGCCACCTTGTACATAGGGATAGGGACTAGACTAGACCTTGATGTCTAGAGAGCTCTGAGGTTAGCTACCAATGTAAATGAGTGCCCTTTCAATTTTATAGTCTCAGAGAAGCTGTGTAGAGCTGAGTTTTCAGTCACACTCCAGGCACTATGCAGTTCACAACACTCTGAACTATAGCCTGAACTAGATTAAAATGTAATTGAGAAATATGTAAGAAAAATAAATAAAAATACAGTACAACATAGATAATGTTAATTTGTGCTTTTCTAAGTCAACATGCAGCCTGCAGGTATCTGTTTCTATTTGAGTTTGATCCCTGTGGCTTAGAGTTGAGTTCTAAGTGGAGTGTACTGGAAACCAGCTTTTGGTGGTTTCAAAATCCACTGTTATAGTATCTCTCTTGTGTCTTGCACATAGTAGGCATTTGATAAATTCTTAATGGAATCAAATAGGCCTATAGTAACCTTTTTTTTTTTTTTTTTTTAGGATGGGCGCTTGCGAATGAATGACCAGCTGATTGCAGTGAATGGTGAATCTCTTTTGGGCAAGTCCAACCATGAAGCTATGGAGACTCTTAGAAGATCCATGTCTATGGAAGGGAATATCAGAGGAATGATCCAACTAGTGATTCTGAGGCGAATGGACAGACAGACAGAGGTAATTAAAGACTTCATCTCCTGGAAGAAATTGACCAAAAATGGAAAGCAAAATTATATTGGAACCTGTGAGGGATCATGATAGAGTAAGAAAAACAATTGGATTTATAGTCTCAAAATGGGATTTTATAAAATAAGTTAATATATTTATTTTTAGTTTTCAACATTCACTTCCTTAAGTTCTAAATTTTCTCCCTTCCTTTCCCTCCACCCTCCCCAAAGTGGCATGCAATATGATGTAGGCTTTACATATACATTCATATTAAACATATTCTTACATTAGACATGTTGTATAGAAGAATTAGAATGAATGGGAGGAACCATGAGAAAGAAAACAAAACAAAAAATAAAAAGTCTGCTTCACTCTGCATTCAGACTCCATAGTTTCTCTGGATGTGGATGGCATTTTCCATCATGAGTCTTTTGGAATCGTTTTAGGTCCTTGCATCCCTAAGGGCTAAGTGTATAATAGTCATCGTACCCTGTGGCTGTTACTGTGTACAATGTTCTCCTAGTTCTGCACACTTACTCACTTCACTTGGCATCAGTTCGTATAAGTTCGGGTTTTTCTGAGTCAAAATGTGATTTTGAACCCAAATTCTTACTACTTACTAGCTCTATGACTTTGGGTAAGTGGCTAAACTGTTTGTCTCATTTTCTTCATTCAATAATAGAGTTAGGTTAGAGAGCCATATGACCCTTTTCATCCCTAAAGTCCTATGATTCCATTGCAAGAACTGTAGGCAGAACTATATTGTCTAAACTTTATGAATATATATGTGTGTGTACTATATACATATACATGTATCTATGTATGCATGCACTCTCCTGATTTTCTAGTGTGATAGGGGAGGACGAAAAATGAGTATGGCTAGGTAGCTGCCATTAAAAATAGCAAAGTTAGGGTGGCTAGGTGACACAGTGCAAAGAGCACCGGCCCTGGAGTCAGGAGAACCTGAGCTCAAATTCGGCCTCAGACACTTAGCACACTTACTAGCCATGTGACTTTGGGCAAGTCACTTAACCCCAATTGCCCTCCAAAAAGCAAAAAATAAATAAATAAATAAAAATAGCAAGGTTAATAATTTACATAATAGAGTTCTAGTCAAACCTTCTCATTTTACAAATGAACTCAAGAAACTTATATAAGATCACACAGCTTGTTGGTTTCAAAGCTAGGCTTCCAGACTCCCAAATCTGTGTGTATGTGTTTACCAATTTTTACCTTTCTGCCATTTAAATGGTGAAATGCAAAATATGAAAGATTGTATTTGTTTTCATTTTATAAATAATTCATATAAAGTTGAAAACTAGTTAATAAGCATTCTCATGTTTTATAATTGATTTACCAACATTCCCCTTACATGACAAACCTCTATAAATAGATCTGTACCAAACATAATATAAAAAATGATATATCACATTACAGAAATCTATATACACCTGCAACAAATTCATATAACCTCTAACCTTTAAATGTTTGTGAGGATGGAGTTGGATTATGTGAACCTGAATTAGCAAATTTAAATCTTGCTTCTCTGGGTGTATTGCTTGGGACTTAATTGCACATGTTCTTACTGAAACAAAAAACTTTTTTCCCCTGGAATATTTTGTTGCATAAAGCTATCTGCTTGTGTAGCTTTTTTCTTAATATAAGGTACATTTTCACTCAAATATGAGTAGGCATAAAATATTCATAAACATTAGATACAACTGAACTTGTAAAGAAAGGGGAAAACAGAAGAAATTAGGTATTAAGAAGAGTTAAGGAAAAAATCGGCATTTTAAAATTTTTTCTTAGAAGGAAATTCTCAAAGGGCAGGAGATGCTCTGGTAATACAATAGGTACATTTAACATAAACTAGGATAAAGTAGAACAAGAGCTCTAATTGAAAAGAATTGAATATTCTTCCTTGACATTCTCTACTTTAAAAAAAGTGAAAGTGTCAGACCCCAAGTTTCATTTAAGATGTACTTCATCAAAGGATTAAGACAGGCAAAAAAAAGTAGTAATAGGCTATACAACTTGTTTCATTAAATTAGAATTTATAGAAAAGAAACTACACTTGCTCTGCGTTTCAGTATAATAATTATATAATCCTTTCTGGATAGCAAGAGTTGCATTATTCAAATTCAGTAATTATCCTTGTTTTTGGTATAGTATCCTTCTTTTCTGTGCAATGTCAAAGTACAGAGGCCATGACACAAAAGCAGTTGCCCCCTGACCCCTCTAACCCACCTCCATGTCTCTCTTCCCATTGTTCTCTGACAGTGGACAAATAGATCAGTATTAAACTTTTGGGCCCAAATTTGCTGTTTGTCTTTTCCTTTTGTGGCAAATGTTTTCATTCCAATTCTCACACTCTTGGGTGGGTTGAGAGTGAGCTCAGGAAAAGAAAGTACTTAACACTTAGCTCATGACCCATATTGGGAAGTCACATCTCAGAACAGATCACCCTGGAACCAATCAGAGAATGAGAAATGACCACAGAAGGGAAAAAAAAATTTTTATGAATTATTTTTCCAAGATGTGTTTTTAGACTTGCTAATATTTTTTGTACTGTCCTTAGGGAATATACAGACAGCTTACTCGCTGCTATTGGGAATCAGTGTGGCCTCAGTGCAGATTAAAGAGGATTTTTTTATATCAATATGCCAGCCTTATGTACAGCTTGTGTTTATTAATTTTTTTTAATGTCCAAAATTTTATTTCCCAAATCTATGCTCTTCCATGTCAAGGCAAGCTCAGAACCTTAGTGGTGGTCCTTTGTATTCTTTTCATCTGTTGGGCCAGCCATTAGTTAGGTATGATTTCTTTTTTTTAAGTATTTACAACACTCAAAAGGGTCTCAATGCTCCTCACATGTTTTAGAGAAATCAATTAGTTGGATTTGGCTTGAACACCAAAATGGTAATTGAACATTTTATTCATATAAAAAATTGAAGAAGCTACTTATGAAAAGTCAAAATATAGAGTTGTTGGGACATTCCTTCCCCCCCCCCCCACATTACCCAGATGTACAAGACATGTAAACAGTTCTGATGAGCTCCTCATGAAAAATACATAATGAGCTCTTGATTGAATCAAAATCATTTTAAACAGAAATATTTTTTCCAAGGATGAGCTTGAGGTTCACTTGTAATTCCATTTGAGACTGGAGACTTGGTATGAAAAAAAAAATGGGTTATGACCTGTTTTATTTTTCCCCCTTCCCCAAAACACTTCCCTCCCTGCTGCGACAGCCCAGCTTGGTAGAAAGCAGAATATGTTTAAAAATCCATTATTTTTTTTATTGGCCAGGACACTAATGGAGGCCTCCATGACAGCTCTATTTTACAGGCTGAATACTTTAATTAGGCTGGTTACTGATCAGTTGTTGGGATATCGATTGTGTCATTTATCAAAGAGCTAGGAAAGCAGAGGGTTTTTCCCCCCTCTTGTTGTTCTACTTGCTGTTAATTCAAAGCACAGGGCTATGCACTGCAAATCCTACCTCTCCCACTGGGGATCCAGCTTTAATTTAGGGGCAGCTTGTCTGCTGGTTGTGCCAACATACAGAGCCGGTCTTTCGATGCCTGCAGTATGTGGTCAATCTTGACAAAAACCTAAAAAGATTCTCCTTCACCGAAAGCATCACTTAGTATTATTTTTTTTAACTGTACACATGATTTCATTCGTATCAGGAGCTCCAAATAAGACAACTCCCTGTACTAATTCAAGGCTACCTCAGTCCTGCAGAAATTCTAGTCCTAGAGAATTCCCTGGGTCAATGAAGGGTTAAGTGACTTGTCTAGTCATCACCAGTATTCATCAGAGATAGAGTGAGGAAGTTCCATGTCCAAGACCTAACACCAGCTCTCTCTTCTCTATACTATAACTGTCTCACGCTTATTTTAATTAATGAGAGACAAAATAGGATAGTGGATGGAGGACTAGACACAAGTCAGGAAAACCTCTGACAGGGGCACATAGTAGGCACTTACACAATGCCTGACACATAGTAAGTACTTGACAAATGTCAATTGATTGACACATATTAGCAATATGGCCATGGTCAAGTAACAGACTCATAGATTTTGAACTGGGAGGAAACTTGACTGTCCTGAGTCTTAACACTCCCTCCCTCCCTCTCTCTCTCTCTCTCTCTCTCTCTCTCTCTCTCTCTCTCTCTCTCTCTCTCTCTTCCCCCCCTCTATTTCCAAAAATCTAAAGCCCAAATAGGTAAGTTGCCCAAAGTGACATAGGTAATAAATGGCTGACTCAGGATTCAGTCTTTTAACCCAGGAGCTTTTATTAAGCTCCTACTGCATGTCAGACACTATGCTAAGCCCAGGGATACAAAGAAAGTCAAGACCTCCTCAAGCTTGCCTTCTAACAGGGGAGACAATAGACAAACACCTATGTACATACAAGATATATGAAGTGTAAATAGGAGATCTTCTTAGAGATAAAGGGATTCAAATCTGTATCCTTCAGAGTGCTCCATATGCTAAATCACATCATGCTTCAGTGCCTCAGGTTTACTAAGTCTATAAGTTGCAGGTGAGTTACCATCTGCATCAGTGGAGGGGGTTTCTACACAAGGGAGCTCCCCACACTGATGAAATCACAAAGATTAAAAAAAATATTAACTAGCAGAGAACTAATGGAGAAGGAAAAAGAGTAAGTCAAGTGTATTGTTTGAGACCAAATGCTATTTACAGAATCAAAGTGACTCTGGGCTCTGCTTTGCATTTCTCTGGATGGCATCATTCTTCTCTCAGTAATGATCAGGGGATCAGTGGCAAGATGGCTTCTAAATTATTTTCTTCCTTAAAACGTATCAGGGAGACAAATAAAATAAACAAGAAGAAAGCACAATTCTCAAAGCCTCAGTTCTAAAAAAAAAAAAAGAGAGAAAGAAAATGGACCAGAACACTTTATAACCTGCAACCTCCAATTACCAAGCACCTGTGGAATATAAACCACCAGCATACCATTTGGTCTACTCTAAACCTGAGCAAAACATGCATTTGTTTGCAGAGTGTCAGAATTAACTTAGGTAAGATGTGGCAAGAAAAGATTTCCCAGAAGGGAAGCAAGCAGCCTGGAGGCCTGGCAGCGGATTGTTTTCACGTCCTGCCGGAAAACCAAGCTTTTGCAATGGGATGTACTCAGGGCTCTTGAGTCCCAAAGATATTCTAGTTTGAGCTTGTCCTAGAGCATATGCACTTGGTCTCTGAGCACGAGGGGGACCAGCTGGCTGGCAGAGAAACACCCTTGGCATTCACCGTGTCTTGTGTTGACACTGCCACAAGCTGTACTCCCAGATGGAGTAAAATATGAAAAAAGCCAGTTGTGAGTGGAGGAGGGGAGGGGGTAGTGGGAGAAGGAATAATAAAGTTAATCCTCTTTCTCTGTTAGGCTCTTGAAATACTGTGCCCCATACCACCATCGGGATCCTTTGTCACACAGGCAATGATGGGGTTGTTGGGAAGCCATAAAAAATAATTTTTTTCCACAGCAGAGAAACAATAATGCAAAATAAACACTCCATAATCTTTCCCTCGATTGAATATGATTTAATGGTGGTGATGACCCTGCTTGAGCTTTGCTATGATTGATTAACTTGGTATATATCAAGGGAAATTACAACTTCTTCCTTCTCCTTTCCATAGGAGCGTACTGACTATGGGCTTTTTCCCAAGCCCTCTCTTGAGAGCTGTCAACATTTTGTTACCACCTCCAGGCGCCATGAACCCAGCCCACATCCATTCCTCACATACAGCCCACAGGAGAGACAAAAAGGTATGGTTCTTTTGTATTCTCCTTAGCACCAAAGAAAGAGAAGAAGAGGGAGGTGACTTTTTTTGGTTTGTTTTATTTTTATTTTTTTAGCTTTAAAAAAAAAAAAAGAACAGCTAATTAGACTAAGTGCAGACTGTTACTCTGAGTCATGAACATTCAGAGATGGGTGGGAGAGCTGACTCAGAAGTTGTGAATTAGATTCCTGGCAACGATACCAGTTTAAGTAACAGTTTCTAGCTCGCTGCCCCAAACACGGGAGGTTAGATATTAAACAAACTATGACTTGAAAAATCAAAGCCATCAGTGTTGGGTTTCCAAAGACCTTTTTAATGTTGACAATTATCAAATATGATTAACTATCAAACTTCAAAGATCTATGGCCCAGATAGTAGTGAACCATAAAATGTTAGCAACATGTTTCAGCGATGTCTGATAGACTATGGGATGAGCATGCTAAATACAATTAGCTGAGGACATTTCATGGGGATGAAATGTGTTTTTATTTTAGTAATATGATAGTGCAGTAATTTTTGCTATTATGTATTATATATACATACATGTGTATATGTGCATATTATACATATATACTTTTCTATCCATGTAATTTTTAGAGAGTGATGAAGGTCCATGGTTATACTGTATACCAGAGTCTAGGCCTTTGTACCTTATTCTTCAACACTGTGATATTAGGGAAAATCACTGTTTTTTACTAAATGTAAACAGTGATTATTAGTGATCCTGAGATAACTCCCGTCAGAATGAACTTGAACATATGGGGCTCTTCTGGAACTGCTCTGCAGTAAGATCCCATTTGCCCCAGGAGGAATTCAGAGATCTACCCTCCTTAGACCAGGAACTCGTTCTGAGATAGACTTCACTCCAACAGAATATAAACATAATCAAATATCTCAACAGTGAAAAAAACGGCTAAAGATGTCTCAACATATCTATCACAGCATCATTCTAAGGATGAATGGATGTCACTTTCAACATTGCATTGTCACTATCCTTAATTTCTGAATAGAATGCATTGAAATTATGCAATTATAATGATCAGACTTCAGTCAGAAGAAGAATAGTGAAATATACTTCATTTCTTCCTCCATAAAGGTGTGGAACTATGGGAGCAAAATGTTGTATGTGCCATTATCAGTGATCATTTTGCTCCTTAATTTTTCTTAACAGTTTTTCTTTTTTACAAGGGAGAATTTGGGGGTAGGGAATGTGTTGGGAATTACTGGGGTGTAAAAAACAAAAGATATCAATAACACTTTTATAAAAGAAATAATACAAATCAGTTGCATGTCATTCCAAGTACATTTGACAGTTCTGTTTCTAATAAAATGAGATAATGTTAGTAAAACACTTTGCAAACCTTAAAGCACTAGATAAATGCTACTTTTATTACTATTGTTATTATTATATTGTCATGGAGTTTTAAGTGACAACACAACTTCCAATTCATTAGCTGAAATTTGGATTTATAACTCTTTTACAGTATTTTTTTAAAGTGATTTCTGTCCTTGATTGGAATGTTACATTACTCTACTGGGTATAATATAGGACAATCTGTTCTTATTTCCTTTTTCAAGCATGAAACAATTATGCCACTGCTAGGTCTATATCCCAAAAAAGGATAAGGACTTATTTGTACAAAAATATTTATAGCAGCTCTATTTTGTGATGGCTATGAATTAGAACTCAAAGGGATGTCCGTCAACTGGCTAAGCAAGATGTGAATGTGATGGAATGCTGTAAGAAATGACAAGCAGGATGATTTCAGAAAAACCTGGAAAGAGTTACATGAACTGAAGCATAGTGAAGTGAACAGAACCTTATACACAGTATAATTATACTGAACATTATACACAGTAATAGCAATATTGTACAATGATCGATTGTCAATTACTTAGCAATTCTCAGCAATACAATGATACCAAACAGTCTCAAAAGACTGATAATGAAACGTACTTTCTGCCTCCAATGAAGGGGCTGATATTAAAGTGGAATATTTTTCATTTTCTTTCGATTTTTCTTTTATTCAAGTCTTCTTGTACAAAATAACTATTATGGAAATGTTTTTTTTTACATAATTGCATATGTAAAAGTATATTTGATTGCTTTCCAAAGGAGAAGGGAGGGAGGAATAGAATTTGGAACTAAAAACTTTAAATAAAAATGTTTAAAAATTTTTAAAAAGAATGAAACAATTGCTTCTCAGCAACCGAGTCCAATATTCATTTAAGATCATACTATAATTAATATTGTCGTATATAGTATTATGATATGATAGACAAAAAAATTACAGTTGTTAGATGTATTAGTTGAAATTTGGTTGCTTTTATATAGACTTGCTAGCTTATTTTTTAAAGTTGTTATAAAACATTTTTTCTAACAAAATATTCTAAAAATGCTTAGGGATGAGAATGAGAATATCAAGTTAATTCCTTTACACTTGGAAATCAGTTACCTCTCCTAACTGGCAGACTACTATAGAGTCCCAATATCCCATCACAAATGGCCCAATGAAAGCAAGACAGGCAAATTTGACTCACCATTGCAAAATTTTTTAAAAAGAATCTCCTTTAGGAAAATAACACTAGCTTGAGAAAATGTAACGTCTAAGGGTGGGGATTAGGGGGAGGGAGCTGTTACAGCCAAAACATTTCATTTTTTTTTTTTTGCTTTCCTGTGTATATTTTTAAAAATGGGATACATTCAAATCCAATGTTGATGTGCTATGTTCCATCTATTTTTGCAATAATAGTACTTACCACCCACAGATCTCCAGTTTTTTCCCCCTGCCAAGCTGTTACACAGGGGAAAAAAAAACACATTTTTAGAATTACCATTTGTAGAAATAATAGTGCCAGAAAATTCATTTTTATGTTGGAGTGCTGGTAACGAACATTATCTTCACTGGAGGAGCTTTTGTGTCTAGAGATGATGAAGGGGCACCCAAGGAGTGTGCTTTCATTTCGTATTTTAAGTAGCAGAGTGATCTCTTCATCCTGCAGCTAGGCCACCTATACACTGGCTGCCAAGGATTACCAGTGTTACTGTTCTTCCTGAGCACTATGGTTTGTCTAGCCATATGTTTCTTTCTACTTCCTCCTCTTTACTAGTTCTAGTCCCTGTTCCACAGATCTCTGCTTCTCTCTTAGGAGAGACAGTGTGGTATACTGGGAAGAGCATTGGACTCAGATTGAAGAGAAATATTTAGTAAAAAGCCTTTGGCATTTACTTTGTGATCTTGATTGAGCCAGTACCCTTGTCTGTGAAATGGAGATAATAAACTTGTAGTATTTATCTCTTAGGCTTGTTAACAGGGTCAAATGAGATTATAAATGGAAAATTTTTCAGTTATCATTAATAGCTATCATTATAGGAAAGACACATAAAAAAATTCATGCTAAAGAACTTAAACATAGTTTGATGTGTTAACCCTCAGAGGGCATAAAGAAACACCTCACTCCAGTGGACTCCAAAATAATTGTATCCTAACACTTAGTTTTCTTGTAGAGAAAAAATGTAAATCATAAAAGAGCTTCAGAGATGGTAAATTATAGCCTAGATATGGCAGGATAGATGAACTGAGTATAGTGCAGCAGAGATGGAATAGAAAGGAAGCTGTTTAGTGCAAATGGGATTAAAAATCAGTCACGGGAGAGACCATAGAACAGAGGTACAGAGAAGAAGAGAAGCAACCTGTCCCAGGCTACACAGTCAATTAAATAACAGAAGTAAGAAGTCAAGCCCTTGACTTTTGAGTCTTAGGATAATTCATTCTAGATTGGAAGAGCAGAAAGAAGGACATTAGCTAACCAAAAGCAAGGAAAGGCAAGGTGGCTCACCAGCCTGGAGGAGAACCAGACATTCTTTTTAAGCAAAGTCAAACTATAGTCAATAAAAGTTTAATATCAATATAGTCAATAATCAGTTTAATGTATCCTACTCAAAAGTAACTCACTGAGTTTGTGAAGCAGACAACCTGAGATGAAGGAGATAGAGAAAAACTAAGACTTTGGACCTGAGGACATACTATTTATAGGAAAAAAATGATGCTTTGATCTAAAATGATAGCCCTCAAAGAGCTTTCTTATTTGAGGTTCTGTGGACCAATTCATGAATAAAAGTATTTTATTAGACCATCCTAACCCAAAGGAATAGATGTAAGAGGAAAATTTCAGATATCAGGACTGCCTAAGAACAGGAGGGGAGAGAACAGAAACTCTCCAGTACTGCCTTTATAACAGAAGACAGCAGTGGTTCGGGCCACCCTTGATTGACTAGCCACTTGAAACAACAGTCATGAGAGTGACAATTGCCTTCAGATTGTCTCTTCTTCTAGCATCCAATGGAGGCAGCAGTTAGGCAGAGAAATGGACTTAGGAGGCAAAAGGGGAAGAAGGTAGGGAGATGCAGAGCTGGCAGAATAAAGGGAAGCTCCATTCCTAACTGAAACAGACCATGGTTCAGTGGATCCCAGTGGAGCTTAGTAATGATGGAATAAAAAAGTACAATAACATTTCCTTCTGCCTTAGTACTGAATTAAAATAATTCATCACATTATTTAGGGAGCTTGCCCTCCCCCCCATATAGGAAACTATTTTAAAATTCTATAGGAATTACAGAATTCAGAGTTGTTAAGGGGATTCAGCAGACAAAGCTCAACTGAAATCTGCAGTAACAACAAAATCCCTGTACCACACATCGGCCAAGTGATTATGCTGACTTAGCTGGAAGATCTCTAAGGAGAGGGAGCGCCTTCCATTTTGGATAGCTCTGTTAATACAGAAGAATGAACATTGGGCTTAAAGTCAAGGACCTGTGTTCAAATCCAGCTTCTGCCAATTACCACCTCTGTGGCCTTGGCCGAATCAATTAATTCTCATGACCTTCAGTTTCCTCATTTTGTTAGATTAGATGACCTCAGAGATCCTTCATGCACTAAATCTGCCTCACATCAATTTCATAGAATCATAGATTCAGGAACCTTAAAGGCCATTTTATACTCCTTTCCCATTTACATTTAAGAAAATTGATACCCAAGTTGCTTAAATGATTTGCACAAGATCATCTAAGCAGCATCTTGTTACTCCTGGTTCTGCCCTCTGAGGACAAACTGAGCTTACTGTCTAATCTCTCATCCCTGTGACATCTGTAGTAATCATATAGTATTCTTGGAGCTCTCACAGTGACTAACACATAGTAACCCCCTGCCCCCCAAGATTATGTGCTAAGTAAATGAAATAAATAAGGATGAATATCTATGCTGTAGATTGGTAGGGATATAAAGGAGCTGCATCTTTTAGAGTTCCCCATGTTTGTTTCACTTATAGCCCTGCTTTCAGAGGCTCAGATTCCCAGAATGCACCACACCAGCTGTTTGGGAGCTGTACATGTAGATGGGCCTGTGATTGGTTAACAAAGATTTCTAGGGAGAAGAGGGAGGCATGGAGCTCAAACAGATCTTTATGTTGAAGTAGACATGTGGGTTACATCTGTAGCCCCAGTGACCACATCCAAAGGAACCATGAGAACCAATGACTACAGAGATGCTGCTAGTGATGTGGACCTGTTATCTAAAATCATATTCATTTGGGTGTGACAGCCCCTGACAAACACAATCCTCCCCCCACCCCACCCCCAATTGTGATGCCTAGGGGAAAGCATGAATTGTCTACTCTATCTGGTTGCAGAACAGGAGACACTCCCTGCTACCAACAATCAGAAAGCCTCAGGCTCATGCATTTACAAGTACTTATACATCAGCTTCCTTTCCCCCCACCCTCTCTCTCTCCCCCCCACTCCTCTCTCTCTCTCTGTCTCTCTCTCTCTGTCTCTCTCTCCTCTAACTTCCTCCCTTACTATCCCTCCCTCCCTCTTCCTCTCCTTTTCCCTCCATCTCCCTCCTTTCCTTTCTCTCTCTCTCCCCTCCTCTTTCTCTCCCTCTATCCTCCCTCCCTTTCTTCTCTGCTTCTGTCTCTCTCTCTTTCTTCCTCCCTCCCTCTCCCTCTCATTAGATACATAGATAGAGATACACTTATTAAATTAGTTTAATATGTTTTTTGAAAAGGTTTTTAAGGAGGCAGTTAATAGTTGTCATCTTTTTATAGGTAGAAAAACTAAGTATTGATACACTAACCTCATTTTCCTCAGGTTATCTAAAGGAGTCAGAGTCAGTGCCATGAATAGAACCATCATCATTTCTTGCCTAGGCCATGTGTACTGCTAGGTCACCCTTATAAGAATATATTAGGGTATTTTGGTTTATATCTGCAAGTGTATGTCTATATTATCTCTTCTGTGAATCCTGTGGAAATGCATTTTCGATTAGAGGTAATCTTCATTTCAAGGCTGGTTTTTGTTTCAGTTTAAATTGGCTCTGTGAGATGATTTGGGGCTTGCACAGGAGTTGGAAGGGTCTCCCTGCAGTTTGCTATAACTTCATCTATTCTTCCTTTCTAGAACTGCTCCTCTCTGATGCTAACTGGACAGACAGTGACATCCCGCCGCCTCTGCCCCCACATCCAAGTCTGGAATTGGATCTCGAAGATTATAACTACAGGTATGCCTAAAAGAGGGTTTTTGACATGTGGTCCCACTGTTTTTCTAGAAAAAAAAATAAGCAACTTCACCTTAACTGCCCTTTTTACAGGTAGATAATTTCATACCAATGCCTGTCATTTTCATCCTCATGAAGGTTTCATATTGTCAGACAATTTGTGTCCGGATACCCTAATTTTAATGAAAGATGGTTAAGCATAAGACTGTAACTGTTCAGCTTGTACTTTCTAAAATATTCAAGAGCATGGCTACATTTCCATTTAGGTTTTAAGTTTATTTTAAAGATGTAGCAGAAGCTAACAGAAAAAAGCTTTATGCAAAGGCTTACTAGAAACAAAAGTTTATTTCTTTGGTTGTAATTCATTTTCTGACTTGATGAAGGCCATAGGGTATTTTAAAGGTAGAGAGCTGTTCTAGGAGAGTTAATGGAATCTAAAAATTAAAGAAATGCTACATATAATCCAAAAATATTGAAAAGGATACCCAATATTGTATCCATCCTTTAATAGAAACAAAAAAAATCAATAATTTTCAGAATCACAAGAGCATAAGGGAGATTTACTAAGCGTACACACCATTTGACTAGTTGAATGCATAGATTTTTTTTTCTTTCTGATGAGTTTAAAAAAAATCATTAAATTGTCCCATTGCTATTCTCAGTATTTATTATACCTATTAAAAACTGCATATTTCATAACATACTATGTCCCAAGATAACGCTATAAAGTATCTTCAATTTTCTACTCTCAGCAATGCTATTGTCATTTCTATTAGGTTTTTTATTTTTAATGTGAGATACCAAAAACACAGCAACAGAAGTTGCAATATTCTACAAGTTAACCAGAGTAGCTAGTGATTTTTCTACAGTTATTTCCTTAAACTTCTTCCTGGCTTACTCTTTTCAAAACATATTCATATTTCACAATCATAGTTATAGTAAAGTAAACTTTAAAGCATTATGTAACCATGAATAGTCATTATTTGCCATCTTCTTAGGGGTAATGTGGCCAAAGTGAAAGTCCTTATCATTCCACCACAAAATGACTTCCCCTCCAGCTTCTTCCTTTCTGAAAAGGTACTATCTTTCTTCCATTCACCCATAGCAAACATTTTGGAGTTGTCTTTGATTTATTCCTCATACTTTCCCTAGATGTTTTACAGAGAAAACACCATAGTGGGTATCTCACCCCTCTGTCTTCAATAGGAACTACAGACTAGTCATATAGACAATCTTATCTCCATCAGCAACCCCTCTTACTTTCTAATCTAACTGAAGGTCTAGTTCCATCTGGGAACCATAGAGATAAATATCTTCTCCAAAACCATTGAGATATAAACCAAGTAGATAATGCTTATTCCCCTAGCCCTGAAACCTGAGGTATATTTGAGAAGTTGCCTCAGGGAATTGAAACAATTGAGTTGAAACAATTGTTTCCCTTGCAACACAATGTCACCTGATAGGGTCACTGTGGCCCCAGGCCATTACTTCTCAGGTTACTTACAAACATGAATATTCTGGCTCAGAGCAAGTCCTATATGTTTGCTATATGAAAAGTGGCAGTTTAAAGGTATCCATCCCAGTAGATTGTAGTCCCACTTTCCTTGTTAAATACCTTTACCATGATATCTGAGGGCTTCAGGGTTGATTTTTCATTCAAAATGCTGCTGTGCTCAGATCTATTTCTTTCTCTCAAATTTAGATCAAGGAAGGATTAGTATTGATGACTGGTGCCTGTGCATAGAATTATCCAACTCCTATTTTTCGTTTTCTTTATTTACCCATGAGAAAAGGCTTCAGACTGGGAAATATTGGGGGGGGGGGGGATAATTAACAGGGATTTGAAACCTTCGAATAAGTGAGACTTTCTTAAATGTAAGAATGCATCAAGTTGGTCTTAATGAGCTTGTCACCACCTACATTACTGCAAAATCATCTATTTGCTCTAGAGACCCATGGGTACAGAAGATGGTATCACAGCAGAGGCAAGGGGAAAATAGACTGATCAGTAGAGTCAAGAAAAGGCAAAAAGTAGCGATTTAGACTTCTTCTAAAGACCCACTCCTTGCTAATAGCTAAGAACCTTGCTAATTATAAAGCAAATCACCTAAGCAGGAAGTGCCAGATAACTTGGAAAAGGTGGGAAAGTCTGAGAGAAATCCAGGAAGGAACATTCTTTTTAAAGCTCATTCCGACTTGTTGACAGAATCCCTGGCACAACAAATTGCTTGTTTGCTTTGAGAGTTTCAGAGAACTCATGATCTCTGTGTCAGCGAGTATGGAAGGCAAAGGGAATGAATGTGCAGGTGACTCAAAGAGATTTATGCTCATTACAGAGCCATGTTACAGCTAGCTGTGTGCAAATGCAGATCAGTCTCCCTTTTGGAGGGAAATGGAGGGTTATCTCTCTAGTCTCCTGCTTATCTACAAGAATGAAGTGTGTCCTGAAAGGAGAAGAAATGCTTTAAGAGGAAAACAGAGTGCCAAAAGGCATTGGCAAGGGCCCATGTAAAGCCACTAAAAGACTCATTTGCCTTTGGCACTGCTGGATTGTACTGGGACTGTACTCTTTGAGGAAGAAGGGCCTCATAGTGAGGATCCCCAGATTCTGCCAGGACAGAAGGCATCTAGAATAGGGTCTAAGAAAATGAGAATTCCCTTCTCAGGGAGGACCAAGGTGCTCCTATGTTTCCCTGATGTGGACAGTTAGGTCTATTGCCTTCTGAGACTAGGCAAACCTGCCCACCAATTCTCACTTCTAGTGATTCATGGCAAGATAAATCATATCACTAAAAGGATCCTAGAATGTCCCTTCAGGGAATCGTGGGAAGGGATCTCAGACAGAAAATAGTACAGGCAATGCTTTTGTCACTAGTGAGCAAAGGACTTCTGAATAAAAATGAGGATATAGGAAATAAACAGTTTAACAAGATGGCTTCAGAGAAGGGTTTTTGGAGCAGAACTTCAATAGGGATGATGGGTTCCTGAGGTAATATGGATTATTTCTAAAGATGGCCAGGAAAGAAAAAAAGCAAAAGCCCAACAAATCACGTATGCCTGGAAGTGCTGAGAATGTAAGGAAGAGGACTTTAAACTGAAAATGGAGAGAGAGGGAGAAAACTGCCCACATATTTTAGCTAAGCCAGATGCTAGTGATGGTAGCAGGTATAATAGGAGGGAGATTTGCGGTGCAGAGGACACCAATAACACTCGTGGCCTGAGGTGTCTATACACATATGCACATAGTACAAGTAATAAGCCAAGTGACTGGAGGTCTTAATGCATGGAATAAATTCAACCTGTTAGACAACTCTGAGACTTGTGAGGACGTTACCTACCTAAAATACAGAAGTGGAAGGAATAAAGCAGCATGTAAATCAAGACAGTACAACTGTGGGAATTTATGATCAAGAACTGCATTTGGGTAAATCTCTCTTGGTGGAACAGCAATGATAATACATTTTGGTAGTTCTTTATGGTTTGTAAAGTGTTTTACAAATATCTCCTTTTATCCTTACAACCTACTCTGAGAGGTAGGGACCTATTATTATCCCCATCATACAGATGAGGAAACTGAGGCAGACAGAGGTTAAGTGACCGCTCTAAGGTAACAATAGCCAACATAGGATTTGAACACAGGACTTCTTGATTCCAGGTCCTGCCTCTGTGCATGGCTCCCTGAGGAAGACAAAAGAAGCAATATTATGGTGGGAATCTAAAAACAAAGGGAAGAAACAGATGATGAAAACTTGCATGGAAATAGAATATGGTTGAATTGAATGATTTGGACAGCTACCACAACCTTCTAGCTGCTAAAAGCATGGCAGCTGACAAATGGTTAACTAGCCTTAGTATCATTTCATTCTTCAGAAGATGGAGGGATCAACAAGGAAGAATAGTATTCTGAACCTGATGCTGACCAATAAGGAAATATCTATTGTCAGAGTAGAAATGATAGGAACCATGGGGTGAACCCATCACCATTCCTTCTTAATATCCATGAGAGATCAGGAAGGGCAACACGGTAGTACTGAGTAGTGTTTGATGTGAACCATACGTTTTGGGAGAAATCTCAGAGTTTAGAGAAAAGATAGAAGATATCCCATGGCCTACAATTCTATTGGGGGAAATTGGCTTTATTAAAAAAAAAAAAAAGAGTCCAGGTTTATGCTCAAGAATGAAATTCTGTTAGTAAGAGAAAAACTACTGACTAAAGAGACCAGTGTAGGTAGACAGGCAACAGGTTTTTAAGAGAAATGTATACAACATATAAGGCAAGTGAATACTTCTAAACAGGCAAAACTGACACCTCCAGCTTTGAAAATCCAGATGCTTGTTCTTCTCTCTCTGTTAACTAACTACGTATGTATGTGTGTGATGATCAGCTAGAAGTCCTGTCTTCTGGTCTGTTGAATTGTGTTATTTTCTCTGTCTGTGTTTTTTGTCTGCTTGTAATTTCTGTTTGTTTTTTCTGAAGTTCAGGGTGCTGACTTTTCCCCCTGAACTAAGTGAATGATATATGTGTTTGATTAATGTAAGATTGCTAACCCCTTTTGAGTTGCTTTCTTTTAGAAAAACAGATCAAAGAAACTGTGCTAGCAGCCATCCTGGGTATGCTAGGGTGCTTGCTGTTACACCTATCAATGAGAATATTTTTCAGATGGGGAAATGTAGAAAAAAAAATAACAGGTGATTGAAACCTTAAATAAATGGGGTAGTGGTAAGAGAACATCTAGTTGGTCTTAATTAGTTCAAATACAGGAATCCATGAGGATCTGTATTCTATAGTACTGAAAGAACCCATAGGTGAAAATGGTGAGACACTATTCATGACCTTTGGAAAATCATAGTGAATAGAAGAGGTGCTAAAAGATTGGAAATGGAAAAAAAATTATGACTTTTTTTTGCTTTTTGGAGGGGGGAAGGCTAGGCAGTTGGGGTTAAGTGACTTGCCCAAGGTCACACAGTCAGTAAGTTTTAAGTGTCTGAGGTCAGATTTGAATTCAGGTCCTCCTGACTCCAGGGCTGGTGCTCTATTCACTGTTCTACCTAGCCACCCCATATACTGACTTTCAAAAAACAAAAGAAGGTTCATTCTTTAAATTGTAAGCCTTACAAGTTTGACTTTTCTTTCTGGCAAAATTACCAAATTCAGTATTATAGGAATGGCAAATCTCATGATATCCTTGTGGACCAAAATGGAGATACATGGGATGGATTATAGTGTAGTTAATATTAATAATATAGTAATAGCTGACATTTATATGGTACTTTAAAGTTTGCAAAGAGCTTGCATTATCACATTAGTTCCTCCCAACAATTCTGCAAGATAGATACTATAGGTACCATTGGTCTCATTTTATAAGTGAAGAAATTGAATCTCAAATGGATTGTAACCTACCACCTTACTTACACAGCTGATATGTATCACAATAGGGATTTGAGCCTAGACCTCTCTTGACATTTTGTTCGTTACTTTGTCTAGTTTGTTACACAGCCTCTCAAGCTAGTGAATTTTGATGTACTTGAACAACTATATTCCGAATTTCAGTCAATGAATGGATTGAGAAAAGCTCAAGATCTTTTGATGCAGTAGAAAAAGCTCCAAAGAAAACTGGGTTCTAGTCCTGGGTATGTTACAGTAACTTTGGATAGGCCATTTCACTGCTTAGCCTTAGTTTTCTTATCTGTAAAATTTTAAGGGTGAACAAGGTCCTTGATTTCAGAGTTTCCTTCCAGATCTCAAATTTTATTTTTTAATAATTCTAGGATGTTATAATATGGACAATTGTGTGCTAAGTGGATTTAACATTGAATGAATGACCCAGCCGAAAGAATAATGATTATAGATCCTTGTCATCCTAGATATCCTTGACTGCCATGAGACTGTGTCATTGTCCCTCCTTCTGGGCTATGCACTCAGTAAAGACTAGGATGAAAACACAGCTGTCATGTTGATAAAGTTTATGGAGGACACAAAGCAAAAAGGCATAGCTAATTGGTCACTAATAACAGATTGGGATTCTAAAATATCTCTGTAGGTTAGATTTAGTGTTTAATCCTTAATAAATAATAATAATGATAATAATAAATAAATAAACCTTGATAAAATGATTTGTTCTCTGAAGTTTGGATTCAGTCAAAGGGCTGTACTTGAACACCTACCTAGAGGGCCACACGTGGCCTCAAGGCTCAGGTTCCTCACCTCTGGGCTAGAATGATGGGTTAAGTTTATTATGATAAAAATTTTAATAGAATAAATATAAACACCTATATTTGAACAGGAAAGTTGGATGACAGAGTTGTGGCTAGGTAATCATTCATAAAAAAAAAAGATCTGGAAATTTTAATAAGTTTTAAACTTAAGAGAAAACATGAAAAGGGGCAGCTAGGTGGTGCAGTGAACAGAGTACTGGCCCTGGAGTCAGAAGACCTGTCTTCAAATATGGCCTCAGACACTTGACACACTTACTGTGTGACCTTGGGCAAGTCACTTAACTCTAATTGCCACCAGTATTTCCTTTGAGACATGCTAACTGTGATTCTGGACCATTAATAAGCTATTAATAATTATAAAAGCAATAATTATAACCACCATTTATATACAGCTTAAAGATTTGCAAAGTATTTTGTAGCTATAATCCCATTTTTATCCTCAAAACAAACCTGGAAGATAGGTAGTTTTTATCCCCATTTTACAGAAGAGGAAACTGAGGCAAAAAAGGTAAAAATTACTTGCCCAGTGTCACACAGCTGCAAAGTATCCCTAAGTCATCTCTCTAAAATATATAAACTGCACAGCAGTGACCATTCTATATTGGTTGAGGGGATTTCCTCACTGCTAACTTCCCACATAGATTAAATCACAGACCTAGACCCCAAAAAAGGGAAACCCAAGATGAATATTACTCCATGGAAACAAACAAAAAAAATACCCATTAGCTTTTTTGTGGTCTTAGGCTGAATACTCAGAATAAATGAAGTATTGATTCACCTTGTACTCTGTCCTGGTCAGACCATTTTTGGCATATCGTTTTTGATTCAGGGTGTTATAGTGAGGAAGTATATGAAGAAGCTAACAAGCCAAAGTATATCCAGAGGAAGGTGACCAGAATGGCAAGGGGAAACAAACTCTGTGAGGATGGATTAGATGGACTAGGGATGTTTGGACTGAAGAAGAAAAGTCATAGGAGGATATCATACCTCTCTTCTCGTTATTAAAAAAAAAAAAAGTTGAATTTTTTTCTGTTTGCACCCCCACCCCTACCCCAGAAATCAGAACTAGGAACAATGAACAGAAATTGCAGAAGCAGTTTTCCACCAAATATAAGGAGAAACTTCTTAGTTCATGAAGCTGTCCAAAAGTGCAAAGGGCTATCTCAGGCTTAGGCAAAACAATCAATAAAGTTCTCTCTAAGACCTAACATTTCTGAGATTCAGTGAAGAGTCAGAGCATAGATGCCACCCAAGGGGCCACATGCCTGTAACACCTTCCAGTGCAACCCAAAGCAGATGAAAATCTAATTGAAAAATATTTAACAAAATAAAAATATAATAAAACATAGATAGCATTATATCTTAAAACTAAATCAGTAAGTGGTCCAAAGGGATCATTACAGATAAATAAATAAAGTGGTCCCTAATTCTAGTTGAGTTTGATACCCCTGAGTTGGAGGATAAGTGACAGTGATTGTCATTCTGTGTGTGAGGCGACTGGGTAGCTTAATGGCGAGAGCATTGGACCTGGAGTCAGGAAGACCTGAATTCAAATTTAGCTTCACATAATTACTAGCTGTTTGACCCTAGGCAAGTCACCTAACCTCTGGCTGACAGAATTTCCTCATCTGTAAAAAGGAGATAAGAAAAGCACCTATCAAGATGGTTGTAAGGATAAAATTGCTAAAGCTTTATGTAAACCTTAAAGTGCTCTATAAATGCTAGCGATGATGGTGATGGTGATGATGATGAGAAAATGATGAAAAAAGCCACTTTTGTCCCTTTTGTAGCATCTAACTGTAAGGTAAACCCAGTGATCCATGATAACATGGGAAATGAAGATTTTATCAAAATATAAGCTAGTCATTGAAGGGAGAGGTTATTTCTCCTCAAGAAAAAATCTCTTTAAGACTTTTAAGTTGGTTAGTGCATATGATTGAAACTGTGATGTGTAGCTAGATGCAGAGTCCATCAAGGTGGTCTACCAGCATTTATAATTCAAACACATTGCCTATGGTCAGTATGCTAAGCCTAGAACTGAATTAGAGAAGCCTGAGCTGGATTGAACTTGGAAAATTAGGTGAAGTTCTTGTTGTCGACAAACTCCTCACTGCCACCAAAATCCATCTGTTTAACTTACTGATGAGAACAATGGCAGCCACAACTAGCATTTGTACAGTCATTTCAGGTTTTCAAAGCATCTTATGTATGTTTCCCCATTTGATGCTGATGACTGCCCTGAATAATGCGTCCTATTATTATCCTCATTTTAAAGAGAAAGAAACTGAGTCTTAGGTTTACTGAGTTGCCCAGAAGCATGTAGCTGATAAGTGATTGGGGTCAGATTTGAAGACAAATCTTCCTGATTTTAAATCTAACACTGCATCAGTCATGCCCTCTCGCCTCTGCCCATGATGTTTATAAGGATGCAGACCATGGAATGACATGATATGAGGAGCATCAAAATGACAAATAAACCAAAGGCAGTGTTGCCTCATGTAACAAGGACACTCATGGTCATACGTTTCCAGCATATTACTAACAATGACTTTGCTCTCAAGAAAAGACAAAGGAAAGGCAGTCTCTAGGATATGTAGGACTCAAAATGGCGGTGTCATGTAGTGATAATGGGAGATGATAGAGGACTCCAGTGCCACACTGATACCTCCAAGATTTGCTGTGGTCTATGGGGATACATGAACAAGAAAGAATTCCTCAGGATGAGAAGGGTATGGCATTGTATTGGGGAAAGTCATCATCATGATGATGAGCCAGGGATCCACCAAAAGGATGCGCATTAGAACATGAGCTTTATAAGGGCAGAGCCTTGGTTTCTGCCTTGTATACCTTGTATACTTAGCACACTGTCTGGCACACAGCCAACATTTGATAAATATTTGATGACTGACCAACCATTTTGCTTGATTCACATGTTTCAAATGATTTCTAAACTCAAATCTTTATTTCTCCCTCACTTTTGAAGTCTCAGACACCACAAGGATTTTGTGAAAATTACCCTTCTGGCCCTCAGGGAATCAAATCTGAAAGTCTGAGTAACTCTAGCCCTTTTGTGATTAACAGTTTTAAATCAAGTATTCAGCATAGTTAGTAGAAAAAGCACCATACAGGTGAAGTATTTTTTTTCATTTGAAAAAATGAGGATTTCTTTATTCTCCTGGACACGCTTCATGTCTTATAGGCATAGAGCCTCTATTCAAGGACATTGTCTTGCCAACCCTTGTTCCCATCTTGACCACCATTTGACTTCACTTTCCACGTGGTTGCTCACCTGGACTTTAACATTTTCTCCAGAAACATATCTTCCTGCAAGATCAAATGAACTCTAAAACCCACTCCTCCTCAGTACCTTCCATCTTCCCTCTTATTGGAGAGGGTGGAGAGTAGACTCTCTGGAGGGCTCCTCCCACATATACACATAGTAAGTGCTTAATAAATGTTTACTGATTGGTTGAATAGGGTTGACATCCCTATTCTATCACATGAACTAGGCCTTCATTTTTTCATTCAAGGCTTTTGTTTGTTTGTTTTTGTTTTTTTGCTTTTTAGAGGGCAATTGGGGTTAAGTAACTTGCCCAAGGTCACACGGCTAGGTTTTTGTTTGTGTGTGCGTTAAGTGTCTGAGGCCGGATCCGAACTCAGGTCCTTCTGACTCCAGGGCTGACGCTCTACTCACTGCGCCACCTAGCCGCCCCCCATTCAAGGCTTTTTTTTGTTTGTTTTAAAATAGCCAAACCAACAATATTAAAGTCCAAGAAAAGAGAACAACCTTTAAAAATTCTAGATGAGTTTAGATTTCTGGGATGGATGGACAAGTAGTAGAAAACCTTGGAAGGAGGTCAAGAAATATTCGGGCATCATGATAGAGTAGGAAGAGTGTTGGGATTGAAGTCAGGACACCTGAGTTCTATGATCAGAGTCACATCTCTGTGACTTTGTATATGTTGTATGTGACTCTTTCTTTCTAGAGGTCAGTTTCCCCATCTGTAAATTGAGGGGGTTAAAATAAATGTCCAAGAGCTGTTTCATAAATGACTTGGTCCTGTGCTCCTGAGAAAAACCATAGCCCAGAATTTTTGCCTGAATTTAAGAACCAAGTGGATACCATCATAGCCTAAATTGTGAGGGCAGATAGACAATTATAGCTAGAAGTTCAAGGAGATTATATTCATCAACTGCCAGACTTTCCCCTAGGAAATCCAACAACAATCTTGTCTTTGAGGAAAAAAAAAGGAAGACCAATCCAGATTCAAGGCCCATCCAAGATACCATAATGACAAAACTTAAGACTGAGTCATACAAATATTTAGAAGATACTAAGAGAAGTTTAAAAAGAAACATTCCAACCATGACTGGAGGAGGGGGCAGGGGCCCAGGGGCTAATAACTTGATCTCAAATGCCTGTGCTTAATGCAGAGAAATTGACAATGAGAAAATGATAGCAAAAATAAATATGCTTGGGGGCAGATTCTAAAAATAATAATAATGATAGCTAGCATTCCTGTAACACTTTATGATATCACTTCACAGATATCTCATTTTATCCTTAAAATCATTCTGGGAGATAGAGGTTCTTCAGAGAAAGGTTAAGTGATTTACCAAGGTCATACAGCTATTAAGTGTCTGAGACAAGATTTGAACTCAAGTCTTCCAGACTCTCTAATACAGCATTTTATCTGCTATACTACCCTAGCCCTCAGTTTCTCCCAAAGATACCTGCCAATTTGTTATCAAAGATGCCCTTCTGAATTCTATGAATTTGATGATGGCCCTATTGTTATTTTTTTACAGGGGGGAGGCAAGGCAATTGGGGTTAAGTGACTTACCCAAGGTCACACAATAAGTGTCAAGTATCTGAGGTCAAATTTGAACTCAGGTCCTCCTGATTCCAGGGCTGGTGCTCTATCCACTGTGCCACCTAGCTGCCCCCTACTGTTATTTTTAAAAAATTATTCTTATCAGAGTATAAACTCCAGGAGGCTAAAGACTGTTTTATATGTCTTCAGATTCAGCACCTTGCTCAGTAATGGGCACATAATACTTGCTCAGTCAATATTCCTGCAGTAATTGAATAAAATAATCTAAATGTTGGACAAATTTAGAGCTTTGTCCTTGGCGTATGGTACCTAGTTAGACCCTAAAGTTGCAAAAATGTGTCATTATCAAGTCTGACACTGTCACACCCGTTCTCCATCCTTATCTTTAGTTTACTATTTAAGACACAGCCAAGAACTTAGAGAAAGCCAAATTTTTTTTTTTTTAATCCTCAGGAATAGTTGTCACAAAGTCCTTACATTAATGCACATGGATTTTATTCACAGGCTAGCCTTTCAAATCCTTGCTCAGGACATAATTATTCTTACTTTACATGTGATCCTAACAAGTTTAATTATCCCGTCTCCCACCCTGCAGTGAATGAAAAGCAGTAAATCAGCAGAGGAGAAGGAATAATACAAAAAGGATATTGACAATAAGAAGAGGTGACAGCCAACTGGTACATAACAAGAAAACCATTAAAAAGCAATAATTTATAAAGAAAAAAAGTCTGAGGTCCTTAATGACTGATGACATCATGGTTTATAGGCAATGACTGATGTTTATAATAATGACCTTGAATCATCATGAAAAAGTTAAATTGTGCTCAGGACATTCTGATTAAGAAATCCAGAGAGCTTGAATGTGCTTTAGGAAGTTTCCATTCAAAACAGTTAAAATGGAAAACGTTTCTGAATTTAAGAATGTTAAAAAAAATACAAATTCATAGCTACATAGTGCTTTAAAGTTTACAAAGTTCAAAGTTCCTCTCCCCTCACCCGCCACCCCCAAAAAAGCATTACTAGCTTCATCTTAAGGATGAGTAAGTTAGTTCACAGAGACTATTACTTGCCTGAAGTAAAAAAGATAGTTAGTGATCACACCAGGACCCAAGCCCATGCCCTCTGACTTCCAATCCAGCTGCTTTTCTTGCCATATACAATCCAAAAAAGTCAGAAGCACAGAATTACTCATTCCTTAAGAGTTTTCACCAAGACAGTTAGGTGGTACAGTGGACAGATCACTGGTCCTGGAGCCAGGAGCACCTCTCAATGGATGCCCAGAGTTTCCTCTGGTCAAATCGCACAACACTTCTCAAAGTAAGCCCCAAAACAAAGCCTCACATCAGGATTTATATAGCCTTCACCTGGCTCAGACAATGTACTAACCCTCTTGACCCACTGCCCAATCACAAAGTATCTACTGAAAAACAAGCCTCCTGCCACAGGCTCCAGGTGCACTTAAGGCTATCCAAGGGCCTAGGGGCAGGGAAGATCTTAAATTTACATTCCCTTTACATTCCCATTACATCTAGCCACACGCCCCAAGAGCTAATCTGTCTCCCATCCCTACACTTTTGCAAAGGCATCCCTTACCTGAAATACACTCCTTCCTCACCTGCACTTTCAAGAATCCTTATCCTTCCTCAGATCTGAGCTCCTACCATTTCCTACATGAGACCATTCCACTTCTGCATAGCTACTAGTCTCCACTCACTCACCCAAATTACTACCCTGTGTTTACTTGGGATATTATTTATATCTATTTTATGTATATATGTTGTTCCCCCCAGTGGACTCCAAACTTTTTGAGGGAAGAGAGTGTTTTGTTTTCATCTTTATATCCCCAGTTCCTAGAACAGTTCCTGGTACACAGTAGGTGCTTAATAAATGGTTTTAAAATTGATCAAAATTGATTGAAATGATTCATTTTCAGAATACTTAGTGGTAAAATTTTTACAAATCTCATTTGTTATGGATAGGGTAGGAAGAATTTTTCTTCAGTAATTTTCTTAAACTATCTTCTTCTCCCAAAAGGGAAATAAATGAAATATTCATCAGAAATAAAATACTTTGAAATGTGCTATAAGTTCTAGAAATTGTACAATGGGTATTTGATCTGTTTTGTGTCAGCATCTTCAGCTGGGTTTCTCTTCCCCCCACCCCCAACTTCCTTTAGAATAGTTGCTGAACTCTGCACAAACATGGGTGGTTGGGGCATAAGGGTGTGTGTGTGTGCATGTCTGAAATAGACTTAAATATGGTACTTTAAAAAGTAAAACCAAAACAAAACAAAAATCTCCTGCAGTCATCAGCCACATAGCAGATGACATTCTCTGAAAGGGAAGGAATTTTGACTTGTGCTGAAACTCTCACATGGTTCCCAAGAAGCACAAATCCTCCTTTCATGTTGCAGTGCTTGGCAGGACTGGGGGACCTTTGAGGCAGGGCCTTTGCCTGGAGATAAATTAAAGGAGCTGTTACCTCCCCATCTTGGTATTATATATAATACAGAAGAATTTCACTTTACGAAAAACGGCAAAGAGTAAAACATATGATAGGCAGTGAATATCTTTATTTAAATGTGTACCGTGTGATAGAAAGCATGCAGATGGCATAGAAGCTGCAGAATTAACAATTGATTTTAAACGTGCGTGGGGTTCGGTGATGAGGGGGGGTTTGCTTCTAATGGGAACTTTTCAACTTATTTCTTGAGGTTTTTCATCAGCATCTAAATATTTTGTATGGCTTCCTTCCACAGCTCAGTAGAGGATTCAGCAGTATATTGTACTGGTCAGCAAATCAACTTCAGATCCCTGACACCAGCCAAGCAGCCTGAATCAATTCATCTGAAAGCTTCAAAGAGCATGGACCTTGGTAAGAGAGGGTGGGGTGACACTTAGGTCAACTTTTAGCCTTAGCACATTTGTCTTCTTGAATTCCCTGCTTTTGTTTCTTAAGCACTTACCTTAGAGAGCAAGATCTACTAAGAACGTTTTTTCTGCCCCGCCCCCCCCCCCACCTTCTACCATCTAACTAGAATTACCCTGAAAATGGAGAGGAAGGGCAAATGATTAATCTTTATTAAGTAGATTATAGAGTGTCATGTTCTGTACTAGATTATATATGTTAGATCCAGAAAGGACTTTCAGATCATCTAGTCCCAACCTTTGATTTGACATACTGTATAAAGAGACTAAATGCCAGAGTAGAAATGACTTTCCCAAGGTCATGCAAGTCCAGGTTTCCTAATCATTAGGTCCAGTGTGGTCATTAAATTATACCACAGCTAATGTCTTAGCTTAGAAGAAAGATGGCATGATTTCATTTGTGTATGTCTATGTAGGTATTAAAATTCATAAAGAAGGTCTTTTAAAATTCTTGAAATAAGGGGTTCCTATCCTGGGAGGGAAGACCTCTTGACTCTAGTGTAATTCAAATGAAAGAAACATAGCTCTGGATTCCAGTGATTTTGGGTAATATCCTACTTAGGCATGTATGTTATCTAACCTTCCTGGGCCTCATCTGAAGTCACCTCATCTGAAAAATGAGGAGGTTAAATTACATGACCTGGGGGGTGGGGGTGGGGGTGGGGTGAGGGTTTTTCTAACTCCTAAAACTATCACTCTATAATCCCTTCCAGTATCAGACCTTCATAATTTTCTTTCCTGCTGTTTTCTTCCCATCACCTATTTAGACATCTTGCCAGCCCATGGAATGTTACTATTTCCTTTTATTGGCAAATCTTAACAGTGAGTTCACTGACCACTCCCCCTCCCACCCTACCCCACCTCATCCCCTTTGTTACTGCCACTTCTCTATTTAGTGAGTTTCCTATGATATAGCTGAGATTCCAAGAAAGGAAGTCACCATTTTTCCTTTATCTCTTGCCCCAGTTGCCAAAAATAACACACAACCCTTCTTAGTTTTTCTTTCCTAGTCAACATGGTGGGGAGCTAAATGCCAAGGGATATGGTTTATAGCTTCACAGTAGTGTTAGAAATAAATCCTGATCCTCCATACTAATTCTGGGAAACTAGATGTCTCCTTAGATCTCTTTTCCTTCTTAATTTGCTCCTTCAGGAGAATCTTGCCCTAGATGTTACCTTAGTTCTTCGTATTTAGCTGATTGATTCCTTTAGCCAGGTTGTTTGGGGTCCACCTCCCCAAATCTGCCTTGCTAACTTCAGTTTCTGATGTAGTGTCTAGAGCCTGGGGCATGTAATCCTCTCTTAGACATTCCCAATTCCATCTAGCTTCCAGGGCTAAGGGTCTGGTGCCTCCCTGACTCTAAACTTGCTGAATATATACTCCCAACTTTTCCCCATAAGCATATCTTGGTTCACTGAAAAAAGAGATTCCTTCTAATGTGAAGCTATCCCCACTGATGACTCAGGGCCTTACACTTTTTCTTACTCTTTTCCTATAACTCTCAGGACTCCATCCCCTATGAATTCTTTCTCTCACTCACCTATGACCTGCCCTCTCAATTCCTGATTGATCTGCCTGAAGCAAATTCCCTAGCTGCATTCTAACAGCTAATTCCAACTTTGATGATTAAGTGGCCTCTTCTACCTCCCATCCCTTAGACAGGTGTGTTGCCTAAAGTCCCTGGACCTTAGCCTAGAGCTGAAACTTCATTCCCTAAGCCAGGTTCTTTCTGGCACTACTCCCAACATGAGGTTTCCTTTAGGCCAATGAACTACTCTTATTCTGTCTTAGCACCCCTTGTGGCTTCTCCCCAAGTTGGGTGTTCCCTGGCTGAGTCTTGTGGGGTTCAGCAATTCTTGCTCTTCTTGGGGCAGTGATAACTTTTAAAAGAGGTCTTAGTAGAGGCCTGCCTCTACCATATTGAATTCTGGGTGTTCGAAGACTTCTGGTTCATGGAAGCATCTCTAAATTATCATAACTGTGGAGGGGCTGATGTGGGCAAGTGAGAGGTTTATGTCCAGACTTCAAGGGTTCTGGCTAGGTCACCCTCTTAAAAAGACGACATCCAGGCATAGCACGGTATTCTTCTGGGGAGCATTCTGTTGAGCTTTTTAAAGGAAAGTTGTTAAAGAAGTATGCAAATTTAAAATAAATCCTGAATGAAATGTTAATTGCATTTGGAATGCTAGCAGGCATGGTACTGCAAAGATTCTGATTTCTTAAAGTATATTGCATATTTCATTAGTAAAAAGTAGACAACTGAATAACCAAAATTGTATCTGATGGCTTAATAATTAGTGCTTCTCCATTGCCGCATTTATAGTTGTTCAGACAAATGTCCAATCATGTTGAAAACAGAGAAATGGATTCTATTTTCTATAAGCTAACTTGATCACTGGATGTCTACCCCCTAATCATGTACAGTCAGGGTCTGGTGGAGAAACACAGTAGGAAAATGCCTTAGATCATAGCAGTGATCACAGAAGAACATTTACAAAGGCCAAAGGCCTCTAACTAATAAAGGGTATAAAGAAGGTCTTTTGTCAGTACCCATTAGGTCATTTCTATAAACAGTAAAGAATATGTCAGACTTACAAAGTGCCTTGCAAATTTGTCCTTCATTCTTTCATTCTCCGCTTGAGGAAGAAGGTGAATGGGTAGTGACTATTATTAATTGCTAGTGGAAAATTCTAATAGCATTTTGAGAATCTAAGGGGACAAGGGGACTGATGCAGCCCTCCAAAAATCTTGGGATCAAAGAAAATCAGTGGAGTCTTTTATAAAGTAAAAGCAGGACCTCTGCAGAAAACAAGGCTAGATTTTTGGTTACCAAAAACAAAACAAAATCCCCAGCTAACTAAACTACTCCAAGGACCTAAAGCTCCTTCTTCTCCAATTTTTAGTATTTCTGTATGCAGAGAGATTTGGTCCTGGAAGGTACCTTAGATAGCATCGGGCCAGTACTCTCATTTTACAGTCGAGGTACCAGGAGTCCAGAGAGATCTTCCCCAAGGCCATACAACCAGGAAGAGCTGGGATTCTGTGCCAGATCCTCCAACCCCAAACCCAGCCATCTGTGGTTCTCTCCTGTGGGATGAGATAGTTCTTACTTTAGCTAGCAATTGCCCACTGCATTTTAGAGGTGCCATCACAGGAGGAAATTACTAATAGTTGTAATACTTTTGTTCCATTTTAAAAAATCATATGGATCAAAAGCCATTTTCCTTAGGAAACAAGTGCCAAACTAAAAGCATTGGATAAGGTACACAAAGCAATGTCAGTAGTTAATAACAAATTCTAAATACTTTATTTTTTTAACCCAAACACATCATGGCAGTCTTCTAGAAGGCCTCATATATTAATGTTCTAGGCCTAGGAAGCTTTTGTAACCAACATGGGCAGATAACTCTGTATTTAAGTGACTCCAATGACTCTTCTAACCTCAGCATTCTTGTACTTGACTTTTCTCTCTCTAAGGGGAATGATTTACTCAAGTTCCATAGAATGTAAGCCCCTTGAAGATAAGGGCTGGGGCAGCTACATGGCACAGTGAATAGAGGACTGACCTGGAGTCAGGAGGACCTGAGTTCAAATCCAGCCCCAGACACTTGACACTTACTAGCTGTGTGACCTTGGGCAAATCACTTAACCCCAATTGCCTTGCCTTTCCCCCTCCAGAGAGGAAAGATAGGGGTTTATCTTGTATTTTTGTTCTTCATAGCCCAATAGCTCTATAATTTAGTGCATAACACATACTAGACCCTTAATAGATAATAATAGTTCGTATTTATTGACCCAATGGTAGCACACCAAAAGTACTTGTTTAGATATGTTTTTTTCATTTCTTGGCAATGCTCAGAGCTCTTTCAGCTTTCCATTCAACAATGTAAAACAACAAAATAATGATATTTATTCATTAATTTATTTCTGGGTTTATTTATTTAAACTGATTGATATCTCTGAAATAGTCCCCATTTTAAAAGAAGTTCTCTTCTTTAAAGATTGAAAATAATCTTTGTAGGGGCTTTGTAATGATGGTTTTCAGACGGTCAACCAAAAATCTTCCATTTGTTATGTCGTGTTTTATAAAGTGCATATGTGTGTGTATGTATGTATTTGTGTGTATGTGTATATATGTGTGTGTAATGGAGAGAGATGGATATATGTATATATATAGATATAAATATAGATATGGATATATCTGCAAAGACTTAATATCCCTTCCAGTGACTTTATAGTATTTCTTTAAGCAGCAGCTTAAACAAGATCTTAATTTTGCTTGAATATAAGCCTTCTTTCAGGGGGTATTGTCATGGATTAGTTTTGAGTATCCTTGAATGATTCTCTAACTGAGCACAGTAAGGGCCCTTTTAATAATTTTATAGATAGATAACCTCTTCTCTAAATGCTGTGCTTTGCTTTAGTTTAGTTCAGATTTAGTTTGATTTTTTTGTTCTTTGTTTTTTGTTTTTTTTTTTTTTTGGTATTTTTGATTTTGGTCTGGACCCCTGATTTTATTGTATGAGAAAATTCTACCAACACAGATCAGAAACAGTTCTGCAAATTAAAAGTCTTAAGGAATTTCCTGGGATATCAAAAGATGAAAGTGGCTTGCCCTGTACAGCAGTCAGAATGTGTCATAAGAAGTACTTGAACCCAAGGAAGAGTAACTCAGAGGCCTGTCCTGCTACTGCTGCCCAAGCTGCACTTCTAAACCATGGATGAGTTTGTGATTTGTGAGGTGTCTGTGATTTCGTTAGCACTGGGGAACTCCTTTCACAAACACAAATGACAGTCAGATTTAGTAGATCATACCTAAAGCCCCTAGGATATTAAGGGGTTTGTCTGAAGTCACATAGCAAGGAAGATTTGAACCCAAGTTTTATAACTACAAGCCCCAGGTTCCTATTCTCCACAACACAGGTGTCCAATAAAGGCAACACTCCCAGTGCTAAGAACCAGATTGAATTGTCATTGGGAAATATTGAAAAAAAATGAAAATATTATAAAACATAGTTAGTTATGTTATGGTTTTCTAAGTCAGTCTGTTACTGTGATGATCCTTATACATGGTTAGTGATTCCTATTTCTATTTCAGTTTGACACTGCTGCTCCATGATTTATAAAATCTCATATAAAAAGTGTTATTCTAGTTTTATTCAGATTGAAAGTTTTCTATTCATTAACAATAAAAATAATAACTAATTTCACATGGTATTTTGACTTCTGTGAAACACATTTATAGAATCTCTTGGTGTCTAGGAGATACTTTCACTTAGTTGTTATGCAGCCTCATTAATATCAACCCAGTAATGAGTGAAATGATGTGTACAAAGTGTATTCTGAAATAACTTCTGGTAGTTTTTTCACCTTCAATATCAAGGGGTTTACACTAACGTTCATTTGACAGGCTAGGCATTTAGCAGTGTTGACTGTTCAGTTCTCTAGAAATCCTATTCCCATTATTATGGACCTTGCTATATTTATTCAAGTAACAGCCTTGCTATATTCAGGCTAGATCACTTTAATTTGTTTCTAATTAGACCTGTGTGGGTGTTGATTTGGAAGCTCTCAGGAGGTACATAACACAGCTGTCTCTTTGGTCTTTGGCATAGGGGCTTTCCCCCAAAGATCTGCCCTTGTTGGCAGAATGCCAGCAAGTTAAATTCAAAGACTTTTTGATGAAGCATAAAATCTTTAATTTCCAGGCTTGGTGTATTTATGGCCTTGTAATACTGTTTGAGAATTAATCTGAATTTTTCAGGGGACAGGACTTAAATACTTTGGCCCACTTCCTTGACTTAATCTAAGTTTAGTTAAAAGTTTAGTTTAAGACTTTGGTATTCACATCATATTTCTTTTGAGAAATTTCTTCCCCTTTTCAAAGTAAACTCCTCCCTCCCATTTCAGAGCTGGAATTCTTGACTAAAGATAAGACGGAGCTGAGAGAAAGCCTTTCAATAACATTCTGTAAGAGTTGTCAGAGAGTGCGCTGTCCAGCTGTCCTCCATCTCCACTGAGTCCTAAATAAGAGGAAACAAGTTTAAACGGAAGGGTGATGGGTTTAAGTTAAATTCTGGGAAGCTTCCTGACAACGAACATTGTTAGCATTCTATATAACAGTGATTTTAGAAACAAGGACAGATTTCTGCTCATCTGAAATAGGCGAGCTGTGGACTCTGCCTGAAGTCAAAGGAGCAGATTAGAAGAACTCAGCAGCCTATGATTTAGCAATTGATCTTTTTTCCCTATGTTACTGAGCCAGAGCTTAAGCACACACACATAATATTACAGTAGCTGTGACAGAGAAACAAGAACACTAGAAATACATGAAGTCATTCTCAAGAAAAAAAAAAATAACAGGTAAGAGGACCTGGAAAAAACACTAATAATTTCAGATGCCTTTATATGCCAATACACAAGAGCACCCATGAGTAATGAAAAAGTCAATTTGACTGTTTAACATGAGTAGATAAGTACAATCTTAGTGTTACTGTCATTTCTGGGCTTAGATGTTTGACTAGGAAGTGGTGATGCCCAAGTATAACTTGGTCAAAATAAAAATCTAATGGACTAGACCCATGTGTCAAGAATCTATGCCTTCCTATGGAAACTGACAGATCTAAACAGGGCAGCATGAATGACAGCAATCACAACACAAATTCTCGTTTGTATAGGGCCTCTGAGGTTTGCTTTCTTCATAACAATCCCTTGAAAAGAGAGAAAAAAAGCTTTGAAGGAAGAGAGGATTTTTAAGAGGTGGAGATTTAAAAGGAGGATGTTTCAGATATGGGCTAGAGGCCACCTGACTGCATGACTATGAGACAAAGCCAGGAAAGAGGTAGGAGTTCCAGTTTCACTAGAAGATGAAGTTCTTGAAGAAGACTAGAGTGAAAGGCTACTAGAAAGATAGGTTGAAGCCAGATGTCCAAAGATGTTCAATGCCAAACTGACAAGTTTATATTTATCTTAAAGTCCAGGTTTGGCAAACTATAGCCCTTAGACCGAATCCAACCTGCCACCTATTTTCAAATTATCTGCAAGCTAAAAGTGATTTTTAATAATAAAAATATTTAAGTGAAGTTTTATTGTTATAGAAAATATGGAGTCACCAAAAGTTTTTAAATGTTAGAATGACATGGTCAGACCTGTTCATCTTGCTTCAAAAGATTATTTCATGGACAATGAAATAATGTCGGGACCTTATAATGATCCAACTTTCATGTATTAGAGGAAAATAAGTCTAGGCCCAGATTGTGACAAATTTTTTATTTTTTATTTTTTTGCTTTTTGGAGGGCACTTGGGGTTAAGTGACTTGCCCAAAGTCACAGGGCTAGTTTTTGTGTTAAGTGCCTGAGGCTGGATTTGAACTCAGGTCCTCCTCACTCCAAGGCCAGTGCTCTATTCACTGTGCCACCTAGCCACCCTGATTGTGACAAATTTTAACACAGTGATACAGGTGAGACTCTGTTTCCTTAGTACAATGAATTTTCCACTACAGTATGGTTTCTTCCCCCCCATCTTCTACTTAGTAAGTTTAGCTGATTTATTTAAAAAAAATTTTTTTAAAGAAAGATAAGTATATTTGTTTTAGTTTCAAAACTTTTCTCTGCGATAAAGCATACTGTTAGGAACATATGACAAGTGACAAAAGTAATGTCACAGTACATTTTCATGGGTATAAGCTCAAAGACAGAGCCCATGGTGGTGCTACTGAGAGTGATAAAGACAATTTCTGATTTGTGGCCCATTCAGTATTAGTAGTTGTTAGGAGTGGGTGCAACTCAGGCCAGTGCCCTGTTAGTAAGCTTTCAAGCATTTTAAGTTTTATACACACACACACACACACACACACACACGTATATGTATGTATATGTGTGTATATATGTATGTATGTGTGTATATATGTATGTATGTATATGTGTGTATATATGTATGTATGTGTGTATATATATGTCATTTGAACCCTATATATGTCATTTGAACCCTATATATATATATATATATATATATATATATATATATATATATATATATATATATATATATATATAATTTGAACTCAAAACCCCTATGATGTAGTTAGTACAAGTTTTAATGTTCCTTTTGGAAAATTAGTCTCAGATGCCTTAAATGACGTGCTAAGGGTCATATTGCTAAGTGGCAAGTCCCAATGTGACCCAAGATTTTTAGATACCAAGTCCAGTACTTTTCCACTATGCTATGCAGTTCATATCAAGGTTAGATGACTTTGTGCCTTGTGGTTTGATATTAGAATGAATTGAGGCACTCACAGATCATTCATCATTTACAAAAGGAACTTTATTTTGTCCATAGCCTAGAAGGGGTATTTGACAAGGATGCTCCAGCATTTAGCTTAAATAGAAGCAGTCTACATTTACATTTGGAAATGGATCTGTCTAGCAGGACAGTATATGCTGACTTGCCTAGTCTAGGGCCATCTGCTGAGTGGGAAGAACCTGGATTCCATGTGGGAAAGCCTTTTTATGCTCTCAGGTGACCAGGAAGCCAGTTCAATAGCTGCATCAGGGAGACAGCAATTTGGGCCTCAGCCTGTGGGCTTTGTCACTGCTTTGGGAAAAACGAGTCTAACTTATGTTAGGATTGAGAGAGGAGAACCCAGATCAGTAGCGGCCCCATCACAGCAATAGAGAGATATCCAAATAATATCCTGAATTGGAATCTAGACTCAAATGCTTATTATCTGTGTGACCCTGAGTAAGTCACTTAACTCTGAGTACCTTATTTCCTCATCTGTAAAATGATCTGGAAAGCACCAGACCTGGAGTCAGGAAAAACTTGAGTTCAAATCTAGGCTTAGACATTTACTAATTGCATGCTCTTGGTCAAGCCACTTAAATACCCTCTGCCCTCAGTTTCCTCATCTGTAAAAAGGGGATAATAATAGCAATCACCTCCTAGGACTGTTTTGAGGTTAAAATGTTATATTTACAAAATGCTTTGCAAATCTTAAAGCAATGTATAAATGCTGACTAGAATAACTATTATTATTCATTATGGATAGGTGATGCCATGTGGTATAGTAGAGAGCTGACTTAGAGTTCAGATAACATGGGTTTAGAATTTGATTTTGATATATATTGACTTTTTGATGCTGGGCAAATTACTTCTCACTGTCCTGGACTACAAGCTACAGATTAGTCATTTGTTAGTATTAGTAGAGGGAGTTTCCTGTGTTAATGAAATCACAGGTCCCATCCCCCCCAAAATGTTTGGGTTTCTTTTGTTTTTTTGAAATATAAAAACAGCATCTATCGGGCAGCTAGGTGGCACAGTAAATAGAGCACCAGCCCTGGAGTCAGGAGGACCTGAGTTCAAATTCAGCCTCAGATACTTAACACAAAACTAGCCCTGTGATCTTGGACAAGTCACTTAACCCCCAACTGTCCTACCTCCCCCCCTCCAAAAAAAAAAAAAAATCCAGCGTCTATAATGACAATAAGTGGCTTACTAGTTATTATATTATTGAATTACCAAAATTCCTTGAAGGAAACATTCAAGCTATAAAACTTGGTTTTACATTATTGAATTATCTAAACTGAAACACCTTATGAAGAAATAAGGGAAAACCATGATCTTGTGTATTAGAAGCAGCAGGTTGATGCAAATAAACTTTCCAATGGCTAATTGGGAAAAAACTCTTTGTGTTAATGAATCAAGGATGATGTATAGTTTTTTGTTTGGGTATTTTTTCCCAATAGTTTCTGCTTCCCATTTTACTGGCTTGTTTTCCACATCCTCCAAGGAGAATGCACATGCGAGGAATGTGATTTCATGTTTAGCCCTGCTGGCTATTTATTGAAGAAGGGGACTATTGGATAGAAAATTGACTTTAGTGCTGAGTTATAACTTCTTAGATACAAGTTCTTCACTTGACTGAAAGCTGTAGCACAAACCCTGAGGGATGTAATAGACAAAGGGGAAAATAAAATGTGCCCTTGAATACAAGGGGTTATTCCCCCAGACTTAGGCCATAATAAGTAAGTCATAAGAAAATATGGCAGCAAATAAAAAGCTGTCCCTGTCCCATCCTATTTGTTTCTTGGAATTAGGGATCTTATTTCTTCTTCTTTTTTTTTTTTTAACATTTTCAACAAATGGAGAGGCATTGTGGTATAGGGGAACTGACATCAGGTCCTGCCTCTGACACATTCTGCCTGTGTAATTGAGTGTCACCCAAATTCTTGGTTGTTGTTTGTTGTTCAGTCATTTTAGTTATATCCAACACTTCACTGGCCCCATTTGGGGTTTTCTTGGCAAAGCCATTTCCTTCTCCAGCTCATTTTACAAATGAGGAAACTGAGGCGAACAGGGTTAAGTGACTTGCCCCAGGGTCACACAACTAGTAAGTGACTTAGGCTGGTTTTGAACTCAGATCTTCCTGACTCCAGGCCAGATGCTCTTTCCGCTGTACCCCTTAGCTGTCCCAGAGAGGCACACATATAGGAAATATATGAAGCTAATTTGTGTGCAAGTAGGGACACTTCAAGCATCCAAAGCTTCATGACTACAAGTCTTCCCATGTCCCTGCATTATTCCCAATAACCTTGATCTTGAAGTCTTTGTAGATGCTGTTCAATTACATTTTACTAGATACTTAGAGGCCTCAGTTTCCCCTTCCTCTGGCTTATGGCTGAAACGAAATCCTTGCCCAGAGGACCACCACACTCTTTGAGTAATAACCAGAACTGTTGACCTAGAATCAATGGGAAGTCTCTCTGTACCTGGTCTCTCCGGGTCTCATGGAAGTCTCTACTAAAAGGGCTGAGCACAGTCCTACAACCCTGCTCCTCAGACTGTTATTCAGGAAACTATATCCATATCCTTGGATGCCTCTCTCAGGCTGTGTGCAAATTGATGTCTCCTACAATCACATACTTCTGCTGTAGGATAACTGCCCTACCCCTGCTTGCTGCCCTCTTCAAGAGACCCAAAGAAAGAGGTCAAGAGAGACCTTAAAAAGTGAATTATTCCTCTGTAGCTGGCTTTCTTTTTGATTCTTCTTACCACTAACTCATTAGACAACTGGCTAGCTTCTTTCAGCCAGACAGTAAACATTGATTAAGAACCTCCTAGATCTCATGCATGTACCAAGTGTGCTCTTTAAAGGTGCCCAGATATGTGACTTTTCCTTAAGACACCTTCCTCCAAGATCCAAGACATTCTCATTCCATCAGATTAATTCAGGAACATTTTCACATTTTGTTCTCAGGTTCTTTAGGAAGTCTCTTCGAGACTTTATACTGGTTTTCTATAAGTTTATATTAGGATAAAGGTAAAGTATCCATTACTTTGGTGAGCTATGTGTCAATCTTGTACTATGCACACTTCAGGAAAATTCAGATTCCAGCATGGTAGACTCCATAAAAGATAAATTGTGAAGTAAATAGAAGAGCCATAAAATTTAGAAATCTTTGTGTAAGTCTGTGTAATGGAAGCTCTCCTCAATCTGAAGGGTAGAGGGAACACTTTACAGATTTCTCTTTCTCTCTGACTTCTTGTTCCCACCAAGATGGAACCTAGGAAGTTCATTATCTAACATTTCCCTAAGGATGTTAGCAGATCCACTATCACTATATTCAAGCATATAGCATTTCAGAACAACTTCATCATAGCTATTAAAGCTTAAACTGAACTAAGACTTCTAGGACACCTTTTTAAAATGGTTTTACTTATGTAGTAAAGGACACAGAAGGGTCTTGCATCTGACCTCAGGAGACTACAGTCTCCCAAGAGACTTGCGTAGTCATTGAGAAGTACACTATTCTGAAAGAGCACCCAGTAAGTGGGGAACCATTGTTCCATCTTTGATTCAGTTCTTCTCTCAAAGGCTCCTCATCATTTGTTTTATCCTTTTTTTCATCACCAGCCCTCTTCTGTTAGCACTTCTTCATTGGTATTGCGCTGTTCTCCATTGGTGCTCCACTGAAACCCTCTTCAGCTTCTGGAAGTTGCTGTGAATTCCCCAACCTCAGAATGCCATTGTTCCTAGCAGAGCCAGGAACATCTCTGCTTTGCTCGTCTTTGCATTTTAGCTAAACTCCAGTAGAAGGTGGTGCTCAGAATGTATACTTGGTGTCTGAGTTCACAGCATTGCAGAGTGCCTCCAGCCTTTTGGAACCTTTTCCTACCTCTCAAAGCTGTTGTGGGGACCTAATGATATAACATATATAATACCCTTTGAAAACTTGAAAGCACTATGTAAGTGATAACATCCTCACCATAATCATCATTATAATCATTTATTCTTATTATCTGATACCCCCTGGCACATCCACTACACACACAGTCTTTTCAAGTAGTTGTAGGAATGTTCCCTTCTAAAACAGCTTGAACAGTATCTGAATTCCTCTGTGGGTTAACTTATGGTGAACTAGTCACATTTATCCTCTACATTTCCCTAATATGTGAGCAGGAAATTTTCTTTTTAGATTCTTTTTTTGAGTATTGTGTTGTTGGGTGGGCATTTTTCAGAATTTATTTATATATTTTTAGTTTTCAATATTCATTTCCACAAGATTTTGAGTTCCAGATTTTCTCCCCATTTTTCCCCTACCCCCTATCCCAAGATGACAAGATTACTCTTTCCCTTGGTCTGCCTTCTCATATATATTCCCCATCCCTCCTCTTACCCTCCTCCTCCTTACTTTCTAGTAGGGCAAGATGGATTTCTATACCCCATTGCCTGTACATCTTATTTCCCAGTTGCATGTGACATCAATTTTTTAACATTTATTTTTAAAATTTTGAGCTTCAGATTCTCTCCCTTCTTCCCTCCTCACCCACCCCCACTGGGAAGACAAGAAATTCAATATCGGTTATACGTGTATAGTTATGCAAAACATTTCCATAGTAGTCAAGTTGTGAAAGACTGACTATATTTCCCTCCATCCTTTCCCACCTCCCATGTATTCTATTTTTCTCCTTTGATCCTGTGCCTGAGTCTTGTGTTTTGAAAGATCATTCCTCCCCTTTTTCCATTCCCATTTCCATCTTTCCATTTCCAGTCTTCCTCTGGAACAACTGGGCTGAGTAATGCAAGTCACATGAGATAACGTCTTAAAAATGGTCCATTGGAAGGGATGAGAGGGCAAATTTCCTGATTTTCAAAAAAAGAAGGTAGAATTTGCCATCTTATAAGCCTAAAAACTTTACTGTTACAATGTGTTATTAAATTAAAGATATCACTAAGAGCCAGCCAGAGTGCTTGTCAAGCCAGCCTCATTTCCTTTCTTTTTTTAAAGAGGATCACTAGAATGGTAAAAACAGGGGCATGCCATAGTAACAATTACCTAGATTTCCACAAAGCACTGGCAAAGCCTCACATTTTCATGTAGAAAAGAGGTATGGGCTAAATAAAATTCTAGTTAGATGGATTTAGAAATAAATGGGTAACCATTTGTGGATAATCATAATTCATGGTTTCTTGTCATCTTGGAAAAGTGCCTTCTAGTGGCATTACTCTTTAATCCTGCACCATTGTGTGTCTTTATCAATGACGTGGATTCTATACAGTATGCCTATCAAATTTGCAAATGACACAACAAAGGCAAGTAACAAATTTGATGACCAAGTCAGTATTCAAGGAGATTTTGACAAGCTAGAACATTGGGCCAACTCTAACAAAATTAAATTTAGTAAAATAAATGAAAAGTCTCATAGAGGCATAATATGGGGCAGGCATGACTATATAGCATTTTATCTAAAAAAGGTCTGGGGCTTTTTAATGGATTGAAATCTAAATATGACTCAACACAGATGGTAGCCAAAAATGCTAATGTAATCAGATTATATTAATTAATCAATCAATCAACAAGTATTTATTAAATGCCTTCTCTGTGCCAAGCACTATAATGTGCACTGGGGATGCACAGACAAAACTAAAACAGCACCTGCCTTTGGGGAGCTTACATTCTATCAAGAAGCACAACGTGTACATGTATAAATATGTCCTAGATTAATACCAGTAATGGGGGGGAAGGGTAGGAAGGGGCTATTATCTAGAGATATCAGAAAACCCTTCATGTGGATAGTCATGCTTGCACTGGCCTTCATGGAATACTAGAGATTCTGAGAGTCAAAGGTAACAAGGGTGGGATTCCAAGTATGGAGAACTATCTGTGGAAAAGCATGTATATGGGGATAATGTGTCATATGAGGAATGGCAAGAAGGCTGGTTTGGCTAAAACACAGTGTATGAAGGGCAATAATTAGTGAAGAGGGTAGAAAAGTAGGTTGGAGCCAGATCATGGATGTCAAACAAAGGAACTTACATTGAGCCTAAAGCTAAGAGGAAGCCATTCAAGTTTATTGAGTAGAAAAATGATGCAGTTAGACCTATACTATCCTCTGGTAACTATAGTATGGAACAGAGGGGAGAAAGATATGAGTCAAGGGAGGCAAATTAGTAGAAGATTGTAATGGTCTAGGCAAGATAATATAAGGGCCTGACCTAAAGTGGCAGATATGTGAATGACATGGGAGGTTGAAGGTGGATCATCTTTTTTTTTTTAAGCAATTGAGGTTAAGTAATTTGCTCAGGGTTATACAGATAGTTGTTTTTTATGTGTGGGGCTCATTTTCTGATCCTGAGTCCTCCCGACTTTGGGGCCAGTGCTCTTACTCACTGTACCACCTAGCCGCCCCCAGAAGGTGGATCAGCTTAATGGGTTTGCTTATCATCTCCATGAAGATGACTCCCAGTCTACTAAAGCTGTGGAACCAAATCTCCCATGGGCATTTAAAATTCAACATATCCAAAATAGGACTCATGAGATTATTAGTTGCTACTCATAATCACTCCTTACTCTTTCCCCTTAGAATTTCCAATTTCCCTAGAAAGCTTAGCTCAAGCACCATTTCCTACAGAAATCTCTTTCTACTAGTATCTTCTCCCTAGTGAGGTGGCACAGTCAATAGATTCTGGGCCTGAAATCAAGATTTATCTTCCTGAGTTCAAATCTGGCTTCAGGTGCTTGCTATCTATGTGATGCTATGCAAGTCACTTACCCCTGTTTTCATTGCTCATCTGTAAAATGAACTGGAGTAGGAAATTGCAAACCACCCCAGTATCTTTGCCAAGAAAATCCCAAATGGGGTCATAAAGAGTCTGACACAACTGAACAACAACAACTTTTCCTTGTATTTATTTATTTGTATTTATTTTGTAAATGCTTAAATATGTTTGAGTCTCTATAGCTCTGGGAGTCTGCACAGAAATGACACATCTCTTAAGAGACAGAGTGTTTACTACTAGGGAGATGATAAAGTCTCACTATACTATGGCCTTGTTAAACCATATCTGGAACACTATGTTCAATTCTGAATGCCACATTTTGGGAATACAATGGCAAGCTTTAGAGGGTCAAAAGGAGAGAAATCAGGATGATGAAGGACTTCAAAAGTACAGTATGTGAAGATCAATTAAAGACACTAGTGTTCACACAGTACAGAGAATAGAAGACTAGGAGGGAAAGGGAAAAAGAAGTCAAGATATTCATATTCAGGTATCTGAGGAGGTCTAATGTGGAGATTAGACTAGTTCTACTTGGTCTAGAAGGGCAGAACTAAAAACAAGGGGTACATGTTACTTAGTCTTCTATTTAGATTTAATATGGGGAGAAATAAGAATTTAAACAATCTGACAATGGAATGAGTTGCTTTGAGATTGATGAGTACCTTCTTACGAGAGGACTCCAAGCAAAGACTGGATATGACCAGTTGTTGAGAACTCTTTCAGGTATGGGTTGGAGCAGATGGCCCCCAAGTTTCCTTCTAACTTGATGTTTTGTGATTCCTTTTATGATTTTTTATGCAGTATCACCCAAATGCAGTTTCTTGTAACGTCTAAAAGGTACCACTGTAATATTCAGATTATCCCTCTTCTCCAATTCTTGCTATGTGACCAGCCTACCTCATTTTCTAATAATACATGTCCTTGACAATGCCTCTTCCATTTCTCACATGGAAGTCATTGTTGGTAATAGCCTACTTTCACCCACCATGTATTTTTCCATTACCTTATCTTATATTACTTATAATTTTCTTCTGAGATCATAGCATTCCATGATTTGCAGCCACATAGCATTCCTGGGAGAATATTAATGTTAAAGAAACAGGGTTTTGCAACAGGGAAATTGCTAGCTCTCATTGATGGTGGTGATCCAACCCACTCACCTCCTTCTGTTCAGCTATAAACCCAGCTCATCGTCAATCTGTGATGCCTATCTAGACACCTTATGAAAGTTAAAATTAGTTGATAGGGTCCTTTTGCCAGTATAATGTGTCAATATATTAAATGATTTTATTTATGCTCCTAAATAAGCCCTATAAGTAAGGAAGAAAGTAAGCCTTCCTTTCTTGTCTTCCATATAGGGCTATTTCATATGTATGCATGCATGCATGTATATATGTGTATGTATGCATGTATATATTTATATATGTATATTTATGTACATATATGTGTTTGTGTATTTATGTATAGCCAAATAAGATACTCCATTTAAGAATGAAAGTATTTTGCATTTCTCTAAAGAAGTTTTGAATTCATTTTTAGTTATTGTGAAGTGAGAATTTGAATTAGCTGTAAGCAGGACATCTTGGAACTGACAGTATGTGAATATTTTTACCCTATAGTCTGTCACAAGAATATTGGCAACATCATCTTTAATTTGTAAAAATATTATCAAAAAATACTCATTCTTGTAGTAATGGTTTTGCCCGGAATAGTAAAATTTGTCATTGACAATGTCTTGTTGAAATAGAAACTATTATAGAGAGGGATGATGTTTTCATTTCTTTTAGGCTCTGTATTGTCCTCACCTTACAATGCCCTCTTTTTGAAATAGTTACCCAGTGAAGAGATCGCCTCATTCCAGCAATCAAATGCACATGTTAATCCTTCTTACTCTAGATTTTTTTAATTGACTAGCATTCACAGATGTCTTTGTATAAAACATTGTGATGGGAGTTTTTTTATATCCTTTCCCAACATGCTCAAGAAAGCATCAGTGAAAGCTAGTACCTTATACATAATAAGTACTCAATATACACTTGAATGAATGAATGAATGAATGAATAAAACACCCTTCTTCAGTTTCCCTGTTTAGATTGGAATCGTTTTTTTAATCTTTGGCTTCCTAGATTGTCCACTTAAGTCCTATTCTGCTGGATAATTGTGGCATGGAGTTGACTCCAAACTCTCACTGGCTATGTCAGAAAAGTGAAAGATAGGGTTAGTCCTCTATACAGAAAGCCTTATAGTACAAAGGATTCAGGTGATGGACTTCTACATAAGATGCCCTAGGAATAATCTGGTCTTGCTCAGAAAGGTTCAAAGCCAGGTTGACAGAAGGATGACACCACAACCATTCTGGAAGAAAATCCAATGAGTTACAAAGAGGTTGCTATCTATGTCAGTGGAGGGAGTACCCCCAAAGTTTGGAAACTGCAGATCCTTAAATAAGCTTCTTGATAAAAAAACGTTTTCCAAATTCATGTTTGTCCCACTTTAAGAAGCCTGGAAGTTTGAATTTACAACAGATGGATTAGTGGGTGATTATTTGCATAACAAAAGGAGTCTTCCTTTTCAAAAGGATTCTCTCAAATAGGGTAATCTCCCTGAAAGTAACTGAACTCACTATCTGAATACTAAAATAATACAATTGGCAAATTATTTAATTTCTCAGACTCTCAATTCCCTTATTTATAAAATAGAAATACTGGTAACTCCCACTATCTGTTTCATAGAGTTGTGAAGTAGGTACCTAATACACATTAAAGAACTACATAAATATCAGTTGTTCTTCAGTCTAATTCATTAATGTATTCAACAAATAAATGTATAAAGGACACCTACTTTTATATCTCATTGTCCTAGGAGCTGTCAAGAATTCACAGTACATAGCATAACCCCTCAATTCAAAGAGTTTTTAATCTGGTTGGGTAAATAAAGTATATGCCCATAACAAATTCAATAATACAGAATATAACTAGGTAAGTGACAAATAAAAATTAATTATCAGAGCCCCAAAGGAAGAAATCCTTAAGATTCATTCAGGGAGACTTCATTGAGAAGATGAGCCTTGAGTTGGTCCTTGAAGTATTGGTTGACTTTGGATAAATAAGGGTGACAAGGGAGAACATTCTAAGAAAGTGACATGATACAAGCCAAAGTTCAGAGGTAGAAATGAGCAAGGAAGACAAATTACAGTGAAGGGTTTTGTTACCATGATGCACTGAACTGTGTTTGAAAAGACAGACTAGGACTAGATTATAAAATCTCTTGAATATCAGGCTAAGGAATTTGAACTTGAACCTGTCATCAGTGAGATACCAGTGATATGTCTTTTATTTATGTTTTTTGTTTTTGCTTTTTGGAGGGGGGAGGGCAGGGCAATTGAGGTTAAGTGACTTGCTCAAGGTGACACAGCTAATTTTTGTGTTAAGTGTCTGAGGCTGGATTTGAACTCAGGTACCCCTGACTCCAGGGCCATTGCTCTATTCACTGCACCACCAACCGCCCCTACCAGTGATATATCTTGAACAAGGAAGTAACTTGCAGTGAGTGGCTTTCAGAAAATTAAACTTTTTTATTAATGTATAAAATATATTCGAAAGATAGCATCAGTTTGTGCAGAGTAAAGGAAAACTTTAGAGTGAGCATATCAGACTGAAATCCATCCTATATGTGGGGTCCATCAGTATTCCTATATTCATGGATGTGGATGTTCTCTCTCCAGTGTGACTACATCCAATATTCCAGTTTGTATCTCATTCTATAGATCTGTAAAGGAACCCTGCTTTTCTAAAAAGTTAATAAAACTCACTCATGGAAGATGAGATTATTTAAATGGAAAAAGAAATTGTTCTGAAATGTCCATTTAATTTCATTCTTATTGTCTTTTGGAATCTACATTTGTTAGTAGACTTTGAGACCAACAAAAAAATTTCCTTTTCTCATAAAAACTGAAGGAGATTTTCTGGACTACATTAGATTTTAACTAATTCAACTGTCTTGAGTTTCTTTCCTTATTGACCTCCCTCTCCATAAATATCTTACTAATAATAACCTCCATATTTATAATACTTTGTACTTACAAGATGCTACACATATATTATCCAATACCTAGTACCATGCCTGGACCATAAGGCCTTAACAAACGCTTATTGCATTCAAATGAATATCCTCACAACACCATGAAATAGGACAGTACAAGTAGAATTGGTCACATTTATGCATAAGAACACTGAGCCTTGGAGAAATTAGGTTCCTTGTTTAAGGTCATCCTGAATCAGGGTGTTTTGATTCTAAATTCACTTCCCTTTTTTACTATCTAGAATTTTTTTCCTTCTTTCTTATATACTTCAAGATATGAATAAGGGGATCTTTAAAAAAATACCTTGTTTATTCTGATATTCTATGGACTTCTCTCTCATCTCATATTTCACACATACACACACACACACATTCTTCTATTTGGTGGTGGCATTTTGGATAGCATGCTAGACCTGTATTGAGGAAGCTCTGGGTTCCAATCTTACCTCAGATATTTCCTACCTCTAACTTTTCAACTTCAATTTCCTTATCTATCAAATGGGGATAATAATAGCACCTACCTCTCAGGGTAGCTATAAGGACATAGGATAGCTAGAAGGTCCAGTGACTTGAGTGTGGGACCTGGAGTCAAAAAGACCCGAGTGTGAATCCTACAGAAGACACTTAACGAGCTGTGTGACCCCAGGCAAGTCATTTAACTTCAGTATACCTTAATTTACTTATCTGTAAAATGAAGATGGTAACTAATAATGGCATCTTCCTCCCACAGTTATGAGGGGGAAATGAGATATTTGTCAAATGCTTTACAAACCTAAAAGTGCTGAAAAAAATACTGTTAATACTCTTACGTGTTTGTGTGTTATCTCCCCCAGTAGAGGAGGAACTTCCCCCTCAAGAGGAGGAACTTTTTTTGACCTTTCTTTGTATCCCCAGAGCTTAGCACCATGCCTGGCATGAGTAGCAGCTTAATAAATTCTTGTTGACTTAATAGAAAAAGTGGTCATCTAACTTTGATTAAATTATGGAAACATTTATTGATAAAGGGAGAATATTTTGATATGTTAGGTTTAGGATCGTAGGATTTTAGGGTTGCAGGAGATCTTAGAGAGCTCATTCTCTCAGCCCATTTCCACAGAGGTAAAATTAAGGGATTGACCTCTGAAGAATCTGAAGCTTTCAAGCAATAATCCTCTGTTCCAATGCTCTAACAACCCCATTTTACAGATGAAGAAATTGAACCATGCAAAGGACAGGTGGCTTGCTCAGGCTCGCACAACGTATTGAAACAACCAGGATTCAACCCAAGTCTTCTGAAAAGTAGTTGTTAACTTATCCTGCAGAGAACAAATTAGGGTATGAATATGTATGTCAGTGTTCGGAACCTTTTTCGTTGGTTGGAACACTCCAGTGGCAGTAGAGTTCAGGGTCAAATTCTCTGAGAAGAGGGCTTAATAATGAAGACTGAAGGACACAGAGGTGAAATGCATGTTATGCAGCCTGTAGTGAAGGTGGGTGGCCATAATTTCTTTATGAGAGCAGGTACTGCAGCTGCCCATTTCAAGGAATCCATCCACATTGTTTGTCAAGCTTGTATAATGTGCAGAGACCTAAACCTTTGTGGGAAACCATCTCCAGAATGTGAAATGCTTAGAAAATAGGTTTTCTTTGTCTGACATACTACCCCATGATTTGGGGCTTCTGACTTTGAAGTTAAATATTCACTTTGGGAAATCAAATACTACTCTGCTTTTGAGGTCAAAGCTCGGAATCTGTTCACAGAAAAATTATATTCCGTTTTCATTTCCCTAAAGCTAAGTATATAACTGGCTCCAAAGTACATGCTAATTAATACATCTGTGTACTTCATTAAACAGTTGGAAAACTGTCTAAGCAAAGCATGCAGTGTTGTCTAGTGGTTAAAGCCAAGGACAGAATTAGGACTCAGGAGCTCAGTTTTCCCAGTTCTTAGTAAGATAGAAGTATAACCTGAGGCAAGTCAATTAATCTCTTTAATTCAGTTTCCCCATCAGTACACTAAAAGTAGTAGTTTATTGCATTGAGGTTGTGGCTGATGTGAAGCCTATTGAGCGTGGGAGCCAACTTTCAACATTAGCATCTAACTCTATTTTTTCTAAGACTGGAAAGAGATCCAAGGCCTGAAAATTAGGTTTATCTATGTAAAATGCAATTAAGAACAGGCTTCCAAAGATGAATATAGTAATATAGTGAGAGACATAAGAGTAATGACAAAATATTTCTAAGACCTATTAGGACCATGAATAAGACAAGGGCGAAGGCTAAGGAACGACATGACAAAGAAGTCTGATGTTCTTAATACCTTTTTGACTTAAGTCCTCCCAAGAAAAAGTTTGTCATAACCAGAACTCTTAAGTAATTATGACATGAAAATTAAAGTGGAAATTAAAATAGAGATCACATAGGAAAGTGACTAATCAATGTTGATGGTTTCATGTGATCCGGGTATAAACAGATCTACCATGCACTGCTCTGAGTACTTAACTGAGAGAGTCCTACAGTCTTTCAGAATGATATCAAAACAAAGGTAGAAGGCTTGATGAGATGTTAGATGAAGAAGTAAAGGTAAACAAGGACTTTCCATAGAATGAGGAACCATTAACCTAATTTCTCAGTTTAGAAAGATTCTGCAATAGACCATTAAAAGATCATTTGACACAGTTATTTAGTGATAAGGTTTAGTTAGTAACAGTTCACATTTCCAAAGTAATATTTTCTGTATTTATATTATAAAGATGGAGTTAAACAAAGTGATTAAATAGGGTTTAAATTCTGTAATTTCAATATCCAATGACTCCCTATTATTTATGAGGTAGCCTAGTTTCCTCAGTGTGGCATTCAAGGCCATCTACAATCTGACTCTCTTCCTTTCCAACTTTATCTCCTAATATGCTCCTCCTTCAGACAGGCTGGTCAGGTCCTACTTCCTTGACCTCTCCAGCCTTGTGTGTTTCAGGCCTTTCTCTAAATTTCTGTATACCACTCATTTTTTACATGTATTCCACTAAACCAGCAGTTCTCAAAGTATGGTTATTGTCCCCCGAGACCTATTCAGGGACTTCACAAGGTCAGAACTCTTTTCATAATACTGCTAAGATATTTTAATTTCTAACACGGTAAATATAAATCAATATAACCCACATAAACAAAAACCCCAAAGAGGGTCCTCAATAATTTTTAAGAGTAAAGGAGTTTTGAGATAAAAAAGTCCATTAGTTACTGTATGCTAGGGTAGAATAGCATAGACTTCATGCTAGAGTATAAGCTGCTTGAGGACAGGAACTTTGTCCAATTTGTCTTTAGTCCCTGTTATCCCCTCCTCTACCAAAAACATAGGCATACAGGAAATGCAGTTTTGCTGATTAGGACAGAAGTTATTCAGTCTTCTATGACCGATAGACTGAAAAAGGATCATGTCTTCAATATACTGTGCTACTTTTCTCTTGTCCCAGAGGAGTAGTTCCCATGATCCTCATGTGCTGCAAGGAGATGAGAGTGAAGGGAGGTAGGAGAGAGACATTGGCTATGACCTACTGGCATTACTTCTTCCCTGCTATAGTCCTTGGAATAGGCAGAGGCGAAGGCAAGAGGCATATCTGGTCCTCACAGAATTTTTATCCTTAAGAAGACTGATATAGGTGCTGTTTTGTCTGCTTGGCTCACCAGGAGAAGAGTATATGTTAAAATCATATCTTATCTATTCTTTAGAATTCATTTACACTTATGCTTAATTAGTGTTGAATGCCAACTTAGGGAAGTGATAGATCAGAGCTGCTTCTCATTTGTGTGCTTCATTATTGTAAATGGGAAGACATATAGAAGGGGCAGAGAGGTATGTTACATAGAGAGGGAGAGAGAAAGAATCAGATGATGACTGAGCTGCCAAGATCTTGTTGCTGGCTGGTGCTCTAGAGCTATGTGAGAAGCTGTCTTATTGAGTTAATATTCTATAAAGTTTAACTTCTTCATGCAGAAAAAGTACTTGGACCCAATCATTTTTCCCATAGGCACAAAGGGTTACGATAGTTGCTCTCTGGTCTTCCACATTGTATCATGTTTACTTTGCTTTTGTTCTCTGTGTATAGGCAGAGAAATCTTTCTATAGGATAAACCTAAGGGAGTAACTGGGGAGGTCTTGGAAAGGGTAATGCCTGAAAAAGACCAATAATATTCACATTACAAAGGAGCCCAGAACCTCTGTAGTTTATGCTTGATATTAAAAAGAAACTAAATACTTGTAATAGGTCATTCAATAGTTAACCAAAGGAAATTTGTTAAGCCATAGAAGGATACTCAACAAGGATGTACATTGATATCACCCCGAGTTGATTCAGATAAGAAGAGCTCCTTTGCCTGAGTCGCTCTCAGTGATGTAAGCATGAGAGAGCAGTTTGAGCTCCCAATGGCTGCTTTATACTAGCTGACCAGGAAGTGATGTCGGCAGACTAACTGAGCCAATAAAGGATTGAGAATCTTTTCAACACCTTTTAAGAAAAAAACGAACCTGACTTGCATGGGGGCAGGAGTTAGGATTTTCCTTCCATCACATGGATGGTAAAGAAGAAGGATTGAGATTCCTACTATTCCCTGCTACCATAGTTGTGTATGTGAACTTTTCCATTTTATACAAACAACCCTTTAAAGACTCGTCTTTGTATCCCAGTACCTAGCAATATACCTTGTATGTATTAGGTGCTTAATAACTACTTGTTCAATAGAATTAATCACAACTAAGTCAACTGGGGGCATGGATACAGGACTAAGCATAGGGTCAGAAAGACCTGGATTAAAATGTCATTTCTTTCACCTGTTGTATAATTCTAGGCAAGTCAGTTAACCTCTGTTTGATACCCAGGAAATTCCCTGTTAAATTGAGTTAGATTGAGCTCCCACATGGGAGTTGCCCATTCTAACAAAATCACAGATCCCTCATGTGATTCATTCTATCTTCTATATTTAATTAACTGTTTATGTTTGTAAGTCTTCCTTCCTACCTAGATTGTAAGGTCCTAGAAGTCAACAATTATGTGTTCCTTATCTTTATTTTGTGTCCCACTCAGTGTCAAGGATATACAGGCACTCAATAACAGTGAATAAATGTCCAATATGAGGCAGCAGGATTTAAGAAGGGTATGTATGTTTCTATAAGCAGAAACTTATAGAATTATTTAGGAATTAATTAGGAATTCTAGTATCCAATGAAAATTCAGTTGAAGGAAGTTACCAGTTTATATTCTGGGGGACTGTTTTCCAACCTATCATTTTTCTAGGGAACTTTACTCCCCATTCCCTGTACTACATGTGACTCAGAAAAGCACATCCCCTGACTTAAAACAGCCTGTTCCCTGTGCCCAGAGGATCTAAGACCCTGAAGCACTACTTCTGCGTGGGCAAATCCTAGTTAGGGGAACATTTCCCAGACTGTTACTCATTCTTAGACTATCTGGGAGTTATGCCATCTCCTTTATCTAGGGCTGCACCTAGTCTTGGGAAGCAATCTCTTTCCAATACCTCGTATTGTCACTTTCTTATACCCAGACCCACTGGAGACCTGAAGTCTTTTTTATATTGCCTTCCCATTTCTGGGCAGAATACCAAAGACCCAAAGGTCAACCACTGCATCCTGGGCCATTACCAGTCATCCTGACTTTTGTCTTGCCGCTGGACTTTGAAGACTGGAAGAGAAAATGAGGCTGACAATTTTATGCAACCCTGTTTCACTTAAATCCAATTCATGCACAAGTCAAGACATCACCCCATGATGATGTCCTCTTTGAAAACAAAGGATGAACAACAACTGCTTCAGAGAGGAAAAGTTCCCTCTCCTCTTCCCCCTCCATTGCCCTAGTATATACATTGGCTCCATTTTCTCTGCCCTAGTTATAATTCTTTTTGGATGTGATGGAGATTATAGATCTTAATGTTAGCCCCAAAGCAGAGAATATATAATAGAGAAATTAAAGGAGCATGTTTACTGCCTATAAACTAAAAATAGGAGGGACCAATGGAAATTGCTAATTTCATAATAGTCATTTGGAGAAAACAAAAGAGTAATTTCTTCAGACTTTAGAGAGAAGTTTGTAGACCCTTTCCTAAATAGAAGGCACTAAGAATAAAGTATAGCCTACCTGACTTGATCCATTTGGATCATCTGAATTCCTCCCACTATAAGAGGAAAAAAGAACAAATAGTACAGATCTTCTTCAGTCCTTGAATTCTGGAAACCAAGGGAATAGGACTGTTAATTCAATAATCATGATAATAATAGCACATTTGAGATTTATGAAACCCTTTCCTCACAACAACCAGGTAATATGAGTAGCTCAATTGTTATTATTCTCCCATTTTAGAGATGGAGAAACTGAAACTGAGTCATGAAATCACTCAGCAGGTGTCATATAGCTATTAAAGATGTCTGGGACTCTTACCCAAGTCATCAAACTATTTGGATCCAATGTACTTTCCACAATACCAAGGTGCCTCCCTCCGCTCCCATTCAATTAGTTTAATTTGATGAGGAGTGAATTTTATTGTTTTTTGTTTGAGGAACTAGGGGAAAATACTACAGCTAAAAATTTCAGTACTAAAAAAGACAAAACAAAAAAAACACCCTTATTCACAATGTTACTTATTTATGAATCCCATTATCATTTTTCATAAATCTGTTTGCACAAGAATAATGCAGGCTTTGCATAAACCCAGTGCCCTGGGAATTATATTCAAAACATGCCAGCCCAGCTTGCTTTTACCTGAAGCAACATGAAATTGAATCATATTAGTATATAGCAATTTGGTTGCATGTCAGTTGTGGCAAATCTTATATAGGCTGATGTTTTGATATACTGTTTACCTTGGGTCATACAACATAGTTTACGTGACAAGCAACTTACCCTAAGATGCTATAGGAGAGAGAGTTGGGGAAAGCCAACAGAAAAGTTGGCTTCTTAGAACCCTGGAGGCTTAGAAAAAACAGGAAGCTGTTCTACCTGTTTTAAAATTATTACACAGTTAGCTTTCACGGGTTCATAATTTATGCAAATCTTTAGCCATGAAATGAATTTTGCATTTAGGCGCAGTCATAGAATTTAATAATATGAGGGATAATCTATCAAAGGTCTACTTCCCAAGACAATGGAGGAGAGCTGTACAGCTCCTGTTCAATTGAATTCTAGGGTTTTCTGCTATTAGATTATGGTGAGAATTTGTCAGTTGTTTGCCTAAAATTGGCTACAAAAACATATGTTTTTAAAAGCTGGGTAACAAGACAAAAGAGGATGCTTTGGCATGTTGTAGTAGAAAGATTTCAGGATTTAGAGTAATAAGAAATTGGGTCAAATCCTGGCTCTGCCTCTTGTTATCTATGTGTTCTTCAGCAATTCACCTTAATTCTCTGGGCTTTAAATACTGCATCAATGAAGTATCACTTCATCAAAATGGGAGAATGGACCTGATGGTCTCCAAGTTTCCTTTGAGTTCTTAAGCTAGGATTCTACTCTTATAGAAGTAGAGTGCTCATTCTGCATCATGATTTTCCCATCAACCCTCATATTCTTCTTGGTTGTAAAGCAGGAGCAGAGAGTGTAGCTGACTCCATTCTACATCCCCCTCCCCACCCCCAGCTCCATTAGGAAGCAACTCATCTTCCATGCCCTATTGATGTTAAGTCAGGAGTAATGTCTCCATTGAAGACAATGATTTTTTTAAACTCTTGTTCAATATCCCATCTCCCTAGTGTGTATCAGAAATCTAAAATTGGAAGCAAAAGAAAAACATGACAAAAACTTAATGAAATCTGTTCAAATAAGGAGAGATTTTTTTTCCTTATTGACTAAGTGAGAGGATATCAATCGTGGCTTATGTTTAGATAAAAATAAGAAGTATCATGATTCCTATTATGATTATATTATTTTGATTCAAGTAAACATTGTACTTTTGCTTCAAATACAGCTTGCAAGGTTAATTGATTGGAGAAGTCCCAAATTCCTAAGTACCAGAAATGGGATTAAGATCGACCAACTGTCTAAACAGGCACTCCATAAATAGCCACCTGTTCTATGTTGTTCAGAAGTATAAAGGATCTGGAAACCATTTCCAAAGAGGAATGGTTGAAGTCACTACCAATGTTGAGCCGGGAGAAGAAGTAAAGAAGGGGAAACACGATTTTTGCCTTCATAGAATTGAAGCATCATCCTGTTGAAAGGGAAAATGACATTGAGGGGAAGATAGGTTGGGGGGAGGGGGGGTCAGAGAGGAAAAGTAGGAATAAATGGTGAAAGGGCACAAGGAAGAAGATTTCAGCTTAATATCAGGAAGAATTTTCTTACAATTAGACCTGTCTAAAAATGAACGCTTCACAAGGTAGTGAGTTCCCTACCACTAGAACTGTGCAGAAGCAAGTCACCATTTACGAGGGATGTTTCAAAGAGAATTCTGTTGTTAGTAAAATGTATCACCCAATATAGGAATATTGAAAGATTTAAAAATGCAGACTGGAGCTTGACTTGCATGGGAGGAGTTGCCTGGACTGGAATTTCCTATACAAGTGAAAGCCCAGGTCCAATCTAAAACAAAAAGAGAAAAGCAATTTTAAAGGTGAAATTATGAAAGAAAAAGTTAATCACATTACAGTTGTCTAATGGTACATCTTGAAAAGTCATACATGACTACAGTTTGCCAAGGTGTTTAAGGAAAAAGAGGTTTCTTAATAAGATGTTAGAGTCGTTTCTATGTAACAGGTGATTAACCACAGTTATCACAAGTAAACATAAGAGTTAGGAGTCTAAAGAAGTATCATCCCAAGACCTGGCCATTTTGTCTGAGAGGAATAAACATCTCCACAGATGCTTACTTGGTAAAGACCTTTGACCCCTTGGTCTTCATTTTGCTTGCACCTCTTTCATATACTTATACTTCAATCAAGGACCATTTGTGAAGCACCTTCTATTTGCCAGATACTGGGGATACAAAGACCATGAAATGAAAACAGGATCTTGTATTCTGTCAGAGGAATCAGCATCAACTTTTTTTCCCAAGGCAACTATTTCACTTTGGGATAGCTGTAATTTATGAAGGAATTTTTACTTCAGTTCTACCCTTTCTGCAACTTTTATTAATTTCTTCTAGCTCTGCTCTCTGAAATCAAACAGAATGAAGATAACCCTTCTTTCACATGACAGTTCTCCCCACATTTAAAGGCAGCTCGGAGTCTCTTGTCACTTATAAATCTTTGCCAGGTTAAACATAGCCATGCCCAGTTTCTTCACCAACGCACATAAGGCACGTTTTCCAGATCTCTCACCTTTCCATTTCCCTTCTTTCTGGACCCACCCTGATTTATTTCCATGTCTCCTAAAATGTGGTGCCCGGCCCTGAATACAGACCATCACAATGGTCTCAGCCAGAGGAGATGAGGGCTTGGAAAGCTAAATGAGTAGAGAAGTGTTCAGATATAAGAGATTTTGTGGAGGTAAAAACAGGAAGATCTGGCAGGTGATTGAATATGTAGGATAAGAGATGGAGGGACCAAATTACATTTATGCTGGTAAATGTTTCATAACCAGTTCTCTGAGTGGTGGGGAATGTATGTATGACACAATTTAATTTTAATCAGCATCACTAATGTTTTCTCCATCACTTTCTTAGGCCTAGACAATTAACACAATAATAAACCAAACCCTGATTTGTAGAGTTTGTCAATTTCTGAGGTATAAATGCTAAAAATTTAATAACCAGCTCTTATGAGTCAGTTTGAGCTGGCTTTAGCATATCGTTAAGTGTTATGACCTGTTGAGTTAGAGCTATTTTTAAGGGTTCTACTTTGAAATGTCCAATAGTCAGTAGATGGTGCAGAACTAGAATGCAGAGGGGATCTAAAGCTGGATAAAATTCATCTGTGAGGTATCTGCATAGGGAGAGGGACTGGACCAATGATTTCATTGTTTTGGGAAATTCTTGAGAGAAGAAACTCTCATTGCCACCGCAGGTTGGCACCCTCTCTCCAACTTACTGTCTTACAGAGTTGCCTAGAGTACTGAGACCTTAAGAAACTTGCCCCACAGTTATATCGCCATCATGCATCAAAGGCAGCATTCAAACCCAACTACTCCTGGCTTTGAGGCCTACTCTCTCTCTCTCTCCATAATACTATATTGCCTTTAGATGATCATCTTTACCTGCATTGAATTAAGCCAATAAGAGACAAAGAGGTTCTCTTCCTCCCACTGCCTACCTTCACCTGCACCCACACACTTGGCGCTCTTCTGTTCCAACTCTTAGAAGTCTTAAAGAAAAAAGAAAAAAAAAATTTAATTGGCTTAATAAAGTAAAGAATCTCTTGTTTAGATCAAGGTTGGACTAGATGGGAAGACGAACTACTTCACTGTCATTTTCTCACATCCAAAAAGTGAATATTCGTTTCACTTCTTTTGGATGCAGAATATCCCCATCAACTTCCAGAATATCCTTATCAACTGTTCTTCATAGTATGAGGTCTCTCCCAACTCCAGGCCCCATCAAACCCTGACCAAGACTCTGTGTGCAGTCCTAAGCTTTCTCGAAGCTTTATATGGTGACACTTTTCCTTTTCCTCCAACCCAACTTCTGGGAGGGCTTTCATAGGATGTAGAAGGTGAGAACAGAAAGACTCTGCGAGTTTCAGACTGGGGACAGGGAATGTCCTCAATGATAGAAATAATTTTTATCAATGCTTCTACCAACTCTAATCAGGTCTTCTCTGGATACCCTTCAAATGCATAATGCGTGCGTAAAGCTCACATCCTACCACCAGTACTATGGCAAAAAGAAGCTCATTTGTTGCTACCTTGTTTGATAGATCTGTGTAGAGTGCCCAAATCATATGGTATGGTTTCAATCCTATATCTAATGCAGTGACGGAAATTCTAAAGTAATTTACTGGTTCTGAGCTTGGTTGGAGCCACACTCTGTGTTTAAAACAGTATTGCTATAATGAACAGTGAGCCTGGATGATAGCTATTCAAGCCGTATTATAAAGTAGTGTTCCTTGTTTTCTGCATTTCTTGTATTGAAAAGTTGGGAGTAGATTCTGGGCAGAAATATAGAAAATATTACCTACTTCATTTCATTCCAAAAGAGAACCTTTTGGTACCACACAATGAGCCAAGAGCAGAAGCAGTCTTACAATCTTCAGCCAGAAGGCAAGTGCCAAAAATAATTCGTGCAGGGATAAAATGGCCTGGCATCATAGGATGGGCCATGAGCTCTTTGGAAAATTCACATTTAAATACTAGTTAGCTTATTAGAGCATGGTGCTATGTCTGTTTCAAGGTTGGGGCTTATATCCTCTGCTGCCTCGTTAGCTTTACCCACAAGAAAACAGGATTCCATGTCCACAGGCTTTGTGTGCCTATGCTCATCTAGCCAGCTCATGGTGCATGTCGAAGGAATCAGGCAAGTAAATACAAGTAGTTTAGTGAGAAGAAAAGCAGTCAAAAGGGCATAGGCTCCTGTTGGGAAGGTCATCAGCAATATGGAAAGAGCACATACCTAAGCCCTGTCAGTGTCTTGGATAAAGACATAAAAAAGCATGCTAATCTAATTTTCTCATGACATAAAACTAGGAGGGGGTAACTAATAAGTTTAATGGTAGAATTAGAACAAAAAAGATCTAAACCAACTGGAGCAATGGGCTGGAATTAATCCGGTGAAATATAATTATGATATGTATAAAGTCCTAAGCATTGAGTGCTAAGGATTCAACTGCACAAGAATAAAATGGGGGAAACCTGATTTACCAAGACAAAAAAAATTAATAATGGAGGGAAGAAGGGAGTAAAAAGAAGAGAAGCATTTAATAAAGGCCTACTATGTGCATGCCAAGCACTGTACTGAGTCCTTTGCAAATACTGTCTCGTTTGATCATCACAACAACCTTGGGAGTGGGTGCTATCATTAGCCCCATTTTCCAGTTGAGGAAACTGAAGCAGACAAAGCTTATGTGATTGTCCTAGGGTTGCTGCCCAGAATAAGGCCTATGGTTTATGGTCTAACTTCAATACTTGCTAGCTGAACAATGTTGGGCAAGTAACTTTCCATTACTGGGCTTCAGTTTCTTCATCTATAAAATGGGTCACCTCTCTAACCTTGAACAAGTCACTTAACTTTCCTTGGCTTCAGACTTCCAGCTCTAAGCTCCTTTTGCTTCTCTCTATTATTATCCCATAGTTTTACTGGACCAAAAACTCAACAAAAAACAAAAAGTAACATGACCACTAAAACAAACAAACAAAAAATATTGTAATCTAATTAATTGAAGAATGGTGTCTAAATCAGTGAAGGAAAAATTCCACTACTGTCAGAATATTTAGTATAACTGAGGCCTAGGGAAGGTCATGGAGGAGACACTCTAGGTTATTTTGAGGATTCATATGCAGAGGACTGAGGAAACATGTGGTCAGTGTTGGCTGCCCTATCTTAATAGTGACATTTCCAGATAAGGGATTTTAAGCCTTTTCTGTGGATGTCATGGTCCATTTTGGCAATCTGGTGAGGTATTTGGTCCCCCTCTCAAAATAATGATTCATTTATCACTGAAGGAAATGCTAAAGCCACTTGGGGGTTAGTGAAAATAAAGATGGGCAGCTAGGTGGTGTAGTAGATAGAATACTAGGCCTGGAGTCAGGAAGACTCTGAGTTCAAATCTGGGCTCAGGTACCTACTAACTGTATAACCCTGGGAAAGTCCCTTAACCCTGTTTTCCTCAGTTTCCTCATCTGTAAAATGAACTGGAAAAGGAAATGGCAAACCACTGCAGTCTCTTTGCCAAGAAAACCCCAAATGGGGTCATAAAGAGTCAGGCACAATTGAATACGACTGAAGGTCAGTGAGTCCTAGGATTGTATACCTAGATAAGACATTATAAATCGATTAAGTCTAATCCTCTTATCTTACAGAGGAGGCTCCTGAAACTCAGAGATATTAAGTAGCTTGTACAAAATCACCCCACTACTTCGTTGCAGAGCTGAGCCTAGAAACATCTTCCTGCTTCTAATCCAGTGCTTTCTTCTATCACCCCATTCTCTCATGGAACTGTGATTTTGTCATTGTGGGAACTCCCTTCACCCAGGCAGATTACCATCCATCTATAATTTAGAAATTAAGTCTTCCATGGTTACTCAGGCCCAACAAAGGTTTAGTGATTTGCCAGTGCCAGAGGTGAGATTTGAATACAAGCCTTCCTGCCTCTAGGACCAGCACTCCATCCACTTCCCTGCCCTTCCATGTGGTATTAAGATAGCTGCTGTAGGAGCTCAGAGCAGGGTGAAGCCTTTTGAGCAAGTCAGTTCCTCTCTCTAGGTCTCATTTCTCTATTCCATAGCATAAGGATGGTAGACCACTGAAGCAGTTCTTGAAGTTTTGGGTCTTAGTACTCCATTTAACCCAGAAAATGAGTTGAGGACCCCAGAGTTTTCATTTAGATAGGTTGTTGCCGTTCAGTTATCTCTGACTCTTTGTGACCCCATTTGGGGTTTTCTTGGCAAAACTACTAGAATAATTTGTCATTTCCTTCTCCAACACATTTTATAAATGAGGAAACTGAGGCAAACAGGTGACTTGCTCAGGGTCATATAGCTATTAAGTATCTATGGCCAGATTTGAACTCAGTTCTTCCTGACTACGGGCCCAGTGCTCTATGGCACTACATCACCTAGCTGTCCTTATGCAGGCTGTAGCCATCCGTATTTATCACATTAGAAATTAAAACTGATCATTTTAAAATATTCTTTTAACATAATAAATCCATTCAGTGTTAACATAAGTAACATTTCTAATGACAATCAACTATATTTTCAAAAACCGAGTGAGAAGAGCGGCGCTGTTTTACATATTTTTGCAAATCTCTCTGCTGCCTGGACGGAATTCTCCTATTCGACTTCTGCATTCAATCTGTTGTGATATGTTGTCTTAAGTGAAGCACATGAAGGAAATCTGCCTTCATACAGATATGTAGTTGAAAAAGGAAATAATATTGTTATGAAGAGAGTTTTGACCTTGGGAACCCACAGGGGTCTATGAACCACTCTAGGTGAGCTCTTACCTGGGCTAATTTGCAAAAGCTTGATAGCAGACATGGTGGAAAGAAATACTGTGATAGATGGATTAAAAAGTGTTCATTAAATACCTTCTTTATTTTAGGCAATGTGCTAAGTGCGGACCATACAAATACAAAAGTGAGACAATTCCTGCCCTCAAGGAGCTTGCATGCTAATTAAAGGAGACAGATATTACATATGGAGCGATAATGACCAAGGAAGAGTCTGGGGGCTCTCAAGAATGGCAGGGGTAGCACAGGGAATTTAGTGGTCATGGCCTTTCCAGAAACATGGAAGGAATTGATTTTCTATTACTATTATTATTGTTCCCAAAGCAAAAGTTTATTGTTGATTCTTGGGAAAAAAGATACATGTAAGGGACAGCTAGGTGGCGCAATGAATAGAGCATCTGCCCTGAAGTCAGGAGGACCAGAGTTCAGATTTTACAGATGGGGAAACTGAGACAAGCAGGGCTAAGTGACTTGCCTAAGGTTAGACAGCTAGTAAATGTCTGAGCTTGGATTTGAACTCGTCTTCTTGAATCACATATTTTACTTTATTTTTGAGGGTTATTCAAAGTTTTGATTTACTTATTTCCCTCCCTTCCTGGCCCCAGGCCAGTTTCAACTGAGTTGGACAAGTTTGTGATATGCAGAGAATAAAAATTATAGCTATGCCTTCTTTTTTCTGAATTGAGAGAGAAGCAATTCCTCTAAAATATAATCCTGGATTGGCAGCACCATAAGTGTTTATATTAGTTTATTCCTAAAAACAAAGATGATGCAGATGAAGGTGATGATGGTGATGATGATTTTACCATTTAGCCCATTCTGTTTTTAAGGAGTCATTTTTTTTAGTATTTTTATGCATATTTTTACCAGGCTACTAATTCTCTTTTTATAATTTTCTTGCATTGCGGTGGCTAGGTGATGCAGTGAGTAGAGCACTGGCCTTGGAGTCAGGAGGACCTGAGTTCAAATGTGGCCTCAGACACCTAACACTTAACTAGCCATGTGACCTTGGGCAAGTTATTTAACCCCAATTGCCCTGCCCTTCCCCTTCCAAAAAGCAAAAAATAATTAAAAATTAAATATAATTTTCTTGCATTGCTCTAGTTTCTTTTCCTAACTTTTCTTCTAACACTCTTATTTGTTTTTTTAAAATAATTTTTTGCTCTGTTTTATATCTTTTCTTAGCTAGTCCAAAAATGCTTGCTGGGCTTGTGTCCAATTTGCATTTTTCTTTGAAACTTTGCTTATAGCTGTTGTCTTGCCATTGTCTTCTTCTGAGTTTCCCTCTTGATCTTCCCTGTCATCATAGTAACTTCTTATGGTCAGGTTCTTTTTTAAAATTGTTCTTTTTTCCAGTCTATTTCTTAACTTTTTAGATTTATGTTAGAGTAGAGCTCCATTCCTCTCTGAAGGGAGGTAGGGGGTCACTGTCTTCAGACTTTTTCACCCTGCTGTTTTCACAGCTAGTTTTACAAATGCCCAATGCTTCCAAGGTGATGTAATCTGGGGAGAGACAATTGTTGTGATCATTGCTATCCTGGACTGCATGCTGGTTCTTACTCAGAAAATGCCTCTGTCCCTCACAACTGCAAATGTTAACACTCTTTTCTTCCCTGAACTATGACCCAGAACTGGGGAATGGCAATGGAGTTGCCAACAGCACCGAGTCATGGTCCCAGTGTCTGCACAGGGTTCCTCTGTAATCTCCTTCTGACCAGAAACTGTGGGCAAGTCACAGCCTCTCATTATCACTGTCAAATCTCTAAGCTCTAAGACTCTCGGCTGCCCATGACTTACATATCTTTGGTGGGACTTTCAATACAGGGAGTTCCTCTGCAAACAAAAAATTCTTTGTGTATTATAAAAAATGGAAAAAGCTACCTGCTCAAAAATATTTACAGCAGCATTATTTTCATGTCAAAAGATTGGGAATAACTAAAATGTCCAACGTTTGAGAAATGGATGAATAAATGGTGGTTTATCATTATTATGGGATATTTGGTTATAAAATGTGATTAGGACTGACGAATATAAGGATTATAAATGTTGAAGGGCTTTTATGAAATAATATACATGAAAATAGAGCACACACTGACTACATATGTAAAAGGAAAAATTAAGTATGCATAATTATATAAGAAAATGGAAGAAAAGAAAGTGAAAGGGGACACACAGGGTGTACCTGATAAATTGTTATGGATATTTGTATATATAAATGCCTTTATTCAAACATAAATAATCATAAAATATATTTAATTGATTTTGTTGACATTGAAGGTTAAGCTCATAATAAATCGTTTTTTGAAAATAAAATAAAAGTAGGGATATTGAGCAAACATTGGGAGTTGTAGAATTCACATGTATTCCTTTTCATCTTCATAGGCTGACAGTGGACATTCGTCCTGTGGCTGTAGGGTAATTGGTAATAATAAGTCTTTGTGCTTCTCCAGGGTAGAGAAGGGAGTATCAATATCCTGCTGCTCCTGGAATCTCTTCCAGATGGCCTGGCACCATGGGAATTTGCCTGGCCTGCTTTGTAGAACTAGTCATTGACTCAGTTACTAAGAATAAGGCACCCCACACAGACATGAATCTAACATGTAGTATGGTGGATCAGGGACTAAACTGATGGATCTTATCGGGAACCCAGAGATTCACTGCTCTATAGTTATGTCTTTCAAAAAGAAGACAGCACAATGTGCCAGGAAGCTCAAACTTGTGTAGGCTTCTTTCCATTTCTACCACTCCCTGAAAATCCTGGGAATGTTGTGTCTCTAATAAACTGAATGGGTGTTGAAAGAATAATGCTTGTGTGGGGAAAACAAACAGCAACAACTAGTGAATGCTTTGTTAGAGTTTTCTAATTTACTGAGATTTTAGAAAGGGGGTTATTTACATTTACAAAAATTATTTATAGAGTATTTGTGGATTGAAAATGTGGTCACTCGTAATGAATTCTGAGGAATTTTAGAAAGACCCCATTGAAGTCCCTACACACAGAGAGAATTTTTAGGGAAGTGGCATCTTCAATGAATACCAGCAATTGATTAACACCAAACAGGCAAAAGAAGAGAAAGGAAATAAAGCTACCTCCACTGAACAGCACATGTGACTCAATCATCAGTGAAAATCAATGAGGTGAAAAGTGACCAAACCGCAAACGACATTTGTCTTGGGTCAGCTGTGCCCAGTCTGAGCCACCTACTTAAATTACAAACCTGTCTGCACAAATTTTGATTGGCCCACCCAAGTCGGTCTTCCTCAAATCTTGCCCTTGAATTTAGATGTTTTCTGACCACAGTAGAATGCTCTTTGCTTCCATCCTCCCATCCTGCAGATTTCTTCCTATATCCGCTTCTGGAACCCAAGATGGTTCAATCCTATTTGCCTTGGAACATCAACCTAATATCTTCCCCCTAAAATTACTCCAGTACATATTGCTCTAGCCAGTAAAGGCATAATCTTTCCTTCCATATAGAAACTGTGTAGCCTCTTCTGGATCCCAGCCCGCCTTCATCTGGAAACCTTCATTATCCTTTGTCTCTTCTGTAGATGCTTAGAGAGGTCTTCTACCCAGTCTGAACTGTATATACCTTAGGCCATTTTATCATGATTCCACTAAGTTCAGGACAGAGATAAAGGAATAGAGAAAAGGAGTCATAAGGGGCTATAAAAAGTATTTTGTGGCATTTCCTGAACTGTAGTTTGTAACCTGAAGAGGTTTGTCGAAAGGAGGAAAAGTCTCAAGGGCCATACCATTTAAATTATGTATTTCTCAAGAGTAAGTCAGTGATGATGGTAGTTCAGAAGTCAATCAAGATATATAGATAAATAGGTATAATAAAATATATGTATAGTATACAAATGTATAAATATATCTATATATGCATATGTGTGTATATATGTATATACACATATAGATATGTGTATATGTGATATCTGTAAATGAGGTGGTCCAGATTTCTTAATCTCCTAGGCTTGCCATCTGTATTATCCATTTCCTGGTCTTTGACATCTGCAGTGAGACTGAAGAGCAAGCTAGGCCATCAGAATCCTGAAGAGCTTTTTGGCAGGATACTTAGAGCTCAGTCTTTTTGTGTTCATTGAAGGCAAAAGATAGAAGGAAGGTGGAAGGAGGGAGAGGGAAAGTAATGAACCTTTTTGCCTACATGGATGAATTTTGTTCATCATCTTATATTTGTTTTATCATTGTTGCTCTTTTTCAACAAAGCAAATCACTGTTTTTCTTCAAGAGAATGAAACATTTTTCAATCTGCAAAAATTCACAGTGCTGAAAATCCAAAAAGCCTCACTAGGGAGATATGTTTTGCCAAACACTCATTGCAATAAGAAAACACTATAAATTAATATAGTAATAGTCCACATTTGCTAAGGAAGGAACTTAATTTATAGCATGGAACAGGTTTCATTGCTTAGAAATTCTGGAAATCAATCTATGGCACAGAAATTGATCTGCTAAGAGGGAGGAAAATTGATTCTCAATATTGGCAACCACATCAGTTTTCTATTTCTGAAGAAACAACTCTTGGAAACAAGTTTATTAACCATTAAGGAAACACGAGATGTTTAGCTCACCACCCAGATGTCCAGCAAAAGATTTTTATGGGCTAATTAGAAAATATAGCCATATTCAGTCAAATCAACTTCACCTATATGGTCACTATCTTTGTTAGGTATGCAGAATGGAAATCAAAGATTAAATGAAGTAGAGAAGAGAGGTATTTTACCAACCTGACTATGTAAAAGCAGAATGTTGCATCATATTCTAGACTACTGCTTTGCCTCAAGTGTCATGATGTAAAATATTGGAAATCTTAGTACATTTGCATATTCCTAGTGCAGTGTTTTTCCCCCCATTCATGACATAGTGTTGGCATTCTCAAAAAGACAAACTGTAGCTGATGGCAATTTTTAGCTGAAGAGATGTGAGTGTGTGAGCAATAGACCATCTTCTGTCAGCGGCAGAGGAGCATATGGGGCCCATTAACTCACCAAATCTGCTGCCATTCTGCACATTTTTTATTAAGTGGCTGTAGTCCTTAATAGTCACTTATGTTATAGAATGTGTATCAAATGCGATCAATAAGCAAGTGGCTTGTTTTCCCCCTGTGAGAATGCATTTGAAGTATAAAAGAAAGCCTGACAAAAAGAATAAAACATATTTTAAGTGATCACTGTATTAATATGAATGTATCCTACCAGGATGCCAATTCCTGTATGTATTATGTGCTCCCTAATGTTTGCTATTTCTGAGAACTGCAAGTGCCATCTTTAACACAAATGATTTCTATTATTTTCCTAGTTTTGAATTCCTCTGGGGTTCATATAGAAAACCTGGTCAAAATTCCATCAGAAGACACTCTGCTTCTCTAGTCTCTGTACACTATTCTGTTAGCAAGGAAATAACTATTGTTCACTGGTTCTCCCTGGCTTCCAAGGCCCAGAACCAGAAATTTTAAAACATTTCCTATGCAGAGTGCCTAAGATCCTCACACATGCTAAATCAAGGGGCACACAAAAACTAAGCCATAAATGTCCCTTTTTAGCGGTGCCTTATGGTAGAGAGCATCAAGTAGTGACAATTGATCTGATCTTTAATGACAAGAAGCAACCTGTTAGTAGAAATCCATTTTGTCTAAGCAGACTCCAACAAACACCTCACAGACCCACATCCATGGTGCCCTGTGGGTATTTAATAATGGTGATAAAAAAGTCTTGCACTCATCATTTTTGGGGGGCCCAAAATACATCCTCGATGTCTCTTCTGTCACTATAAAGTTCTCCATAGGTCAGGAGCAAATGGAATTAACTTTTGGATAAAGAAAAAAAGGAGGTGATCTTCTCCAGTTCGTAAAATATGCCACCCAACTGGATGAGAAACAGTGCCTTTCCAGCCGTTGCCCATCACTGAATCTTTTAGCAACTTGCCTTTCAGTGCAAAAAGCTATTTTTGCATCAGACATAACTGTTAATTTTCAGTCTTTTGTAAATTAGTGCTTTGTATAATATTACACATCTGTCTTTTTTTGCCATGTTATGGTTCCTATTTCTGTACTAGATAAATAGAACTACTAATACTAAGCTTCATCTCCAAAGGAAGGTTTTTAAAAATAATTCCAAGGTCAAGTCACTTATATTAGTTGTATGTTAATTGTAACACTTGTCATTAGAAAACATAAATAAAATTAATATATTAAGTCATGATGGCACCTTCTATTTACTTTTTCTTATAATATTATTTTTTTTTGCATTTTGGAGGGGAGGAAGGCAGGGCAATTGAGATTAAGTGATTCATTCAAGGTCACATGGCTAGTAAGTGTTAAGTGTTTGAGGTCAGATTTGAACACAGGTCCTCCTGACTCCAGGGCTGTTGCTCTATTCACTGTGCCACCTAGCCACCCCTAATATTTATTCTTTCTGAAAAATAGAAAACTTCATTTACTTGAGCCCACAGTAACAATAATATTTTATTTTATTTGGAAAAGTAGAGGGAGGCAAATGCAGTAAGCTCATGAGGACATTATGATTATCATCTGTATTCCTTAAAAAATTTCATAAAAGGAGGTAGATAGGTGGCTCAGTGAATAGAATACAGGCCCTGGAGTCAGGGGGACCTGAGTTCAAATCTGGCCTCAGACACTTGACACATACTAGCTGTGTGACCTTGGGTGAGTCACTTAACCTCAATTGCCTTGCCCTTCCCCTTTAAAAAGAAAAAAAAAGAAAAAATTCATAAGAATTGATAAGGATTTTCTCTAAGGAAATTTAGAAATAGCTGTGTGCTGCCACCAAGAGAGGTAATGACCTCTCAACAATGATAATGACTTTTGTGCATGAGTGAAGTAAGATGCCATACTTAAAATCAAAGTGACAAGAATATCTGTAATACTTTGCCTCTTCTCCTGTGTGTGATACCCAAAACACTCCATGATTTTACCTTATTTTTTTTCCAAAATATGCAGGCATGGCCTTACATTTTGTTAACTGGTTCCCACCAAAATAATACAATGTTAGGGGGAGGGGGAAACACATTGTGGGCAGTTGGTGTCATAGGAACAATGTAGTAAATAGCAATGTAACATTTTATCTGCACTCTATCACATTACATGGGGTCTGGATATAATTTGCTGATGTATTTAATACAAAAAGACATTGGTCAAGGCAACATTTATAAGGAAGTGTAATATAGGCAAAGAATTCTAGACTTAGTGTCAAAAGAGACCTGGGCTCAAACATTACCTCTGACACTTGTCAGATTGGGGCCTCAGTTTCCTCTTCTGTGAAATCAGAATAATAATATTTATGGCACTTACCTATTTTATGAATCAATGAGATAATGCATATCAAGAATTTTGAAAACGTTAAAATACTATTAAATATCAACTGTTATTAAGGTAACACAGTTTAACTATTGTATACTGTGTTTCCTCTTTTATTAACACCTGGTACTCTGAAAATACATGCTTGAGAAATCTAACAAATAAAGTAAGACTCCTTATTCCTTGTTCTCTCTCTCTCTCTCTCTCTCTCTCTCTCTCTCTCTTTCTCTTTTTCTCTGTGTGTGTGTGTGTGTGTGTGTGTGCGCGCGCGTGCACGCATGTGTGTGTGCGTGTGCCATCCACCCCTGTGGCAATCTGGTGAAACTTTTGGACCCTTTCTCATACTAATGATTGAAATGCACAAAATAAAAGGACGATGAAGGAAGCTAATTATATTGAAATAAAGATATATTTACATTTAAATCTATACACCAACCCCTTGAGGAGTCTGTCTTCCCCTGGTTAAGAGATTGTGCCTTATGTAAAGAATCAAACCAAGCCTAATACGATGGTGTGGGAGTCAGGAAAGATTGGTTTGATCCCTGACTTTGCACATGTTACTTAACCTCTTTATATCAAAAGTTTCTCCATCTGTGAAATGGGGATAAAAAGCCTAACCCCTACCCACCTTAAAGATATTTGTAGAAAAGTAAGATAATCAAAGTCAACCTTTTAGCTATTCAGTGCTGCAGTGCAAAAGTAGTAAGTAGAGTCAGGTCCTCAGCCTATGTTGCCATCATGGTAGAGATAAAAACCACATGTGTACCCAAAGTAAAACATTGTGGAGCTGGACAGAGTCAGCATCCTCTAAGGAAGTGGACAAAGGGATCAAATTTCTCTAATTCTCTTCATGGCTACCTTAGACATATTGCTCTGACACCTTGACTGGAAAAAAAAAAACAGGACTGCAATGAACAGGGGATATCCTGCATCTTCTTCTCACTAATGATTGTGTATTCATCACAAATGCCCTCCTGGAGCTTTGTGAAAAGCAGTAGCAGCAGCAAAGCCCTAGTGATAAACCTTCCTATAAAAGCAGATAGATAGATACATAGATAGATAGATAGATAGATACATACATGCATAGATACATAGATAGATGATAGATACATAGATGGATAGATAGATGGATGGATAGATGGTTAGATGGATGGATAGATATAGTTATGTATGTATATATGTATATATGTTGATATAGGTATGTATATATACACACACATATATACATGCATATACCGATATACACATTAGATAGTGTATGATAGATATGTGTGTATATATGTGTGTATGTATATGTAAATATACACATACATGCATATAAATCTATATTGGAATATAAAATGAACACTCTGTTCAAAGACTAACGTAATTCTCATGACTTGGAAACCAATGTAGTAGTAATTTAGATGTATTTGAAGCACAAATTCAATGTCACTCATGTCTGGGAACATGGGGTTCTTACACAACCTTGGTCATTGTTGACCTGACACTGTCACCATCATCAGTTTGATGTTCAGATAGGAAATGTGGTATTGGATCAGGAAGTCTATCAAGAAACTCCATTGGACATATGACCTAAAGCCATGTAGATTAGTTTTAACTACATCTTGGATAGTAATAATTACTAATGAGCTAGGTACCTGGAGAATTTTTTTTAAAAAAAGTTGAACTCTAAGGTTGCCTGCAATGGTATACGCATGAAAAGATTCATTATGGAATGAGAAAAGCAGATGCTTATCATAGTCCAGCATGTAATGGAAAGAATAATGTATAGGACTCTCTGTGGGTCTATATGACTAATAAAAATATTTTTATGAATGTCAGAAATGGCTTGTTTGTTGAAATCAGTATCTTGTTATAATGGTAATGGTAATTTGAAGATCTTCCCTGCCCCTTAATAGGCTTAAGGGAATTTAAAGATCTCTGCCCTTTAATAGGCCGAATGTAATCACATGGAGGAATTTGGTGAATGGGTGGAGCAGGAAGGGTGGAACAGAACTGAGAGGAAGGTGGGAGTCAGAGCAGTTAGAATGGAGGGAGGACAGAGGACATGGCAAGCAGACAACTGGAATTATGAGTGTTTGTTTATGGGGACACTTTGGGATGGTGTTGCTTCCTCCAGTGATAAGGTGTATTAACCTCTTTGTTGCTATGATGGATTCAGTTTTCTGGTGCTAGAATTTGACTTTTTGGTGTTGGGATTCAGGTTTCTGGTGTCTAAATAAATGTTTTGCTTCTGTCTTAGATATGGAGAGTCTGTTATATTTTGCAATTCAGAACTATGCCAGCATATTCATAGTCACCATCAGTGCTGTGAATATTGTCTTGGCTATATGCTTGTGTAAAGAGATAGTGAATGGCTCATGTAGCAAGGGATGATGAATAATAGATCAACTACCTGAATACCAGATTAGCATCAGTGGAACCACAAAAGAGTATTCTGAAAGCCAAAAATTTTGTGGGACATGCTAATGGCTTTTATTATTATTATTGTTATTATTATTATTATCATCATCTTATTATTATTTGGAAAAAGACAATGAGCACTGATCATCAGTTCTGATATTTGATGGTTCTGCACACCCATCAGTAAATCAGTAAGCATGTATTAAGTACTCATCGTGTACCAAGACATGTGCTAAATGTTGGCGATACAAAGACTAAAGTGAAATAGTCCCTAACCTCAAGGAGTTTACATTGTAATGATAGAGACAACATAGACATATTTTTTAACATATAAAATCTACAAAGTGAATACAAAGTAAAGTTTGGGGAAAGGAGTGTACTAGAGTCTTGGGGAGAGTTGGGGTATAGAGAGGAAGCTTCATATACAAACTGATGCTTGAACTGAAGCTTGATAAAAATCAGAGATTCTGAGAATACATTCAGGCATGTGGATGGGAAATGATGTGTTATCTGAAAAGAATATCGGGTAAACTAGCAATGGATCTCACAGAGTGCATAGAGGAGTATAATGGAATAATATATTAGAAAACTAGAAAGGTAGGAAAGGGCTGGATTCTAAAGAGATGTAAATGCCACATAAAGGAGTTTATATATTTGACTCTAGAGGTAGTAAGGAACCAGTGAAGGGGTGTGGGTGTGGTAGGGTGGGGAAGTGATATGATCAGACTAGTCTTGAAGAAAATCCATTTCAGTTATGTGGAGGATCTTTTTGAATGGGGAGAGATTTGAGGTAGAGAAATCCAACAGGATTGTTTATAGCTCCGGTGAGAGGTGATACAATTCTGAATGAGGGTGTGGCTGTGGGAGTAGAGAGGAAAGGATGCATAGATATAAAAATGTATATGGTCTGTGAGACTGGGGAAATAAGGATGACACCACAGTTGATAAGCTGAGTTCCTGGAAGAAGAGTGGTGCCCTTGACAATAATAGAGGAATTTGGAGTCAGTGTTAGATTTTGAGGATAAAAAATAATGAGTTCTCTTTTGAACATATTGAGTTTGAAATACTTATGGGACATCCAATTCAAAATGTCTAACAGGAAGCTTGTGATGATCACAGAGTCAAATGTGAAACTTAAAAGCTAGAGAGGCAGCAAGCATTATGGTCACAGAATGATATCATTCACATCTGGCAACATGGGGTGCTTAGGCAACCTTGGTAATCATTCATGTGACACCAACCACCATCATCAGTTTGATATTCAGATAGGAAGTAGACTGCCATAAATATTGTCATTCATTCTGTCTTCCTGTACCCTAACCTGTGATTTTTTACCTCAAAATATGAAATCACTGGAATCTCCTTTTTTAAAATTCCCATCATATGCTAATTAGTTTGTAGTTTAGTGTGAGCTCCTTGATGCAATGTGGTGTAATGGAAAGAGCCCTGGACTTGTGGATCATGCCTGAGTTCAGTCTTAAAGTAAATAATTAAATACTATTAACAGCCAATTAGAAGACTTTTAATCACCACATAGAGCAAACATCCCTTAGTCATTCATGTTGTCATTTGGAATGAAACCAAGAAGAAAATCTATGTGTGCTCCTCCAAAGACTGCTTCTCATAGCTTAGTCCACATTTGCTATGGAAGCATTACCTGGGAAATGAAACCTTAGGGAATCTATAAACAGTCACAAAGCAGATAAGGTAGAAAGTGAATTTTTAAAAGAGGGAGAAAAAAGAAACAAAGAATCAGTATGGATGAATGTGGTTTCTATCCTGTATGTTATGGCCTTTGAAAATGTCAGACATGAACTATACATGGAACATTCCTTAAACAGATGGCCACTATGGTCCAGTGAACAGTATATGATTACCTGAACAACTACACCAACTTCCACCTTGGATGGCTAGGTGTCATAACGAACCAGAGGTGATGTCAGGAAGACATGTATTCGAATCTTGCCTCAGACATTTCCTAGCTACATGTTCCTGAGCAAATTGATAAATATCCCATCCTGAGTCTCCTCATCTGAAGAATGAGCAAAAGAGCACCTACCTCACAGTGTTATTGTGAAGATCAAGTGAGCTGATAAAGTTCTTTGCAAACCTTAAAGGTCTATTCAAATATTAGCTTTCATCATCAATCATCATCATCATCATCATCATCACTGTCATCATCATCATCATCACCGTCATCATCATCACTGGTTCATTTCCTCACTAAATATGCAGCCAGGTTTGAGAGACAGTCTTATGTATGACTGAGTTCTAGAATTTCACAGATTCCAAGCATTCTCACTCTAATGGTCATTTATCTTTACCTTTCCATCTCTCAATATTAAATCACGCACTTTTAGACTTGGACTGAAATCATTGTAAATGACTATGTTCTTTAATAATAATTTCAAATAGCATAGAATCACAGGCAAGTCTTTATCAAGGTATGGAAGGTAGCAATAGCATACAGCCAAGTACAGCCCATCCATTTCCTTTCTCTCTCCTTTCCTCTCCATTAGTCTTAGGGAGAAGTAGAGAGGGAGTGGTCAGACAGGTAAATGTAGCTTTCCAGGATAGCTCTCCAGGAAATGAAAGTTAGTTAACTAGTATTAAGCACCTACTGTATACAAAGCACTGTTTTAAGTGCTAGGGATTCAAAGAAAGGTAAAAAGTAGTCCCCACTCTCAAGGAGCTCATAATGTGATGGGGAAGACAATATGCAAAAAGCCATGTATAGATCAGATATTTACAAAATAAGGTGGAGATAATCAAAAGAGGGAGGGCATTAGCATTAATGAAGATACTTCTTACAGAAGGTGAGACTTTAATTTAAACCTCAAGGAAATCAGGGAAGCCAAGAGGTAGAGAGATGGACAGACAGACATGGGGAGAGCAAATCAAAATGCTAAGAATTGGGAAGAGAAGAAAGGTGTTGTGAATTAGACTCTGGTGGTCTCAGGTGTATCATGTTATTTGGTTTATCCTTGCCTGTTTTATACTGCATTCTGCTCTTACTGGCTTATACAATAAGCATCCTCTTATCTGGCCATGCTTTAGTTTTGCTCTCACTCTGAGCCTTTCTATTGACCTCTGCTTTCTATTGAAAGAGTTCTGTACCTGATTTCCTTTTTTTTTCTTCCTGTGAATAGCGGAAACTGGGGTACAAATCTCCCCTCTCTTTTCTAGTTCAGCCACTTGGCTTCAGATCCAGATGGAAGTTCCTTCCAGGGAAAAAGTCCTAGAGGACCTGTGATACTCTGGGTGCTCTGTGCCCAACCCTCTCACCTACTGGAATATCCCTGGGGTAGGGTTTATAATTTCAAAATGAAAGACGTAGCATTTTGTTATACATACAACATGAACACAGATTGATGGAGGGGAGGAAGGGGGAAGGAGTGGCATGGATAAGCCAGTACAATGTATGATTCAAAGTTATTTCTATTTAGTTTTAGAAGATAGAGACATAAATTCAGGTGCTCAAATTAAACACTCTGACTCAGCCTTTTTAGCGTACCTCATCTAATACCATGTTATATTTTGCTACTACAACAGTTATATCTTAGTGGTAAATCATACAAAGACAGCATTGACTTTCAGCAGCTAGTCCACCAAGCCAATTGTCAAATATCTAAAATTGAAAGTAGGCTATATTTGGGAAACTATCCAACCATCTGTTCTGTTATTAAGCGTAATAATTTTGATTAAATGTTGCATAAATAAGTCTATGAGTTGTTAACTTCTTCTGATACAAAAATGTAATCACACAACTAAAGGATCTAGAAAAGGCATTAAAGAAAAATGTCACTGCCCTCACAAAGTACTCTCTTTATAGTAACATCCAATATGAGCCTGTCCTTTCCTACCTTGTTTTTGAACACTAGGCTATATCTTATAAATGAGGAGAAGGTTCATATCTCATACCTTTGCTAAAGTAAAAGATTTAATCTAAAGTAATGTTCCATCTGTTCAGAATGGTGAATTTAAAGAATGTCTTATCTTTGTCTCTTTTTTTTTTCCTTCCATTCAGTGCCAGATGAAAGTAAAGTTCACTCATTGGCTGGACACAAATTGGGTAAGAAATTCCTCATAACTCATTTTACTTTCTCCCTTCCTGGAAACCGCTGACCAAATATAAGTAGCAGTTGGAGCCTGTTTCCACCCACCAGTCACAGAAAGGCTTGCTAATTAATACATGAGATGTCTCTGACTTCCACGGTGATAAATTATGGCTTGGCTCTATGTGTAGCCGCAGTCAGGCTGACGTGAATCATCTGAAGCAAAAGTATAGCTGTTCCCTTAAAAAAAAAAAAAGGAAGTTCACAAAAAAGTCAAGAAGTGTATCAGTTGAACATTAAGGGTAATGAAATTTTAAGAAGGAAAAAAAAACACTAAATTTTTCCCAGGATGATTTTGGCATCCTAACATCTTAGTGTGATTTTTTTTTCTTTCCATTCTAAAGAACTGAAGTTGTGAAAATGCGAGTTAACTGTCCGCACCAGAGTGTTTAACCTCAACACACACACACACACACACACACACACACACACACACACCCCTTCAAATCAGAATATATCCTGCTTTTTGTTTAAATTCATGAATGATCTTCCCAAAACGACCCTAGAAAATCTCTGTGATACCAACATCTTCTGAAACTTGCACTATTATTGTAGGCTAAAAGAAAAGCCACAGTCATAGCTTCTGTATTTCAACTCGTCCTTTGAAATATGAAAGTTTAGTGTCTATTTGTCCTGATGATTAATTGTATTAAAATAGGTTTCAGTATTGTGTTCCCTTGCTAAGATTTTTCAAAAAAAAAATCAAAACTTTGAGTTTAATTTGCATCCCAAATATGTGACAGGCTTGCTGGCATGTACTCTGTGGCCATCTTCCTCTCTAAGTCATGACTGAGAACTTAGCACCTCAGTATGGGTAGAAATAAATGTGGAAACACTAAACAGATTTCCTTTCTCAGGTCAGCATTTTCTACTGCATTTGACCACAGTGGCATTTGTAGTATAATCATAAACCAGGGTTTCAGTCTTATTATTTGTGTCAAGTCAAATAGACCTGTTATCTGGAGTTATTTTATCATGAAGAACTCCCTAAGCAAAACCTACCTTTCCTTTTATAAATGCTATCATTTTATCTCAGGTCTAATTCACCTTACTGGGCTTTAATTTGCTCATCTGAAAAAGAAGAGTTTAGACTAGATGCCCTATGAGACCTTTTCCTATAAACCTGTGATTCTAGGATGTGTTCACATTCGGGGTAGAAGAAAGGTCTGAAGTGCTCCTCTGATTCGAGACTTAATTCCTCTGTGATTAACACCCTTTACTCTTCCCAGTGATCTCTTGAATAACTTCAGATGAGCCTTCCAAAAAATTCAGGCTTTAGAAAAGGAAAATGCATTGCCTCCCTTCTGTCTTTTTTTCTTTTTTGAGGGGGTAAGGCAGGGTAATTGGGGTGAAGTGACTTGCCCAAGGTCACACAGCTAGTGAGTTTTAAGTGTCTGAGGCCAGATTTTAATTCAGGTCCTCCTGACTCCAGGGCCAGTGCTCTGTTCACTGTGCCACCTAGCTGCCCCCATTGCCTCCCTTCTCATGAGAGGTCTTCAAGGAAAGTCTAGATGGCCTTTTGTTGAGTGTTTTATAATAGGAATTCTTCAGGTATGGTTGAATAAGATGGCTGGTCAAGTTTCTTCCAACTCTGGATCTGTGATTCCAGCCTTTCTACTCTTTCTTCATCATCTTTAATTCTAGCAAGTTGAATACATTTAAGGTACTATATATCTTGTACTAAACAGCCCCAGTTCTCTAAGGAGTTCCTACTTTGTTAAAACTCTGCTGGAAAAATTATCTATCTTAGTAGTAGATTCAGCACTTAGTACAACAGAAGGATTGCAATATGTTGGCATCCTTCAGTTTTCTGAAACAAAAGGGAAAGGCTTTCCCATCAATGAGCATCTCCTGTGTTTATATGCCAATTATGTTTTCAGCCATAAGTGGCCTTGATGCCTCATTAGTTCCATCATGTTTCAAGGCAAGATTATGATTTTTTAAATTTTAATACTTCTCCAGATTCTTTAGTGATAACAGCAGGGGAAGAACTGGTTCACAATTCTTGGCTTATTTTTCCCCCTATTTCTCCTAATAAAGAACTCAAGAGGATTAGATCACTGTGAGAGAGAGTTTCTGTGGGAGTGATAAAATTGCCACGTGCTGATTGTTCCCACCATCTTCTTATTTTAAAATATTCTAGTACTTGAGTTTTTATAGGTAACAGAAAGGCAAGGTCATATGACTCATGAACCCAAAGGATATTTGAAGTTATTTTTGCCTTTCATGGATATAGTACGTCTTCTGTGGCTTCATGCTGTTGCCCAGATATGTGAGTTTTCTGTCTAGAATTAGAGTAGAAGATTAAAAAAATGTTCAACAATCCTTTAAAGACTTTTTCATGAGTCTTTTTAAAATAAACAAATAAGAAATAAAAAATTTCTGGCCTCTGTCAGGAAATTAAACACTAGACTATTTTTATTCAACTTCTAAACAATTAGATTCCAAGTTAGCCAAAAACTCTGTTATCATCACACTTTTTCGTAGAGAACAGTATCATCTTTCCTAGGGCAATCTGTGTTTATGAAAGGGACTAGGATTGTAGAGAACAGAATTAAAGACCAATCTGACACATGACCTTTGGCTTCCAGTGTCTTTTACCTCCTTCTTTTCCAAACCCAATGATGTATGTTTCAGATGATGCAGATCCTTTCTCTCCCAGTTGTTCTTCACAGTATGTGACTACTTAGTATTTCTCCCATTTGGATTTTCATCTTTAGACTGATCTTCCCCTACTGTGCTCACCAGTTCTAATTGGGATTACTCATCTACTTTCCACAGCCATGGTTTCCCCAAAAATTGCTTTTCTGAAAATATTGAGACAGAAATCATCATCTTTCTAGGAGAGAATGTATTCTTTCCTCCTCCCCACTTTTTTTTTTAATTACAGAGATACAGGTAGATTTCTTTCTGTCTAAAACCATCAAAAATTCAAATAAATTAGATTTTGAGTGCTGACCTAAATGTATCATCTTCCCTGTCATTCCGGATGATGTGCAGCATTTTAATAAATTTGTCTGGGTAAAAGATTTCCCGAGTCAGCTCCTTTAGGTTTTGGAGGATCATTTTAATGCCAAGTTACATCTGTTGGTCTGGATTGGGTGCATTCCAAATATGGGACAGGCTTGCTGGCATGCACTCTGTGGCTGTCTTCCTCTCTAAGTGATGCCTGAGAACTTAGGTCAAGCCAAAGCCTCAAACAAGCTAGATGCTTCTAACATTCTCATCCAAAAGGCAGTCTTCCCTCTTTTCCTAAATCAATAGATGAGTCAGATATTCGGGAGAGGACCTGCATTGCCATCATTCTCTGACAAGAGGGAAAGCATACTGCCTGAATTTACTGTTTATTTGCTGTTTGTCAGGCCATCTTCCTGTCAATATGATGGTATTTGTATCTACTTTTTGGGTAAGATTACCCCTTTACTCCTTGCCCCCCACCCCAAAAAAAACCTGTCTCCTTATCACATAAGCAAAAATCTTTTCATTATCATTCTAGTTTTATAAAGGCCTTTTATTTATTATTTATTACTTATTTTATAATAATATAATGTATGTTATATATAAATATAATAAATATAAATAATAAATTACTTATAATTTATTATATTATTACTTATTTAAAATAAGCACTTATTACTTCCATGTTAAAACACAGGCATAGGATGTAACAAGACATTCTAAAACCTACTAAAATGGATTCATACCCTCTTTGATTTGGGAGTTCCTTCAAGTGAGGCAGATCCCTGCCTATTCATACCTGCCTATGCTGTAGGACTTTCATCCATTTTCTCCCAGAATTCTCCATAGGAGGTCTGCCCAATTTGCTGGAGACTTTCTTAGGTTTAGCCTGACCTGATAAGTGTACCAGTAGAGCACTCTGGTCATCTCCTTTTCTTCAGTTCTCATTCTCGCCTTTCTAATGCTCAGCCTATCTTCTCTTTATGGCACACAATTCCTTGATGGCCTCACCTCATTTATTCCTATTCCTTTTCAGAATTCCCTCACAAAATCCAGATATCAGCAAGACTGAAGTCAATAGGAAATATGTCATAAGACGTAAATGAAAAGGAATAAAAAAATTTGGAAGAGAGAACCAAGTTCTGAGAACATTAACTCAATTAGGTATTACGTCTTACCTGTAGTCGAACTCAGGTGCTGAGTATGCCCAATGTTACAGAATACTTCTTTGAAGAAATTATTTTTTTTAATTTTCTATTCCATATACCCCACTTTGTTACCTGAGTTCATTCTGCATTAAGCCATGATCCGCTTGTAAATTTTTCTTTTTACTGCGTCTTCATTTTTTGGTTTTGATTTACGGCTTGGAACTCTTTTAAAAATGTATTGACTGTCTGCTGAGATCTTTGCTGACACAGGTCTTTAGGATGATGCAGTGCTGAAGAAAAGCTGATGAGTTCTTCTTTATGAGCTCTGACATATTAATTAGGAAAATGGACTAAAAAAGCTTTCCTATTTCTATTTTAATTTCTGATGTGCCCAAACATTTAGCTATAGGGTTGTAAAATAAGTGAGCCCTGTGAAAAGTAATAGGGACAAAAATCCAGCACTTTACTAAGACAAGTTTTCAATCAATGAAAAGGCAGGGTGGTCCAGGGGAAGAGAATTATGGGATTTAGAATTAGAAGACCAAGATTAAAACTCTAACTCTGCCACTTGGCAGCTAGGTGGCACAGTAGATAGAGGATGGGGCTGAACCTGAGTCTAAATCTGGCCTCGGACAGCCTTGAACACTTAGCAGCTGTGTGAGCCTGGGTTTGTTTGCCTCAGTTTCCTCATTTGTAAAAATGGAGATAATAATGGTATCTATCTCCTAGGGTTGTTGTGAGAGTCGCATGAAGTAGTAAGTATAAAGAGCTTAGCTCGCTGTCTGGAACATACTAGGTGTTATATAAATATTAGCTGTGATGATGTGACCTTGAACAAACCCCTTCCCCTCTCTGGGCATAGGTTCACTACCTCTTCTGGGCTAAGTATGGATCGGGAGAAATACAATCGAAGTGTAAGATCTAGTTCCTGTACTCAAAGAACTTACAGTCTAGTTGGAGAAACATGCCTGACATGTAAGAGAACATTGATGGAGCCCCATAAAGCATATCTTCTTTTAGCTTTTGAGGATCCTGCAAGCTGAACAATAAGGAGGAAAAGTTCTATTTCTTTCCCATAGGAATTACATTGGTTCCCTCTATAAAATGTACCAATTTACTATTAAGCTTCCTAGCAGATCCCTTCCTGTTTTCTTGTCTATCTGTGTATTCTATAGTGTGCATGGCTATGTTTCTTTGGACATCAGTTGCAACCATCATCCACAGAAAGTCCTAGAATGATTCTCTACTTTGACACATTCATCACTCAGATTTAAATGTCTGTATACAAATGCTCTTAAGGCCATAGCCAAAGAGGGGTTCTCCTGAGGACCTCTGACCCTCTTGGAGACCTTCACTGAAAAGAGCAAAGCTCTTTTAATTATTTTAAAATGATTCTAAAAATAAAAACAAGGGGAAGTGGAACTCAAGTTTTCAAAAACTGTGTTGACCTCACCCCCAGTTGTTTTTTAATATAGTATAATACTAAATACGACAACTTCTAAAATGAAAATGTGTTGTTTTCATTGTTGGAGCAACCACCATGCTAGTGTAACAGATTTGAAACTGTTAGTCTATTTCTATAATGCTTTGCCTATAAAACCATGAGGTGTTGTTAAAAGATATAATCTTAGCTCCTAGAGTCAACTAGATGGCACAAGGGAGAGAGTGCTAAATCTTGAATCAGAAAATCTGAGTTCAGATCTCACCTCAGATGCTAGCTGTGTGATCCTAGGTAAGTTTCTTAACTTCAGTCTCAGTTTCCTTAACTGTAAAACAAGAATAGTAACAACTATTTCACAGTGTTATTGTGAGGATAATATTTATAAAGCTCTTAACAAAATGCCAGGAACACATTAGGTGCCTCAGAAATGTGTATTTCCTTCTTTCCTTTGGATTTTAAAATCTCATTCTTTCAGATACATTATTCAAGGACAGTAACTGACAAGATGATGCTAAGAGTTCAGTTGACCACAATGCCTTTATCTGATACATTCTAAGCTCAGCATTCAAAAATTAAAGCCACGCTTTTAGAACTGGAAAGGATCCTAGCATCATCAAGTCCAAGACCTCATTTCATAAATAAACTGAGGCCCAAAAAGAGCAAATGATCCTTGATCTTGCAGGTTTTAAGTGGTAGAACTAAGATTTAATGCCAGGTCTTCTATTTTACATAGAACCCTATTTATTTTCTACCACACTGAAATATTTTTATCACTACACTCGAAAAAAGTATTTCCACAAATTTCCCAGATGCTTCAACTTTAGTTTATGTTTGCTAGGGCACATTGGCTGTTCCCTAAGTCTAGTACTTTCTACAGCAACTTGACTATGAGTTAACATTGACATATTGGCTTCTTGGCATTTAGGGACCTTAGATACAATGGAATCAGTTAACTGAAGGAAAAGATATCAGAGTGTCTTAAGAAGGTGGGGCAGAGTATAGGAGGAACTAGAAATTGGAATCCTCTGCTTCACTTAACACCAAATTTATGCAGTGACATGGGCATGTTCATCCCTGCAGATAATTAATCAATTTATTTAACATTTTATAGCATTTTATTTATAAATAACTTTTTCAAGCTGGCACATGTATACTCTATATAGAATGAGATTTGAAAATCAAATAGGATTTTTGAGCTGCTGGGAGCCTTGAGGACCATATAATCACTGCTCTCAAACTCATTTTTTTTGTTCATTTCATAAATTTTTGGCAATCATATCAATATCTGTATGTCTGCTTTCTCCATCTTTGCTTCTCTTCAAAAAGATTTGTTAAGGGGATTAAATAATGATCTAAGCAAAGGGGTACAAAGGTATACTTTGAGGTGTTTTAAATATCCATTGTTGGTAATAGAGGGCTTGAGATCTTTGATCCTAAGTGAGGAAACTGAGTGTCAGGGAAATCAGGCATCTTACCTAATTTGATACTTCTCAGTAACAAAGTTTGAAGTAGAACTCAAGCCTTTTGACTTGTACTTTATTGTTCTTTGCATTGTCCCACAATGGTCAGGAAAACCTGCCAACACAGAGAGAGGCATCATGGAGATGAACTGATTCAAATAGTCTCTGTTCCTGGTATATCTAGAAGGTGACTCTGATAGCATATTGGCATGACGATGGGAGGTGAGGTGAGTGGAGGTCAGACATTAAACAGCAGAAAATTATGATCATGTACCTCAACTTGTAGCTATATTAGACATTAGAAACCCCTATGATTCTAATTCAATCTATGTCTTATTGTTGTTATTATCAGCATTTTCTACAAATACATGTTTAATTCTATGGCTAATGTGAATATTATTCAACTCTTCATTCAGTCTGTCAATAAACATTTATTAAGTGCTTACTATGTCCCAGGCACTAGGATAAAATGATGAAGATACTAAGGAAGGCCAAAATATGATATTTGCTCCCAAGGAACTCACAGGCTAATAGTTTTACATGATATTTTAATGCAAAGAAAGTTATTAGATGGGTCCTTCACTGTATTAACCATCAAATGATGCTTGGGGTTTTTTGAGGGAGGATATAACAGCTCATGAGAAACATCAACCAAGTTATGAAAAAGTGCTTGTGTTCTACTGCAGTGAAGGGAATGTCTGCATCAATGGTATCATGGAGACTCCAAATCAAAGTATTTTAAATAAGTAGATTGTGGAATAAAACATGGAAAATTGTTTTTACCGGCATAAAAATATTTGTTGTAGTGGTAGTTTTTCTTTTTTCTTTTTTCTTTTTGGAGGGGGGAGGGCAGGGCATTTGGGGTTAAGTGACTTGACCATGGTCACATGGCTAGTAAGTGTTAGGTGTCTGAGGTCGGATTTGAACTTGGGTCCTCCTGACTCCAGGGTCAGTGCTCTATTCCCTGTGCCATCTAGTTGCCCCTAGTGGTAGTTTTTCTAATAGGATTTGATCCACATGCACATATGCACTTATGTTTCTGTTGCTAATATTCTCTGTAACAAATGTCTTTAATTTTCCCTTCTTTCTGATTATTCAGAATTTGGTGAAAATTTATCTTTTTAGATGACATTCCCAATGGGTGGTCTTAGCTTAAATGTTAATTGTTTCAGAACAGTTATAATTAAAAACAACAAAAATCTTCAGCTGTTTAGAATAATGAAAACAGTGAATTTCTCTTTGGCTTTTTTTTTTTTTTAAGGAGGGAACACTCCATGTATCAGATGCTTCAAATATGGCTGAACTTTACAACTTTGCCATCCATGGGGAATGTGTGTCTTGCTGAGTTTGGAAAACAATGGTTTGGAACTGACAATTTTAATAGCATTTGTAAATGCCAGAGTGAGCATCTGTGGTACAAAATGTTATTAAATGATTACATGATGGTTGATAAATACAAATGGAAAGTTTGACATCAGAACTTTTCACTGCAATCTAATATATTCACAGACTTTTTTTTAAACTCCCAGTGCTAATGGAGGCAGGGGCAATGGTGCAGATAATAGAAAGCAAGTACTTGAAAAAATGAGAAGAAAGCACCATCATTATGCAGGGTATCATTGTATGGAGTCAGGTGTACTACTGGTAAAATTACATTCTCTAAAACATAATACATCTAGGAAAAGTCCAATAGGTCATAGCTTATAGCATGAATATTAGTCCTCATTCCTCCAAACCCATATTAGAGCTTTAAGCTGCACTGTAGTTTATATTGGGCTTTGGGATGACTTGTTATATGAGTATGAGCATATCTAAAAGTCTTACCATTGGCTATCCCTGAAACGTAATCAGTGAAGTTACATTTTGAAGAATGAACTGAAGGAAATGGAATATTTGCTGGATACCACATCTTTTATCTAACACCATCTATCTGCCCCCTTCTATTAGGTATATTATTGCGTTGTTTTCTAAGAGAAAGCATAAACTTGGTTCTCATTTCTGCTTTTGTTTTATAAGTTTCTTGTTTAGCTCAAATCTTCCAGTCTCATCCAACAACCATGTATTAAGATCCTACTGTGTGCACAGCATATTCTAGGCATAGTTAACTTATTTTTTAAAAAAGTCTTTCAAGATGTCTATATTCTCTTTGGGAATACAGCATATAAACAGATACAGAAAAAATATATAGGTGGCTATGTAGCACAATGGATATAGTACTGAATTTAGGGTCAAGATGACCTTTGTTCAAACCCTGTTCCAGACACTTACTATCAGCATAATTGTCAAAAGTCTTTTGACCTCTCTCGGCTTTATTTCCTGATCTGAAAATGGGTCTAATAATAGCATCTAGTTCACAGGACTGTTATGAGAATAAAATGAGATAATATATGTAAAATCTTTGGCAAAACCTTAAGGCTCCATCTACATACTAGTTATCAGTATTATCCTCATCATTGTCCTCTAAGGATGGAGAAAAGACTAAAAAGATCTCAAGTACTTTCCCAATGGAAAGGTCATATGAGTGGAACCTTATAGGAATCCAGGGAGATTAATTCCAGGCATGGGAGATAGCCTATGCAAACACAGGGAAGTATGGGAGATGGAATAAAAAGTTCAGGGAAGAGCAAATAGGTCAATTTGTTTGGATGGTCAAATCTGTGAAGGTGGACAATGTAAAAAATCCCACTGGGAGGTAAAGTTGTATTCCTGGGATTCAGGAAGACCTGAGTTTAAATCTCATAACAGATACCTGCTCTTTGACTTTGGGCAAATTACTTAACCTTTCTGTAACTTTGTTCTTCATCTATGAAATGAAGGTGTTGCATTAGATGATCTTCAAGGTCTATTCTAGTGCTAAATCTATGATCTTATGGTTATCTGTAAAAGATAACTCAGAGTTACATTGTCAATGTTTTTTAATACTGAGGCAGAAGTATTTATAATTTATCCTAAAAGCAATAGGGAGTCATCGAAGATACACAGGGAAGAGAGTGGCATAGTCAAACTGGTCCTTTGGGAAGATTATTTCTATAGCTATGTGGAGTATGGATTAGGAGAACAGTAACTATAAGCTTTATGTCCAATTAGGAGACTTTAGCAGTAGTTGAGATGAGAGGTAATGGGGGCTCAAATTAAAATAGTAGCTATGAGAGTAAAGAGAAGGGTATAGATTTGAGGGATTCTTATGGAAGTAATATTATCAAGACTTGCCTAACTTGCCTAATGGAGGAGGGTGTGAGGAAGAGGGAGAGTTGGGGAACCTCAACAGAAATAAGAAAGTTTGAATTTAGTGGAGAAGATAATGAGTTCTGTTTTAGACCTGTATGACTCCGAGGTGTCTATAGATCAGTCAGTTGGAGGTGTCCAAAAGGTTGATTATGTTGTGGCCCCAAAGCCCAGAAAACACATTATCATTGAATAATCTGAAATTATTTGCATAGTGATATAGGGTCTGATGATATTAAGAGAAAGGATATAGGGAGAGAATACAAGTTCCAGGACAAAGCCATTGAGAATACACGGTTAAGTAATAGAATATAGATGGTGAACCAGTAAAAGCCACTGGGGAGGAGTGGTCCAGGAAGGAAGGAAGGAAGGAAACAGACCAGAAAAGAACAATATCAGTGCACTCCATGGAAGAGATAATATCTAGGAGAAATGAGTTTTCAACACAGCTAAATGCTACAGAGAAGTCAAAAAGGATGAAGATTGATGAAAGATTTAGCAATTAAGATATTGATAATTTTGGGGGAACAGTTTAATAAGAGTAGTCAGGTCAGAAGTTAAATTATAAGGGCTTAATAATTGAGTGAGATGAGAAAATGGAGTATAGGAAATATTTTCTAAGAATTTACATAGTGAAAGGGAGTTAAAATATAGGAAGGTAGCTTAAAGGGATGGGTGATAATCAAATAAATTGTGTTTTGTTTTGAAATTTTTGTAGGTGGGGGAGAATTGGCTATGTTGCTAGGAAGCAGGGAAGAGGCAAGTAGAAATAGAGGGACTTAAGTATGGGGGGTGGGTATCTAAGGGTCATGCTCCCCTTATAGATGGGAAAAGAAAAACAGGGGCAGGAAAAGTACCATCCAGGTCATTGAAATCTCTTCCCTTATTAAGTGTCCACAAAATGTAGACACTATTATAATCTTATCTAATATTGATTAAAGGAGAGTGAAGAGTGCTCTTATAGTCCTTTACCTACTACCTGTAGACTTAAATTTCTATTACTTTATTCCCTTTCACACAAAGTACACTTATACCATTGTCTATGCATAATGCATATGTATACCTTTTTTAAAAATGTGTTTAAATCCCTATTTATTTGAGTGCTTACTATGTTCCTACAATTTTCCTGGCAAGGAAGGAAAAATCCTGAAGGAACATACTGCCCTTGGACATAAGGCAGTGTTCATGAACCAATAAGACAGCATAAAAAACATGACCAGATATGGCTAGAATTATCAGTTATATTTTGTCAACAGCATAAAATAGTGGGTAGAAGTGGGTATGATGGACCCCTTCCTCAGAATAATATTATTAAGTAATTGAAGGAAATGCCAAATTTCAATTAGAAGTTAGTGAAACTGAAGATGAATTTTTCCCAGTGAAATTCATGGACTCCCTGAAATCAATCCATGGACTCACGAACCCTAGATTAAGAATCCCTAGACAAGCTGATCTTCAAGGTCCTTTCCAGTCATATCATTTGATTGTGATATAATTTTTCTGTTGAGTAAAGAATGATGAAACTGGATTATAATTCTGACTGCTCCTTTAAAGTGTTTAAATATTCAGGATGGGAGCAATGGTGAGACATTGAAGAGTTTTGAGGAGAGTGACCTAATGAATTTCTTATTTTAGGGAGATTAATCTATTGCTGGCAGTTCTTTGTTATGCTGAATTTGTTTAATTTATTCATTCATGCCATGCACATTTGTTATCAAGGGTCTACTTTGTATATCATATTAGTTGGGTATGGGAGCAGTATACAAAAATACAGGCAAAAAGTATTCTGAAAGATGTGGCTAATGATATTGGTCTAACAGTGGAAAAACAGGAAGAGGGTTAATGACACATGTGCAAAAATTAAAACTTAAAACTTAGCCTAAATTCCCACTTCCCTCTAATGGATGCATAGACAAATTCTTTTTCAGTCTGTTGATAATTAGAAACCACACACACACACATAGAGAAAAAAAATACCAAACAATTTAAACCCCATAAAAATTCAACAAAGCCATAAAACAGTAACCTTTTTTGAACAAAGGCCTTTCATTAACCAATTAAATGAACTAATTTAAAACATAAAAGAATGTTATTAACTCTACCTGCAACTTTCCTAAACTAGGCAAACCATGAAGAAGAAACTACATTTCCAGCTCCAATGAAAAGAGATCAGATTTTAAAGCTTTCTATTCTGACATGAGGCACAAAGTGACAAATACACACTCTTCCTGGTTATCCCACCAAAATAATGTTTCATGGGCTTGTTTTTGTTTTAAATGTTTTCAATGACCCACAAAACTATGTTATCTAGAAGAGAACGCCCGACATAGGCATTATATTCATATACCCATTAAAATTAAATGTCTTAAGACTGAAAAGGACAGGGCGGCTAGGTGGCACAGTGAGTAGAGCGTCTGCCCTGGAGTCAGAAGGACCTGAGTTCAGATCTGGCCTCAGACACTTAAGGCACACACAAACAAAAACCTACCATGTGACCTTGGGCAAGTTACTTAACCCCAATAGCCCTCCAAAAAACAAAACAAAACAAAACAAAAAGACTGAAAAGGAAAACTACTGCCATTCATTATTCTTGTCCATGAGTTTCTCTCATTATACACTCAAGCTTTCTTAAAAACTCTGTCTTGTTTTATCAAAAACTTCTATTAACTCTGAGGTCTCCCAGATGTATGGATCTCAAATTGTTCCACCCATTTCCCCCTGCAACTCAAGCCCCTTTAGCTTTAGCTAAGTATGAACTTCCTCTGTAAAATATAAATGAAAAAGCTTTAACCATTATTAAGTCTAATGTGGTAATTATACCCTCTCAGAGTCAAAACTCACTTGAATCCTCTTTTGAACTGGGCTCCCCAACAGTCTTCATCACAGAAAAAGGAAACACACCAGGTGGTACCATAACCAATAGACTTAGATTTCAGGCCTGGGGAAAACCACACCAAAAGTGGATAACTCTTTCTTTAAGAGTCTCGAATAAAATAAACCATTAGTCTTGTTTGAGATTTGGGGTATGCTTGGATATACCAAATGTTCTTTAACTCATAGCATAGTTAATGTGGTTTGTGTCCACACCTACATTAATGTAGCAAGTCAAGTTAAAATTGTCTTAAGGGAATAATCCCTAGTACAGTCTGATGACAATGTATGAAATAGGAAATTCCCTGATGACATTAAACCGAGAAACTACACCGTAAAAGTATTACTTATATTTGTATTTGTAGGCAATTGACTGCCATCCATGGCTAATGATTCTAATTATGATTTTAAGTTACAAAGGAAAATAAAATAAAACTTCACAAAGGAACCTTCACAAAATTTCACTGTGCACTATCATTAAGTAGAGATGGGGGATAGAATGCTAATCTAGAGATTTGTCATCAATAGAATTTTGACTAAATTCCAGTTACAAATCCATTTAAACGCAGTAAGGATTTATAAAGTACTTAGTATGTGTCAGGTATAATACTAGAGATTGGGGATAAACATAAAAAAATGAAAAGTCTCTACCCTCAAGGAGCTTACATTCTACCAGGTGCATATAGCATGTTCACAGATAAATTAAATATATAAATATAGAGAGCATAATGGGGGTTAGGAGATATATGAAGACCACTCATAATTGGGGAATTCTGGGTAAGCCTTTCTCTCTTCTTTCCCTATCTTGACCACATCTAAATTCTATTAAATGAAATGTTTCTTAATACCTTTTTATGTGCTAAATTAAGCATGTACCATCCCTAACTGGTTCTAACTAAATGTTACCCTTTATATATCAAACGCCCTTTAATTTTTCCACATTCATGAATTTCCACAAATATGATACAGTGTTACAGTGACCCACCCCCCATCCAAGACTTTGTGATCCATGAAGTGAATTATGGATTTGGTCTGGATCATAGCATGGGATATTATAATGATAGTTTATGTCTAATATGATTGGCTCTCATTCCTATTAAGGATTCTACAGGTGTTAGGGAAAAGCTGCTTATTCTTTAGGAATGAGGATGTTGGCTGTGGTCAGCTCTGGCCAAAACTCATGGTATTTTGTGTTGCCTACTGTGACTGAAGAAATCCATAGCTGTTTTGAGTGCCCCATTTTCTTAATCCTCCCTCCAGGACTTAGATTTTCTAGGACTGACATCCAGCCTTGGCAATGGGCACACCAACACCAATAGCGCCAAGGAGTTAATGAATTTGGAAAACTTCCCAGATGATGCATCTGCCCTTCTAACTTGTATGGCAGAGCACAGGCTGTGGCAAGACAGACACTTAAGAAACATCTATACTTCTCTTCGTTATCTCTAAGAGTCAGCCATTACCTATTCATAGTCCTGAGACAGATATAAGTAAAAACATATGACATTAAATTTATTTGCTTTTGGTCTCTGGCTGGTACCATCTAACAAAGTAGTGTTACTTTTGTCATTGGGAATGTCTGGGTAAAACCTTCAGTGCACAGACATTTTAAATGTGTCTTTTATATAGACATTCCACATGTGTTCTGTTTAATATTTATTGTATCCACACAAATTATATGACGTGTCTATATTAATATGAATGGACATCCAAATGAGTGCTTAGATCTGGATTTAAAGATGCAGAAAGTAATCACATAATAAATATGAAGTTAACATGTGGGTCACTGTTGATTGGAAGAATACACAGGAACACATGCCATTCAATGACCCCTCTCAGAAGTGGATGTAGCCACAGCATCCCCTGAATAATTAGCCCCACTGGTTAAGTATCACCCCACACACCAGCTTTCTGCTAATGGGATGTAGTGAGCCCTGTCAATAAAACATAGAGGAACTGTGTGGGCAATAATTAGGACCAATAATAGTCACAACTTCCTTGATCAGAATTTGTTTTCTACCCCCATAAGAACTGGATAGAAAAATAAGGGCACTTTCTTGGTGATATACTCAGATGGTCTCAATTTAGGCAATTTTTTTAAAAAGGTGGTAAGTAGGGTTGGTATAGGAACAACCAGAAAGTGATTGGTATGGGGCAGGGAGGTGACTTACTAGGGGATGGCAAGAGAGGCGGCTTAAAGGATCTAAAGCAAGCTAAACCCTTACACACAGCAGTTCCATGAGGATGGGGATTGTGCCACTTTTTCTTTGTGCCCCAAGTGCCTAGCACAGAACCAGACACATAGTAGGTACTTAATAAATTCTTGTTCATTAAAGTGGGAAAGCAGAAACTCCAGCCATTCATGAATGTTACCATGCAGGTAGTGAATGATGTTAACCCAATACTATCACTGCTGTCATACACTGTAGAAAATGAAATAAGTTCCTCATTATCAAAGGGCTTACATTTATAGCTATTTTCAATCAAAGCATCTGCTAATAACTTACTACATAAGTACTGTCATATAATGAATTCATTTCTTAGGCATAGTTAGGTCAGGTTTTTCCCCCCTTAAAAATAATCATTTCATATAAGAGTATAGATATGAAACACTGCATGTATTTTAAGGCTTGGTTGATTGCTGTTTAGTTATGCTTTTAATCTTTTTCCCCCCATTTATTTTCTTGTCTGTATTTTTTTTTATTCTTTGCTATAAGCATTAGTTGTCTGGATAGAGGGAGGCATAAGTAATATATTGGGGGGGGCGAGTAAGTGATATAGACAAAAATGCTCAAATGCTTTTTTAGAATAGCATCATCCAAATACAGATGTCTTAATGGAATAGTCATTTCATTTAAAGTAGTGTCAACTATCAGTACTTCTTTTGATATTTTAAAGGTTTTAGACTTTGGAAACTTACAACAGAGCCACCATTAGGGAAAAGAGAACTAAGTGAGAGCAAAATATGATGAGACTGTGAGGATGTTCTTTGGTGAGCCTGGGAAAGGATCATGTGTGAGGTTAATGACTAAAAGACACCACACTTCAGGTTAGCATCAGGGCCAGCGTTGATTTCAAAGGACTGATGACAAAACATTTTCCTCATCTCAATAGAGAAGCAGTGGCCTGTGAATGTAGGACTGAGGCTACATACATTGTCAGATGTAGTCAATGTATCTGTTTGTTTTGCTTAACTGATTTTCTTTGGTACAATGGAGGATTTTATTGGAAGTGGATTGAAAAAGGAGAGTGATTTTTTTTTTCATCAAAAACATCCTTTATTTTTTCTTTAAGAAGAATGAGCTTAGTCTATGCTGTCCCAGTGTCTAGCCTTCCTGCTGCTGCTCCCGAGGCTCTCTGAGGGATGGGGAGGTGGGACGGCTTCCCAGGAGGCCCTCACCTTCCAATGCCATCTTATCTCCTCTTTCCTCAATCACAGCTGGGTTCAGCACTTGGGCTCAGGCTGGCTCGGGGATCTGGAGACCCACAGGTGGGACCCGAAGACCAACACCATTCGCTTCCTGTTGCCCTGGGCTCGGGGTCATTCCGATGCAGAACGCTGGGAATGGCTTCAGAGAATTATAGAGGTCTTCCTGATCAGTTTTACACGGGATGCACAAGACTTTGTTAAGATCTTCAGGTTGGAATACCCTTTTGTCCTCCAGGTGAGAGCAAGCTACTTCCAAGAATCCCCTGTGAGCTTCTTCCAGGTAGCATTTCAGGGAACAGACTTCATGAGCTTCCAAGGAGATTCATGGAAGCCTGCTCCAGGGGCTGAAAGTATATCTCAGAATATCTCCAGCATTCTTAACCATGACCAGGGCACCCAGATCACGTTACAGAATTTACTCAATCACACCCTTCCCCAGTTGCTTGGTGGCCTTCTAGAAACAGGATGGAGAGACATTGAACGACAAGTTAGGCCAGAAGTCTGGTTGTCAAGTAGTCCCACCCTTGTTCCAGGGCAGCTGGAACTACTTTGTCATGTCTCAGGATTCTACCCAAAATCGGTGAGGGTGACTTGGATAAAGAATGGACAGGAGCAACCAGGAACTCGGACAAGTGGCCTCCTGCCAAATTTAGATGGAACATGGTATCTTGAAGTTATTCTCAATGTGGAAGCTGGAAAAGCAACCGGTCTGGCTTGCAGGGTAGAACATAGTAGTCTTGGTGGCCAGGACCTCATCAGATACTGGACCAAGAGCTCTACATGGCCCATGGCTCTGGGGATCTCAGCTGTGATTGTAGTGCTGGTGATTTTGTTAGTATTTGGAGTCATCTGGTGGAAGAATCAACATAGATCATATGAAGACATTTTGTGACACTCTTCTCCCACTATCTTTCTCCCATTGAAGTCAGAAACCTGGACTCCAAAAACTCTAGAAACTCAGCTATTTAACCCAGGAGTCATAGCAGTCTGGAATATTTTACCTTGTTATTGGCCTCTTTCTCCCAGCTAATATTTGTAATGCATGAGCTCTCAAAGATATCAAAATTGACTTTTCTTCCTCTAATACCCTTGACTTTAATTTTGGCTGTGAACACCATTTTCTGTGAACTCCCCCAAGTACAATGGAGGGGGAATGTTAACTGGACATTATCTTTTTTATGCATTTTGTGTTCCTGGCACTACACTAGACATATGAGCACACACAGGAAGAAAACAGGGTCCTTGCCCCTGAAGAGCTTGAATCTCTAAGGAGGCTGACCAGAAGGGAATACCATAGAAAAGATATGTAGTCTTGTGAAGAGAAGACTTTTACACATCAGAGGGGCATGATTATTGTCTTCAAGTGTTTGAAAGTTGGCCAAATGGAAGACATGTACTACTTTACCCCAGAAATCAGAATAAAGGGCAATGGGTAGAAGCTGGAGAGGCACATATTGACTCAATTCAAGATAATTAGATTAATTAATTAGATTAATTAATTGCTGACAATTAGATCTATCCAGAAGAGGAGTAGACTGCCTCAGGAGGTCATGAGTTTCCTTGCACTAGAGACCTATAAGTGAATGCTAGATGGCTACTTGACAGGAATAAAAGCAGTATTCCCATTCAGGTATAGGCATATCTACTTTGGAGATATTGTGGCTTTGGTTCTAGAGCGCTGCAAGAAAGTGAATATTCCAGCAAAGTGAGTCACATGGATTTTTGGTTTTCCAGTGCATATAAAAGTTATATTTATGCTATACTGTAGTCTATTTAGTATGAAATAGTATTATGTTTAAAGAAACAATGTATATAATCTAATTATACTTTATTGCTAAAAATGGTAACTCTCATTGGAATCTTTAGTGAGTCATAATCTTTTTGTTGGTGAAGGATCTTGCCTTGATGTTGATGGGTGTTGATTGATCAGGAAAGTGATTGCTGTAGATTGGGGTGGCTGTGGCAATTTCTTAAAATAAAACAGCAATGATGTTTGCAGTACTAATGGATTCTTACCAAAATATGATACAGAGATGCAAAGTGAACACATGCTAGTGAAAAAATGGTGCCCATAGATTTCCTTGACCCAGGTTGTCACAAACCTTCAATTAAAAAAATTATTTACAAAAAAAAAATGAGCTTAGTGGCAGCTGGGGAAGAAAAGAGGCAGGTGATGACTTGATAAACATTCATTGCTGACACTGGGGTCAGAAAGGCTACATATTTAGAAGGTCCCAAATTCTGGATCTGGTTAAACTGAATTATAAATATTCATGCTGGGGCAGCTAGGTGGCATAATGAATAGAGCACTGGTCCTGGAGTCAGGAGGACCTGAGTTCAAATCCAGCCTTAGAAATTTGACACTTAACTAGCTGTGTGATCTTGGACAAGTCACTTAACCCCAGTTGCCTTGCCTTCCACCCTCCAAAACACACCCCCCAAAAACATACACACACATACACACACATAAACACACACACAAAGACAAGAGTGATGAGGGGCAGCTAATTGTCATAGTAGAGCACCAGCCCTGGAGGCAGGAGGACTTATGTTCAAATCTGACCTCAGACACTGTGTGAGCTTGGGCAAGTCACTTAACCCCAATTGCCTTGCCTTCTCCTCTCCAAAAATAAATAAATAAATATTCATGCCCTTAGTTCCACCTTGAACATTTGTTATTGGCAGCAGTAGACCTACATCAGCAAGACAAAAATAAGTAAAAATATGTGACATTAAGTGTTTGTTTCTAGTCTCTGTGTTTACCATTAGGAAAAAGGAAGGAATTAATTGGCAGAAATACCCTATATGAGTTTAGATAATCATTCTAAGACAAATGTCAGTTTACCTGGTAGTGAGGGAATTATAATGAAGAAAAGCAATGGAACTATTAGAAGGTTTTGGTCTAGTTTGGTTTATTTTTTTTTTTTTTGAGACAAAGGGACATTGGGAGTTTTGCTAAGTTGTCTTTTAAATATTAAAGTAAAGCTAGTTCCTATTGGAGCAAGGAATTTTATATTTGCCTGAGCAAAAGTCAAAAACAATTAGCATTCTTGAAAATTGTGTTAGCCCTGCACTTGGTTTGGAATGGTCCTATATAATTCCTTGAACGTGGACAGGACCAAATTGGTGGCTTCTATACAAAGAAATATTGCAGTGATTCTGGAACAAATGAAAGAAGCAAAAATGAATGAGTTTTGTCTGAAAAGTCTTCAAGTTTTTTTAAAGTAAATTTTATTGATATATTTTGTTTATACATTGCCTAAATTTTCACTTATATTCCTTCCCCTCCCCTTCTTGGAAACCCATACCATATAACAAATAATTTGTTTAAATACAAAAGAGAAAAGAGGAAGAAGAGGAAAAGCAGTCAGCAAAAAGACTGATCATACATTGAAAAATCTGAAAATATAAGTAGCATTCACACCTACAAATGTCCCGCTTCTGCAGAGTAATAAGCAGAGGTGTCTTTGCATATCTCTTCTTTGGGGAAGTGCTTATTCTTTGTAATTTTACTGCATTCCTTTTATTGTTTTGTGATGGTCGTTCTTTCCATTTATCTATTTTATTGATATATTTTTTGCATCATCAAAATTTCTTTCTCCCAGTATCTTTCCCCCTCCCTCTCCCAGAAAGTACCCCAAATAACAAGTATAATTCTTGAAAGCCAAAAAAAAGAAAGAGAAGGGAGAAATCAGTAAAACAAACAATACATTAAAAATATGAAAGTATATTCAATGTACCACAGGCATGGACACTACCAAACAGTTTTAAAGAATATTAAAGTCAGGTAGATTCAGGGAAACTAGTTGAAAAACTGTATTCAAAGAGTCACCATTTAGGGACGGCTATTAGCCTTCAGTAGGCTCTTTAGTATATGTCCCAAGTATCACTCTCAGGGGTCCTATTCAGTTCTTTTAGTCTAATCATTAACTTGCAGGAACAAATGCCACGCTTATCAAATTTTCAAGTTGGGCAGATAGATAATAACCCCAGGACCATGGTATGAAAGTCCACAAAGATGTTAACAGGCTACAACAATGGGTCTAATCTAATAAATTAGATAAAAATTTCAATAGAGTCACACAAGACTGCCTCTTCATGGGTAGGGCTGGCTAGTGAGTCACTAGAGAAAAAACAGAATTCTAGTAGAGGGCAAAGAGTATAAAATTTGGTATCTGAAGACTAGAGTCCAATTCTTAGCTCAGCCACTTACTTCCCATGTGACCTTGGGCAAGTGTCTTAACTTATCTGAGTTGGACTAGATGCTTTCTAAGGTCCTTTTATGCTCTAAATCCATGATCCTGTGACCCAGACCTCAAGGTGAAAAATAACATGATACAATAGCCAAAAAAAGGTAAAGTGATTTTAGGTCACCCTAATTCAGACATAGTATCTGGAACAAAGAAAGAGAATAGGGTCCCTGTACCCCACCAAGGATTAGACCATATCTGGATCATTTTGTTCAGTTCCAGGTTCTATATTTAGGAAGGACTTTGACCAACTGGAACCTAACCATAGTAGGGCAACCAGGATAATGATGCCATATCAGTATTGCTGTTTATCTGGAGAAGAGAAGACATGATAGATGTCTTTAATTATTTGAAGGACTGTTATTGGAAAGAGATTTGTGCTTCTTGACCACAAAAGGAAAATAAATCTAGGAACAATGGACAGTTGCTGCAGAGAGGAAAATTTCAATGAGAATTGTCCCAAAATGGAATAGACCTACTAGAGATCTTCAAGCAAAATCTTGATAGCCACTTGTTAATGATGCTCTAGATGAATTCTTGTTGAGGTACAGATTGGACTAAGCAGCCACTGAGTTATGAGATTCTTTGATTCTCTAACATGATATGGTGCAAAGTCAGCAGAAGCATTTTCCAGACTAGGAAAAAGGTGAGTGAAAATGTTCAAATGTGAACAAAAGTGAGTGACATGCAAGGGATGTCCTACTAGGGAAGCTGAAAAAGAGTGAGGGGTAGAAAACAATGACAGTCAGGAATTACCCAGCAGAAAATCTTGAAGCATGCCATTAGGAGTTTGGAGAAGACAAAAGGGCAATTAGTTGCCACTATAGAGTAGAATGGAATAATCAAGACCCCAAATCAACATAGCAATACTGTGTTCAATAAACCAAAAACCTTAAACTGATGAATGAAGGATTCACTATTTGACAGCTTCTAGGAATAACAAAAAGTTTGGCAGGAACAAAGAATATACCAGTATTTTACAACATATACTATAGTAAACTTTGAATAGATATATGAATAAATATGAAATGTAATAAAAAAAAATTAAAGAATAGATAAGTTACCTTTTATACCTATATTTAAGAGGGGGAAGGATGGAATTCTTAACCAAACAAGAGATACCAGCAAGAATAAAGATTAAGTAGATAATTCTTATGAGAAAAATTAAAAAGCTTTTGCTTAAACAAAATAATTCAATATAGAGGCTGGTAGGTGGTGCAGTGGATAGACCCCTGACCCTGGAGTCAGGAGGACCTGAGTTCAAATCCAGGCTCAGACACATGACACTTACTAGTTGTGTCACCCTGGGCAAATTTCTCGATCCTGATTGCCTTGCCAAAAATTAATAATAATTATAATAATATTTTCATTTCAATATAGATTTTCAGTTCAATATAGAATGGGAAGAGAAACCCAAATAGGAAAAAAAATCTTTATAACAGATATCACTGATAAAAATCTGATATCCAAGGTAGATAGGAAATTGACATAAATGTATATCTCCAAGTGCCTTTTCTCAGTAGGTAAGTGGTCAAAGGATATGAACAACCAGTTTTCAAAAGAACTGCAAGAACTCTAATCAATATAGGCATGCATCAATCATGACTTCAGAAGACTGATGATGACGCATTCTTCCTACCTCTTGGCAGAGAGGTGATGGATTAGAGGTACAGACATACATTTTCAGACATAGCCAATGTATTGATTTGTTTTGCTTGACTATACTTATTTGTTAAAAGGGGAGGGCATGTTTCTGTTGAAGGGGTCAGAGAGTTGATGTGTAGGAATAGAGATCAGAAGAAAAAAGAAAGAAGAGACTAGTGAAACATTTAAAAAATACACAAAGTAGAAGAAAGTTCAAAAAATAACAGATAAGTAAGACAATTTTGTTACTCCCTTATTAAGTTAATAGGTATTTATTTAAAAAAAAACAAAGTGTACATAACAGGGTACAGTTTCATATGCAAGCTCCATTTCTGTTCTTCCTTTTATATATAAAGGCGCAAATTGTTAATGTTTATTAAGTTCATAAGAATTTTTTACAGAATTGCAAAGTCAACAACTATATGAAATAATGATCAAAGTTACTACTAATAAAGTGCCATATAAATTAAAACAACTGAGCTTTTATATCATAATCATAGACAAGGAAAGGCAATAAAAAATAATGTCATTCTTGAGAAACTGAGGGAAAACCCACACACTAATGCATCTTTTGATGGAACTATAAATTGGTCATTCTGTAAGACGACTTTGAATCGAATGAGAAAAGTCATTAACCTTTTCACATATTTTGGTCCAGAGATCTCTTTCCTAAGCACATACCTTAATAAGGTGAAGAACAGAAAATTCCCATATATACCAAAATCTTGATGTATTCATAGTATCAAAGTATTCTCATCTCTTAACACACCCATCCTCTCTCTGACCCCTTCAATAGAAATAAGCTCTCCCTTATAACAAATAAGTATAATTAAGTCAAACAAATCAATACATTAGCCATGTCTGAAAATGTGCATCAATAGCCCTAATCTATCACCTCTCTGCCAAGAAGTAGGGAGCAGGCTTCATTATATGTGGTTGAAGAAAACTGGGAATAAAATGAGGGCCTGTTTAATGGGAAATAGCTAGCTGTACAAATTGTGATATGTGAAAGAAATTAAATACCCCAAGAAATAACATGAGTTATATTTTTGCCCCAAGGAATAGCATGAGCATTTCAGAAAACCAGAACCAAAACATGGGAAGACGTATATAAATTGACAAAGAGTGAAGTAAACAGACCTGGAAGAACCCAAACTCTGAGTTATCATAATGACTAGTCTTGAAATATAGCACCCTCTACTCAATAGTAAGGTACATATCACTCATGGGAGCAGATGCTGCTTAAACTGCCAGGCTTAGTCACGGGGTCAGTTGCCTTCATTTTAACTGTTCTTTATTACAGATAAGGATTTGAAGTGGGAAGAAGGCAGTATATCAGCAAACTATTGTGATGCAAAAACCAAAAAATATCAATAAAATATAAAAAACAAAGAAAAATAAACTGCTATACACTTCATGGCATGTAATAAATATGAGCAGTATGATTCTTAAGGAATTGTTTATATAAGTTAAGAAATATTGAGCTAAGGGGACCTTGGGAAATACCTAGCCCAATCTTATATTTTCAGAGAAGGAAATAGAGACTCAGAAAGGCAAAAGTACTTTTTTGTGGTCACACAGGTGATGGTGGTGGTTCTTCTCCTCTCTTCCTCCTCCTCCTCCTCCTTCTTCTGTCATGTATGACTCTTCATGGACCATAGTACATCAGTGCTGTCCATAGGGTTTTCTTGGCAAAGATGCTGGAATGGTTTGACATTTCTTTCTCTAGCTTATTCTACAGATAAGAAAACTGATGCAAATAGGGTTAAGTGACTTGCCCAGGTTGACACCCTCAATGTCTGAGACCAGATTTAAATTCAGAGAGACAAATCTTCCTGCCTCTAGGCTCAGCACTCTATCCACCGTGCCACCTAGCTGTTCAGTGCTAAAGTCACTCACTAAGGGGTGGCAGGCTAAGCACCTTTTTCCACTTTGTGCCAATATCAAAACAACATTTAGATTTGCAATATATATTGCTATTTGCAGGGCCTGGTGAGATTTTTAATTCTCTTGGATTCACCTTCTGCCAGAAAACCTGGCCTAAAATAAAATAACACCACAAACTTATTTCATCCTAGATCTTAGCCCTGAGTTAAAAAATCTTCTAAATGCATACCCATTTTAAACTTTGCTTATATTTTTATTAGTAAAGTAAATAAATTCAGTAATTACTAATATGTCTATTATCATAAAAGGTTATGACGTCAGGCACCACATAAAAGACATTAGAAAAATTGCACAGCAGTGTCTTATCTAGTTGGATGTTTGAGCAGCTATTACAGCTGCAAGCTGCTTTTTGGGTACAAAATCAACTGAGATTAGTGATATCCTTGTGTCATATTTATCTTCCTTTTATGGGGCTTGTGTTTGTCTGACCTTTGTCATTAATCTTGAATTGTCCATGAGATTGAACAGATTAAATTAAGTAATAATCCCTTTAAAACAGTTATCAGCAACAGTTAATTCAGTTGGTTAACTAACAGTTTAAGATGAAGCCAAAGGCAGTTACCAAAGTTAATGATCAATTTCATCTAGGCTATTATCATATTCAACGGCTTGTAACAGCTATAGATTTTCTTTGCAAATTAACAGCCCTACATACATACAAAGGGTCTGACAGCTACCAATTTCATACCAAGTCATCTAGGTTTAATATATTTATATCATTAGAGGGTTTTAGACAAATCAAGCAGCTACCTTTTTTGTTATTTTAATATTGATAGAATACAAGTGGATAATGATCATTTCAAAAGAAATTTGCATGAATTTCCCAGTATAGTGTTGAAAACAAATTTTATATAATTAAATATGATAAAAAGTGTTAATTCTCTGTTTTGATTATATTTGGTACCACAGATTATCTTCTTTTTTTGTTTGTCTAATTTTGATATTAAGGGATGAAAATGTTGTAAATGTAAGGTTGGCAGGTCCATCAGAGGCCTTCTTTTCTGACCATCTCACTTAAGTGACCTTCTCAGGGTCATAACACTGGAAGGTGCCAAGATCAGGATCTCAACCCGTGTCCTTTGTTTTCAGAGGCAGCACTTTCTTTTTACTATAATCTAACCTGACCATCTTCAAAGTCTGTTGAGCTAATATAGTGATATCAGAGAACTGCATGACTGAGGAAAGTTCCCTTAAGACTCATTTTCTCTCTCTGTAAAATGAGTTTTAAAATATTTATACTCCTATCCTCCCTAGATTATTGCGAGGAAAGCACTTTGTAAATCTTAGAGTACCATAGAGGATGTCCCAAAGTGCTAAACCTGAAGTCAAGAAGACCTCAGTTCAAATCTAGCCACAGACACATGTGATGTCACAGTGGATGTCACCTAATCTTGCTGTTTGCCTCAGTTTCCTCAGCTGTAAAGTGGAAATGACAATAACATCTACTTCCCAGGGTTGTTGTAAAGATCAAATGAGTAATGTTTATTTGTTTGTTTCCAAGTGTTTAGCACATATTAGGCACTATATAGATGTTTATTCCTTCCTTTCCCTTCCCTCATAGAAAATAACCCCAAATTAATTTAAAATAAAAAAATAAAAATTAAAAAAAAATAAATAAATAAAAAGAAAATAACCCCTGTGCAATTTTTTTCCCCACAATTGAACTCGATCCAGAAAGTAACAGGCATTAAAACCATGGTTTTGATAGGAGAGCCTGATTTCAAGTAAAGAAAGTGTTTTAATTCAGCTTTCACAAAGGACTTTCAAATTGTCCAAAATAAGAACTTTGACAGACACTATATCCCCAAGTTTTTTGGGTTTTGTTGTTTTGGGGATTTTTTTTATTTGTTTAGGTTTTTTTTTTTTTTTCCAATTTGTAAAATATGCTTACTCTAAGCTGGAGTCAGTGAATAGAATTTTGAACATGTACTTAGGACCCCTGGGTTCTAACTCAGACGCTGTTCTGTGCCTGGAAGCTGTGTGATCTTCCATTGTCTAGGTCAGATTTTGTTCATCCATAAAATGAGAGGGTTTGACGAGGTCATCTCTCAGATTTCTTCCGTCTCTGCTATTCATTGACACCACAGTATAGGGTGACTGCATTATGTCATCTGTAGCCATATGGCAGAGTGGGGAGAGGGGCTGACCTTAAGACTCCTAAAAACCTGGATTTAATCCACATTCAAGGGCTATCTCTAAGACCTGTTAATTGTGTAACCATGGGCAAGTAACTTAACCTTTCAGTATTGCAGACAACTTTCTAAAACTGCAAGATTCCCATCTTTATTGATGGACAGTTTCCATTCTAGGAAATTTTATGCACCAGTTTTGAGAAAGGGGCTTAGATCCAATAATACCACAATATGAGTAAAACCCTGGGAAGATTTTTTTGTATATTAAAAATGGAAGATTTTTCAGTTTACCTTGATGTTTTCCCATATTAGTAATATTGTTTAGCCTATTAGTATAATTTCCTATGTTCACAAATTATTGAGTGAGGGGGCCATTAGTCTTGCCATGGCAACTCATAAATTGAGGTTTTAAAGAATGCCTGTTGTCTCATTTTCAAAAAAAAATTGTTCCAGTGGAAGGCATGAATAAATGACAGATTGTATGCTTGAAAATTGGTATCCAATTTACTTTTAGCCAACTGCCTATTAATTTTATTAGGTATAAGTCAAACCTTATTGCCCTATACCTTAAATAATTATTCTTATTATTTATTTGTCCTGAATTTTTTATATTAAATAATTCTCAGAAGAAAATTGTGAATGGAAAGTAGGTTGAGGGCATACACAAGACAATCTTAGAAATACTTCAGTTGGCATACATACATATTTGTTGTTATAGGATTTGGCCTGTGAAATTAAACTTTAAATCCTAAGACAAGGGCTTTTGATTTTTATGCCAAGTAACAAGTTTAATTTCAAATGCTGTAAAATGCAAGTCAGAAAATATCTATTTTATTATAAAAGAGAAATCAGATTTCAGTGACAAAGACTATTTGAAACCCATTGTAAACTAAGGCCAACATTAAGAGCCATTATTAGCTAGGTGGCCTATGTGAGTATTGTACCTTCCCTAGGCCTCAGTTTTCTCATCTGTAAAATAAAAAGCTTGATCATGATAAATGTTTCCCAATCCAAGCTGTATAGCAAATGGATAAAATATTTAAGTTCTTTTTTTCATGTTGTCTCCACTTTCATCATGACATCTTTTGGCAAATGAAGACTGGTGTGTGTGGGGGGGGGGTGGAAAAGTGGAAGGAAGGGAGACAGAAAGATCAGACATTATTTGAATTTATTTTAAGAAGCTCTTTGATAATAAATATTTTCACTAGCCAGTAGAAATTTACTATAGCTCAGAACCAATTTGTATAACAGCAGTTGGAGAGTACTCAACTAGATAGATGAACACAGAGGTCTTTTCTAGCTCTGGTATTTTAGGATCAGATGAGTTTCTAGTTTGCAAAAATGAAAATGTTTTTGTGAATGTCTTTCAAACTTTGATTTGAAGGAAATAAAATACATATTCTATTAAATGTGTATTGCTGAGATGACTTACATACCTAAAATAGAATTTGTCCATATCTGAAACACATATGGGCAAAGAAAATTCACAGGATTTAGAAGAGGAAATGCAGTGCATCTTGATTGCTTCAAACTGTAGGGAGGCTTTGGGTAGACATGATGATAAGACACCAGTCCAGTGCAATTATTAAAGGAAAATGAATTTCGTTTCCCAGCTAACAAGTCCATGCCAAAACTGCAGATCAGAAATACAATTAAGTGATTCATCTTCATTATCAGTATCACAAACAACTTATCCTCTTATAATTTTCCCAGTGGCTCATCTACTGCACTATAGTTTCAAGAAGTAAATTTTTCTGTATCCCCATCTTCTCCCTACCCCCTCACAACATAACTTTTGGCTTGACTGAATATTAAATTACTGATTCCAGTCCTTTGGCAATAAAGGAATTCATGGTTAGTTCTCAGCTTCTGCTCCCAGTTGAAGAACTTGAATTCAGAAAAAGAAGGGAAACAGTGGTGATCTCCCAGTTGATTTATGTTGCATGTGTGGCTTTCATAATGCCGTAGAGAGAATACAAGGGAATAGCAATGATACCTCTTAATGGTCTCCATAACAGCATTCCCCTTTCACATGGGGCTATTAAATGTGTTTTCAACAAAATGAGGCCCATCCTTAACCTTAATGACCCTAAAGGTTAGGTAATACATTTCTCCTAAGACTTAGAACATCTGCAGGTATTTTTCCAGGGGGCCACCCCACAACTCAGGATAAGTCAAAGTCCTAGGATCTTACAAATATATACCCCCAGATTTCTAGACAAAAGTAATATCACATTGTAAATTCCACAATTTCCTACTTTTCAGGTGTTCTCTAGGATTTTATACTCATATAATTCAACATACTAGGAAAGGACAGATGGACTTAGAAATGTTCCTTTGCCAAGCAAGTAATTAACAACTGTTTATTAAACACTTACTATAGTTGTATCCTTGTCCTAATGTATTGAAGGGGTGCCTAGCTTCTCAAAGGCTATTCCAGTGAGCCATAAACTCTCATTGATCCTACCAAGATGGAAAAGGTCCATAGTTCTACTACTATTATCTGTTATCTGAGAACCAGGCTAACTAAGTTGTAAGAGAGTGATGCCCAGAAGATTGGTTGCCAGGCTTCGATGTGAGAGGGAAGAATACTAACTCATAAAACAATTTACTAAGGCATGAAGAGTTGCTGTCTGCAGCTCTTGTGTGAAATACTTGCATCTATGTACTGGGAGAAAGTGCAAGAATAGAAGGCATACCCTTTTTATTTAGGAAGCTTATCATCAATCTTAAAGACACAGAATAATTAGAAAACAAATAAAAGAAGGTGCTACTAAATTGTGTGATGTAAGCATTAAGGGAGGAAGAAAGGAGTAAGAGAAATCAATATGGTCCCTAAGCACCATGGAAGGCTTGAGGAGATGAGATTGGAAATGAGCCTTCAAAACATTGGTTAAATTTGGATGGATAAAAATACAAGGGAAAGAATGTAGGCAAATGAATGGAAAGAGTAGATGTCATCGTATGACCTTATTTGAATGAGGTTAAGGTTACTACCTATTTCACAGATTTGTAAAAAGTGAACTTCATAAACTTCAAAACTCTATGAGCTATTATTATTATTATATGACTTGACTTTAATTTCATTATAATTTATGGAAGCAAGCCATAATGACTTCATAAGTAATTGTTTTACTCCATAGATGAAGATGGAAGCATTGATTAACTAGAGTTAATAAAGAGTAGCAGACAAATTTTATACTGAATGTAATGAAGAGTTGTGTGCCTCTTCTTAGTCCTCATTATCTTTGACCTCTGCAGGACATTTGACATTATTGACTATCTCTTCCTTCCTTTTGCCTCCCTCAGCTTCCACAATGCTTTGCACTGCTAGTTACCTTTTTACCTATTGGATTGCTCCTCCTTTCAGATTCCTTATTTATTCATCTTCCTCCTTCCAAACCCTATGTGTATGGTAGCCTCCAAAGCTTTGTTCTCAGACCTTGGCACATTTGTCTACTTGTCTCTGTTAATAAGGTTTTAGTGCCTACTGTGTGCCATACACTGTGCTAAATGCTAAGAATACAAATACAAAGAGGAAAAGCTTGCTGGAAGGTTATGTTATATTATCTAATGCTAATTATGTAGAGAATGTTATTATATCCTTAACCTCAAAGGCTTCAGTTATCTCAGTTATGTTTATAATTCAAAAATCTATTTTTCCCTGCCCCCAAACTCCATTTCTTATTACCTACTAGAGATTTGCACCTGGATGTCCCACCAGCACCTCAAATAGAACTTGCTCAAAATTGAGCTCATCATCTTCTCCCCAAAGCCTTCACTTACTCTTACTTCCTTACTTGTGTTTAAAAATCCAGTATCTTCCAACTCATCTAGGCTGAAATATTTGCAGTGACCTTTGACTCTTCTTGCTCCATCACCCCAAATGCAATCAGTTGTCGTGTCCCCAACATCTCTTGTATTTATTCATGCTACATTCGTGCTCATCAGGAAAGCAGTGTATTACTGTGTTATAAGAAATCATGAGCATGACTGATATAGAGAAACATGAGAAGACCCAACATGAACTGATAAAGTCAAGGAAAAAGAGTCAAGAATTCTCATTCTCTCTCTCTGTCTCTCTGTCTCTGTCTCTGTCTCTCTGTCTCTCTTTCTCTTTCTCTCTCTCCATCTCTCTCTCTCTCTCTCTCTCTCTCTCTCTCTCTCTCTCCCTCCCCCTCTCTCCCCCCCACCTCCCTCTATATGTAATGTATGTGTGTATATATATGTACACATACATATATATGTGTATACACATCTAATACACATATATGTAATATTTGTATAGCAATATTGTAAGAAGAAGGTGCAGTAAACACATAAAGCAATGGAGACTGAAGGTTGCAGAATTATAAAGAACAAACATGGCACCAAAGAACAGTCACAAGATGACACCTTCCCACACTCCTTTGCAGAGAACAGGATCAATGGGTTTGGAATATTGCATACAACTTCAGGCTATTTTGATATGTCGATTGGTTTTTCTGAATTTTTTCTTTTTTTCCTTTAAAAAAAATTCTTTGACATAAGGGATAATTCTCTAGGAAGGAAAGGATATCAGATACAAAGCAATATAAAAAGATATTCATAAATATTTATTTTAAAATTCTTTATTGGCTTGCCATTGCCTAATTCAGGGATGAGCAAACTACAGTCTGCCATCTATTGGCAAACAAAGATTGGTTTTAAAATTTTAAATAAAGTTGGGCTATACAAAAAAAAAAAGGATGGAGAGAGAGAGTTTTTGGTCCTCTGGATGTATTTTGCTGACCCCTGGCCTAATGGATAAATTATCAGTTTCTTAGATTGGTATTTAAAGTTTCACAACCCAGTATAATGCAATTTCCTTGTGATAAACATTGATTCATTGTTTGTCTTGATGTTCTTAGGACCTTCCTCAATGCCTTGATATAAACATGTTTAATAAATGCTCACTGAATCAAAGTGAATCTTTCTCTACTTACCTTTATTTTCTTTTCCACACCCCATGTTCCAGCCAAACTAGATGACTAGCTATTTTAACATTCCATTCTTTCTTTATTACCTTTCTTCCTTTTAGTCACAGAAGCTGGTTTTATTCTTCAAATATTTTCCTCTCCTCATCTCCACCTGTTAAAATCTTTCTCTTCCATCAAAGATTAGATCCTTCATGAAACTGCCCTCATTCTACTAGTTGAAAGTAATCACTCCCTTGGAAAATTTCTTCTAGAATTTGGAGTCCTTCATTAACCTTATCATGTACCTACCTTGTATCTTTTTGTGTCTTTAGATTGAGCTTAATGACAGTGTCATTTTTCATTTTTTGGATCCTTGGGTTTTAGGTGATTAATAAGTGTTGAATTGAATGCTTCAGCAATCATCATTTGCTTCAGTCGGGAAAAAATTCTTGAATGTATTATGTAAATCAAGAACTTCAAATTTATCTCATCTCTAGCTTGATTTAAAATGTTTTCTCTAATGCCATAATATAAAAGGACACAACCATATTTTATGTAACATCAGCAGTTGCTAATTAATCAAACTAAGTTAAGACTAAACTGCACACAGGCTGTCATTTGGGATCTTCACTAAACTCTGGTGAACACAACCATCATTCAAACTTCCAACTTCCTCTAGCAACAAAGAGTGTTGACTTTGAAATATTTTAGAGTCAACTGTAAGCACTCCTTAATACAGTGCCAGAAAAAATGTGAAATGCTAATCACTGGGGATTTGGTGATAAAGTAAATGAAACACTGTGGATCACAGTGTATTGTGACAAATATGCATAAGTAAAAGTAAATAAGCATGAAGACAGACCCATTAAACCCTGCACATATAATTGCTTCTTGAAAATACATCATCCCAATATATTAGCCATAAAATTATCATTAACTTGGAAACCAAGTTGGCTGCATTTTAGTACCCAAGAAAATAGCCACTGCAGTTCAGAGGTATGCTTCAAAGTTGATCTCATGGCCCAAGCTGATATGGATTCAGATTCCTGTCTAATAAACCTTGTGCACTCCTTAATGTTACAAATACCTGGGAACATAAGTTAAAAAGAGTTAAATTTAGAGCAAAGCTTATATTTGCTTTGAAACAAAGGTGGGGGAATTAATTGGGGACCATGCTCTACTATGATTCCCATAATTTTTCTCTGTCACTTATTTGCAAAAGAAAAAGAAAATGTACCCATGTAACATTTTTTGACTGCTGATATTTGTGAACCATTATCTATAAGTAAAAAGACTAGGGGAAAGATATATAGGTTTGAGATGAGTAGAAAGGGCAGTCAAGGCTGTATCTTGGGAAGTCTGGAATATTCTGAAAATTTTCTAAAAGATAACTATTAAGAAAATGGGTAAGGCTTATATAATCAGCAACTATTTATTAATGATGATTATGAAGGACACTGTTAGCAATTCTTTTATTGGAGTACCTTTTCATGGAAGGGGGAATTGTTCTTATGTGAAAATTCACCTATTGATAAGAAATGGTGCTCTTGGACAGAAGGGGGCCAATTGGCTCTGCCCAGAGCTAGACATGCTTTGGGGACCATTCAAAACCATTAGTATTGTTGGCTCTAGTTTCAGATAAGCAGGTCAAACAAATCTTTGTCCAAATGGGAACTACGCTCCTTTGCTTTCTACTTGGCTTCATTAAAGCCAAGTCCTGGAGGTCTAAATGTCTCACAAGGACCTATTAATGGATTTCATTGTTTGGATTATTTTACTTACCACTTAATTGCACTTGCACTTATGCAAGTAACTTCCTTCCATTTGCATAACTACCTAAAACACTCACCAAGGTTGGAAGCTTGCTTCTTCTGTTGGTATGGAGGGGTAGTCTAGTTAGGAGGTGATAAAGATATGTATATTTGTATACATAAGTGTGTGTGTGTGTGTGTGTGTGTGTGTGTGTATAATACTTGATATTATTTCACCGAACAGTGCAGGCTCTGGTGGACTAGATTCATCTTAAATTTACAGAAGGCTAGTAAATGAATCAGAATGCAAATCAATTAATTTACACTAAGAAACAAAAGTACCAAATTAACTAGAATATGTTGTCTGTTGAATACATCCTTTTGTGTGGCACTGGAATGTCATAAAAAAGAGTCCCTTTGTGACTTTGAACAATTTATTGAGTCCCTCTGTTCTGAAGTAAGGTTCCTTCCAACTGAGCATATAATGTTCTACAATATAATCTGGATATGCTTATTTTGTTTGATGATTGTTAATTTGTAACCCAAGGCAAGTCCCTTCACTCTGCCTCAGTTTTCTCATCTGTAAAATGAGCTGGAGAAGGAAATGGCAAACCACTCCAGTATCTTGGCCAAGAAAACCCCAAATAAGGTCACAAAGAGTAGAATATGAGTAAAACAACTCAACAACAGCAAGAAGTTGAGAGAGAGACAGAAACAGAGATAGATAAAGAGAAAGATAGAGACAGACTCTGAGTCTGAGAGCCTAATAAGAAAGTCTACTCAGGAAATCAAATGTCTATAAAACAGAGTCAGAGCAAAGGTAGATGACGTTAGTGGATATTGCCATCAAACTATTCTAGTCTTATACTCTTTCCCATTGAAGGGAAGGGAATTAAAAGGGATCCCTACCAAGTTGCCCTTAATTTGTTTTAGTTATTTTTCAGTTGTGTCCAACTCTTTATGAGTTAATGGACTTGCCCAGGGCCACATAGCTAAGCATGTCTAAAGCTGCATTTGAACTCAGGAACATGAGTCTTACTGACTCCGGTTCCAGGGCTATATTCACTACACCACCTAGATTTCCCTTTCTGAGATTTAGGACACAGAATTTCCTTGATACAGATATTCAAATGAAATGTTCTATGTAAAGCTCTTTCCAAACATTTAAGGGTGATGTAAATATTAATTCTTATTCTGTAAATTTGGCAGGAATCCTAAATTATTGGTGAATCTAAGAGAAGCACTATTACAGTGGAAAGAATGCTGGATTTAGAGCAGAGGACTTGAGTTGGAAACCTATCCCTACCACTTGATATCTGTGTGACCTTGGACAAATCACTTCCCCTCCTTGGGCCTCTATTTCCTAATTTGTAAAATGAACTTTCAAGTATAGAAGACCCAAAATCTTCTAAGGTCCCTATACCAATGTGTTATCACACCAGATCACTAATTTTATTAATTTTATCTGATTCTCACTGACTTCTGTTTCAGAGGTTGGTATTTTCTGACATTGTCCCCAAATTCTGGCAAAGAACCTTGTCTAGAGCCTACAACCCCTTCTGTAACTGCACGTGTGAGCTATGACACTTTTCTGTTCTTAGGCAGGACTGATTGGTCCATTTCCAGATAAACAAAAGCATCTGAAATGGATCAATTTACCTCCATATCATTTCTGAATATAACTGTACATATCATCAGTTCAATCATGGTATCATTTTTTTTTTATTTTTGTGTTCTTGGAACTTAATACAAAGTCAACCACATATTGGTGACTAATAATGTTTATGAAATTGAACACCTTAACAATATAACTATATTTTACAGACAATCTGCCAAAATAACAGCCTATTTCCAGAAGGGCAAGTCACTTTAATTTCTGTTTCAGCTCCTTCATCCTTAAAAAGGGGCTAATAATATGCTACCTTACCATTGGGGTGGTTGTAAGAGACAACACTTTGTAAGCTTTGAAGTGTGGTAGGAATATGTGTTATTAGAATTTCTCCTCATTTCAGTGATCAAACTTTGTGTTTTTCTAATATTTTTCCTGTTCAACAATATTGAACACCCTGCATAGCATATCCAGTCTTCAATATTCAAGTACTTAATTATTTAAAAAATATAGCATAGCATGGTCTAGACCATTGGAGCCCTTTTCTAGAGCACTGGTACAATAGGTAAGAAATTATAGATAATGCTTGCTGATGGTTTTCAATAGATATAGCTTAGCATTTTAAGGAATGTCCCTTTATTCCTATGCTCTCTATTATTTTTAATAGGAATGGGTGCTGCATTTTGTCAAAAGCTTTTCCAGCATCTATTGAGATAATCATATGATTTCTGTTGATTTTGTTATTGATGTGGTGAATGATGTTGATAGTTTTCCTAATGTTGAACCAACCAGGCATTGATGGTATAATAGTGTACAGTCCTTGTGATATATTACTGTAATTGCCTTGTTAGTATTTTGTTCAGTGTTTTTGCATTGATATTCATTTGGGAAATTGATCTATAATTTTCTTTCTGTTTTTAGCTCTTTCTGGTTTATGTATCAGCACCATATTTGTGTGATAAAAAGAGTCTGGTAGGACTCTTGCCTATTTTTTCCAAATGGTTTATATGATGTGAGAATTAATTGTTCTTTAAATGTTTGATAGAATTTACCTATGAACCCATCTAGCCCTGGGGATTTTTCTTAGTGAATTCTTTAATGGAATGTTCAATTTCTTTGTCTAAGCTAATATTATTTAGGCATTCTATTTTCTGATCTGTTAATCTAGGTAATTTATACTTCCGTAAACATTCTTTGGTTCCGCTGAGATTGTCAGATTTATTGGCATATAAATAGGCAAAATACTTCCTAATGATTCTTTTAATTTCTTCTTAGTTTTATCTCCTTTTCCTTTCAGAATGTCATGTTCCATGACTTCTAATCCTTTAATTTTGTGACTGCTAAATCCTGTGTAATCCTGATTGGGACTTCCTGATAATTGAATTGTTTCTTTCTGACCACTTGCAGCATTTTTTTCCCTTGATCTGATATTTCTTTCATTTGGCTATAATGTTCCTTGGAGTTTTCATTTTGGGATCTCTTTCCTGGGGTTATCAGTGGATTCTTTCAGTGCCTATTTTGCCTTCTGGCTCCAGGATACCAGGGCAGTTTTCCTTGATAATTTCTTGAAAAATACTATCTAGTTCCTCCTTTTGATTATGGCTTTCAGACAGTAATTCTTACATTATCCTTTTTGAATCTATTTTCCAGGTCAGTTGTTTTTCCCATGAGGTCGCTTATATTTTATTCCATTTTTTTCATTCTTTTGAATTTGTTTGGTTGATATTTGATGTCTCATAGAGTCATTAGCTTCTACTTGCCCAATTCTAATTTTTAAGTTGTTTTCATCAATTAGCTTTTGTACTTTCTTTTCTATTTGGCCAACTGTACATTTTAAGTAGTTGTTTTCTTCAGTGGATTTTTTATCTCCCTTTCCATTTGACCAGTTCTACTTTTTAAGCAGTTGTTTTCTTTTCCAAGCTTTGGCTCTTTTTTCATAATTCTTTTGCATCACTCTCATATCTTTTCCCAATTTTTCTTCTATATGTTTTTAAGCTCCTTTTTGAGCTTTTCCATGTGTTCTTTCTGCACTTGAGACCACTTCTTCTTTTTCTCTGGGGCTTTACCCATAGGTGTTTTGACATTGTTGTCCTCTTCTGAGTTTGTGTCTTGATTTTCCCTGTCACCATAATAACTTTCTGTGATTATATTATTTTTTGTTGTTGTTATTGTTTGCTCATCTATCTTGGCCTTTCTCCTTTCTTTTAAATTTGAGCTCTGCTTCCTGGGTAGAAGGGGTACTGTCTCAGGCTTCTTGTGCCAGGGGCAGCAAGCCCTAGCTGTTTACCTGGTACTGTACTGATGTTGCCTTGAGTCTCACAGGGGACCCTCATGTCATGCTACTCTGAGGTGGTAGCGAGGTGGGATAGCTGGTACTGCTAGAGACTGTAAGAATCTGGCAACTCATCTGGTGCTGAACTGCAGTCTTAGTGGTGGTATCTGGTGTGTGCTGAGGCCACTGGGGTGTTTTTGCATTTCCCTGGGAATACACTGAAGTACATGAGGGTCTAACCAGTTGTCTGTTTGCCCAGGGCTACCCTTAGGAACCCTTAGGGTTGGTGGTCTACTTGTTTGCCTGGGACTATACTGAAGCATATGACAGTTCTCAGAACTGGAGTCTGCCCATTCCCCTGGCTATGCTGAGATGTGCGGGGGTGGTCCTGGTGTTGGCGTTTGCTTGCCACACCACACTGGGGCTCAGGGTCTATGACTTTTTCTGGGGTAGGGCTTTCTGGAACACTTCCTTTCTTGAACTACACTCCCCTTTTACCCAACTAAGGCAGACCTTTCTTATCGATCTTCCAAGCTTCTTGGAATTATTTCACCCCGCCTTTTGCTGGTCCTGCTATTCCAGAATTTGTTTTAGGGCACTATTTTAAGTTTTTTGGAGGTGAATATGGTAGAGTTCTGGTGATTTACTGTTTACTTTGCCATCTTTGCTCCCAGAAGTTGAGAATCACTTCTAAGACTTTCATAATGTAGATGTGGAAAATTATTCACAAAATGGTTCACAGATTTCTGAATAGCAGCCTCAGCTAAGGTATAAATCACACATGCAACAAACTTAGAGAATATATCTTTTTAGAGTAGCTCTATCAGTCTCCTTTTTGAAGGAGCAGAGATATTGCTAGGATTTTCTATGTACTCCAAGCATTTGAATAAATGCTTGTTTAATTGGTGTTCCTTTTATAGTTTCAAAACAGTGAGAAAAGCATAACAGATAAAATCAAATGACCAAATATTTTCCTTTCATTTGTAAGGGGGAATTTAGTTCAATATCAAGCATTTATTGAGTGTTTACTCTATGCCAGCCACTGGAGATACAAAGACATAAAGGAAACAGTTCCTTGCCCTAAAGGAACTTACATTCTAGTCTGGGGAAACAACTTGTACATAGATATGTATATACAACTACTATAAAGAATAAATAAAAACTAATTTAAAAGGAAGAAAAGGTACCTGCCTGGTGCTTTGGATAAAACTGATGATTCTAAAAGGCAGTGATAAGGAAGGAAATCATTCCAGATATGGGGGATAACCTGGGCAGAGGAATAGAACTTCAATGTCCTGAAGTAAGAGGGGGTATCAAAATAGCAGGCAGGGTAAATGAGGAGATAACATGAAATAACTCAACAGCTCTTTTGTATGAAGAATAGATAGTTGCTAGAATAGCCCAGCTCTTCATATTCATATATAAATAGTGAACTGCATTATGAAGAGACAGGATATATGTGAACATAGTATTTAAATTAAAGGCAGCATTATTATTCTGGCTCTTATTATTGTAAGTCATTTTTCAGAGCATTCACTGGTTTGCATTATTAGCCCAGATAATCTAGATGTGGCAGAATAGAATTAATAAACTTGTTGGTTGATTTTCCCTAGGATATCTGAATCTTACCTCAGTTATTATAGCCTGAAGCTATAGTAACTATTATCTTTCCAGTAAGGTTAGCATCTCCATTCTCCATTTCTCTTGGTTTCCTATTATTCAATAGTTTCAGCATTTCCTGTACAGGGCCCTTCTAACTTTGCACAAGCTGTTGATTGATTTTTATTGAGTGCTGGAGGGGAGGAAAAGGGAAGGCCTGGTTCATGCCCCTTCAGGAGCTTAGCCTATAATCAGAGTTCACACCAACAGGGCAAAGACCTGTGGCCAAGTTTTCCTCCCTCCCTGGGACTGGGCACAATAACACCTGCTCTTCTTTCTGTATCTCTTGTGGATCCAATCTGTGTGATTTATACACTTTCCTTGGCTGAGTTTCTTCCTTTCCATATTTGGCTTTTCCATTAGTATTTCCTTTATGCCACTTAATTCCCCTAAATGATTATTTGAAAAAAATTATTTTCTTACAAATTGACTTACTTTTAAAAAATATTTCTGTATGCTAACAATTATTTGGCCTTTTCATTATTTTTTGTTCTTACCATGATGCTTTTGTTTGACCACAAATTGAGTATCAACCACAGAATATGTTAAGCCAATTTTTAGATCTTCTTCACAGACCATTACAATGTCTTTTATGTCTTCAGTATTTATGGTTATTGTGTGACTTTACTCAGGTCCAATAGATCCACCAAGTTGTCTGTAACATGGACCTTTCAATGTACATTCCCTGCTACCCCCAGTGCTCATTGAGAGCAAGACCTATTATTATATTCCTGGAACCTAGCACAGTGCCGGGCATATGGTAAGCTTTTAACAAATGCTTATTCAATTCATTAATTTTTCTTTCATAATTTGAAAGCAGCCATAATGGATTTTCTTAATCAGTTGGCCAAACCTTGCCCTTATATGCAGTCATTGGCACTATTGCCCTTCATTTTCTTCACTTTATTGCACATCCTTATCTCGTTGATGTTTGCCAAGAAGAGCTTTTCATTTTCTAGATGGCTCTCTCTTCTAGCTTCCTATCTGTTTGGGTATCTTCTGAATCTGTGTTTAAACATGAGAAGGTGGGGGGGAAGTATTTGAGCAAGCTTGCTAACTGGAGTGATTGCCAAATGTTTGAGGAGGAAGTGAATATAAAGAGGTCACGGCTCATCATAAATCCATCCTAATGTCTGATGTCAGCTGCAGCCAGCCCCCTATCAGAAAGGGGAAATCTCTTGAGTGTCATGGATTAGCAAAAACTTCTTCTCATTTACCTTGCACTGAAAATACAATTAATAGCGTGTATGGGGAGAAGAAAGATAATGAAAACACAAGTCCCTGAAAAGCATATTCTATCCAGGTCATGAAATACAAGCTCATGCATTCAATCCTAGAATATTTATAGAAGAGACGTGTAAAAACCAGGAATGGCCTCCCTTTGAAATGATCAGAAAAATGTGATTGTTGTCTCAAAGCCAGGTAGAAATAATGCTTTCTGGCTTCTGACTCAGGTCAAGGAAACTGCAGAATTATAAACAAAAGGCACCAGGAAAGGCCCCTGTGTCGAGGAAAATGAAGTTTAGAAGGGAGCTTTGATATCATTACTGCTGTTCACAATGCTAATGCAGATTGTTTCAGTAGTCTGAGGGGTAGGATTCCCACTGATGGGAGCTGAAACCACAAGCTCAGGTACGGTCATGATACTCTCATGACTATAATATAATGACTATATTGGTTTAAGAAATATATTTAGAGTCAGCAACAGAGATGCCTGAAGATAAAGGCAGTTTCAAAGTGTAGCCCCCTCCCCTCCAACATCTACATGTCACTGATGATAGAACACAAGATTATTTGAAAGAAACCAGTTATTACTGGAAGTTAGAACAAGGATACCCATCATTTTTACCATTGCTGTCATTTTCTTCCTCATCATTCTTGTTTCTTTTTCCTGCTGTGGCATCTTCAGCAAAAAACCTAGATATAAAATATACCTTCTGAGATGGTAGTTAATTCCCAAAGACCTCAAGTTCTTTGGTATTTATACAGTATTTGTGGTATTTTCCTTTCCTTTCCTTCCTTTATTCTTGGCAAAAGAAAGGACAAATTGCTATGAGGAAAAACCAAACAAAGACAATGAATTTTTAAAGAGATTTTAAGGAAGATAAAGGGGTATTGCTCATGGCAAGAAAATAGAATATTATGGGGGAATAGGAAAAGGCAGATGAAGGAAGGACAGAATTTAGGACTTATTTAACAAGGGCAATCATTGGAGTGATGTGGCTACTGTAGGGGTAATGTGGGAGGTGAGAAATAATTCGAATCAAAGGATTGCCTTCTCTGAGATATTTTCCTTCCTAGGTTATGCACTTCTAACCAGAAATTAGCATAAAGACCAACAGATAGGGCTCTGACTGCCTGAATCAAAGAAGTATTGCTGCACACTTTACTTACATACACCACTGGATCAAGAGAGTCTTTACATCTGAGCAGTCAGGGGTCTGAACGTACAGCTACTCAGAGTGTTGAACATACAGCTACTCAGAGTCTTGAAATTAAATAGTCCTCCTCATAAATGAACCCCCAAAGCAAACTCAACTTAATACCAAAAGGTGTGGAAACCTTCCTACAAGCAAACTCCTTCTTAGGCAAGTCCCTCCCCCAGTAGGCTCCACATGAGGCTTATTAATGGTTGGGAAAGATCTTATTATTCCATTAACATTATAGGGACCAAAGGAGTAGAGTGAGTTCCTGATTGGCTGCACAGGTAGTAAGAGGCAAAGCCATGATTTAAGCCTTAATCCTCTTGACTCCAAATCTAGCTCTTTCCACTGAATAAGATTATTTTGTCACCATGAAAGCATTGTATAAACATTGTATAAAGATACACTCGTTGGGCATAGACCACATGCATCATGCTGCCCCTGGAGCTATGGGAGGACACAAAAGAAAAAAAAGGGAGTGTCTGCCCTCAAGGACCTTGATATCCAGGGAGTGAAGAGGGACACACAGGCATGAAACAAGACACCTTTTAGAAAGCCACACAGAGAGAAAATAAGGCAACACAAACTGAGTACAGTGGCAAAAAGGAATGGAAAGTGGAGAGCTGTAACAGGGAAGGTTGGAGAAAGGGTGTTTTAAATCAACCTTTTCTGTAACCCCTCCCGTGAGATAGTTTGTAATCCTGTAAAACATGGAGAAATTTCCTAGGAATAACACTGCTAGATTTCAGAACCAACCCTGGGGAATGTAAATTTAATTTATAGTTATGTTTTCTATAAGCATTTCACAAAATCCTTCATCTTCATGAAATTTATAGGATCAGTTGATAATAATAATGATAGCTAACATCTATATAGTTCCTACTATGTGCTAAGTGCTTTAGATATAGTACCTTATTTTTTCCTCACAATAACCCTTGGAGCTGGGGCTATGTATAATGTATTATTTTTATTGATTTATTAAGGACCTGAGTATGGAAGGAAATACAAAGAAGTGCAAGATGAGATCCTCACTGTCAATAAAATTACATTCTGGCTATTGAGACAGAATCTAAGCACATAAAAGCTAATTAATATGCCTGGAAATAATGAATGCTTAATGAGCAATATAAGCAATTAGTATATAGAATGGTAGATTGAGAATATGAAGAGCCCTTGGAGATCATCTGATCCAACCCCCTCCTTTTACAGCTGAAGAGCCTGAGTTTCACCAAGATCAAGTGTCCAAGGTCAAATATAGCAAGTTACAAAACTCGGTTTTAAAACCTGGTTCTCTGATTCCAGACTCTCCTTCATCCATACTGTTTCCTCTAGTTGAGATGAACTCTAGATCGATGATGTGGGCAGGGAATGATCAGTTACACCAGAAAGTGAGAGCGTGTCTCTTAAAAGAGTTTAGGAGTGGAATAGAAGGAATTGTGGGGAGTTTTCCAGATCTGAGGGAGAGTGTCAGTGACACCATTAAAGAAATTGGGAATAAGTAAAAGGAATATTCTGGCCGTTCCAAAACCTTGAAGGAAAAGCACCTTCATGAGATTAGGTTATCTGAAATAGCATTTCATGACATTAGAATAAAGAATTTACAATGTATACTCTAAGTAGTAGGGAGCCATTGAAGTTTTTAAAGCAAGAGAGTGATATAATAACACCAGGATATAATTAAGATTAATAAAGTGGTAGAGTGCAAGATGGGTTGAAATGAGGAAATATAGGAAGCTAAAAAACCAGTTAGGTGGCCATTTACAGTCGTTCAGGTGCATAGTAATAAGGGAAGAGACTAAGATGATGCCACTGGAGATAGAAAAGGAAGGTAAATGTAAGGGACATTGTGAAGGAAAAGTCAACATGTCTTAGTATGGGAGACCAAACTCAATCTGTAATTTTAAGTTAAGATTATAAAGAGAATAGTGGGGTGTTTTGACAAAAAAAGGCAAGAGGGACAACTGATTTTAGAAGAAACTGTGAATTTAATTTTAGATTTTTGAATTTTAAGTAATGGGAAGGAATATATAGGTGAAAAGATCTGGGAGGTAGTTGGAGATGGAGATGCAGGATTAGACTTTGATGGAAAAATTAGGGTTGGAGATAAACATTTACTAAGTCATTTGCAAAGACACAATAATTGAAGCCATAAGAATAGATATCTATTATAATACATATGTGTATAATATATTTAAATATGCATACATACATGGAGAGAGAGAAAGAGAGACAGAGACAGAGAGATTTGAAGACTGAAGACCAAATCTTAGGGAAGAGGTAAAATGGTACTATATGGCCCAGTAAAATGAGCACTGAATTACTTAATTTGGAATTTCAGAAGCTAGAGGACAGGGTTTAAATCCTGTCCTATCTCTTACTACCTATGTAACTTTGTGTAAGTCACCTCACCTCTCTCTACATCTCAGGTTCCTCATCTTTGAGATGAGGGGATTAAACAATGTAACATTTAAGACCTATTCCAATTGTAAATTTATAAAACTATACTACTACTCATCTTTGCTACCAATTGTATGGGAGGCATCAGTAGGAGGATAGTGGTAGACAGTGAGAAACTCTTTGTAGTGTAGGCTACATTTATGCATTGGGTGGTATAGTAGATGACACTAGCTGTGTGACTCTGGACAAGTCACCTCACCTCTGTTTGCCTCAGTTTCCTCACCTGTAAAATAAGCTGGAGAAGGAAATGGCAAGCCACTCCAGGATCTTTGCCAAGAAAACCCGAAATGGGGTCTTAAAGAGTCAGACACTACCGAGCAACAACAAAATCTGTAGGTTTCATAAAATGGTCAGAGAGGGAGTTAACAATTTTTACTTGTTATATTAAATAAGTAATGATTTTAGTTCATATAAAAATTTAGAAAGTTATATAACATTTCATTTGTGCAAAATCAGAAAGTTTACCCTCAAACTTCAGAAAATCCTGCATTTTCTCTTCTTTAGTTGGCTTTACTAACAACATTGTCATTAAATGGAGTTCCCTAATAAGACTGACCCAGTTTTCTCCCCCTAAAAAATAATCATGCCTTCATCAGAGCTGTCTTTCACTGGCCAAGTTGAGGGGATTCATATAAATGCACCACCTTTTTCCTTTTCTGCTATGTGTTAGATCTCAGAAATGTCTACTTCTGGAAATGTTTTAGTCCCTCTTTCCTTCTAGCACTGGGCTGTGTAACTTTAGCAGCTTCTATTTATCATGATTGTATTCCACTGGCATTATTTTTCATTACTGCTGCTTCCATTATGTTCCTTCCCACACTAATGGGCTTCCTTGCACTATTTGTACTGTTCTTCATTTATTTCATCAATTACTAGTACAGCTTAATTTCTTGTTTCATATTCAAAAGCAGCTTACTTTCTGCTTTCTGGCTTATGTCCTACTTCCCATAATTGCAGGATGGCATCTGTGAATTCCCAGCTCTTCCAAAGGGTGAGCTAAATTCATGTTATCTGTTGAACTACTGAAAAAGCTACAGTTCAGGGTATCCCACACATCTCTATGCAGCTTAAAACTGTAAAAAATACAGGACACCCTGTATTTCTTTCTCTATTCCAGGTTTTATTTATTTAGGAATTGGAGACTGTAGAAAGGTCCCTGACCCAGTTATAGACTTTCACACTAAAATACTTTGAATTGCTACTTCTCCGTTGCTTCATTATATGTAGGATTCTTACTCATTTGGACAGATTGCTGTACTATGTTTCATCTAGACTCATTCTAGTGGCAGACATACTAGAAATGAATAGGAACATTGCTTCGTTTTACTGAGCCTTGACTCAGACGATAACCAAGTCCCCCCATTTTCTAACAGACAAAGTCAGAACAAAGACTTCTTGGTTGCAAGTTGGAAAACATGTCTCTCTATAAAGTTATATTTTCAATGTATCAGAATATTCCCATTATTATACCATATATAAATGCAGATCTTTTGTTTATCAGAACCTTGAAACTTTAACTGAAATGGTGCAATTATTTTTTAACTTTACGTTTGAAGTTTTTATTTTATCCTTTGTTTTACCTTTTTATTCTTTTCTTTAAATTGTACCTGTTTATTTTACCTTTAAAATTACCCTTTTGGCTTACTTGTAAAAATCGAATGAAAGTATGCATTTTTAAATGTTAAACATCAGAGAGGGCTCAAAGACACCTTTTATGGCAGGATATTTATTAAAAGCTACAGATTTCTTCTGTCCAGAAGCACCAGTTGCAGGTAACTTTAATTGATTTGAATAACTTACTGCCCCCATAATGTCCTCCCCACCAAAAAGAATCTTCAGCTCTAATATTAGGATATTATTTGGAATATATCATACTTTTACTCCAAAGAAAACTAGATATTTCCTTCCTGTCCTGGGCATTTTTAAGTGCTAATAAACAAAGTTATATAACCTTTGTGAAACTATAGCCTCAAATTATTAACATCTTTCAGGATTCAGCAGTTTTTTTCTTTTGTATGACTCAGATTGTTTTTGTCCTGGTCATCAGACTTGTGGGTTAGTTAGTTATTACCTAAATGGTTCTCTCCGTTTAGGATTAAAGAAGAAAGTTTTGCTTGAGAGACGGAAGCTATTGTAAAAAAAAATGTTCTTTTTGAGGAGTCAGGAGGGCTTAGGTTCAAGAAGATATCAAATTCCTAAGACAACCCTGTAAATAAGTATCTCAAAGTCTGTCATCCATTCAGGCTGTGATCTCTTTGTGGTATTTATATGTTTGTTGTCAGCTAGTCTACGAGTAGTTCTTCGATAAGGTTAATTCTCAGTTAATTACCCAGAGCCTTGACACGAAGTCTAATTGCCACTTGGCTAACAGATATTTGATCCTTGTCCTATACAGAATTTGTAGAGACCAAGAGAGGCAAGTTATTGACTGAGGGTAAGCAAACCAAATAAATACAGCATTTTATGTACTTTTAATTCGGGGCCAAGTGGATTTGGATGAAGTGTTTATTTAGTTTGCTGGCCATTTCAGATGCTGTGGCGTATTGATTCCTTTTATTACTAGCAGCCGTTTAACTTGACCTCTTCTAGATCCAGTATTTTAAAAGCCATAAATTTTAACTTTACTTATGAGCAAAGCCTGAAATGCTGTGAAAGCCTTTTTATTAGTCAAGCTTCACCATGGTCTGTGTTCACGTGTTACCCACAGCAACAATATTTAGGACTTCTTAAATGAGAGTGACTGTTGGACTGTTGGGGAGGGGATAAGGCAGCTATAAAATGAACTCATAAACATTTCAAGTGGCCAGAAGTTGATGACCAGAGAGAGTAGACAGGTGTAGGAAGGAAGGAAGAAAGACGCCCCCCCCCAAAAAAAACCAGGGTCTTGGTTAATCATATGAAACAAGTCTTGGTTTTAGCACGTCGGTTATATTTACGAGCTTAAAAAAATCTAGCCGCCAGCTGGAATGTCGTTTTCATCGGTTTTCTTATGAACATTTATCAGGTATGTATAGAAATATAAAGCATACAGAAAGGTGAGATTTGTTTCCTTAACTTATATTTGTTCCCAAAGAGAAAAAGATGATGAGTTTAGAAGTTCTGCCCGAGGTTGTTTTCACTGTGATTTTTCCTTTATTTAATTATTTCCTTTTAAATATTTAAAGAGAAGAAAAAGGAGGATGAGGAGAATGAGAAGAAAAAAGAAACAAAGCTAGAAGCAAGACTCAACCCAAGATTCATGTCTCATTTTCTCAGTCCTGGAATTCCTGAGCCACTTGTCTACGGATAATACAGCTCACTCTAGCAAGTTACCTACCCTTGCCTTTAACCGCAGAAATTCATATTTTAAATCATTTTAGCCAAAGTTCTTTAGAAAATAGACAATTCCAAATCACAACTGTCTTTAATTTTGTGGAGTGACTACCCCATTACCTGAGAAAAAGGAACCATTTTATATCTTCCACCAAATCAAAGATGTTATGTTTTAAAGATAGTAGTACTTAACCCTGTAGTCAACTTGTACTCACATCCTTATGTATATGTATTTTACATTATATACATAAAATATATTAATATTAATTATGCATGCATAATATATATACATGCACACATATATTTGTACATATACATATATCAGAGGCTATGAGGCTTATTGAATAGCAAGCTGACCTCAGAATTGTAAAGTCCTACCTCTCATACATACTGACTGTGTGGGTAGATCCCTTAACCTCTCAGTGTTCTGGAGTACAGGGGTCAAACACACAGCCCACAAGTCTTAAACAGCCAACAACACTCCCAAGTGTGGCCAAACTGGATTAAAATGTAATTGGGAAATAGTTAACAAACTAAATAAATAAAGTTGATCAATGGTTTTCTAAATCAAAGTGAACATTGGTAGGTTTCTGACCTGGAAGTTCCCTACACCATTGAAATCATGGATCAGTTCTTATCGCTCTATGTCCATCTAATTGGACCTTTGGGTTTACAACATGCTGGTTTTTTCAACACCCTTGTAAGGAAGGTACTGCAAATACTATTATCCCCATTTTATAGATAAAAAAGCCAGTCCCTTGCAAGGTTTAGTGATCTTGCCTAGTCTAAGAAAAAGCAGGAATATTTTAAGGTTCGTTGATGGAGGAAACTGAACTTCAATCTAAGTCTTTTGACTCTGAAGCCAATGTTTTTTTTCTACAGTGCCCCACTTGATGCCTCATGTAGAAACACATGGATGTCATCCATGTCTTGGATTCAAATAAAGAGGTAGATGGTGTGGATGTGCATAGACATAAACACATATGTCTCCCTGTGTGTATATACACACATGTTCACATATATGAAATATATGTGTATACTTGCATATTTATACATGTATATATATAACATTTATACAAGGCATATTGTGTACTAGGCACTGTGTGTGCTAAGCACATTACAATTATTATCTCATTTGATCCTTACTACAACCCTGTAAGGTAGGCACCACTATTACCCCCATTGTGCAGATAGGGAAACTGAAGCAGACTTGGGTTAAGTGACTTGCTTAAGGCTACACAGCAAATCAGTCTGTAGCCAGATTTGAACTCAGGAAAATGAGTCTTCCTGACTTCAGGTCCAGTACTGTATACACCGCACTCCCTGGATGCTGTGTGTGTGTGTGTGTGTGTGTGTGTGTGTGTGTGTGTGTGCACTCGTGTAAGTATGCATGTATTTATGTATGTAGATATACACACACTATAGAAACTGTACTATGGTGGTTGTGGCCTTGCTGGTTTTTCCCTTTTCTATCTCAGTAACATTGGTCTTTTGCTTTTCAGAAAATTTCCTATCAGTTTTTCTAATTATCTGAGATGTTTGTTTAAACAAATGTTCCTTCTACAACCTCTAGACCCCTCTTATTTGATCATGCTGCGAAACTGTAATGCTGAATTAGTGGGGTTATATAAGCAAAGAATTATCACTTCACCATAGGAGAAAAATCTGGGCTCTGCAAAAGAGAAACTCGTATTGAAATAATTTAAATAAAAATGCCTACAACATAAATGCAATAATAGAAGAAAAAGAATTTCAATGCTTATCTTTACTTTAACTTTTTATGATTAAGCTGAAAGTATAATTTCAAAAGTAAAATAACCCATGGAATTAATTTTTCAACATTTCATTGAGGTGAAAGAGGAACCTGTCCTTTTCCTCTTCACAGCTTCAGAACCTCAGGAATCAGAAGGTGATGGAATACAGAGCATAATTCTTGGCTTTCACAAAATCATAGGATTTTAGAGCTCAGTAGGATCTGAGAGGTTATCTGATCTGACTTCATAATTTTCTCTAGGGCTTCAGTTTCCTTTACTCATTTAAAACAATGACAACAATAACCTCATGGTGGATTTTGAACCCAGTTCTTGGAATCCCAAGTTCTTCAACCACAGTTCAATGACCTCCATAAAAAGGTCTTTCCTATTTCCCTCAGCTGTTAGTGTCTCTCTTCCCCTAGCTACCCCATGATCCCTCCCTCCCCACCCACAAAAAACAAAACAAACAAAAAAACCTACTTTCTATTTATCTTTAACTTATTTATCTGTATACCTAATTTTTTACCCATTAGTAGAACATAAGCTTTTTGAGGTCAAGGACTATTTCATTTTTTATTTCCTACCCCCATTACCTATACTTGACACTTAGTAGATGCTTGTTTGTTAATTGAATTGAATTAAGATTTGATTAAGAGGGGAGGCTAGGTGGCTTTCCAAGATCTACTTTCGGGGCAATTAGGTAGCACAGTGAATAGAGCACTGACCCTGGAGTCAGCAGGATCTGAGTTCAAATCCAGCCTCAGACACTTAAAACAAACAATAGCCATGTGACCTTGGGCAAGTCACTTAGCCCCAATTGCCCTCCCCACTAAAAAAGCAAAAAAAAAATATTTAAGAGAGATCAATCCAAAATGACATAAATGTCAAACTTGCTAAGTTTCTACTTCCTATGTACTTTCCTCTTTTTTATACATGTTGTCCTGAAGAATCTTTCTGTTGTCATCATAAGGCATTTCCACTTTAGATGTCCAGGTATTCTTAATTAAATAGTGAGCACACTCTTTGACTCTTCTTTGTAATACACCACTGGTGGCCCTTGTCAAGGTCAAGGTGCCCTTTCCTCTAAATTTCTTGACCTGTTTGTTCCAAATGGGGAAGTAGTTTTGTCATTTCAAGAAGACAAATAGACTAGGATCAAAGGGCACTGGAATTCCCCCTGTTCAGTAACTCTACAGACCCCACACCCCCACATACACACATACTTTGACCTTGGAAATTGACCAAACTTAGTTGGGAATAAGGAGTTATCCTTAATTCACATCCCCAAATTGACCCAGGTCAACTTTTATTCTTCCAAATGAAGCCCATACTCAACATCTTAAAGACTTTGTTGACTCAGAAGCTGAAGCAGGACACCAACAAAATATTTTCAGTGGATGTTTTGGTTTTTTTCTCCCATATTCTTGTGTGAACTATTATTGGCAAGATTTGTAACTGATCCACAGAGCTTCAGCTGTCACCGAATCCCAACTGTTAATTAACAGAAAAACATTCCAGTTCTTCTTCTTGTACAATAGCCAACTACCAACAGGCTCTTCCAGCAAATGTTGTTTCTTCCCTGGAATCCTAATGTCTCTGAATCCAGAGGTAGAGGGTGGGTGATAATTTTAGTTGGAATGCTCTAAGACTAAAGTGAGAAAGAAGTAAAGAAATAGTAGTTACCTTAGGAAAGTTACTCAAATTCCTAGAAAAACTTTCGCTTGGGCTGGCTGTCATGGTGTGAATTAAAAGGTTATGTTAGAGGTTAAACTAGGCAATTAAATCAAGAAAGCAGATTATTCTAATGCCTGACATAACTTTGTAAAAGAAGCAGGATTAGCAGTTCTTAGTTGAATATAAATTGCACAAAGTGAATAGGAAAAAAAATATTTCATCAAGTGCTCCTCATGGAAGAAAATTGTGCCAACTTGCACCTTTAATTTTTCCACCTTAATTCTGTTACTGTATGAAACTCATTACCATTTTCTAGCTATGCACACAGTGACTGATGCCTAGTGACAAGTTGTTTTTGTTTTTCTGTTTGGAAAGCATATTCCCTCCCTCCCTAAATAATTATCTGTGAATTAACCTTTTCCCTAACTGAAATATTTGCCAGTGATAGAACACAAAAAAAAATGGAAATGCTTAACTAATTTAGGTACTTTGGGTGGGAGATAAATTCTTTCAGGTCATGAGGGTATCATTGATTAAATTACTAGGTCAGTTCACTAAATGAGGCCCTAATGACCTAAAAGAGTTAATGCCCTATTGAAAATGTCTACCTTAGACCCAGCTTTATTCATTTGGGAGTCTACAGTCTGTTAATGACAGTATTAAGAACAATAGAAAATAACCGGATTTTTCTATAGTTATTCTGAAAATTACATTAGAATTCTATTTTTTTTTTCTATGACTGTGGGTGGAAACTGATGTTCTTTCCAGTCAAAATTCCAACTGTTGCAACTATTTTTTAAAAATCACAGTTTCTATGTGCCATACAATCTACTGAATAATGAATAAGGCAAAAGTCTTTAACTGGTCTTTTAAATCATCATAAAGTAATTTAATTTTCTTCATGGAAAAATCTAGTTAACAGTACCTTAGTCAGAAAATGGGAAAGGAAAGAATAATTTAACAATAGCTGGAAAGTTGTCTTTCCTCACCTCTTTACCCAGTTATTATTATTTTTTTTTTGCTTTTTGGAGGGCAATTGGGGTTAAGTGACTTGCCCAAGGTCATACAGCTAGTTTTTGTGTTAAGTGTCTGAGGCTAGATTTGAACTCAGGTCCTCCTGACTGCAGGGCTGGTGCTCTATCGACTGTGCCACCTAGCTGGTCCTAACAGTAAACTTTTAAATAAGAATAGGAATGTCCTCTTGGGGCTGGGGGACAGGATTGGACACCTACATGAAATGCTCCTTTATTTTTTTTTAAAAGGAGGGAAGCTAACTTTTGTATATATTTATTTTCATATATTGTATATATTTATTTGTGATCACTCATTGTATCTCTTTGTCTGATGGCAGAGGGGAAGTGGTAACACAATTTTTCTAAATGAAACTGATGCTTAAATTATTCTATTCTCTTTTTTAAAGTTTAATTTGCTAAACCATAAAAATCAAACAAATCCAGCAAATTCTTATGGTTTAACCATTTTCCCCTTCCCCTATATTGTTTGTTCACCAGGAATAAACAAGTACATTAGCTACATACTAATTTAAATTGAGTGACAAGTAACCTCTATTTTCAATGGCCATCTCTCATTGTCTGTGTAATAAAGCCTAATCTCCTTGGTCTGATATTGGTATTCATAATCTTATGTCAGTCTGTCTTTCTAACCTTATTTCTGAATAATCTTTTATAAGTAACTTTCTACTTCAAACATCTGATCTATTCATGTTTCCCAAAACATGTCTTCTATATTCTCACTTCTTTGAATTTATTCATAGCTTTCACCTGGAACGACCTTCTCTCTTTTTTTTTGTCCCCCAATTATACACTCACACCTTAAAGCCTTTGCTCAGAAAAAAATTTCCCCCTCCTAGGACATCTTTCATTCTTCTTTCTGCCCATTTAATTCCTATCTGTTTTTCTTGGCCCAAGTCAATCCCACTTTCTCTGTAACATATTGCTTATTCTCCAGCCTAATTTAACTCTTTCCTCCTCTAATCTTGTTTTGTTGGATAAGAAAGCCAAGGGATGGGCAAACCTTTAATATAAGAATAATTTATTGATGCCAAAGTGCTGTGAGCTAAGCCCACCCTAAAATCATTACAGCATAGAACTTAATGAAATTCAAAGGAATAAATCTATAAACTGTGCACCAAGATTTGACCTGGAATTTATGCCCAATTCCCCTCTGCTATCTGCTGACGTAAAAAAAATCACAAGAATTTAATATCTTTGTAGGAGGCCAACTCTTTGTTATACTTGTGGGTTTGGAAATACCCAATTATGCCACTTTAATAGTGGTGGACTATAGGACATTTTGTGGTGGACCTTTTAAAGGGATAGTAAAAACATCAACTCTAAGTTCAAGATAACATACTAAGAATAGTCTATTGTTGTCAAATGTCTCAGAGGACATGGTTTCATATTTGATCAACTTTGAAATGCCACATCAACATATCTGTACTTTGAAATTATATGTCATAGACCTCAATTATCTTGATAGGATCCAACCTTAGTGCTACTCTATAGTTCTGAACAAAAGCTTACAATTATAGTTATTTTTTTAAATGAAGAGTAGTTTCAGACAGAACTGCATCTTAAGTATATTTTTGTTTTTCTTATAAATCTTCATCTTAGTCTGGATAGAGATGTTTGAAGCAAGTCTTGAGAATGAAAAATGTTTAAATGAATTGAAATATGTTGAAGCTTCCTGTTATGATTCACTGGGGCATGGAGATGAGCCAGAGTTTTCAAAGACTCTGCCAGATACACTCAAGCTCTGGTAGGCCCTACTACACTGGAATAGTTTCAAATAAGAACTTGGTAATGGATTGCATTTTTGTCAGCTGAGGACCTAAGTACCTAAGTCCAGACATTCTTATCACCAGATTGGCTGCAAGATGAGACTTTTTTAGCCTCAGAAACTCTAGAAGGCTATAGAGCTTGGAGGCATTGTGATCTATCTGCTTTGGTGAAAAAAGTATCAGAATCACATCACTGAAATTATAGAGCCTTGAAATATTATTTCCAGAGATATTTCCCCACAAGTAATTCAACAGGGTTTACTCCTGATATTGCATCTAGGGTGATATGTTAAATGACAATCAGAATCCTGGCAAACCTTGGCCAGAGTCCATCGACAAGCTCCTCATGACATCCTTAACCTTACCATCCTTTGAACCTGACTTTTTATGGTGCATTAGGGCATTGAAGTACACTGAAGACAGCTCAGATAAGTTTCCTGCCCACCAATTATTTAAACTCAACACAATTAAGAACCCATTAGCAGAAATAATAAGACTTGGAAATCCATGTATTTGAAATAAATAGCTCATCACAGTGATTTTTACAGCAGAATTTTTGGTGGATCTAAAAACACTTTGAAACATTTTGAAAAGTAGTCTGTTGTAATCAAGAAGGTCATTCCCTTGAATATCTCAGAAAAAATAATCAATATGTATGAATACTCGACTAAGTCTCCCTGGTAACCTCCTATGGAAAAGTATATGCCATTGGAAGGTTTTGCCAAGTAATTTTGCATGTAGTACATACTTTTAATCTTTTAAATTTTATAGTCAATATTAAACCACAAAAGACATACCCTCTAGCTGATGCTTTTATGTGAACAATTCTGAGATATGTTACATGTAGCATGTGGCCAAGATAACAAGATAGCCTTTTGGCAGGGGGGGATGGAAGAAAAGAATCATGATTTCTCTTATAAATTATATATTTTATGGATAGATAACTTGTGTTTATGCTTTCAAATGTCTTTTCTTTCTCAGACAGCTATTATTGTTGACCACTTCTTTCCCATTCAGTGTAACCTTGTAGTATCAGCATAACCTGATCAGAGTGAAGACATGGGCTAGAGAGGTCTGAAAAGATCAAAATGTATACAAAGAATAAAAGTAATGAAAACACACATATCATATATGAGGCCAAGGCAGGCTTATTGTCTGGTCTGGTGGCCATTTCATTGACACACACACTGTCACATTTGTTTTCTAGAAATGGGAGTACTAAGGCATGGTCACTTTTACATTCAGAAGTAGAAGGAAGTTAAAGAACATATTTAGCTTAGGATAATAGCACTTTTCAGGCATGTAGACAAGTGTCGTGAAATTTGAGAAAAATATTCTATGAACATGGTGTTTAAATGTGAGAATGAACTACTGGATAAGATTATCCTCAATAAAGAGTCCATCAGAAGTTCATTCTCACAAAAGTTATTGGCCATGACATAGAAATTGTTTCTGGAATTTCTAGACTTCTTCAGTGTAGAGACCAACCTATACTTTATTGTTTTGGGTGAGGAAGAGTGGGAAATAGGGCAAAAGTTATCAAACTTTTTAGTCTTTTCCAACCAGGTTAGACCTTTCAATTTACATACAATTGGGAACAAAATTGGGGTGAAATTGCAAGCAATTTCTACAACAATTTTTCCACTTAAAGATACAGAGCCCTCTTAATACTTACCACCCTCCCATCTGGTGGGGTGTGATAAAAGTTATGAAACAAAATGAGTTTCTGGTCACTTGAGAGTTGAATTGAAACAGTCAAAGGACACGTGGAGAAGAGAGAAGAGTTCAAAGAGCAAATGTGACCTTAGCCTACAGACATGTGCCAACTTATGTAATCAACCTGGCTAAGAGGAAGAGATTCCTACCCATATTCATAAATATTAACTGAAAATGGTAGGTGGGAAATCTATAGACCTTCTCTATTAGATGATGAACAAAGTGGAAAGGTATCCTTGGACACAGCACTTCAGCCCAAAACTATAGATAATGCCCAGTGGACTGCTAGAAGAGCTGTAGCTTCCCTTTTATAGGATGTGAGGCTTACTAACCACAACATCTTTCAGATGATAATGGAGATAAAATAGCTGATTGTTAGAGCTGTAACCCTCTCCTTGAGGAAGGAGCCTTATAAACTACTCTATGATGTGTGAATCCTGAATAGAGTAAGAAGTGACTCTGGAGATAATCTGGATATGTAAATAACAGCTATAACAGAGTTAAAACAGGTACAAAGTACTGTCATACCTGATATGAACCACAAGAAATATAATGCATTTTGGGGAGCAGCTGAGACATAGTGTCTAGTGAGGAGCAGCAATACTATGAAATATGAAAGACATCACCAAGTCTTTAACTTCAGAACTATGAATTGGCCTTTCATTCATGTTCCCTGGTCACACGTATTCTCTGAATAGGTACCCCCCATATACCCTGATCACATATGTATAACCCACATGTTATCCCTTTTCATTTACACTCCTCTCAATAGAAGTCTATGTATTTGTGAGTGAAAGAGCCCCAAGTACTATGGAGGATAATGTCGTTTTGTCATCACTTTAGTACCATGCACCTGACTGACTAGACAAAATAAATACATCAGTGGGGGCTTCTGAACTTTGGGACAGATACTATTCTTAGAAAGTTATGAGAAACTGAATTAATTTTCTAGGAATCACTGGGTATAGGAACCCCAAGGGATCCTTTAGTATCTTCTTTGTCTATTTGTGTATCCTTTATTCTGCAAAAAGCTTGCTTCTTGATTAGTCACTTGGTGATAAGCACAATTCTAGCATCCTAGGGTAAAGGATCATAGTATGTATGGTGTATTTATTATTGTTATCACAGGGAGGAAAGTAAGCTAGTTGATCTCTCAGAAGAGAAAGGTAATATATAATGCAGACTATTCTGATGAGGGACTGGGCTGTTTTCTACTTTGAGGTTACCACTGGGTGGTATATAAAAGCAAGATGATTCAGAACCTTTAGGCATATGTTTCAGACTTGCCCATTTTATCCTAACGGTAGTACATTAGTGTAGAAGAAAGGGAAAGACAAAGAGCCCTGTAAGAATTCTTTGTTATATAGCAGTATGGTTTCAGGAGTCATGGCCATCATTATATTTCACTGTGTTGTATGAGTCCTTGGGGACATCTGGTACACTAGGTTGTGCTGCAGGCTACCAGGGATACCTAAGGACTGGAAAGTGATGAATCTTTGTCACAGACTCTACAATGACTGCATCGTTGCCAAGATTTGTGACTTCTCTCTTGGGTGTTCCTATGTCAGAGGTCAATAAGACTGGCAGTCAACTGACAACTGGAACATACTGCCATAGGTTCAAATTTTGCTTAGAGATGGAACGTCTAGCAAGTGTCCTCATGATGGGGAGTCCAGTATTACCCAACATCTTCCCCCACCCCATTCATTCAGTGGAGTAGGTCAGCAATGCTTGTTGTCTTTTATGCAACATAAACATGGCAGCTATTTAGCAACTGTAGAAAGACTTGAAGCTTTTATTTTTGGAGTGATTAGGCACATCATCCATTATGCTTATCTTAGTTTATTGTTTTGTTTTATTAATTGTTCATTATTATTTATATATTGTCTCCTTGATTAATTATCAGAATGATGACAGCTAATATTTACATAATGTTTTTAAGTTTTTTTAAGTGCCTTACTTACACTGTGTCATTTGATCCTCACAAGAACCCTGTGAGGTAAGTGTCTCACAGAGAAGAGAACTTGAAGAGAAGGGAGGTTAAATGACTTACCCAGAGTTTCACAGCTAGGAGCAGTAGTGAAACTCAGGGCTTTCTAATTCTAAGTCTAGTGCTCAATCAGCTATACTACCTAGCTCATTAGACTGTAAGCTCCTTGAAGACAGAGACTGTGATTTGTATATTGTCCTCTATAGCAGTAAATACAGTGCCTGGTGCATTCTAGGTGCTTGATAAGTATTTGTTGGCTGATTAATTGGTCCCCATATATATTAGAGGTATAGAGACTGCATGGTTTTATATTTGACAACCTGAATTGAGACCATTCTTTTAACAGTCAAAGCTTTAATTCACTTTGCCTTTTTGCTCACAATTTCCATATAGTCCACCAAAGTAAAGTACCTAATTAAACAATAGATCTGGGAACTTCTCTGGAACATTATAACTGACACAAATATGCTGATGAGATGCTAATCCTTTTTAAAGAAACTAATGCTCACATCTTTATTTTCTCCCCCAAATTCAGTTCCACTTTTGCTTAGTCATGGGATTAGTAGGGGAGGAATGTACCCAAAAAATTGATGTCAGGTTCATTGGGGTGGTTCTAAATTCTAGAAGGGCATATTTAATTAGTGCAGCTGTAGACAGATTAGATGAACCCCTGGTCAGCTAAAGCAAGGATTGATTTTTTTCTTCCCTCTTTTGAGAAGTCTTTTTTTTTCCTAAAGCACATAACAATTAGTACTATGTCTATAGTAGTTAGTAATGATTTGGAGGATAACCCACTCACACTTTTAATGAGTTATGTCTAGCAGAGGAGTCAAGAGGCTGCACTGAGCAGATCTGTTTAATGAAACTTCTTAGTCTAACTTATAAAAGTTACACCACTTATAAAGCCCACCAAAGAATGCACAGCTCTGTAAAAGAATTGGCAGCTCACCACCTTTCTTGATGCAGTAGTCAGCTCATAAGTGTGGTAGCTTCAACTGGATATTGAAAGAAAAGGATTCTTTCCCAATACTAATGTGTCAACACTGGCTACGAGGCGATTTTTGTCCCAGTGTTAGAGAAATGATGGTCACAAGAGACAGTGGCCAGGAAGGGGTGGTGTTAAGTAATTTTAGATTTTGAATGTATCAAAGAATATTGTAGGTTAGGACAGGAAAAGCTTTAAAGTTTTGGGAACATGGTGACCCCCAGGGGAAGGGTCATAGAGTCTCTGAGAACAATCATATTAAGATAAGAATAGTTAGTTCTGAGACTGAAATCCAGATTGTTTTCTTTTAATATCAATTCATTATATTTCCTAGTACAACTCAATGTCTCCTACAAAGTAGGATTTCCATAATATTGAGGTTTTGATGTAAGAGAAACCAAGAAAGATCTGTGCCTAAATTCACCTCTGAGCTTCTTGGAGATGGTATATGGCAATATTACAGTGTGCCCTAGAGAGTCCCTACAGCCCAGTCTAAACTAGCTATGAGGCAAATTGAACTTGGGCCTTGAATTTATTAATGGAGGAGCTACCTCATTATAATCCCTGTGGCACAGAACCTGCATTGTAAGACTGCATTGTAGTGAAACTCCAGTGTATTAATAAATTTAACAGCAGCATTAAGTAGGACCACTTTTTGATATTTACCACCTAATTTGTTTTGTATTTCCTTGGGGTTTTTTTTTGTTGTTGTTTCATTAGCTTTAAGTCAGTGACTGTATTATAAAATATATAATAAAGTGTGCTTGGGCAAATGACTGTGTTTGAAGACCACCTGCCAAGAGTCCATAACTTTTTAGCACCATTTTAAAATTTTCTCTAGAAATAATGTATTTTGACATTATTTCAAGACCACCTGCTTATTTTTCTTCAAATACTACTTAATGATATGATGGAAGCATTATAAAGATCACAAAATACATTAGGTGGTAAAATAGCCTTTTGAAGGAGGGCATAAGTTCAAAATATTTGGGGTCAAGAGACCTTCCTAATAATACTCCCTATGTAGCTATCTATCTCACCTATGTTTAAAGGCCTGACCATTTTCTTTGGTCTGTGTTATTAATGTATTTTTCATTCACTTCTGTTTTATTCAACAAATATGTTTTAAGTGATACCACTGCACCTAGGCACCATGCAAGGTTATGGGAGTACAAACACAAAAATAAAGATGATTCAGGCCTCCCAACACTTACATTCTATATTTTTGTCTTTATCAAGATGCTTTATTAACAGCTTACAAAAATATCATAAAATGCTCCTTAAGAATGTAAAATGTTGATCTGAATGATTTATTTCAAGAATTCAAATATCCAGAGTTTTTATCAGCATAGGAGGTCATCACTGCTAACCTTCACTATGCCTTTGTAGATGACCTATATTCATTTTTGTAGTTGAAAAATTTATCACGCTGCAGCCAATCCAGTGATGAGTCTTTCCAAGCTTATTTAGGCTGGCCTTAAGACAACACCCATACAGCATGGCACCAGACCACTACTCAAAGCTGTCCAATTCAAAGTGCATTTATTCATCGCTTACTATTTGAAAAATACTGTGCTAGGGATACAAATTCTAAGGTAATAGAGATACAAAGACCAAAAAAAAAACCCAAACCCAACCATGGGAAATATGCCCTAAAGTGGTGTAATAAATAATAAAAACACCAGCCCAAAGGCTCAAACACCTTGATTTTATATGCCACTCATTGGTGGCCTCAAAGTAGGAAACAAACAGTCTGGTTCCTCATCAGAATTGTCTACAGTATATACTACCCTTCTCTTCTGAGATATCAGCTAACCCTTTCTTCCCTGTGATAACAATAAACATGCTATACATACTGTGACCTACTCAAAAATTCTTATTTTAACACAATATGTAAGTGGAAAAAAGGAGAACTGGAAGAACCTAATGTTTCTACAATAAGGAAATGGTTTGTAGTACATTAATATAACTGAATTTTGAAATGCTTGACTGACAAGATTGAGGGACACAAAGAATCATAGAACCTCAATGAAATAATGCAAAGTAAAAAAAGGAATTGGAAAAGGCACTCCTTCATTCACTATGACCACATAATATTAAAAGTGCATGAGAATAAATGGAAGAACAAAGAATGCTAATGGGGACTAAAAGGGAGTAACTGAATGTGGTTCCTCATGCATTGAAATTAATTAATTTAAATGTAAATGTTTACCAAACAAGTTTAGTTGGCTGCCTTGGTATGCAATATTGTTTTTAATAAAGCATTTTATATAGATAGGCAGGCTTTTCTTTGGGATCTTTATAAGCATTATACAGTTTAACAAAAACAAAGTAGCCCAATTCGCTTCTCAAAATTCTGGGTCCAGTTCGTTGGCCAGCTTCAGTATCTGCCCAACGTCTGGATGGACCAATGTGCCACTTCTGTGGGTTGTCCAGCTAAATATAGCTCAAAATCTAACCTAAACAGAAGGCTGTATGGAGCAATGAGAGGGCCTGGATTCAAATTTGGGCTCTGCTACTTCAATCATTTAAGCTTTCTCAGGATCAGTTTCTTAATCTATAAAATAGCAGGGCTTGGCTACATGTCCTCTAAGATTAAAATCCCTTTGAGGTTGGAACCCAGTTGATTGGCAACAGTGTAAACTAGCCCTCTTAGTCCACTCTATCCACTAACTGACCCTAAAAGTCATATCACATCCAGCCATCTGGCTTTCTATCCCAGCTATCTTAGCATCTGTCTGCCATATGGGTACCTTTGTAATTGAATACTATTTTTATACTATTCTTTGTTTCATGTGTGTTAATTTCATTTATTCACTTAGATTGTAAGCCCTTTCAGGGCATAGACCATGTCTTATATTTCTCATATGTTTCAAAATGTCTAGAACACAGTTGAACACATGAGGTGCTTAATGATTGCCTTTCACTTTCTTGATTTTAGTTGAAAAATTAAAATTAAATTCAATATCAAATTTGTACCCCCATTGCTGTGAGAAATCTAAAATTTAGTATATTGGGGAGATATATATAAACATTTCTAGTGTTAAATCTTGGCAAGGAAAAGCATTTCCAACTGTTTCTGCAAAGAACCCTGAAGTTGATAGTTTCTTTGATTTCTATGTGTAGTTACTTGAATCTAAAAAATAATAAAAGGTGAAATTGGAGAAATTAATAGTAATTCCTATGTCTTTTAAATACAGGTACATGATAGTTGAAAATAAAACTTCAACATCTAATAGTTATCTTAACATGGGAGCTAGGCAAGAAATTTAACTACATTCTGACCTTTTTGGTTATGCTAATGATTTTCTGAAGAATTTTACTAGTATTGGCTATTTTCAAAAAATCATGATGTGTACTATTTTTAGGACATGCTCTGCATATAAGCCCCACAAAGATGTCGTCCATTCCACCATCAAAAGCAAAAGGCCAATGTGCTACTCAGGATAGCAATGAAAGGAGTAAATGGAAAAGGGAAAAGATCATTTGAAAAGTCAGTGTTACAAGTGAAAAGTCTGTTACCAAGGTACAAGACTTTTAAAGGAGAAATTGAAACAGAATAAAAATGTACTTGACAAACTGTAAAAACAAAACTATTTAAAGCCTTTATAGCAAAGTAGAAATGGCAGAAAAGGTTAATATTACAAAGATAGAAGTTAAGCGAGAAGAATGAGTTTATAAAAGAAAAGGAAAGGATGGCAGAAAATGAGGGGATAATTAAAGGTAGAACAGGGTGTGATTAGATCCTTGAAGGTGAGGAGAAAGAGCCCACAAAGGACAGGAAGTAGTGGGCTGGCTTCCAGGAAGTGAAATAAGAATGAAGCATTATTTTTAACTATGGTGCTATGGGAGAGTAAGGCAGTATTGGAGGAAAGGCATGTTAAACTTCCACAGCACCCTTGAGAAACTGAAAAGTGCCATTAGCTCCCATTTTCTAGAAGAAGACATTTGCCATTTGGGTCAGCTGTGAATCTGAAATTCAAATCAGGGCAATTCAGCTCAAAGGAGAATGCATTACTTGAGTGAGAGAAAGAGAGGAAGGAAGGAAGGAAGGAAGGAAGGAAGGAAGGAAGGAAGGAAGGAAGGAAGGAAGGAAAGGAAGGAAAGGAAGGAAGGAAGGAAGGAAGAAGGAAGGAAGAAGGAAGGAAGGAGGGAGGGAGAAAAAAAGGCAGACTAACTTTTTTGGTTGTGGCAGTCACTTTTTAACATTTTGAGTCCAAAACAATTTATCTGATTTTCTACCTACACAGCCTTTAGTAGTAGGGTGATAACTTTACATTTTAAATTCGTTATTGGCTTTGTTTCTAGCTTTCTAATTATAGGAAACAAAAAAATGATGAAAAAAGGCGCAATCCTAAGGACAGAACAATTTTAACTTTCTTTATTAGAACCCTTCCATGGCATTACCTGGAAATATTCAAATGCTAATACAGAAATTATCCAGAAAGATTATGATAACTGAAAGTAAAGTAGAAGTGTATCCACTGACTTGCTAATGTTATCTTAGTCCATTTTCTAATTTGTGAAATGGAGAAAATCATTTCCAGGCTCCTCAGAGGGGGGGAAAAGTGCCATAAAAATATTTTAAGCATTTATAAATCTTATGCGCTTCACCTCAGAAAAAGTGAAACAACATAGCACTAACCATAAGTAGGCAATGTTGTATATTGGAAAAATCTTGGGATTTGGAGTCAGAGGGCCCAGTTTCAAGTCCCAGCTCTGTGTGACCTTTGTCAAGTCCCTTAGAGTCTTTGGGCCAGTTTCCTCATCTGTAATAGGAAAAAAATTAGATGAGATGAATTTTAACCTCCTTTCCAGCTCTCAATCCATGATTTTATCTCTTTCTTTGTACTTAACAGGAACTTGATAAATATTTGTTGAACTGAATTCTTTCTTTTTTCCAAAACTAAACCCATCAAAATGTTTTTATTTTATTTTTAGGAGATACCTAGGAGACAAGGGCTAGGGCTCCTGAATTGAATTCTTTAAAACATTTATTCATCTTCACAATTCTCATTCCTATTTTTTTAAAGTAGTTGACTCCTCTAGTTCATTGGTAAAGTTAACTGAAGTCTACAAGATGAATTTTCCCTTCAATAATCCTTCCTTCCTAAGAAAGAGAAACAGAAGCAAGAAACACAGGAGAGAGATATCTTTTGTCGTTCTATGTCTCCGTCCATTCTCCCAAAGCAAATTTGAATTCATTGCAAGGAAGCAATATATTCTGTTGTTGTTCAATCATTTTGCAGTTGTGTCTGACTCTTCATGACTACATTTGGCGTTTTTTTGGCAAAGATATTGGGATGGTTTGCCATTTCCTTCTCCAGCTCATTTTACAGATGAGGAAACTAGGGCAAGTAGGGTTAAGTGACTTGCCCAGGGTCACACAACTAGTAAATTTCTGAGGCCAGATTTGAACTCAAGGAGATGAGTCTTCCTGACTCTAGACCTGGTGTTCCGTGCACTATGGCACCACCTACCTGCCCTCAAGGATATATTCTACTGCTCTGTATCTTCATAGGTATCAGTTCTATCAGTTCAGTATATTATGACTTAGGGTCTCAGCAAATGGAAGAAAAGGAAATAGTTAACATGAAAAATAAAATCTACAGACAATTTGATATATAAGATTACTTACTAACAAGTTGGCTATAAATCAGATTTGTGCAAATTAGATCATAATTTTCCTTGACTTTGATTATGCAATTTGAGAAAGATTCCTTTTTTCAAAAACATTTGACCTCAAAACATTATAAAATTACACTTAAGAATGTATAGTAAGATTTTTAAGATATATCTTAAATGGAAGGTTAACATTTTTAACTAATACTAAAGGTTTAATAAAGATAATACACAAAAACCAAAGAGATATTAGGACCTCATCTGTGTGTAGCTGTTTTTTTTTGATGCAGATGGAAATGTCAGAAATTTCGGTGAAATGATAGTGCAGTGAATGAGGTGGGGCGGAGGCCTTTTTACTTTAATAAATTTGGTGATTTTTTTAGAACCATGTCATCAGATTTAAAATTCCTAATTAAAAGAACTAGGGGTGGGGGTAGCTATGTGGTGCCGTGAATAGAGCCCTGGCCCTGAAGTCAGGAGAATCTGAGTTCAAATCCAGCCTCAGAAACTTAACACTTACTAGCTGTGATACCTTGGGCAAGTCACTTAATCCCAATTGCCCTGCCTTTTCCCCTCCAAAAAAAGCAAAACAAACAAACAAACAAAAAAAGATTTGGGGCAGGTAGGTGGTGTAGTGAATAGAGCACCAGCCCTGGGATCAAGAGGATCTGAGTTCAAATCCAGACTCAGACACTTACTAGCCATGTGACCTTGGGCAAGTTGCTTAATCCCAATTGACCTTCAAAAAGGAAAAAAAAAGGCCTAGGGAACTTGTTTAATGATTTGTCTATGGTCTTGTCATTGCTTACACTGAGGTATCCTCTTTCTAAATATGACACCTGTTAACCTTTGTCTGGATTTTGATTAGATTATTATTAGGGATCCTTGGACAAAAATGACTATTCAACCCTTATGGGGGGAGCTAGACATTTTTCATGTCCATAGTCATCACTGCACAAAAAACTGAACTTTAGGTCAAAAGGAAGAAGACAAGCCCAAGGCATAGCCAACAGTAGGTACTTAATCAAGGCATATTGATTTGACTTGAGCCACAGAATCCAAGGGAGTCATTTGCTCTGGCTACTGTTATTTTTTTAGCATTCGTTTTTAAACTGTCTACTATATACTTGCCAAGTATTGTGTCAGACATTAAAGGAAATAATAGATCACTAGGTCACGGAGATCAGTACTTGTGACAAGGGACAGAATGATCTGAGATCTGTAGAGAATTTTATAAATCTGAATTTTAAGGTAATATATGTTGGATCTGTTTCTTGACTGACAAAATTAAGAAATTCTTATTTCTCTATTTGCTGTACATCAAAGGATAAAAGCATCAGGAAAATAATCATAATCATGAAAAATGAACATTCTTTAGTGTGTGAAGTTTTATAAAGTGCTTTAAAAATATCACCTTATTTTATCCTCATGACAGTCTTGACAGGTAGGTGCTATTATTGTCCTTATTTTACAGATGAGGAAACTGAGGCTGAGGTTAAATAACTTGGCCATGGTCATACAACTGTCTGATATCTAAGGCCAGATTTGAACTTGGGTCTTTGTAGCAGCAAGCACCCCAATATCCCCAGGGTGACTGCCAACACAGGTTCTTAGATCTGCTTTTCTAAAGGAAAGCAACTCAAATTGGGTTAACAAGCTTACTTTAATCAAACAAACACACATTACCTAGTTCAGGGGGGAAAGGTCAGAGTTATAGACTTCAGAGTTACAGAACTTACAGATCAAACAGACAGGCTTCCAAACTGTCCCAACATTACATGCATCAATACCAAATCACAGTTACCAGAGAGGGAAGCATCAACATCTGGGTTTTCAAAGCCGGGGGGCTCTCAACAACGGCTTCCCAGAGTCTCATCTGGCCAAATCACACACTTCTCAAAGTGAGCCCCAATGCAAAGCCCTTCATCAGAGTTTATATAGCCTTCTCCTGGCTCAAAGATTGTAACAACCTTCTGGACCCACTGCCCAATCACAAAGTATCGAGGTGTGGGCTTTCCTAAAAAACAAGTCTCCCACCACAGGCTCCAGGTACACTTAAGCTAGGGGCAGGGAAGATCTTTAAATTTGCATTTCCATTACATTCGGCCCCAAGATCTTTCATGCCCATAGCATACACAATTTACATTTGAATTAGCACTAACACATCTCTTAGGTCACATTTTCCAGGTACATAATAAAATCACAATATAATCTCAAAATACAATAGTCCAGGTCGTCCACTCATGGGGCAAATGTTAACTCAGTCACTTATCAGTAAAATCAAAAAATAGTCACTCTTAAGTTAACTCAATCAGTTACATCAGTTTTCAAAGTACAAGTCTTCCACTCATGGGGCAAAGTCTGGATTAACTCAATTAGTCTCTTATCTGTAACAATATCTCAAAGTACAATTAGTCACTTATTCAGTAAAGTCTTACTAAGTATGCCCATAGCATAGACAATTTACATTTCAATTAGCCACTAACCATTTCTTAAGTCATATTTTCAAGGTACATCTAAAGTTACCAAAGTGGCCACTGGGCCTTAAACAAAGTACATTGCATTTTCACATCAATTCACAAAATACAAAGCATTATCACATAAAGTTCTCTTGGGAGGAGGGGGGTGTCCTTCCCATAACACTGCTCCAGCCCCTGCTTTCAAGTCCAGAGAGGGGGCTGGGCAACAAAACCAAAGTGGGGTCCTTGGGGTCCATGGCACTTCACCCCACCCACCATTGTCACAAGTCCATCCCCCCTGGGTCCCAAACTGTGGGATGCAGCAAGGAAACACATTCAGTGCCCCTGCTTTGCCACACAGTCCTTATCTTGTCCTGTGGCTGAACTCCAAACTCCTGGGTTCCTTCTCCTCCAGCAGAAGGCAGCAGCTCCAGGCTTCTCCACAGGTCTCCATGCAGGCATCTCACCATTCCTGCTCTCAGCTCAGTGAAGTCAGCATGCAGGCCGTTCCTCTCTCCTGCTCCATGGCTCCACAGAATCACAGCTACCACAACTGGGAAACAAACAATTATCCCAGCCCCCATACTTTTACTCAGCAGATCCCATCCCTTGTCGCCATTTGGTAGCAGCAAGCACCCTAGCATCCCCAGAGTGGCTGCCAACACAGGTTCTTAGATCTGCTTTTCAAAAGGAAAGCAACTCAAAATGGGTTAACAAGCTTACTTTAATCAAACAAACATACATTACCTAGTTCAGGGGAAAAAGGTCAGCACCCCGAACTTCAGAGTTACAGAACTTACAGATCAAACAGATAGGGTTCCAAACTGTCCTAACATCATATCAATACCAAATCACAGTTACCAGAGAGGGAAGCATCAACATCTGGGTTTTCAAAGCCGGGGGGCTCTCAACAACGGCTTCCCAGAGTCTCATCTAGCCAAATCACACACTTCTCAAAGTGAGCCCCAAAGCAAAGCCCTTCATCAGAGTTTATATAGCCTTCTCCTGGCTCAAAGATTGTAACAACCTTCTGGACCCACTGCCCAATCACAAGTATCGAGGTGTGGGCTTTCCTAAAAAACAAGCCTCCCACCACAGGCTCCAGGTGCACTTAAGCTAGGGGCAGGGAAGATCTTTAAATTTGCATTTCCATTACAGTCTTCCTGACTCCAGGTCTTGGAAGAGCTTGTATTTAGGGCAGTGAATTTGCAGCTTAAGAAGTGGAGAGGTGTAGGAATTGGATAAAAGAGTCAAATATCACATCAAACTCCTAATTTGAGTTGACAAGGAAGATGAGAGTTCAAAATTGTAGAGTAAAATAGCTAAGGAGAATTGATTCAGATAAGCAGTGGAGATTAGGGTTCTGGTCTCTTTTCTACTATTTCCTTGCTGTGTGATCTTGGGCAAGCATCTGAGTCTCAGTTTCCAAATCTACAAACTGAAATTATGGACTGACTGCTGAAATCTTTGGAGCTTTAGCATTCTATTAGTCTGTGAGTCTAAGATCAGTATTAAAACTACTAGCATGACTTTCAGGAGGTTATAAGAGACCATTGGAGTTATGTATGAATTCTTGGGACTGGAGATTCTTAAATTGCCATGAAAGGAGCTTAAGCTCAAATGAGAACAGATAATGTACAGACCAGATTACATTTTGCCCTCCAATAATGAATAGGAAACAGGGCACTGTGATAAGCAAGGGATGATGATCAATATTTGGAATACTGAGATAGGAAAGGAGGCAATTAGGACCATTATAGACACAGTTAACACAGATAATGTAATTTAGAAAATTATACATTTGGATATTATGGGGATTTTTTTTCTAAGCTAATGGATTTGCTATGATATCTATTAAAGCACATAAGACATTTTTGCCTCTAGGGAGTCTAACTTAAAAAAAATCAAATACACAAAATTTTCAGTAAGTATAATCTAAACTGGAAAACCAAAGGGAGAGTTGTTGGTGAAGAAAATACTGTTGTGGCTTCCTGCTTGGCGTTTAAAATAATTTTTCATTCAAAGAGTCTTAAAGCACTCTATCTATTAATTTCACATCACAACTCCCCATGAAACAAGTCAAGCATTTTTATTGTGTTTGCCCAAGTTCATTGCACACAATAAGACAGGCAGAATTGGAAATGAAACCTGGGCATTTTGATTCATTCCCAGCATTGCACTGCTTCATGCTGTGACCCTCAGAAAGTCATGCAATCTTTTGGACCCTCGGTTTTTCTATTGGGCAGAAAGACTGTAATAACACCTTTCTTCCCTAATGTGGGAGGTGTTCTAAAACATAATTATTTTTATCAGGTTTCATGAGATCCTCTGCATGTTATTGAAATGTGTAAATTAATATGTTAATATTAATTTATAAGAAAAATAGGTTAATCATGAAGCCGTAGCTAGGAGAATACACTTCCCCTGTTTTTGACTAAAGGAACACCTTCCCTAAAAATCATTCCTTTTTTTTTTAAATAAGGATGTATTGGTAGCACTTTCATCAATAATGGAAGATCCAATTACTTCTCTTCTGGATTAAGGCATTCTTTTATTGGGAGATTTTAATGCTAGAGTGGGAAGTTCAAACATTGCCGATGAAATCTCAGACTAATTAAATGATTATAGCCTAAGGGGAAGGGCAACTAAGATGCTGCTATTAATCTTCCTAAGAATAGCCTCTATGTATGGTTGAATAAATGGATATACCTTGATTTTAAAAGTATAAGAAAATAGTCAAATACATTTCACTTGCATTTTTTATTAAAGGGTAGCACAATCAGTCCTTTCCCACCATTTTGGGCAGAGGGTAATTCCATTTAAGAATATCAGAATGGAACAAATAAAATTAATTCTGCCAGGTAAGCCCTCTTCCTCATGTTTTAGGCATGGTACAATAGTGTTGTGTTAGATGAATTAAATATTCAACTTTGTGTTGGACATTGTAATGAAACCCTTACATGGTTGCCCAGCTGAAGAACTGTGAAGGGTGGGAAATAAATAGTAGGACTCAACTTTTGTACACAATTGTATAAAAAATGACAAAATTTGCAGCAGAGGGATAGGAGTGGTATGCCATTAAAGAATGAAATGACTTTATAGAGACCTGCTTGTAGGCCAAAACTGTCTCTACTCTTCCTTTCTTATCCCTGAACCCAATTTTCTAATATCTGCACAAGCAGTAGAATTCATCTAGATTTATAGACAGGACATGGCAGCAGTGGGAATCATTGCTAGGCATGTAATCCTTGTCCTCTTCCTACCAATGCACATCTTTTCTGAGCCTAAGAATTATCCTGATAGGAGAACAGGATTCAGGGGCAACAAGGAAAGGTTAGGGGGCTTGATCAGTTTGGATAAGTACTTAACTACATCCAAGGGACTTCATTCAATCACCACGAAAGATGATTTAGATACCACTATTATAATGTTAAATTTTTATTTCTATTACTTTCTCCTAAAAAGGAGAGCTATTTTTAGACTGGATCCAAAGAGCTTTGGGGAGATAGTGGATAGGTGAAGGGTCTTTGGCACTACATTTGTTCATCCTCTATTGGCCATGACATATTTTTTAATCACTTAATGGCATTGCTAAGCACTATTTTGATAAGATCTCAGGAGGATCATCAAAGAACCTGAAATTGGGAGGTCTCACAAGCACAGCAGTTAAATACATCTACCCTGTTTAGTTAGAAGTGCTGTATAAAAGCCAAGTTCTTTATATGGGACTCAGTGATTTTTTTATCCCTTAGCTCTATGGAACAGCACTAATTCTATGTTTAGGGTGGGGGTTCTTAATCTGCAATCTGTGGACTTGGTTTATTTTGATTAATTTGATAACTGCATTTCAATTTAATTAGTTTCTTTTGTAATTCTAGGCATTTTATTTTATGCATTTAAGACCATTGTTCTAAGAAAAGATCCATAGACTTTACTAGACTCCCAAAAAGGGCCATAACACAAAAAAGTTTAAGAACCCACCCATCCCCCCAAACCCTGATCTAGGGATATATGGATTTAACCATTCAAAAATCATGATTTAAGCCCCACCCTATGGCAAGTCCCTATGCTTCTTTGAATTTGCTATGCTTCCTGAGCCTAGTTAAATGACATTGGATTAATGGTGTTGACTGTCTATAGAGTCAAACTTGTATAAATACATACAGTTCCTATAATCTTGGCATAGCATCAATAAACAAATAAATGGCATCTAATTAAGTGGTGCAGTGAATAGAGCACCTAAGCTGAAGTCAGGAAAATTCAACTTTGTGAATTCAAATCTAGTCCCAGACACTAGCTATGTGATGCTGGGCAAATCACTTAACCCTGTTTGCCTCGGTTTCCCCAGCTGTAAAATGAACTGGAGAAGTAAATGACAAACCACTCCAGTATCTTTGCCAAGAAAACCCAAAATGGAGTTACAATGAGTCAGAAATGACAGAAATGACTCAACAACATATGGTAAAAACCAAACAGCTACCGAGTCATTTCAAACTTGCTGTTCTCTTGGACCCAGAAATTTTCCAGATAGTACAGTATTATATTTGAATATGGGAGTTCCACAAATGACAAAATTTGAGTTTGTTTAGTTCCCTCCTTAACCTGTGCCCTCTGTAAGCAGGAATGTATAACTAGTACAATACAATTTCTGCTGGATATTTGATTGACAGTTCCAAGCAGGGATAGCCACCAGAAGATTCATGAATTTTGCAAGAATTCTGGACACAGGATTCATGACACGAGAAAAGGGATTCAAGATCCAGTGACCTTGGGAAACTTACTCCTCTGGTACAGAGATGTAGACTTAGACAAAGACAGAAACTGGCATAGATGGGTTTTTTTTTGTAAATTTTGACTGCAATGTCATTGGCTTCATCTTACAGAAGCTAACTCATGGAGCAGGTAGAATGAATGCAACAGTACACCTTGGCATTGAGAAGCTATTCTACGCTAATATCTCTCTCTGACTTCGACCATGAGACTTCTCTGGCAGCTGAATTTTGTCACTTCCCCTCTTATTTCCCCACCGGAGCAATGCCTTACCCCTCTGTACATTGAAGAGAGGCACAGATAATACGAGATTTGGGTTACAAACTCTACATATTCAGTAAGCTTGTTGGAGACAGTCTCTTTCATTTAGGTTTCTGTATCCCCAGCATCTTGCATGTAGTTGGCATTTAATAAATGTTTAATTAAATTGTACATGCATTTTAAAAAGAGCTTTACATTCTTGCAAGGCAGACTCATTTGCTTTTCAAGGGAAGTTATGATTTGATAGAGCAATAACTAACTGCCATAGAAATGATCCCCTTTGATCAAGACAGAAATATGAACATTAGTCTTTAAGTGGATACCCTTGATAATAGAAATGGCATGTTGGGAAGCTAGGAGGGAGCAGGACTGATGAGAAGTGTCATCTAATAATTAACATCTATAAGGGACCTTGCCTGTCAAAGGACCATTATTAAATCCACAAACTAACACTGCTTCTTTGGGAGAGGAGAGAGAACTAATAGCCAATATCCCAAGGTCACTGGATCTTGAATCCCTTTTCTTTTTTTTTTTTCTTTTTTTTTTTTTTCATTCAGGACATTTATTTTAACAAACAGTCGAATCCTCAAGATGAACTAGATGCTGCAACAGCTGCTCTCTTGGGTTTAGGTGTTGTTCCTTCACGGAATCCATTCCTGAACCTCCGATAGACAATTTTTAAGTGCCTCATTCGACCAGTACCAGTGGTGTTACGTCGCTTAGCCTTTGCACTCCAATTATACTTTCGCTTGCGTTTTGCGGGATATCCACATTTGCCACATGTCGACTTCTGAAGATGGTAGGCCTTAGAACCACAACGACGGCACAAAGTGTGCGTCTTATTCCGGCGCTTACCAAACGAAGATGTCCCCTTCGTCATCTTCCTCCTGCCGCCGGGACCAAAGAGAAGGGAAGAGAGCTTGAATCCCTTTTCTTATGTCATGAATCCAGTGTCCAGAATTCTTGCAAAATTCATGAATCTTCTGGTGGCTATCCCTGCTTAGAACTGTCAATCAAATATCCAGCAGAAATTATATTGTACTGATTGTACATTCCTGCTTACAGAGGGCACAGGTTAAGGAGGGAACTAAACAAACTAAAATTTTGTCTTTTTTAAAACTCCTTTATTCAAATATGTTACTGTACTATTAAGGTTTGCAGCTGATATTAACTTATGTGTAGTACATGATACTCAGATTATAGGATCACAGATACAGAGCTGGAAAGGCTCTTAAAAGCCCTCTCTTCCAACCTTGTGATTTTTCAGATGAGCAACCTGAGTCCAAAAGTGGTAAAGTGACTTGCCTGAGGTGATGAAGGTAATAAATGGTAAAATTGGATTGGACCCAGGTCTCTAACTTGAGAGCCAAAAATTTTTCTGCAGCACCATAGCTAGATGAGATTAATTGATTCTATTATGTGTTATCTACAATCAGAAGTGAAAACACATTTTATTTGCAGGGTATCTGCATTTGCAGAAGGCTTCTAGGGTGCAATTTGGTTAATTGGTGTTTTCGTAACCATGTATTTTGACAGAGATTTCTATTTTGGTAGGAAAAGCTGAAAAAATTGGAATTTGTGTTGACTATGCTAGAAATGAATTTAAAGGACTAAAATATCCTACTATGAAACTCATCCTTCTCATATGTGGGTAAGATGCCCAAAGCTATCTCTGCCCTAAATTGCAAAAGCCTGATGATGAAGGTGGGGAGGAATTTTTGAGTTCAATAACCCATTATATTCTATATCTTTAGCCTATAGGCTATTTCCCCCCAAGTTAGCTGTTGGAATTTTACCCTAAACTTCTGTTAAATTTAATATTATCTTGGAATTCTATTGCATTTACATTATCTCAGAAGCCTTTTTATAACAATGATGTCTTGAAATGACAGATAACATGTGAAAGGGCTTAATCACCAGACTAGTTGAATTTCAGTATGACCTTTAAATTTAGTTCACTTACCCTTAATAGGAGTTTCCTGCAATAGCTTTCAAGGTCCTGGGACTATTTGGTTCCTGTAACTTGTATCATAGCTACCTTAAAGATTAGGAAACAGCAACTGATTGGATATGAGGGGTGAGTAAAAGAGTTATGAAATGACTTTGGGGTTGTGGACCTGGGTGACTAGAAGGATGGTGCCATCTTCAAAACAAATGGGAGAGTCTGGAGGCCAAACGAGTTTTTTAGGGTAACAGTTTTCTTACATTTACACCAATGGGAGCTGAAGAAGGCACCAAGGATGAGAATGTAGAGGAAGGAGGAAATGTTACATGACAGAATTTTGGGGGACACTGACATGAAGAAGCAGAAGTTGCATGAAAATTCAGCAAAGGATATTGAGAGGAAGGAGGAAAACCAAGATAAATGCAGTGTCATAATTGTATACAATACAATATACAATATACAATGTCACAATAAGAACCATTAGCTTCTTATTCTGTCAATTATGAGAGCATTGCACTTATAAAGAGTACATATTTATGTGCATTTCATAACTTTCATATTAGATTAGAAAATACTTGAGGGTAAGAACTTTGTTTTTCTTCTTATGCCATATCCTAGCATGTAGCACCTGTGACATAGTAAGCCCTCACTAATTAATACGTGTGGACTGAATGATCTTTAGTGCCTTGTATATATCAAGTACTTAATCAACAAGCAAGCATTTCTTTTAAAAATTTATTTATTTTGATTCTGTTGTTACCAAACACTAAACAAAATAGGCATTTGCAAGTACTTAGCAGAGCAGAAAAAATTATTATATATGTAAATTTTTATATAATAAAGTCAACCTGTATTTTTCAAAGTTACCCTGTTTATCTGGCTTTCTGTTCTCTTCTGTGCATTTAAAAAAGATTTCCTAATGTTCCACTTCATTTTCTTTCTCTTTTTTTGATATCCTATATTATACACCGTCTTCTAATCTCCTCCCTTGGGAGTTAGTCAATAAACATATATAAAGCTTTATGTGCCAGGCACTGTTTTAAGCAATTAGGATACAAAAGAGGTAAAAAAAAAATCCCTGCCCTCAACAAGCTCATAATCTAATGGAGGAATGGGGTCAACACAGAAACAAATACATGCAAACAGTTTATTTATAAAATAAAGAATAAATTATTAAAAGAGGGAAGTATTTAATAAATAATTAAAAGAGTTGGGCATTAAAGGAAGCCAGTAGGTGGAGATAAGGAGTAAGAGGATTCTAGGCATGGGGACCAAATGAGAAAATGCCTGGAGCTAAGAGACTCAGTGTCTTGTTCATGGAACAGCAAGAATGTCAGGGTCACTGGAACAAAGAGTATGTGTCTGGGGGCAAGGTGTAAGAAGACTGGAAAGGCAGAAGGGGGCTAATTTATGAAGGGTTTTTGGATGCCAAGCAGAGGGTTTTGTATTTGATCCTGAAGGTGATAGGGAGCCACCAGAGCTTATTGAGTATGGAGCTGATATAGTTAGACCTGCATTTTCAATCACTTTGGTGATTTTGAATGAAAAAATGAATTGGAGTAGAGAGAAAGTTGAAGCAGGTAGACCCTACAGAATGAAAGGGAAAACTAAATACTTGTAGAAAATTTAAATAGTCAAGAAAAATTAATTTCCATGTTGGTCATGTCCAACAGTATCACTTAATCTGTATCTTGAGTACATTATATCTCTGTTCATTTTATAATATGCTTCATCATCAGTAATCTAGAATGGTGAGTGGTCATTATGTTGATGAGAGATCTCAAGTCTTTAACAATTGTTTTCCTTTGTATACGTTGTTCTCTGGATTCTTTTCCTGCATCCTGTGTCAGCTCAAGCAATGTCTTCCTAAGTTTCTCTGAAACCATCACTTTCATCATTTCACAATTTAGTGACTTTTTGGTCAGAATTTTACATTGCTTTCCAATATGTCTGTACCATTATAGCAACTCTAATAGTGAATTAGTATCCCTGGCTTTCTTATAGCTACTACAACATTTGTTATTTTTCTATTTGCCATTCTTATGGTATGAGGTGGAAATTCAGAGTTATTATATTTTGCATCTCTAATTATCAATGATTTGGAGCACTCTTTTATATTGTCATTGACAGCTTGGATTTATTCTTTAAAAACTGCTTTGGACCATTTGTGTGTTAGGGGATGGCTCTTGTTCTTTTAAATTTGAATCCATTCTTCATATTATAAATATACATATATGCAAATATTTTTCCTCAATGATTCTCTTCCTGTTTTATATGCATTGGTTTAGTTTGTGCAAAAAATGTTAAATTAAATCATATAATCAGAATTGTATATTTTATCTCCTGATTTGATCTTTTCTATTCCTTATTTGGTCATAAACTCCACCTCCCTGCCATAAATCCAAGGGATGGTTGTCCAATTTATTTATGATGTGACCTTTTATAGCTAAGTCATGTACCCATTTGGATTTAATCTTGGAATACGGTATGAGATATTGCTCTAACATAATTTCTTCCAGACTGCTTTCCAGTTGTCCCAAACTTTTTTGTCAAATAGTGAGTCCTTCTTCCAATGTTAGGAGACTATTTATTTTAAAATAGAATAATAATATTTTATTATTTTATAAACCATTAGACTACTTGGTTCATTTGGATCTATATATTATTCCATTGATCAATCTCTTGTTTTAAACCAGTACCTAATTGTTTTTGAAAATCACTGTTTTCTTTTATAGCATGAGATCTAGTATTGCTGGAGTCCTATTCTTTTCCTCACTTGTCATTATTTCCCTTGAGTTTTTTGACCTTTTGTTCCTTCTCTTGAATTTGGTTATTAATTTTTTTCTAGCTCAATTAAATATAATTTGATAGTTTGATTAGTAAGGCACTGAATAAGAAAATGAATTTAAGTAGCATTGTCATTTTTTGTATATTGATAGCCATTAACAGTTAATATTTTTTCCATTTATTTAGGTCTGTAGTACTGCAAAAATTTTTTGTAATTTTATTCATATAGTTTCAACAAACATTTGTTAATAGTTTCCATGTGCCTTGGTTAATAAATATCTATTACAATGAATTACATGCATTCATATTTCTCATATTATAAAGGATACCTCTATACAAAGGTATAGATAAACATTATTTTATAAGAAATTACATATATCTTAAATGATTTATCTATGTTTATGTTCCTTAGAAGTGGTTAGCCTATGAATACTCATCCTTTTGGCAATTTGATAATTTACTGAATAATAATTAATGGACAAAAGAATTTATTTCTGTTGATATAGTAACCAATAGTTTCTTGAATTAGTCTTTAATGTACATTCTTCCTCCAAAAACAAAATGTCCCTGTGGGTTGATGATGTGAATTCTTTCCTGTAGGATCTAAAGTCTTTACTGTTGCTTTAATATCCTAAATCTATGTATAGTCCTTGGTTTTGCTTCTAAAAAGGAATCTTCCTCCATTTCAGTTACTCCTGAATTTTTTCTTGCTCATGGATTATAAAAATTCTGAGCTGATTGGTTGAATAGTAGCACCAAGAATTCTCAATTTGCAGTCGTCCCTGTATTCTGTTCATGGAATTTAATATGGAGAATTCTTTAGATTGATGTTCTTTCTTTGTGGTATTTACTAAAGAAGAAAAATGGGGATACCAAAACCTGAAAAATAACATGTTTTTGACATGAAGTATATTGCATAGAGTATAAATTTTACTCTTTGTAGGCACTACTGAAATTTCACAGAATCATAATATCATGGAATTTTCAGACTGCAATATTTTTTCAAGATAATCATGTCCCATCCCCTCATTTTAGAGATAGGAAAATTGAGGCCCAAAGAGGTGTAAAGACTTGGCCGAGGTCTCAAACTTTTATCCTCCAAGTTACAATGGAACTCAACCACCTGACTAGGCATTGTGTTGTTTCCACGAAAATAATTAAAATTCTAAGCTTCTGATGAAAGCCACACATTAACCTGCTCTGTTCAACTGTAATAACTACACTGCCCTAGATGGTGAACATATTTGCTGTAAAAAAATGTTTTATAGTTCTTTTCCAACATTGTGTTACTTTCAATTTCAGAATGACTTGGCTTCACTCGGTTTCTTGCCAGATTTTCTGTAGGCTAGTTTTTCCTTTTATTGCTTCTTTTTGGTTTATAGGGTGACATAGCACATATCTTCATCATCCTTCCCCCTAACATTTTACAAATTAGTTAATATTTTTAATCCTTACCTGCCACATATCTCCACTTGACCAGTAAATCAAATATTTGCTAAGCCCTCTTTGTTCCTTCCTTTCCTTATTATAGCAATTGATTTTACATTGGTTGAAATTATCCATTAAGTCATTGTAATCAGTATTGATTGATGTTCTTCTGTTCATATCCCTTTATCAATAACTTGTTTATATAATTCATATTGGAATTTGCAAATTTCATGTTATATTTTCTCATTTTTATTTGTTGTTCTAGCTTTTAATTAATTTTGATCTTTAGCTTTAACTTATCAATGGCCTCACTAGAAAAGTATTGTATATCAGATTTGGGAATAACTCCCATATCATTAATGAGTTATTTCCTGTATAATCAATTCAATTTTTTTACAATGCTATTTAATGTTTACCATGCCTAGTACCTTCGGATTCTCAGTTTCAAGGAAGGGTTCATCATGTCTAGGCATAAGGCTGCAGGGTGTAAATACCCCTGGTCTTCAGCTTCTTACATCTTGTTGCTCAGGCATATTTTCCAACCACCCCTTCACCATCCATGCTTATTTCCATCTTCACATAAAAATCAGACTATGGGAAGTATATGGTGACTTGATTGGAAGGTTCTTATTAAGCTTGTAGAAATTCTCTGTCTCTTCAATGTTTCCAACAGATGATGGTCCATAAGCTGCACTATTTTGAGAAATTGGTCTTTTTTTTCCTAATTTTTTTCAAATTTTTTTTCAAATTTCAAATTTTTCTCCAAAGTATTTCCTAAGCACTGTAATAAGAAATAAACAGAAATAAACATCTCAGGAAATGGTATTTCTTGTTGCCTTGGACACAAGTTAAAAACAACCCTTTATTTGTCTCTCCCAAGAGAACCTGTAGGCCATCCTGTCATTTAGCTGCAATTTCCTTCTGGTACAGATCTGTTTATAGCAAGAGTGTCAAGAGTGCTCCAATTCTGATCCTCCAGTATTATGTCCCCTAATCCATAGGACAAGATGATCATATTTAGAGTACCAGCAACTAAGTTAATGTTTCCTGAGGGTCTAAAGCTGTTTCTTAGTGCCCTCCACTTCCTTTACTTCTACTATGATACTGAAGCTGCAGAAGGGGAATGGGCCCACTCCAGACTGAAGGATATTCCTCTTTTTTTTATGGATTTCATGACTAAATCTACTGATGACGAGTTTCTCTTTGACTAGCTAGACTGGTCCTTGGAAAGACGACACAGTCTTTCCAATCTTTCCAGCATGGTAGAGCAAAACAGAAATTTCATTTCATAGGCAAAGATTTCCAGAACCCAGAATCACCTCCATGCCCACAGTAGGGCCATTGGAGTAAGACTTTATAAAAGTTTTTTTGGGTGGAGAATAAGGGGTATTTTTTGGGAGATCAGGGTTATGAGGCGAGAAAGTCTTACAACCTGGAAAGACACATTGACTGAAATTGTGGGCAAACATAGTCATAAATTATATCTATATGTGCATATAGATCTATACTCTGCATACTTTAACTCTTTCTTTTCCAGAACCTACTGGCAAAGATTTTGGCCCTACTCTGGGTTTGAAAAAGTCCAGTTCCCTGGAAAGTTTGCAAACAGCAGTAGCTGAAGTCAGGAAAAATGACCTTCCTTTCCATAGACCTCGTCCTCATATGGTGCGTGGGAGAGGGTGTAATGAAAGCTTTAGAGCAGCTATTGACAAATCCTATGATGGACCTGAAGACTTAGAGGAAGGTAAGTCACTGTATTTTCTTAAACTGTTTCTTTTTTACATGACGGTCTAGGAATTGTGGAGAAGGATGAGTAGTGAACTGCCGAGGAAAATGTTTCAAACCTTGTAATTATAACTCCAATATTAAAAGTAATTAATTTTCCTGATCTTTTTGCCCTTTGGCTCAGAGAACATTGGATTGGATAACCCAAATTGCAATTTATTTTTCAGTGCAAACTATAAGGGGAAAATATTCTCCCTCTTTCCCACAAGGACTCCCTGTAATTTATCCTTAGGGTAGGAACACTAAGGATGCTTAGCCTGCCATTCTTTTTCTCAAGTCATTAGGAACAGCATCATCCCAAGGACTGACTGCATTAATTGGGTAGAGACAGTTAGGTTATATTAGTACTCAAAACCTCTTCTTGAAATAAACTCGCACTGTTTGCTTCCCAGCATGTGGGCTTTCTGAACTGATCAAGGTTAACAAGCCAGCTTTCAGAGAGATTAGTGTTTTATCACATGTCAGGTCTTTCATACTAGCAAATAAGCCATTCTAATAGTGCTCTGTCTAGCTCACAACAAGTCTTGCTTGAAGTAACCAGATTTGAGTCAATCTCTCTTAAAAGTATACAGGTAGCCCCATGAAATGGTAGAATTCTGTAATGATTCCTTTTTAATTGTTTTATATTTTACATTTTTAAAAAAAATTTTACTAATCATAAATGGCCCCTAACCATTTGTATTGATTTTTCTTTTTCTTTTTTTTTCTTCTGTGCAGACGGTCTGTCTGATAAGAGCTCTCACTCTGGTCAAGGAGCTCTGAATTGTGAATCTAACCCTCAGGGGAACTCTACACCAGAGGAGATAGAAAATAAGGCCAAGAAGAACAAAAAAAAGAAAGACAAGGAAAAGAAAAAGGAAAAGGGCAAATTGAAAGTCAAGGAGAAAAAGCGGAAAGAAGAGAATGAAGATCCTGAGAAAAAAGTTAAGAAGAAAGGGTTTGGCGCCATGTTGAGGTACAGTCTTTCTTAGCAAAGGAAATTAATGTCACTTCCTTTCAATACTGCTTTGGAAAACGTGCATTTCTAACTAAATGGGCTGTATTCCGGCTTAGGTCTTGCCTTTTGGCAATGGCAAATACAAGCTAAATGTTTAAGTTGTGCCTTTGAAACTGCTTCCTCAGTTGATGGGAGATCTTGATGGTACTGTTGTCAGAGGAAGAACACTGGCAGAAATCCTGCTTAGGGAGCCATTAAAGAGGACTTCAACTGCAGATAACAAGGTCTACTTTATTCAAGAAGGCTCAGGTTTAATGATATGCTTTCTGTGCTGTAAACCTTAAAATACTGTCTAAATGATAGCTATCATTTTATTATTCTTATTATTATATCAGCAACAGAATTCTCCAGTGGCAAAGAGACAGGGGTGAAGAAAAGCTATTAAACAAATAGGCACCCACTGGAAATCCTTTCTTTAACTTAGAGGCAGTGAAGTAGGTAAGCATAATGCCACCTCTGTTCAAATGAATAGGTATCTCTTGGCTGCAAACCTCTGTGTCCATCACAGCTAATCAGTTTTGTTGTTACCACTGATGCCAGCAGCCTTCCCTGTCTTTTTTTTTAATGCCCAATGTATATCTTTTTCAGTATTCCTCTCTGGGAACCTGCTTTGGGAGATGGCTCCCTTTGCAAAGACATCCAATGGCTTTCCCCCTAGAGGCTTTGTGACATTCTCTGATCCTGCTGACTTACAATCTGTCCAAATTAGCCAGATCTCTCAGGAGATTTTGTTTTCCTGTTATCCTATAGACTCCTCCTATCAATTTGTCATATTGCTTTTTGAGCGCTTCTTTATGCAGCATAATCCCAGGAATTAGAAGAGTTTATGGACTGTGACTTATGCATCCTGAAAATAATGGCCATAAATACTTTATAATAAAGGTAACTATTACTGGGAAGATGCTTTAAGAACTCTATATGAAGTCATAGTTATTTTCTCTTGCCCTTATAATATCCAGGGAATACTCTTCCTCTTGCCCCAAAATCAATTGCCTGTGTAATAAAATAAAACCTTTCTAGCCCAGAAGTTAGGTTCTTCCACAACATGGCCCCAGCTTACTTTTCAAGCCTTATTTCTTTTATATTCCCTTCCCCACCCCCCAGTCACTCTGTTTTCCATCCAGACTGGCCTTCTTACAACTCCCTAGCTTGACTCACTCCTTCCCACCATCATGCATTAATAGTGACTATCTCCCATGCCTGAAATGCACTCACTCTTCAAACAATGAACATTTAATATATGTCTGTTTTGTGCCAGGCCCTGTACTAAGATTGTTACCAAGAGGTGAGAACCAGCAACAGCATTTAACTTAGGCACAAAGATGAGCCTAACTCCAAAGGAGTTAACTCCAGAAGTTGGGATTATCTGAAACTTGGATCAAAGCATAGATAAGATGCTTTTCAGAATTGCAGAATCCAGGAAATAGCTACTAAATGGAATGACAGTATAAGAATCCCAAAATATCTTCACTGACTAGGGTAATACACTAAATAAAATCCATTGGAAATATCAAGGATGGGGGACGGGAAGGGATGGAACCTGAAATTTTATTGGCATTAGGTAATAGCTATAAATGCTAAATCCTACATTTATATATATTTTTAAATGAGTTCTATAAGTACAGGACAGAAGAGGCATGGGTAAACATCATTTCATGAGACCTGAATGAAACCCAAGTCTTTTAGTGTGAGCTTAGTGTAAGACACTGTAAGTGTTTACACAAAGATAAAAATTAAATAGCCCTGCCCCCAAGGAGCTTAAATCCCAATTTCTCATCCTCCCAGATTCAGCTTGGGAGTCACTTCCTTGAAGAGGCCTCCACTGATTTCCCTGAACTGAAATTTTTCTCTCCCTCCTATTTTCCAAGACCACTTTGTCCACATTTCATGCCTACTCAATGCCCATATTCCATCCTCAATTCTATTTATTTGTATCACACTGTATCTTCTCTAAGTGAACTACAAAATCCTTGGGGATGAGTACTTTTTCTTTTTTTGACTTGGTATCTCCAGACCCTTGCCCATAGTAGACAATTGTTAAATGTTTGCTGAATATAAACAGTCTGAAAATACACATGGAACTAGATTGGTGTAAAAGCTTATGTTGGACCAACCATGTTAGCCATAGGTCTGTTCTTGGGGAAGTTGGGGGAGGGAGAGCGATGTCTACCCTCTTTTGGATGCCTTGCCCTTCTATATACCTCTACTGCAAGACTCTTTGAACCATTTCTGTCAGAGATGAACTAACTCCTGATTTCTCTTTTCTCTATAATTTTATTAAACTTAAATTTTCCAAGGAGGTGTTTGATTTTATCTTTAGTGCAAAATAGCAACTTGTTTTGCATAGCCTTTTACATCTGAATCTTTTTGAGCATATTGGAGTTACTGCTACAGGCACATTTTCAACAACAAAGGACACAAAAGCTGTTGCCATTAGCCAACAGATTTTTCTTCCTTCTTCATCTGTTGTTCAGATATTTACTTGTTTTGTTTTGTTTTTTTAAAGATCAATTGGTTTTTTGTTTTGGTTCAGGGTTTTTGGTTTTTTTTTTTGGTGTAACTTCTCTTGGACTTGGGCTCATGATTCCAAGGCTTACATTTCACAGTTGGATTTTTTATATTCTTCTTTTCAAATTCAATATACTTAGTAAAAGTCAATGATGCTGATGGCACTAAACTGTTCACATAGTTAGGCCCTAGGGATACAAAGACTCAATCAAACAAGAATTTATTAAAAACTGCTAGATCCTGGGAATACTAAGAAAGAGTGCCCTCAAAGAGCTTATAGTCAACCAGGAGGAAACAACATGTAAACATATAAGTATATAGAATATATAAATATATATGAAGAAGGAACTCTAGTGCCTACTGGAGATGAGGAAAAGCCTCATTCTGGAGATGTTATTTGAACTGAAATTTGGAAGGGAAATAAAAATTCTAAGAGGCAGAAGGAAGGAGTACATTGCAAAGATGGGAGATCATTTGATCACAGGCATGAAGTTGCGAGATAAAGTGTTATGGATGAGGCACAGCACGGAAGCCAGTATGGCTAGGTTATAGAAAGCATGAGTAAGGGAAATAATATAAAATAACATCAGGGTGGCAGGGAGGGAGTTGATCCTAGAGTGGGAAAGGCTTTAAATGAAAACAAAGGGGTTTATTTTTTATTCTGAGATCAGAAGGCAGGAAGGAAGGAAGAAGGGAAGGAAGGAAGGAAGGCTGAAAAGAAGGAAGGGTAGAAGGAAGGAAGGAAGGCTGGAAAGAAGGAAGGGTGGAAGGAAGGAAGGAAGGAAGGCAGGCTGGAAAGAAGGAAGGGTGGAAGGAAGGAAGGAAGGAAGGAAGGAAGGAAGGAAGGAAGGAAGGAAGGAAGGAAGGAAGGAAGGAAATAAGTTTTTATTAAGTACCAATTATATGCCATACACTGAGCTAAGCACTTTATAAATGTTATCTTATTTGATCTTCATAGCAACCCTGGTCGGTAGGTGCTATTATTATCTTTATTTTACAGTTGAAGAAGCTGAGGCAGTCAGAGGTTAAGTATCTTGTCCAGAGTCACACAACTAGCAAGTATCTGAGGCAGAATCTGAACTCCAGTCTTTCTGACTCCAGGCCACTGACTGACTCTATCCACTGTACCACTTAGCTACCACAAATCAAATAAGACATTGGGGTTGGGGAAGGGAAAGGGAAAAGAAGAACCATTTATATATCACCTACTACCTTCCAGGCACTGTGCTAAATGCTTTGGATAAAGATTATCTCATTAAGCAATAATAGTTGCCCTCTCCTTTTTAAAGGAGAGCCTTTGCTTTATAGTGAGCCTTCTTCTGGATTAAGAAAAAAAAAATATTAACTCACTCTTAACCTAGTTGAAAAACTAGGGGAATTCCCTTTAATTTCTGTCTTCTACAGTCATAAGAAAAATAGTTCTTAAAAAAATAATTCTTACAATCATAAGAATAATACATCATGGTACAATGGAAGGAGAATGGATGATGAAGTTGGACAGCATGAGTTCAAATCCCACCTCCTATATTTACTGCCCATACAATATTGGACAAATCATGGATCTTCTCCTGATCTCAATTTCCTATAAAATAGTCTTTACCTATTAAATGAAAATGTACTAGATAGCTACTGAGGAGATTGTAGTTTCTAAATCTATATTTCCACATATGTTCCAGATTCTAATGATCCAGTATGTTTCTGCTTTCTTAGTTTCCATATGAACCCCTTTAGATAATTCACATGTAGTCCTTTGGAAGGTCTCATAAAATTCTGCCTATCAAAGAAGACAAAAGAAACAGGTCAAGTAGCAGACCCTTGATGAATAGGTTTTCTGTGGACTCCTTCCTAGTGAGATCTGAAGGTAAGGTCAACTTTTCTGTCAGGATTGACCATTGGTATTGAATCAAATGACTCTGTTCCATGAGCTGACCATAGCCAAATGTATCCAAGTAAAATCTGCTATTTCTAAAAGATTTCTTGTTGTGACTTATGCACATGAAAATACCCATAAGATGGGTCCTTTTAGCAGCTGTGTACCTGCTTCTGTAATGCAAGTAGTAGGCAGATCACTTATGGCCTCCACAAATTATGACTTAAAAAGCACATTCTTTTTAACCTGAGAGTATTGAGAAAATTAATTTATTAATGCTGGCAAAGCACTTTGAAAATGAAATTGCTGTACTAAGATAGAGAGTTTCAATATTATTTATCCGATATGTCTTGAAAATATTTTCTTTTTTTTCCTTACTGGGTATTATTTTTCTAAAGGTGATTGAGTTGACTCTGTCAGTTGTTACATTAAGTGATTAACACCCAAGCTACTCAAAGCCTAATGTTTTATATTTACCTTTAAAACTGAATCCAATAAAAGGAAATACTAGATAGAATCTTTAGGAATAAGTTTATTGAATTGGCAAAAGTAGAACAGAAATTGGGTTGAAAGTCCCTTCCCGGAGTTAGATTCCTCACCCTGATTTAAAGGTATCACTTCTGTTAAAGGGTAAGGTTCTTCTTGTCCATTCAGTTGTTAGCTGGTGTGGGGATGTGCCTGGGAAAGGTAAGCCATGTGATCATGATGTGGGAACATGCTTCTGTGGAGAAGACAGAAGCTAAATTTCAACCACCACTGCGCAAGAATCTCCTTTGGCTACAGTTTCCTAGCATAACGTTAATCTTTGGTTTGCAAACCACTTGTCCCACTGACCTTCAATCTAGTGTTGATTGTATGAGGGCTACTCTTGTCTTCAACTGTCACCGGTATGGGTTACTATATATGAGCCATAAACGTAATTGAGATACAAGTAGACTGGGATTCAGCATTTAACAGACATTAATTAATCACCTACTGCAAACATATGATTACACCAAATTCTGGGCAGATACAAAGTTCTTGTAACAGTCCTTGTCCTGTTTCTTTTCTCATAGAGTTTATAGTCTCCCTAGTAGTTTTGTTGTTGTTGTTGTTGTTGTTGTTGTTTTTTGTTTTTTTGCTTTTTGGAGGGCAATTGAGGTTAAATGATTTGTCCAAGGTCACATAGCTAGTTTTTTGTGTGTTAAGTGTCTGAGGCCAGATTTGAACTCAGGTCCTCCTGACTCCAGGGCTGGTGCTCTCTTCACTGAGCCACCTTGCCGCCCCTAGTCTCCCTAGTGTTGTTGAGGGCCCCACCATCCTCCCAGTCACCCACACTTGCAACTTAGATGTCATCTCAACTCCTCAATCTCACCCCTTATGTTCAATCTATTGCCAAGACCTGTCTGTTTGACCTTCATAATTACCCTCTTCTTTCCTTGGATACTGCTGCCATCTTGGTGCAGGCCCTCATCACTTCACACCCGGACTATTGCAATAGCCCATTATCCAGTCTCCCTGCTCCAGTTTTCTCCCCTTCCAATTCCTCCTCTACCTATCTATCCAAATGATCTCCCTAATTGCAGGTCTAACCATGTCACCCATTCTTCCCCACCCAATAAAATCTGGTGCTCCCTGTCACCTCCAGAATCTTCTGGCATTCATAACATACCTCCTTACCTTCCTCGTCTTCTTACACCTTACATCTCTCCCCCCTGCACAGACCCTGCAATTGAGTGGCATGATCCTCTTTGTTGCTCCTTATCCAAGATAATCCATCTCAAGACTGGATATTTTCACTTATTGTTCCCCTGCCTGAAATGCTTTCCCTCCTCTTCTTTCTCTACTGGCTTCTCTGGCTTCCTTCAAGTCTCAGGTAAAATCCCACCTTCTACAGGAAGCTTTTCCCAATCTTCCATAACTCTAGTGCATTCCCTCCAAACTATCAATTATATAGCTTATTTGTACATAGTTATCTGCATATTGCTCTCCCATTGGATCATGAGCTCCTAAAGAGCAAGGACTGTCTTTTAACTTTCTTTGTATCCCCAGCACTTAGAACACTGCTCAGATCATCATCAGTGCTTAATAACTGCATTAGGACTGAGAAACACAGATAATCCATAATAGAAAATATTCATGGTAAGTCTATGTCCATAGTACAAAATGTTGTATGAGGTTCAAGGAGAAAGATTATTTGAAGATCAAGGAAGACATTTCAAGGATAACCCCTTGTCCAAAGGAGTTTAACTGCTAACACTGAATTTGTCATTTCCTTAAATGGGGAATCAATAACATACTTATCAGATTTGCAGATGACATAAAGAGCTAGTACACTAAATAACAGAATCCAGATCCCAAAATGCCTCAACTAACTAGGGCAAGGGTTTTTAACCTCGGGTCCATGGACCCCAAAGAGGTCTCTGGATAGATTTCTGGAGATACAGGAACTTAATTAGAAAAAAAACAAACTGACACCTTCGTTTTCACAGACCTTTGGTTTTCTTTGTAACCCCATGTATTTTATTGTGTACATTTAAAAAATATAAAATGTATAAAAAAATCTTCTGAGAAGGGGTTCATAGTTTTTATCAGATTTTCAGAAGGGAACATGATTAAAATGATTAAGAATTTCTGAGCCAGAATTAATAGAATCGGTTTAAATAAATGTGAACTACTATGGTAGGTTCCAAAAATTGATTATACAAAAATGGGAAGGGGAGACGTGGATAGACATACGTGTTAAAAGTACATGTACAAGTAGATGTTAAAAAATAAGTGGGGATTCTAGTGAAATGATCAGTATGAGTCAAGAATTTGACATGACTACCAAAAAAAAAAAAAGCTAAGGAGATCTTAGATTACATAAATATAGATAGGCATTAATTGTCTCCACAATGAGACAGGATATATTCCACTGTCCTCTGTCCTGCATCAGATTGTATATGGAATATTGTTCTTAGTTTCGGTTTTGTTTGTAGTAAAGATAATTCAGTTCAGTTCAATTTTCAACTCATATGCATTGTCAGACTGGCGTGAGTCCAAAGCTACCAGGATAGTGAGAAGAGTGGAGATCATGCCAATTGGTTTGTCAATAAGTATTTATGAAGTACCTACTACAGGTAAGGCACTGTGCTAAGTTAAAGAAAGGCATAAAACAAATAAACAAACAAGCAAACAAAAAAACCCAGTCCTTGTTCTCAAGGAACTCATGTCTAAAGGGAGACAACATGCAAAATCAAAAGAACTATGGGTGTTCTTTCAAGTGAAGACTGGAGACAAGATTGTCTTCAAATATTTAGAAGGGCTTTCATGGGAAAGAAGGATTGGATGTATTTTATTTGACCCCCAAAGGCAGAACTAAGAGCAGTGGTTACTATCTTATAAAGAAAAGAATCACAGATTTGAATTCAGTGGCCCTAGGTTTGAATCCTAGTTCTGTTACTAACTGAACAAATCTGGGGAAATCACTATCCTTTCTCTAGACTTCAGTTTCCTCCTCTGTGAAATGAGAGGATTGAACTAGATAATCACTTGGGGCCCTTAGAGCCATAAATTTTATGTTCCCTAAAGTACAAGAAGGCAGATTTCTTAAGGCATTCCCCATCTTGGGAGGCCTTTAAGCAGAAGTTGGATGACCAGCTTTGTCAGGTAATTTCTGCTCAGATACAAAAGACCTGTGCATTTGTTTCCATCTGTGGGATTCTATAAATGGATAGAAATTCAACAGGAGAAGGGCAGAAAGGAGGAGGATATTCTAGCCACGGGGAACAGCATGAGCAAAGAGACTGATTCTGAGTAAGCAGTGGGTTTGGGGGGCTGCAAGTACTACGATTTGCTTAGAATTTAGAGTATATGGGGAAGAGTAATTTAATATGAGATTGCTGGAGCTGGCATTTCTTTTGCCCTCAGTATTGTATGTGTATGAGTGTGTGTGTGTGTGTGTGTGTGTGTGTGTGTGTGTATACATATAAATATTTAAATTATTTACCTGATTTAATAAGGGAAATCAAACTTTTACCCATCTGTTTATATGTATAAAAGCAAAGAATGAAAAATGCTGATGGAAATATGCAAAAATACTTAGGAAGTTAGTTCAGAGCTGTATGACCCTAGGGGACAGTTAGACATTTGCTGGGTGACTCTGGGGTTACCTATACTTAATGCTTTTGTGGACTAGGCAAAAAGAATGGTGGCCTTTCCTCCCATGGGAAGGAACCCTGCCTAAGGGTTACTGCTGTGATTTCCCCAGGCTGTTTTGGGGAGGCAATTCAACTACATTATTTTTAACCAGGTGCATCTTTGGTATTTAGCATATTTGAAGTTCCATAAAAGGCTTCCCTTTCTGCATCTAGATACTTCCTGTCACTAAGCAGTAAATAAAAGATAATCTTGATTATGTCCACTTTAGCACAAATGTTATCAACTCAGTAAAAATGCTGAAGCTAGTATATAATCTGCACTCAATGCATTGTCGGCAGTACAGATGGTGAGCTTGGTTGACAGCCATGTGGGTCGTCCAGTGAATCTTCCTTCCAGATACACAAGTATCTGGTGTGATTACTTTCATGATTCTTTTCAAGTCAAGTCAAACATTTATTAAGTGCTTATAATGTATTGTATAATACGAATACAAGCAGAAGGAAAAATGGTCCCAGCCCTCAAGGAGTTTACATTCCAATGGCGGAAGGTAATCCATAAAAAAGAATCTTGAAGGGGGAGAGGTGGAAGGCAGATGGAGGTACTTGGCATGTGGACAATGTAGAGAAAATCAATCGGGACAGTCAATGAGGACAATCAGGAGGGCCACCTAGAAAAGAAAAAATGAATGCAAAGCATGGTTATATACCAAGGATACCTTGTTATAAGATTTTTCTGCAGTTTATATCAAAAAGGCCTAAATTTTGCTTTCTAAAGTAGAGGTCTGGGTTGAAACTTCACAGGGTTTTGGTTTTCTTTTTTTTAATCCTGGATGAATGTATAGTCATACTTCACTTGATGCCACAAAAAAGCTAGATTCAGATCCAACTTTTCCATGAGAAATTATTCTCCTCATAAGTAGAGCAACCTTCTGTTTAAAGGAACTCTATTTTGAAACCTTTTGTAAGGAGAAGAGCTAAATTCTGGGTTAATTTTTGTGTAAGTCTAGATTTTCATATGTTGAGTTTTCTTAAAACAAAGTAATACATTCTTTCCTTTCTAGTCTTTTATGATTTAGGAGGATAACATAGCCACATAACTCTTCCTCTTTGGTTTAGACAATTCCTAATTTTCGTAACAAGCTACAATCCCAGTGATATACCCAACCAACATTGTTCAGTCATTCCTTATTTATTTTGTATAGAAACTAAAACATACCATTTCAATCAGAAAATCAACCAGCATTTACTTAGCATTATGTGCCAGAAATACCAAGAAAATTAAAATTGCAGTCGCTGATCTCAAGATTGTTCAGTCATTTTCAGTTATTTCCGACTCTTCATGATCCCATTTAGGAGTTTCTTGGCCAAGATCATGGAGTGGTTTGCCATTTCCTTCTCCAGCTCATTTTACAGTTGAGGAAACCGAGGCAAAAAAAGTTAACAACTTGACCAGGGACACAAAGTCAGTGTCTGAGGCCATATTTGAACTTCCAGGACTCTATCCACTGCTCCATCTGGCTGCTTTCAAAGTCCTTACACCTTACTGAAAGAGACAATGCAAGTAACTCTGTGTGTGTGTACGTGTGTGGGGGGGTGCGCACACGCATGTGGATTGTGTGTCACACATATGCACACACACATATATTTGTGTATGTGTGACACATCACAGAGGCTATATATTTTAGGGTGGGATGGAGAAGGAGAGCCCAGAAAGCCTCCTACAGAAGGTGAGGTTTAATATGGGTCTTAAAAGAAGCAGAGAACCAAGGAGGGGGAAGAGGTAAGGATGGGGCTTTCCAGGTCTGGGGGTCAGCCAGTATGAGTAGGCCAGTGTAAATGGATGATAGAATGAATGAAAGAGAGTAAAGCATAAGAAGATTAGAAATATAGAAAGGGGTCTAATGTAAAGGGCCCTAAATGCTAAATTAAAGATTTTATATTTGGTCCTTGAAGGTAATAGGGAACCACTGGAATTTATTTAGTAGGAGGGTGACATGGTAAGATTTTTGCTTTAAGAAAATTACTTTGAATACTGAGTGGAAACTGGATTAGAATTGGAGAGACTTAAGGCAGGGAGATTTTTTTTTTCAAAAAGAAGTACACAAAAACTAGCCATGTGACCTTGGGCAAGTCACTTAACCCCAATTGCCCTATCTTCTCCCCTCCAAAAAGCAAAAAGAAAGGAAGGAAGGAAGGAAGGAAGGAAGGAAGGAAGGAAGGAAGGAAGGAAGGAAGGAAGGAAGGAAGGAAAAAAGAGAAAGCAAAGAAAGAAATACAAAACCTGTAAAAAAAATAAGCATAGTCAAGCAAAGCAAATAGTCATATTGGCATCATCCAGATACAAGTATCTTATTCTACGTATTAGTTCATCACTTCTGTGTTATGAGGTCAACAGCCTTCTTCATCTTTGGTCCTCTGGAATCATGGCTGATCATTTTGTTGATTAGAGTTCTTAGTCTTCCAGAATCATTCATTTTTATAATATTCATATCGTAGTATAAATTCTTCTCCTGGTTCTGCTCATATAACTTTGTAGTAGTTCACTTAAGATTTTCCCAGATTTTTCTGGAATTCTCTCTCTGTTTTTTTTTTACATCATAATAATATTTTATTATATTCATTTAACTTAATTTGTTCAACCATTCTCCAAATTCACCAACAAGGAGACTAAATGAAGGGTGTTGTAGTAATCCAGGGGTAAGGTGATAGCCCAGTCAATCAGTGTGCCAGGTATTTTGCTAAATTCTGGGGATACAAAGAAGGGAATAAAACAGTCCCTGCCTTCAAGGAGCTTATGAACTAATGGGGGAAGATAATGCATAAAAAGAAGCTGAAAAGTGGGGTGGGAGTAGGAGGGGAAGAGAACGTAGACACATGATAAGGTCTGCAAGAATAGAGCCAGGTGGGAAATTATGAAATGTCTGCTCTAGGTGTCTCAATTAAATGGAGAATGTGGGAGGAATTTCAGATGTCCACCCTCTACCCTCTCCAGTCTGAGCTAAGAAGGGGCCCCAAGAAAAGGAGTAATAAGAAGGTATGAATTTCAAAGTTGATGTGATCTTCTGGGAACATGAGTTTGTGGCAAATTTGATGAAGTCCAGAAGTGCAGTCAGGTGAGAAATGATGAGCCGAAACAAGAGTAGTGGCTATGTGAGTGGTGAGACAGATGTGTATAGATGTATAAAAGAAAAGACCACAAGATTTGATGACAGAATCGGCATGTGGGATAAGTAAGTGTAGAGAGTCAACCAAGGCTGTAAACATAGATGATGAATATGAGAATGATGTCCTCAACAGTAAGAGAACATTTGGTAGGATAGGGAGGTTTGGAACGGAAGAGAATGAAGTGTTTGGGACATGTTCATTTCTAAGATGGCTACAAGTCATCATCTAATTTAAGATGTTAAAAAGGGCAGTTGGTGATTTCCAAAGTGTATTGGATTATTTAACAGTAATAGTTAAAACTTCCTAATGCTGAACACAATAAAAATGAGCTTTACTTTATTGACAATGAAGGTTTTACTTGGAGAAAATATTTACAAACTTCAGGCTAGAGATAGGCCTTAGATTTTATATTTGCAGTATTTAGTTCAATTGTACTATCTTTTAAAAAAGTTTTATAGATGTGATTTGTTTTTATACTGCAAACCTTTACAAATTACCTCTCCCTTGTGAGAGCTCTCTTGTAACAAAGTAAAATAATTAAGTAAAGCTAATAATATAGTGACCTCATCTTAAAGTTCTTGTAACAATTCGTGTCTGTAATACACTTTTCCACCTATTTTCCATTTTTTTTAGTTAATGGAAACCTGTGTTCTCTCTACCCTTTCTTCCCACTGGAAAACGAGTTCCTTATAACAAATATAAACAGTCAAGCAAAACATATTCCCTTGGTTGTATATGAAATTATACATCATTTTTTACCCCCTAAATTATCAAGAGGTAGGTAATAAATTTCATCATCAGTCCTCTGGAATCATGTATGATCATTGTATTAGTCAAAATTTTTACAACTTTGGAAGTTATTGTCATTAATGATATATATTTTCCGATGTTATTGTACAAATCATTCTTCTGGTTCTATTTACTTCCTTTTGCATCAGTTCATAAAGTCTTCCCATGTCTCTTTAAATTGTCTACTTCCTCATTTATTATGAAACAAGTCTGTTCTATTACATTTATTTGCCACAATTTATTAAACCATCCCTCAATTGATGGATATCCTTTTTTTTTCCAGTTTTGAGTGTTTTTTTTCCAGTTTTGAGTGTTTTTGCCACCACAAGTATATATATATTTGTACAATAAGACCTTTTTCCTCTTTCTTTGATTTCTTTAGGTTGTATGTAGGCCTAGCAGTGTTAAGGCTGAATCAAAGGGCATCTGCTGTTAAGTATTTTGTTTTTTTATAATTACAAATTAAATTGCTTTCAAGAATGGTTGAACTCATTGACAGGTCCAACAAGATTTCATCAATATCCCTCTTTTCTCTTAGATACCCCAAAATTTATCATTTTCATTATTTTGTCACCTTTTTTAATCTGATGTATGTAAAGTAGAATACCATACCTGCTTTAATATTCATTTCTCTAATTTATAGTGATTTGTAGCATTTCTTTTTATATTGCTATAGATAACCTGGCTTGCTTACCTTAAGAACTACCTATTTGTAGCCTTAAACCATTTATTAATTTAGAAATGGTCCTTATTCTTCTAAATTTGAATTAGTTCCTCATAGGTCTTAGAAATGAGACCTTTATGAGAGAAACTTACTGCAAATGTTTTTTCCCAATTATTCATTTCCCCTTTCATCTTAGTTTTATTAGATTTGTTTGTGCAAAAACTTTTTAAATTTTATGCAGTCAAAATTTTCCATTTTATCTTACATTATCCCCTTTATTCGGTCATGACCTTTTCTCTTATCCATAGATCTCCTAGGTAATTTATTTCCATGTTTCTCTAATTTGTTTATGATGTGATCCTTTATGTCTAAGTCAGATATCCATTTGGAGCTTATCTTTGTATAAGATGTGAGATGTTGCTCTAAATCTAATTTCTTCCATACTGCTGTCCAATTTTCCAAGCAGTTTTTCTCAACTAGAGAGTCCTCGTCCCAGTAGATGGGCTCTTTGTAATTATCATATAATGAGGAGTACTAGATGCATTTGCTTCAATAAATTGTATAGCTAATCTGCTAATCACTGATCCATTTCTCTATTTTTTTAAGCAATACCAAATTGTTTTGAGAATTACTGTTTTGTGGTATAATTTGAAATCAGTCACTGTTAGGCCCACTTTATTCCCACATTTTTTATTACCTTTGAGATTCTTGACCTTTTTGCTTCCCTTTGAATTTCATTATTAGTTTTTCTAGTTCTATAAAGTAATCCTCTGGTAGTTTATATGTGTTTTTATAAAGTTCTTGTGTGTATCTTATGAGGTAGACTTCAAGTACTTTCTATATTTTGTAGTAATGTTAAATGGAGTTTCACTTCCCATCTCTTTCTGGTAGGTTTTATTAATATTATATAAAAATGCTGATTAATGAATTTGATTAAAAAGAAAAGAGAGGAAAATCAAATTACCACTATCAAAAATGGAAAAGGAGAATTCACAACAAATGAATAAGAAATAAGGGATATTATTAGAAACTATTTTGTCCAACCATATGTAAATGAAGTTACCACTATATGAAACCAATAACTGAAATGAAATAGGTGAATATATGTTTACAAAAATATAATATCCAAATTCATAGAACCTAAAATAGAAAATTTAAACAACCCAAGTTCAGAGGAACAAATTTAGCAAAAGATAAATGAACTTCCAAAGAAAACACTCCAGGACCAGAGGCATTCACAATTGAATTGCATCAAGCATTCAATGAACAATTAATTCCAACATTGTATAAACTGTTTGGGAAAATACCAAAAGAAGGTATCCTACCAAATTCCTTCTGTGACACAGATGCTATCTTGATACATAAAGGTACAGTCAAACCAGGGAAAGAAAACTATAGACCAGTATCCTTAAGGAACACAGATTCAAAAATAATTTTAAATATTAGCAAAGAGATTAAAGCAATACATCACCAAAAAAAATTTATACACTATGATCAGTTTAGATTTATACCAAAAATACATTGTTGAGTTAATGCTAGGAAAACTAGAAACTTAACCATATTCATAACAAAAACAACAAAAGTCATATGATTATAATGATAGATGCAAGAAATAAGCCTAGGCAAAGAAGAAACAAAATCATCACCTTTTACAGATGATATGATAGTGTATTTATTCAACTAAAAAATTAATAGAAATAATGTCTTCAACAGATTTGTAGGTTAGAATATAAATCCTTACACTCATCATTTTGATATAATATCAATTATACATGTATGTATGTGTGTGTATAATATCAATTATATAGTACTGTACTGCCATGAAATGATCTCATAATATACCTTTTACACAAAGACACATTTTCTCTTGATTTTTAAATTAGATTAGATTAAGACCTTGAAACCACCAGAGACTGTGACATCTGTCATGCATTTCTCCTCCATATCCTGATCCCTTAGTGGTTGTTACAGGTCTGGTGTATAATAAATATAATGTGACCATACACTGTCATTACCTTTTTCCAGATAGTGGTTGTAAAATTTCTGGGTTAGTCCTTCAGCTTTATGGGTATGAAGGGTAAGCCAGCTAATGTAGCCATGCCAATGAAATTTTAATAGCCAGTTCCACAAGGCCAAAGGCCAACAGACTATAGTTAGGAACACTTTGCTTTGTGAAGCATAGGCCATATTGATAGATGAAGGTTCAGATGAGGAATGAAATCCTAACTGGACTGTGGCTATAGTGTGGAAATTCTTACTTTAACTTCATTCTGGATTCAGAAAAATATCGAATCTCAGGGTCCTTAGGATAGGGAGGCTCTGTGTATTGAACTTGCAAGAAATATATGAGCCTTATCCTCCTTCCCTTACCTCTTCCAATAAATTTGCATGTCAAAAGTTATCACATTTATACCTATATACTGCTGTTCATGGTTGTCTGTGCTTGAATGGGATATAAAAATATAGAACCTTGTCATTTTAGCTAGCTTCTGCTCGATTGTTTACCTCCTTGGAAACTATGAATTTTGTCTTTTCACAGTCCGTCTTAAGTTATTTACTTTCTTTTTTACAATACAAGCCATGTTTTTTTTTCTTCATCTTGTTAATTTTCCAATTTTCCTTTGAGCTAAGTGCCTCAGTGATTTTAATTTTTCATTGTAGTTGGGAAGAGGAATAACCCCCTTTTTTCATTATTACTATTATAGGCCTTTATTCAGAATGATACTTTTTATGATGAGCAGTGTTGGGCCTATAATGGAATTGCAGAGTGGATAGTATAATATACAGATATTGACTTCCATTAAGCCCAGTGGTGTGATAGCTGATAATATTTATATATTTATGTATTATACATTCTAGCTTGTGTTTATTTGCAAAGTTAAGCATTAGTGAGGGAAATTAATGCCATAATGTGGATAGATAAGGAAAGGAAGAATTTGAAGAACAGAAAGATTTATCTAAGCAGAGCAGACAGTGGGAAAAGATGGAAATAAATGTAGAAAGGTATATTAAAAAGCTGAAGTACAGATTACTTTCTGATCAAGTGAATTTACAATTATTTGTTAGGCATTTGTTTCTTAACTGGAAGAGAATTTTGTGACTGATGGTACACTCACAGAAGGCATAAGGGGGAGATTTGGGCTAGTGCTAGAAGTGCCCAGAATGTACAGAATTTGTTTTGCTATCTGACTTTAATAATTTTCTTTTCAGCTGTCAAACATGTCTGCAAATGTTTGTTTATAGTACTAACCTGTTTTTGAGTGTGTGTTCCTGGAAGGGCTGGGGCATGGATGGAGTTAATTAGTATGAAAATGTAAGGGTAGCTTGTTTTTCAAATCATTTAAAAATCTGATTGTTGTTCATCACCTTCCCCTCCTCCCCCATGTAATCCTGATTACTCTGTAGTTGTGTTTATGGTTGTCCAAAGCAGCAAGATGATTTTCTCATACTTATTACAATAAAAATGCTCGCATAGAGTGCCAACCAAAGGCTTATTTGTTTAATTAGGGTTCTCTTCTCCCCTTAATATGCCTGCACAACTTCCATTAACATTAATGTGAATTACGCAAGTGCACTGAAGAAGAATAGACCCCTTTGTCTCATTACTTCTCTAAGATAATGAGGTTTAGATTTGCTAACAGATCAGAACAAAAAAAGTCCAGTGGGTGGGGGGAGGAATGGACTGAACTTTTAAAGAAACCAGAATGCTAAAAATAAATCTCATAGGCTATAAACTATAAGGTATATACTAATAAATAAACCCTATTTGCATTTAAGGTGAAATATAATCATTTAACTACTGAATTAATAAAATACAAAAGATTTCTTAATGGAGCTATTTACATATTCACATTAAATAACCAATAAAATATATTAACAACAGTTTTTATTCATCTATGTAGACAAACACATGTGAGCTTCTTGAGAGAATGTTTGCTTAATTTGTTTTGTACAGCGTCCGGCACAATGTCATGTCCTTGTAGCATGGTTAATAAATAATGTTAGATAATGACATCTACCATTTTAATAACTTGCCCTGGAAAAATGGAAATGGTGCTTTGTTTTTCACCTTTTATCTGAGAATTTCAGCATAATTTATAAGCCTTAGGATCCTTTGTAGATAAACCATGGCAAGAAATATCTTCTGTTATGGATAGAGGGAAGGAGACACTGAGAAGGTAAACAGCTTGCCTGAGGCCATACTGAAATGGTAATAGCCAGGAAACCCTGTTGCTCTTTGCTGCTTCTGCATTACTATTTTAGCAGGCATAGCACTCTAGCTGTCTTCTAAGCTGTCTTTTCTTTAAAACAGAAGATTCTGTATCACCACTGCCCAATAGGCTTTACTGTCTTTTGAAGGAGATACATAAAACTGTCTTTAGGAGAATATGGTAAGAGTGGTGATTACAGGGTCCAGGGACCTTTAGTCTGTATAAAGGACTGTTTTATTTTTATCTTCATATTCCCAGAAGCCAGCTCCAATGCCGAACACCTAATAGCAGCTTAATAATGCTTCTGGAGTGGATGGCTAGATGGATGAAGAATGTATGGCAATTTTCTTTGCTATGTACTAACAGCTCTTGCAAAGAAGCTAGAAATATGGCATTTCCTTCAGATAGTCAATCAAGGGCTATTATCTCAATCATGCCAGTTAATAAGCTACCTGCACCTTAGTGGCCTAGAAAAAAAATTGACTAATAATGAAAAATAACAACGGAAATTCAATCCTGGATTTCCAACTGCATGATGGACATCCACTCATATATCTTGCCATTTCCTTAGAATCATTGTGTCCAAAACCAAACCCATTATCATCTTCCATAAATTCCCCCATTGTGATCAGTAGAACCATTATTATCCCAATCACTGGGTTCTGAACCTAAAAGTTATCTTCTACCCCTCCCCAACTCATCTTCACCATCTTCTCTGCTGAGTTTATCCTAGATAATTGTAATAGTCTCTTAATTAGTTTTAATACATCATACAGGATTTGGATCTGGAAGGAATCTTAGGAATCATTTTTGCCCCCCAGGCTCTCTGCTTTCCATTCCATCCTTCATATCACCACCTGATTAATTGAAAACATAGCATTAGTGTTTCAACTTTGACCAAGGCCTTAAGTGGATTCTCTATTTCTCTACAAGAAAAAGTTCAAGTTTTTTAGCATGGCATTCAAGAGTCCAATGCCTAGCATGGTGCTGGTCATATAGCAGATACTTAATAAATGTTTGTTTACAGTTTAATGACCTCTGCTGTGTTGCACCAATTGACCTTTCTCCTTCACTGTAGCTCCTTTTGGGCAGTTAAGTTATATAGCCTATAGTCAGAACAATTCATCTTCCTGGTTTCAAATCTGGCCTCGGATACTTACTAGCTGTGTAATCTTTGCTAAGTCACTTAACCCTGTTTGCCTCAGTTTCCTCATCTGTAAAATGAGCTAGAGAAGGAAATGGAAAACCACTTCAATATCTTTGTAAAGAAAACTCCAACCATGGTCATGAAGAGTCTATACAAACAAAAAATTACTGAACAACAAATAGCTGTTTAAAATTTCTGCTTTAACCAGACAAATACAATCATTATCCCCCAGAATTCATTGTGAGCTCTCCCTTTCTTTCTCCCCTCCCATCCCCATGCCATTCCCTTCATCTGATTATAGAATCATAGGCTTATATAGCTAGAAGGAAAGCGTGCCATCCCAAGAACCTAGAGAGAAGAGGGTATCAAGGAGTGATGATCAGAGTCTGAAAGGGAGACAAGTAGGATGAGGATAGATGAAAGGCCATTTAATTTAGCCACCAAGAGACCATTAGTAACTTTGGAGAGAGAGAGAGAGAGCATTTTTAGTGGAATGATAACATTGGAAGTAAGATTGTAAAGGGTTAATTAAGAGAGTGGAAGGAGAGAAAGTGAAGGCACCTATTGTAGACAGACTTTTCCAGGAGTTTAGCTATAAAAGGCAGGGGAGATAGATGATGATAGCTGGAATGGAAGGATCAAAGGAAGGTTTTCTCAGGATAGGCATGTTGGAGAGAATGTAGGGAGTAAAGAGAAAGGAGTTGAAAATAAATGATAATGAGAGGATGACAGAGGGAGCAATCTGTTGGAGGAGAAAGGATGGAATGGGATCACTTGGAACAAGTAGCAGGGTTGGTTTTGTTAAGGAATTAATCATGTGAGACATAGTGGCAGGAGACATCTGAGTGACAGATGAGGAAGAGGAGAAAAAAGGCAATTCATGGCAATTAGCCTCAATTTTCTTTTCTGTAAAATATCAAACAAGGTTCTCAGGTGAGAGAGTAGGAGGAGGGGGAAGCATGAGGTTTGAGGAGGGATGAAAAGGTTTGAAAGTGTTCCTAGAGAGGTTAGGATTCTGAGTTGATATGAGAGGGTTTAGCAGCAGAAAGGACCCAGTGGAGCTCCTGTAACATAACTTTGTAGTGGACCCAGTCACGATGGTTGCATGATTTTCTTCTTTGTTCAGCAGCATGTTGTAATAGCAAGCACCCCAGCATCCCCAGGGTGGCTGCCAACACAGGCTCTTAGATCTGCTTTTCTAAAGGAAAGCAACTCAAAATGGGTTAACAAGCTTACTTTAATCAATCAAACATATCGTTTACCTAGTTCAGGGGGAAAAGGTCAGCATCTGAACTTCAGAGTATACAGACAGAAGTTGCAAGACAGAGAAACAAACAGATCAAGCAGACAGGCTTCCAAACTGCCCAACCATTACATCAATATCAAATCACAATTACCAGAGAGGGAAGCATCAACATATGGGCTTTCAAAACCTGGGGGGGAGCTCTCAACAGCTGCCCAGAGTCTCAAAGTGAGCCCCAAAGCAAAGTCTCATATCAGGGATTATATAGCCTTCTCCTGGCTCAGAGAATGTCACAACCCTCTTGACCCACTGCCCAATCACACAGCATCAAGGTGTGGTCATTTCTGAAAACCAAGCCTCCTGCCACAGGCTCCATATGACCACATTCAGCCTATTAGGGGGCAGAGTATATTTTCAAATCAAGGAAGGTTCTCAGAGCCTCTTAAACCTATCAGAGGGCCTAGGGGCAGGGAAGATCTTTAAATTTGCATTTGTATTACACTTGTGCTAGGAGTGAAGGTGGTGAATGGTAGGAGTGATCCAAGGCTGAGGCTTGGCAGTGTACCATCAGCAATATCATAGAGAGGTCAGGGATTCAAGAAAGGAAGGTGTGGAGTTGAATTGGTTCATCAAAGAGTCAAATTGAGGAAAAGAGAAAAGTGTAGGGGAAATGACCTGGGAACTAAGGAAAGGGATTAGGAGTCATGGTGTGGACATAGAGAGTGTTTTATAAGGGAAGGCAGATCATAGATAAAAGATAATAAGCTATAGTTGAGTAGAGGGATTTCAGAATTCTTGAGCACAGAGGTAACACATTTGTGGGTGATGGCAAGATAAAAGGAAGGATCATCTTTGTGTGTGACTCAGGTGGAGTGGAGGAATAATTATCCCCATTTTACTATTGAAGAAACTAAGGCAGAGATAGATAAAGGAATTTGCCCAAGGGTTACACAGCTAGGAAATGTCTGAGGCCACATTTGAACCTGAGTCTTCCTGCCTCAAGGCCTATGCTTCTATCTGACTGATCTTCAACAAGGATATATACTGAATAATGGATTTAAGAGGGGACTTAGTAACTGCTGTGTGTGTTTATATGTGTGTGTGTTTGTATGTATGTGTGTGTGTGTGCGCGTGATGGCAGCAGAAGGTGGGTCTGGATGTAGCCATGGGAAGCGAGGAGTGTGCTGACTCTTCCTCTAGTTCCATTATGTCAGAGGGCAGGGGAGAAGGAGCAAGCAGCCTCAGAAAAGGTTATGAGAGAAATTATGTCTCCAGGAGAAATCTCAGTTTCATTGAGCACTAGAAGATAGAAGCAATTTAACAAGCAAAGATAGAGGGTAATTGTTCCCTAACAGTGGGATTGGAAGGTTTCAAAGGCACAGTAAAAAAGAGAATGCAAGGAGAACTGGGAAAGGGGAGGGCCAAGACTGAGTATACCATGAGAGGGACTGGCAATCCCCACCAATCCTTCTCTGATTTTAGGGATTCTGTGTCTTTTGAGCTCCCAGGCCAGGAAGGACCTTAAAAGCTGTCAAGGTGGAAAAGTAGTAAAACCCCAAGAGAAAGGATGTTATTTCCATGAATCCTTGGGGAATGGCAACCTGAGGGATAAGCAAGGAAATGAGACCAATTGGGTGGCTGGCATCTACCTAGGAGAGGGATCCTATATGCGCGCGCACACACACACACACACACACACACACACACACACACACACACACACACACACACTGTTGGGACCTGGACAAAGTCCCCAACACCCCACACTAGTTCTGGTTCTGGCTCTGTTGAAACACATATATGTCTCCTCCCCAGCTTGTTTGTAAGGCTTTAGAAACCAGAGACCCTGTTTTACAATCATATTATTTTCCAACAGTACTTAGCACAGTGCTTTCTATGTCATAGGCACACCGTAAATATTTGCTGGCTTTTAAAATAATGAGTTAATTGGGATATATACATAAAAGTAGCAATATTTTAGCTTGTAGGTTTGTTAAATTATAGCCAGAAAAAAATAATTCAGATGATACAAAATTGAATTTGTAAAAAAAAAAAAAAAGTTGGGAAAGTATGCTGCTTCTTTTTTTTCCAAAGATGAAATAGAAGGGTAAATTAACTGGTAATGGTAACCAGATGCTCTCCATTTCCACTAAGGACAGAACCAGAGGAAATTGGCCAAAATTATTGTATGAGGAATTAAAATATAATGACTGTTAAGTACTGAAGTGATCAACTTCCCTGAAGTACAGAACAGGTTAAATACCACTTCCTCTGAATGATGTGGGAAGCCTGCCAATTAATTAATCAATCAATCAGCAAATATTTACTGAGTACCTGCTGTAGGGTATAGAAAAGAATTGTAACATCCCTCAAGGATGTTACAGTCTAATTTAGTAAGGTAAAATTAAAACATGGGAAGCAGATACCATGAGCAAACAATACAAAGCCATAATCAAAGCAAAATCCAGTAATGTGATGCTGGCTTTCAGAGAAAAAAAATGCCTTCCTCCTAGATAGAATACAGAAATAGACTTTTAGAACTGAAAAAAAAAATGATATGAACCTGCAACCTAGATTTAATTTGCTTATGCCATTAAGCAAATATATTTTGATGATATGATGATGATGATGATGATAATTGGAATTTACAGACTAAAATTTATAAACTTCTTTCCATATATTATCTCATTTGATTTGGAAACAAGATATTAAGTTTTTACTTGCAGATAAGAAAAAGCCACTAGAAGATAGGAGAAAGTTGAACAAATGTGTCTTTCTGTTGAAAAATTTTAAATCATGAAAATAGTAATCTTTCTTGTTTATATTCATAGCAAGCTAACTTCTGTCAAAATTTGACTTGCAAATAACTGCAAACTAAAAATTCTATACAGCACCCTTTTGAGTCTCTTTCGTACCTGAACATTTGGGTTGGGTGACAAGGACAATTTTTAATATTTGGGAGATATGGTGCCCAATTTTAAAATATTTATTTTTTATACTTCTCTGCCCCCTTCCATAGTGTCACAAAATTTTAGAGTTGGAAGAGATCTGAGCTACCTAATCTAGCAAATACCCAAATTCTGACTCCCACATATAACATGCCTAACAGCTGATAATCCAGTTTCCTCTTGAAGAGCTCCACCAATAGAGAATTCAGTTTCTCTAAGGAAACTCATTCAATTTTTGGACTGCTCTGATTTTTAGGATTTTTTTTTTCTATTACATTGAGTCAACCTCTACCTCCCTGTGATCCTATTTCTTCTTCCCCCAATGCTCATCACCTCTTCATCTTCACAACCAAGTGAAAATGCCATTTTATATGAACACCCATTAAGTATTTGAACACTACTCTCCTGAGCCCCTTAAGTCTTCTCTTCTTCATCATTTTTATAGGTCCACATCATTTTGAATCTCCACAGAATCCTAGCCATTTTCCTCTGGACAAAATCAAACTTTTCAATGTCCCATCTAAAATATAGTTCAACAAACTGAATGCAACACTCCAGATTCAACTGACAGGTTATGGTAGGGCTATCATCTCCCTTCTTCATACCACTTATGTCATTAAAGAGCCTGTTAGTTCTTTTGACTGCCATATCATGCTGATAACTTATATTAAGTTTTAAATTTACTAAGAAGCTTTAACTATTTTGAACATGAATTTTTGTTTAACCGTGTCTCCCACCCTGTAGCTTTAACAGATGACTCTGAATCCAGGGACAAAATTTAAATTTCTCCTTATCAAATCTTATCTTGTTAATTTCAACTAGTTGATTTTTTTTTCTAATGCTGATTCTTTCATCCAATATGTGAGCCATCATTCCCAGCTACCATGCTTCCCAATCCTCATCCTTCTTGATTTGTCTGAGTCCTTTGACACTGTCCATCATTCTCTTCTCCTTGATACACTCTTTTCTCTAGGTTTTCTCCTGGTTCAACTGCCTGTCTGACTTCTCTTTCTCAGTCTCCTTTGGTGGATATTCATCTAGCAAAAATCCAATATCCAAGCTATACCTGCTAACCATGGAGGCCCCTAAATCTCTGTCCTGTCCCCTCTTCTTTTTTCCCTCTATGATCTTGGTGATCTCATCAGCTCCCACAGATTCAACTTTTGTCTCTACACAGATGATTTTCTGTATTTTTTCTCCTGCCATAACCTCTCTGCTGACCTCCAGTCTCTCATGTCCAACCACGTACTGAATATGTCAAATTGGATATTTTATAAACATCTTAAATTCTACATGTTCTTCCTAAAGTCTGACCAGACACACACACACACACACACACACACACACACACACACACACACACACACACACACACACACACACACACACCCCAGCACATCACTATTCAGTAGACTCTAGTGGCTTCCTATATCCTTCAGGTCTAAGGTAGGATCATCTGTTTGGCTTTAAAGTCCTTCATAACCTGTTCCTTTCCTACATTTCCAGTCTTCTTATGGTTCATATCCCTTCCCCACCCTTCTACACACAATATCCTGCAATCCAGTGACACAGGAACCCTTGCTATTTGTTCCTGGAACACGACACTCAAACTCCTGACTCCAGGCATTTACCCTGGCTGTCCTCCTTGTCTCCAGAACTTATTCATTCCTTTTTCCACCTGTTAGCCTCTCTGACTTCCTTCAAGTCTCTGCCAAAGTTCCACATTCTACAGTAAATCTTTTCTCATTCAGTTTGCACATAGTACTTAGTTGCATTTTTTTCTCATTCATTAGACGGTGAACTCCTTGAGAGTATGGACTGGTTTTTGTCCTTCTTTGTATTCCGGGCATTTACAGAATGTACAGCACCTTGTACATAGTAGGTGCTCAATAAATGGTTACTTGAATGAAGTGTGTTTGTAGAGAATAAAAATAATCTTTAAAATAGTTCACTTTTCTGTCACACTTCATAAATTTTCAACAAGCTTGTGAAATACATATGATTATATGTATTTTATAGATCAGGAAATTGAAACTCTGAAAGAATAACTTACCCAAGTCATCTAACTAGTCAATGTTGGAGTTGATACTGGAATGAAGGTCTTCTGACCTTTGCTTTCCCCTATACCATGTTGCAAAGGACTAAAGTGGATTGTCATAAAAAAATTCTTAAAGAATATCAGGTTATAAGGTTAAAGAAATAATTGAGATAACATGCCCTAGGAATGGTTTCTACAGTCTGGTTATTAAGGAAGTTACCAGTGGGCAGTAATCCCTGTGATTTGGGGTATTAGTTCCTACTATTGATTAGTTCTTTTTTTAACCCCATGGGACTATCATTTTCTACTTTAAATTTCAACTCTAGTCAATGTGTATTAGAAAATCAATATCATAGATTTGCTCAGCTTTCCATCTGCCTCACAGGAATTTTGAAACTATGCAAAGAATGTTTATTATAATGAAAATGGATTGTAAAATACAAATGGTGAAGCTTTGACCAGTTTCCTAGAACCTTAACCTTTAAAATTCACATTGAGCTTTTGAGTCCCTCTATCCATCACTGCAGAATCATTCCTCATGAATTTTTTTTTTGCAATAGCTTAAAACATCTAAAATTGGGTGATGACTCAAATTGCCCTTGCAAAACTGTTTGACCAAATAAATTTGACCAAACCAAATCTTACAATTAAAGAAAATTTCCCTCAAATTATCTTACCTTTTCCTTTCAAACTTTAATTGCTTTATTCTTAGTTATATCATTTTCCAAAATGCTAAATAATTCTTCATACTCCTTGATTTTTTTCATAAGTTTCAAATATATCATGTAATTATGCCTAATCAAGTCAATTCAAATGTTTTTGAGCACCTACTACTTTGTGCACTGTACAATTGGCAGAAGGCTCCCAGTATATCATAAATAGGCTAGAGAGGAGTGATTTATGAGAGGACAGGGATGAGAGTTAGACAAGTTGAGATGATGTAGAAGGCTTGTAACCTTCATATTTATGAGCTACATATATGATAACAGATCTATTGACAAGAACCCTTTCTCAAAAAGAAAATTGACTCTAAAACAAAACAAAACAAAACATTGCAGTGGTCAGTACAAAAGAGATTTTACTTACCAAAAAAAGTGAACAAAAAACTAAAGTGATTTTTTTTCCTTCAGTAGATTAATGGGTAAGTTTATTTGGAACAGTTGTTTGTGTAGGCACATCCTAAATATTTAATTCCAGTAATTGTCTCAGTGATAGCAAAAAGCTGTGATATGTCTGTTTGATTGGTGAAGCTTCTGTAAATATGGACCAAAAGTCACTTGCAAGTACATAATTTATTTTTTTTGACCAGAGTTAGCCCCTAATCATTCTGTTTCTTGTTTCTTGTTTTTTCTACTGTTCCATTGAATTTCTATTATTGTAATCAAAATATAGCATCTTATAATTTTCAAACTCAGATCCTAGTTTATTCTTACCCGGTAACATTAGAAAGAATATTTATTACTTGTATTCGCTATCCAGTGAATTACCATATTTATTTTGCATTGACAGTTTTACAACTAAGTCTTTTTGCCTCTTTTTTTAATTTCATGTCAAACACTCTCTTCTCTAATAATGAAATTCATAGATAATGAAAGAACCCTCCCTTCCGCTTATTCACCCAAGATGAAATGTTCACACAACCAATGGAAAACCATAGGCTCTATAGTTAGAAAAGACCTTAGAACATCTAATCCACCTTCTTCATTTTATAGATGAGGGCATTTGAGACCCATGAAAGGGGAGCCCACTAGGAGCAGAACTGAAATTTGGCCTTTGGTGAGGTAGAATAGAGGACAACACAGAAGCCAACTGGTGGGGGGGGGGGCGCATTTAATTAGATATTTACATGTGCCATTTCTCAAAACAAAAGTTCCAAAGTAGTTTCCAAATATACACAGACTGTTAAATATGGATTAGTTTAATATTTAAGATGCCCATTATAGGGGCGTCTAGGTGGCACAGTGAGTAGAACACCGGCCCTGGAGTTAGGAGGACCAGAGTTCAAATCCAGCCTTAGACACTTTAACACAAAACTAGCTGTGTGACCTTGGGCAAGTCACTTAACCCCAATTGCCCTACCTTCCCCTCTCCAAAAAACAAACAAACAAAAATATATGCTATTATAGTCAAGGCCATCAACTACTATACTGCTTCACTTCCTTGCCCAATAAATACCAGTCATTATGACTTTTGAATGCTTCCTTGGTCTGAGAATATTGCTGTTTTTAGACTGAAATCTGATGCTGTGTTTTTTCAAAATCTATTTTCAATGATATCTTCAAGTATGAAGAGGATAGAGAAAAAGAAGGGTTGGATCTCATATATTGAGCAATTAAATCAATTATAAAGATTAATCTCTTTATTTTAGAAAGATATTAAAGCTGACAAAAAAGCCTGTATTTCCTTGTGCATTTTAAATGTTCCACTTTAAATATGTCTTATATGTCATAATGTCCACCATAGTAGACTCTTCAACAGGAAGAGAAATTAGCAGTTCTGTATGTAACAGAAATTCTAATATACTGTTAAACAATAGTAGGGCAGGCAGATAACATTTTAATCAGTATTGTCATTAATGACTATCAACAGAGAGGATAAGATGCTCTTGTCTTTGTGAATTATGATTTATGACTGGCAAGGCAGTCACATTGAAATATATTTATTTTATAATGCAGAGACATTGATTAAATGTGCATGGCATCTCAAATATAGTTGACATTTTAAGTCAAAATTATTACAGACATAGAGCCATTCATTTAACTGTTGCTTTAAAACCATGTCTTCAACTGGTTGTTAATGGAAGAAAGTCTAGCTGGGCCAATATTTCAATACGTTGATCTGTTATTTTACTGACAGGATGAGAGAAAGCCACTTTCTTTGGGCAGCCATATCATTTGATAATATCTGGGACATCCACACTTGATAACATCATGGTTGTTTAAATATATATGGACACTAGGACTCTGTCCCCTTCAGAAAAGCTTTCATTTCAATGAAATATTTTTTTTTACCCTAAGACTCACAATTCTCTCCTGCATGGGGGAAAAAAATCCAACAACAACAACCTTGCATTCTCTCTTTCCAACCTGCTTTGGAAATGTTCCTTAAATAATTGATAGGCACTGGGGCTGGAACATTAATATAGTTTAGGGAGGAGGGTTTGTGTAATGTATATTGCTGTCTGTTGCCAACTTTAAACAACATAAGTGTTTGAGTATTGATTGTTGATTTGCAAGATTTAAAGTCCAATAATAATTGTTGTTTGAAAGCCTGCTTGCATACAATACCTGTATTCTTTGATCTTTTCTTTAGGTTATCAGTTCCTTTTAACTTCAGAATTAACTTTGAAGTTAGGTATGGTATATCTGTATCATTTTACTGTCCTGGATCTGAAATTGCAGGCCTCACTTTAACCTCTCAGCATCACATGTAGACATTCTAAATTATAGAAAGAAGATGAGTTCCAATAAGATTAGAAAGCCAGAAAAAAATGATATCTAATATTTTAATGTCCTTTAACTTTTGTCATTCTATAATGTCACTGTCTAATCAAGATATGTGTAATAAGCCAGCTTTGACCCATGCCAAATTCATATACATTTCTAAAAGTAAAGCATATTTCTTTAGAAGTTAATGAAATTTCAAAAGAGAGACCTCTATAAATAGGTGCAAATAGCTCCTCCATAGGATGATGCCTCATTAGCAATCAAGCTTCATATAGTTTGGTTGAACAAAAAAGCAAATAGTAAAATATCCTGCTAGTTATTAACTTGTGCTGCTGAACTGCACTGATAAATCCATCACCATCTCTTCTCAAACATATTATGCCTTTCATTTTACTGCACAAGGTTTATTGCTATCATTTGGGCTGGAGGGATAGGGAGGAAAATCAAACGAACAAACCATACCTCCCTTTGCTTTATAGCCTTGGGGAATGTTTATAGATTAAGCATATTTTCATCTCGTTATCATCAAATGATAATCTATATGTAACCACATCATCATTCTCATCTTCAATCAACATATGCTTATTTTCTTAAGGTTTTACATTGCACATTGAAGGTCAGCAGACCAGGTGGCGTTTGGTGTGGACAAGTCCCACGGAACCCTATTTTTCATGTGCAATTATAGAATTTGAAATGACAACTATATATAGTTAGGCATATGCATAGATATATATATATGTGTGTGTATATATACATATATATATACATATATGTGTATATATATATATATATATATATGTATTTGTCTTTAAACAAAACCTGATTGGTTCAGAGATAAATGATACTAAGTTAAATTTGGCCAAGGTAATTAGAAAATGCCTAGTCAAGTGAAATAGGCTTTAGAGAAAGTAGGCAGTGAATTTTAAAGAAGTGAAATCCACTCACCTTTTTATGTTGATATTTGTGTTGTCTTCATATTACTTTAGGTTGGTTGATGAAATGTTATTTTTTCAGAAAATCACAGAATATAGAGGGATCTCAGGGGTCTTCTAGTTTAACCATTCCTCTACTTGAAAACCTTCAGTGATAGGGAACTAACAGTCTGCTGATATATCCCCTTACTTTAAGGCAACCTTAATACTTAAGAAAATTTTACTTGTGAAGAGAAGAAAATTGCTCCTCTGAAACTTCCACCCCATCCTTCTGTTAATTGTCTTCTGGGTCCATGCAGAACAATAATATCTGGAGTATCTTTCTTTACCTATCTGTCACATGACAGACCTTTAACTACTTGAAAACTGCTATGATATCCTTCCTAAATCACTTCTCTTTGAGCTAAAAAGTCATAGTTCTTTTAATATACCATATTATATTATAATTTCCAGTCCTTTTGCCATCATGGCTTCCTTTCAGCTTGTCAATAACCTTTCTAAAATATGGCACCCCACAGTGGGTACAGTAGTCCAAGTATGCTCTAACTAGAATAAGACAGATAGGGACCATTGCATCCTTTGTTTTGGGCACTATGCTACTATTAGTGAAGCCTAAGAACATTTTTGCTTAGGTGACTGCCATGATCACCTTGAAACTTAGAACTTATCTTTCAGTCTATTGGGACCCCAGGTATTTTTCACTCAAACTGTTGTATAGCCCTACCACCATGATCATTTAGTAGTACAACTGGTTTTCTAAACCCAAAAGTAGAACTTTGTGTCTATCCTTACTAAATTTTGCCTTATTCAGTATGACCCATTGCACTATATTGTTGAAATTTTGGGGGGTCCCAGCTCTACTGACTATTCTTTGATGCAATCTCTCAGAGCATTGATAAAAATAATGAATAAGGTAGCTGGGATTCAGTATGTAATTAATTCTTATTGGTTGATTAACTGATTAAATAAAATGGATAGAGGACAGATCCCTAGGGTACAGAGATCTCAACATACTTCAAATACAGCATTTCTGTGATTTACCAATCTAGTAACCCAACTTTTAAGAAATGATGCGCTGGGGCAGCTAGGTGGCACAGTGAGTAAGAGTGCCGGCCTCAGAGTTGGGATGACCCGAGATTGAATGTGGCCTCAGAAAATGAGCACCCACACACAAATAATGTCTGGCCGTGTAACCTTGAGGAAGTTACTTAACCCCAATTGCTTTAAAAAAAAAAAAAAGAAATGATGTGCTATGATTATGATCATTTCCTTATATGTTAAAAATCCTTTCTTTAATAGTATATTATATAATTTTACCAGCAGTTAAATTCAGTAGTACCTACCAATAGTTTGAAGAATCCACCTTTTCCCTTCTTTTGAAAATGTGGACATTGGAGCATCTGAAGTCCCACTTGTACCTTATATACCTCTGGGACCAAGTGACACTTGCCTTCTTTCCACTTATTCCACAAGATCATCCATTTCTGGGTCTTGGGAATTTTCACTAGCTGTCTCCCATGCCTCCTCATTTCTTTCCTCTGATTTCCCTTATTTCTTTGGGTTCAATGTAAAATCTTACTTCTAAAAAATCCCCTCCTGATTTCTCTTAATAACAGTACCTTCTGTCTATAGTATCTTTCTCATCTTCACTTTATTCTCTATGCTGTTTGTTTGTAATTGCTTCCATATTGCTTCCCTCTCCCCCATTAGACTGTGAGAGAGCAGAAGCTGTCTTTCTTTCCTTCATATCCCCACTGCTTAGTATAGTTCCTAGCACATAATAAGTGCTTATTGATTAACTACACTACTCTTATTCACCAGAATCTCAAAAATCATTAGCCCTCACCAGTCACACCTGCCAGGTTGCATGTTGTCTCTATACCATTTGATTGTGAACTCCTTGAGGGCAGGGACTGTTTTTACATCTCTTCTTTATCCTCGAGTCCTTCCACAGTGTCTAGCATGTACCAAGGTCTTGATAAATGCCTGCTGACTTGACCTACTAGTTCTTTCAATCCTTGGGATATAGTTGGTGATGACCTCATTGAGCAAAGCTCAGTACTATCTTATGATCTCTCTATTTATCCTGAATTTTAATACCTTTTAAACTATTTATGTTCTAGACTTCTCAGTTTGATGGTCATTCTCCTTGGTACAGAATAATAGAAGCAAAAGAGGAGCTTTGTATTTTGTTTTCTCTCTGCATTATCATTCCATCCACTGCAAGTACTAGATCTCTCCTTTCTTTGATCTTCCACATACTCACACTGTAGCCAAAGCATGTGTGTGCATACTTGTACATGCACATACACACATGCACATATAACCCTCTTTGTCATCCTTAGAATCCATTGCATGCTTTCCTTCATTCTGCACTTTGCCTTATATATTGGTGCGTAAACTCTTGAGAGGCTTCAGGCAAGCTCTTCTCTTTGATATTTGAATGAATATAATAGAACACATAGTAATGGTGAAGAGTGGATAAAGGTTCATCTTTATTCTATCAGCAGGGATTTTAAAACAATATCTCATGGTCTAGATTCCAACCCATATTTTTCCCAGAGAAGGTAAGGAGTGATAATAACCAACTGTCAATCACCAATTCATTTTTGTGTCTAAACAGATGATGATTGCATCAATCCCTAGATGCATTGCCCAGTGATCTGAAATCATTGAACCTTTCCCTATGAGGGAAAAGTCAACTAGTACTGAATCATTTTAGTAAGAATGAAGTGGTGTTTTTACTGTATATGCCTGTGATTTCATTGGTGTAGGGAGCTTTCATTGAAGAACCTCCTCACTCAATACTATTGGCCATCTTCTTTGTACCTTATAGTCTTAGTTAGAGAGCTGCCTAGAGCACTGAGAGATTAAGTCACTTGCTCTGAGATACATGACCAGTATGTGTCAGATGTGAGACTTGAACCTTGGTCTTCCTAGTTCCTAGATCAACTACTATCCATTATCTACTAGATACAAGGGGTAGAGTGCTGGACTTGGAACCAGGAAGATCTGAATTCAAATCCTGTCACAGATACTAGCTGTGTCACACTAAACAAGTGACTCAACCAACTGTCCTAATTTCCTCAACTGTAAACTAGACCTAATGATAGCACCACATCATGAAAGTTCATATGCAAAATGGAAATAATAAGCTTAGAATTTTTGAGCTGCAAGAGACCTCTGGTCCTCATACTAGTTCATTTTACACATAAGGAAACTGAGGTAGAGATGGTAGAATGACTTGTTCTAGGACACAATGAGTTACAATGAGCTTTTCTAAATCCTAACCTAGTGATCTTTCTAATAATGGCACTATTTACTTCAAAGAGTCATGTTAAAGTGTTCAAATAATCAGAATCATGTATCTCCCTTAGATGCCACACCTTTTTTTGACAGTATCACTAAACAAGAAAATTAATGAAATGTTTGAATAAATGGGATATAGTTAATCTGGATTTTGCAGAGCTTTTGATAAAATACCTTATAATATTCTTTTAGAGAAGATGGAGGGATATGGATTAGACAATAATACAATAATGTGGATTCTTACCTAGTTAGATGGCCACACTCATAAAGCTGTTAATGGTTCACTATCATCACAATAAAAGATCTCCATTGGAGCACCCCAAGTATTTATGACTGGCCCTGGGCAATTTAAAAAAATTTTTATCAGTGATTTGCACAAAGGTACAAATAGTATACACATCGAACCTGGAACCTGTCACGGTGGATAAGAGAATCAGAATCTAAAAGGTTCTTGAGAATTTAATCTGAATTTAATCAGATGTAGTTCAATAGGAAAATGTCTAATCTTGCATTTGGGTACAAAAAAAATCAACTTTTTAAATATAAGATAAGGAAGATATGGTTAGATAGAAGTGCCTCTGGGAAGGATCTGGGAAGTTTTCTTGGATGGCAAGTTCAACAAAATTCAGCAGTATGATCTCAGCTAAAACTTCTAGTGAAAATGGAGTTCTTCAAGCAGAGAATGATCACTAGCTGGCTATGTTGTGGTTGAAATCCTTTTATGGGGTAAGGGATTGGATTATATGGCCACTAAGGAAAATCTTTTCCAACTTTTCCAACTCTCAAATTTGTTATCTAAACTCTCAGAACTTTGTTTCCTGACTTCTTTGGTGAAGATATTTTCAATGTCTAATAGAACTAGGGCTTAATATCACATTGAGTCAGGAGGGGGATATCATAGAATAATTCAGATGGAAAGTTCCCTTATTTCTGAACTTCAGGGTCTATCAAATGAATAATGTACTATGATATCACTTCCATAAGTTTGAGATGCTATAAAATGACTTTACTTAAAAGTGAAGGAAGTCTATACTTGACTCAGGAAAATGCATCAAGATCTGTCCTACCTACAGTATTATACTGCCACAATAAAATAACTTATGCTTTATAGGTGAATGGTTTTGCTAAAAAAACAGGAAATTTGATATTTCTTCAAGAACCTAAGAGTAGCCTATTTGACACAAATTACCATTCAAGAAATTAGTAGTAATTTCTTTCTTTGAAAAGGTCAGGCTATTGTAGATGTAAGTGGAACAGTAGGTTAATATGCCAGCCTTGGCCTTAGAAGTTAGAGTTCAGATTTATCTTTGGTTACATCAAAAAATAAATTGTGTCATCTCCACCTAGCCCTCTTGTGTGTTGGCCACTTAATAATCTCATCACTTGACTTTCAATCATTTGACAATACATTCTGGTGTCTGAAGTGCTTAGGCAGACATAGAGCAGAGAATTTCCAGTGGCCCCCTCTTGGGAAAGAATTGGCTACAGATAAACAAGGGGGTTGAGTTCCTCAGACTATTCAGTCATATCAGTCAAAATTCTAAGTCCTCCCTCCCCCAAATAATGGTTTGTACTTTATAATGGCTGCCTAGCTCAGTGGAAAAATCAAGGTGGATTTTGTGAAGCTTATGCCTCTTCCAGCATAAGATCTGTGTAAACAGCCTAATTTGTTGATTTGCATGTGAAGTATGTTGTACCCAGTGGGTGGTGAAAACCGATTTGGCATGCAGCTTCCCAGCTCAGAGTGGATAACTGGTGTTCGTCCCCACTGCTGTCAGAAGATGGATGTGTTTTTTATTACAGCTCCTATTTGAAAATGACTATTGCAAACTGTCTCATAGAGATATTAGAATCCTTTACAAGGCTTGTATGTTATATATGGTGAAGCAGTGACACCAGTGCCTTCACGGTCATGTTTGTAGCCTGCCAGTGTTCTTATTAGCAATAACTTTCTCTGCTGTGGGATCTCAAGTAAACAGAAATCATACTGCATCTGAAACACATTAGGACAATTGATTTATCTCTAGTAGAATTTTGGCATCCACTCAAAGTTTTGTCTTCATTGCTTCGAAATGAGGCTAATCATTTTAAGAGTAACATTTATACAGGGAAGACAAGAAGAGGTAAGCATGTCAAGGTGTGAAAGAGGGGGGAAAACTCTTTCAAAGCTAAATCAACGAGTTATTTTTCCGGGATCTTTTTCTGTGTGTGAACTTTATCTAATCAAAAACAGGAACTAATGGATATTATTTTACTGAGCAGAATAGAAAGTAATGATCATAATTTCCAAAGAACACCAGTGGGCCGGAGTTTGGAAAAATTCAGTGGTGTAGATGTTTGCTTTTATTGTTTAATGGTTCTCTAGTGTCTGTAATTCAAAACTGTGTGGAACTATGCAAAAACAAAACCACTAAGGATGTTTACCAATGCTTCTCCTTGGTTTACTCTTCATTAGTTGAAACAAATGATACTTTCCCACATAACAATGAATTTTTAGCAAGATAGCCATCTTGCACTGATTTAGACTCAAGATCAATATTTTTCTAGACAGACAAATGCTTCTTACTAATAAGTGAAAACTCCCTGATCCCATTCCTGTTAGCCTTAAAGAGCAAATATCTCCTCTCCTATGCAAGATTTTTATCTCCCAATATTTCAGTTAAGGTAATCAGGCTATGAGCTAATAGAACTTAGGGCTACAAGAGACCTTAAAGGTCGTTTAGCTCAAGAGTTCTTAGCCTAATATCTGGGAACTTTTTTTTCAAATATTTTGATAACTCAACATAATTTCCTTTGTTATCTTACATATTTCATTCTGTGCCTTTAAAAGTGTTACTTGTAGGGGCAACTAAGTGGTGCAGTGAATAAAGCCCCCCCTGGAGTCAGGGGGACCCAAGTTCAAATCCAGCCTCAGATATTTAACACTTATTAGCTGTGTAATCTTGGGCAAGTCCCTTAAGCCCAAATGCATTCTTCCCCACTCCAAATAATAATAATAATAATAATAAAAAGTGTTGTTTGTGGAAGGGCTTTACCAGCCTGCCCAGAGGATCCATGGCACAAAAAAATTAAGAACTCCTAACTAGACCAGTCTTCTTTTGTAGAGATGAGGAAACTGAGGCTCAGAGAGATTCATTAGTTTGCCTAATATCACACGGTAACAAAATAGCAGAGCTAAAATTAAAAATCTGATACTGTAACCCCTATCAACAAACATCTATTCATCCATCCATTCACTCATCTAGTTATTTATTTTTTTACCATTCTAGACCCTAGAGATACAAAGGCAAAATAAAAAATAAAATAAAATGGTGCCTGACCTCAAGGAGTTTTCATTCTGCTCTTATAAGGAGATCCAGCAATTCCAACTCATCCTCTTTTTTTATTTTTCAAAGAAGGATATAAAAACTTTCTCTGAAAACCTTCAGTCAATATTGTAACCACTTCCTTGGCTGCCATCTCTAAGGGGTCACAGGCTGTTAAAAGTGATCTAACAATCCTTTTCCCCATCATCACCACTTATTCTTCCTTAGCCCTGAACTATTGATTCTCCTCTCCTCCCTCCCTAGCTGGATACTAGTTATTTCTTTTTTTTGTCGGCTTACCCCACCGCCTCACTCTCATAAAGTCAGCATTAAAAGCTCTGTTTTCACAGCAATAGGAAAAGGGGGTGTCTAAGTTTGGAGTTGCTTCCCATGGCATAGTGAATTTTGAGTCAGAAAACCTGGGTTCAGATTCTAGATCCTCCATATTCTACCTGTGTGACCTTGGACTAATCATTTCACCTCCATTTCCTAATCTATAAGATGAAGGCTTTGGGATATCTGACTTCTGGGGTGCTGCCAAGTCTTTAGGATTATGAGCCTAGAACTAGGTGATTTCTTTTTTTTTTTTTTTTAAGCAATTGGGGTTAAGTAACTTGCTCAAGGTTACAAGGCTAGGTTTTAGTTTGTGCGGCTTAAGTGTCGGAGGCCGGCTCCGAACTCAGGTCCTTCTGATTCCAGGGCCGGCGCTCTATTCACTGCGCCACCTAGCCGCCCCTAACTAGGTGATTTCTAATGGCCCTTGCTCGTTAGAATGGCTTTTTCACAGAAAACAAGTAACTGAGAGTAACTAGGTCAAGTTCCAAAGCCTATTAGGGGAAAATGTAAAGAGCAATGGATCCAATTACGTTGAGAGCATTTTGAAGTTACAGTCTAAGGACCTGTGTTTAAATTCTAGCCTTGCCACTCAGTGCCTGTGTGACTTTGAACCAGTCACTACCTCTCCAGGCTTCAGTTTCCTCATTTCCAAAATGAAAGGTTTAGACTAGGCAATCTCTAGTGTCTCTTCTGTTCCTAAATCTTTGATCTCCAAAACTTTGGATCTGCGTATGACCTGGCCTTAGGGGTGTATATGAGGTAATAGAGGGCTGGTACCTCTGGTGTGATGGCTTGCTGAGCCCTTTTCAGGGCTGTTCATTCACCTTTGGTGTCCAACCAGTCATCCAACTCTCACCTGTGGCTCAAAAAAAGGTGTAGCATGCTCAGAGGCCATATCCTGGTAAAACAATCTCAGCAGACAGGCTAAACCAGGTTGGGGGTAAAAAAGACCTCAAACCCAGCAATGAGTCAGTGGAATATCTTCCCTAACCATGTGAAGATTTCCCCAATGCAATGAGCAGATGAGAACAATTTGTTCCAGTGTCCATGAAAGTGACTGAAGCAGGCACTGTGGAATGCTTAGAGCTTGGTCAGATATCAAAAATACTACTGCATCCCCAGGTATCACCAGTCATCCTGACTTCTGTCTTCCCAGCCACTGAACTTCAATGACTCTGGAAGAAAAAGTAAGGCTGATGACTTGTGCAACTCTGCTTCCCTTAAATCCGTTTTATGCAAAAGGCAGGGCATCACCCTGAGATGCCATTGTTCTTCTTTGAAAATGAAGGACAAACAACAATAGCCTGGCCTCAATGAGAGTTATAATGGCCTCACCCAGAAGTGCTAAGCTTGTTGCTTCAGATTTATCTTTTTTGTCAAGAACTGTATTTAGAAAGAACAGAAGCAAAAACTAAACTAGATAATTTCTTGAGAACAATTAATGCAAGAGCATCCACCATCATATCCCAATGGTAATAGACTAAGAGATAATGACCATTAGTTTCAAGAAGAGATTAATCTCAAGTGGAGCCATCAATAATCATTCCTTCTATCCTCATGAAAATTAAGAAAAAGACAGGCTGATCCAAGGGATATTATATGGCACTGAATTACTGATTTGTCAAAAACTGATATGACAAAGTAAAGAGTTCTAGTCCTGTTCATTTCTACACACAGAAAACTCGGCTTTCTTTCCTATTTCCTAATGGGAGTGATAAGAGATCCCTCAAAGGTTTTGTCTTCCTCACAATAGTGATTGAATTTTCTTTTATGGAGCTGCTTATATTATTTTTTTTCTAGTTCTTGTACTAAATATAATGTACTTGAAACTTTTTTGTGCTGCTTATCCAGTTCCTAGCAGTCTCACAGAATTATCACTTTGAGTTTCTCACAGAAAACAAGCAACTGAGAGTAACTACACTATTTATTTCAAAAATGTCAATTGGTGTGAAATCCTAGGGAGGGAAATGAAAGGATCCATAGGAGAATGTCTCCTTTCCAGAAAAACAAATGACAATGAGAATTAAGGAAATGCCTTAAAAACAAAGAATAGGAATGTTGAATTAGAGGTGTTGGAAATGTTTCTTAATCTAAAAGTTATTAATAATTCCAGTAACTTCATGTTAAAAGCTTTTAACTCATTTTAGCTATGTGTTCATTTGTAGATAGAAACAGCTGCAAGAGATACAGAACTAGTAACCCCAGAATGACTTCCTCTTTTAAAATACCTGAAGGATCTGTGAATTTGTTTGCCTGGAAACTCCTAGAGTGGGAATTCTGGGCTATGACATGGCGAATAAGTAAGAAGAAATGGCCTTAGACATCAGACCTGTGTTATGTGTTATTCTTTTCTTGCTTTTAGGATCATAGGATTTAAAGCTAAATAGAGTCGTAGAGAATCCTCTGGTTCACAGTTCTTAACATTTTTATTGTAATGGACCCCTTTCGAAGCACTCTCACAAAACCTATGAACCCCTTCTAAAAGTAATTTATTTTAACTGGCAGAAATGCTAAATTTCAGTTAGAAGTTAGTGAAGATTAATAAAGTTATAATTATTCCCAAGCTCATTAATACCCTGATATCTACCCACAGACCCTTTTTCTGTCAACCCCAAATTAAGAACCCTTGATCGAGTCCCTTCTTCTCATTTCCCCCTGTTACCTAGGATAGGGCCTTTTGCATCAATGTTCAGTAAACATGTATTCATAGTCAGTTGAAGTGACCTATCATCAAAGAAAAAAATATAAAACTGGTTGTGAACTGTTAGTGTGATTCATTTTGGTGACTGCTTGTTAATCACTAGTCTGTGTACAATGCTAGGGTTTCAAATGAGATTAAATTCAAAAATTGCCTCAAAGTGCTTTTGTAAAACTTGAAGCCTATATAGGCAGTTATCATCATCATCATCATCACCATCATCCAAAGATGAAATAAGTCACAGACCCTTCCCTCAAAGAGTTTATGATCCATTGTGAAGGAAATGGGGCAGGGGCAGTGTGTACACACACACACACACACACACACACACACACACACACACACACAATTACTCCCCCCAAAAAGACAAAATATAAGTACAAAGGAGAGGTCCAGTAAAAATGGTGTGAGAAATTTGGGGAGGGAAAAATGGCTTCCAACCAGAATGTGAGAGGAATCAAAGAAGTCTTCAGGAAGAGTTGCCTCCTGAGAAATAGAAATTAGGGATTATGGAGTCAGAGATGAGACTATTATTGTGCATCCTCTGATTTTCTGATTTCTCTGTTTTTTTTATTTTCTAGGAAGGATAAAAACTGTAAGATAGACTCCTGTAGAGAATACACAGTACTAACCTGAGCTTTTTAGCTGATGGGAAGAAAATGTTGATTTTGCCTTCAATCTCAAGTTTGTGGCATTTGTGGTTCTCTAGATAAAATGGTGGCCATGGAGAGAAAAGAGAAAGTCATACACTGAGAAGTCACCTAGATAAATGAGCATTATTATCCTGCAGGGAAATTTAGGAAGCCTAGGGTTCTTGCTCCATCATGTAATTGGTGAACACTTGCTAAGTTGATCTTGTGGCAAAAGTCAGTCTGTTACTGTCTCAAAATTACTTTTGTCCTACAAAATAGAAATAATAATAATAATAATAATACTGTATACCTTGCAGGACACTTGAACATATTCCAAATAACTGATTTATAAAATATTTTATTTCCTTTTTTATTTAAAACTATGAGCAAGAGTGGGCATTGCCTCCTGTTTATTATCCTGAGAGTCTAGGCCTGAAGCCCTAGAGAACCACACTCTGCCACAGATGATCAGTCTGATGCCCTAGTTTGCCCTTAAGGGAGAGAGGCACAAGCCAAAGGCAAGTATGGACCTGACTTGACGTAACTCAGGGAAGGCAGAACCTTTGTGTCAGCTTGTTTTTTTATTTGTCTGCATGTAGCAAAGTCCCAGAAGGAATTTCTTTTAGAGTTGTATGGCATCTCTTTATGTTTTATTCAAAGGAGAAATGTTTGCTCTTTTGACAGATGATCAGTCAAGATAAGAAAGGAGGCATGCATAGCTAATAAAGAGATGGAGATTGGTTTCAGAGATTAGGAATCCTCAGGTTTGGGGGCAATGATTAAACACCCTGGATAGACTTAAAGGCAAGGCTGGGATGGAGTGGGAGAGACCTAGAATCTTTACATTTCTATTCTATCTACCCCCATACTTGAAATAAAGCTCTACCTCATCCCCCTCCCCTACCCCCACTGCTTGGAGAGGCCATGTTCTAAAATAAATAGGCTCAGAGCTGTCCTACACCAAGTAAAAGGCACAAGCATATGCCCTAATGGTGAATACTTTGAGCCTAGAAGCCTTCTGGTTCACTTCTTCCTCTCTTCCAGAACCTCAGAATGAGGAGGAGTGTAGGACAGAGGCCTTTGAGTTGGTAAGAGAAGTGGAGGAAGCTAGGTAGTACAAGAGGGCAGGGGCAAAGGATAACATATGGAAGGCATTTAAGAATTCTTTTTTAAGAAGAAGAAACTCAAATACCATACTACCTCACTCTGTTTTCACTCAAGGCCTACCTATGTAATAATTTAGACTAAACCTATGATTAGGAAGCAGAAGGGTGGGAGGCTTCTTTTCCCTTTTGTAACCATCACACATTGGTGGTTTCTTAAAGAGTCTGTTTGTTGCTGTAATTTTACACTGTCTTCAATAAGTTGGAGAAATGTATTTGGGAAAGGGAATGTCTTTTAAGTATTCCCTAATTGATAGAGTCGAGGGCCAAGTTACAGATGGTCTTTATTAGGAATTCTTTTCATTCTAGAAACCATAGAGTCCCCTTAGCAACAGTGATTGCAGAATGATTGAGTGGTCTCTTGTGGACCTATGTATTTACCTATGTAAAGATCAGTTTCAACTCAGCACATTCTTCATTTACCGCTGAACTAAACTGTAGCCTTTAAAGGGTGTTGGTATCTCTTCATGGCTAGGAACCTAGCCAGTTGGTTGTTAGTTGTTTGGTTTTGGTTTGTGTTTTAATTTTCACTTGAGAAAGGGGCATATATGGGAAAACTTGGTAAACTATTGCAGTGATTTTTCACGTATCTAAAATAAATAATAATTCTGATAACTTACACAACCAAATATAGTCTAGCACAGCTCTGAATCTGAATATGCAAGGTGAATTAAAACTGAGGATGATAGACTAGGACAGAGGAAAAGGAAGAACAAGTGGCATGTTGTGAAAAAAGCAACTGTGGTGAGTATTGATGGCCTTGACACTAATTAGAACCAAAAATAGCAACTGTACCTTGAGGAGCATGTTATCTGTCGACTATCAGGCAGTAGAAGCCGAGGCCCAAGATAAGGAACAGACTTTTTTTTAACCCGGGGTTGGGACATCATGTCATGTTTTTTGAAATCACATGATTTTTCTTCTTCTGTTAATTCTTCAAAAACTCTGCTGATTGGGGGCTTTAGCTTTTTTTTTAGGCACTTTGTGACATGTTCCTATGATGTGAAAATGGTTGCTTACAATGCAATAAAGCTAATTTTTTTCATCATGTAAAGTCTTTAGATTAGACCGAGTGAAGGTTGGAGCACGTATGAAGAAAGTAGATCACGGGATATTTTTCCCCCTTTTGAACGTGCTTCAAATGCACAGGCAACTGCACATACTTGAAGTAATTGAAAAAACGGTTCCCTAAAATGTGTATTGTATGTTTCTCCATAACCAAAGGAAAAAATTTTGACTCAATTATTGATGTGGCTCTACATAAGGTAGCATATACTTACAGCAGAAGAGGTTGCAAGTCTTACATGGGATTTTATATGAGAAGCAATAGCACTGACAAGGCTAGACCTAAAGTGAAACCCCTAATGTATCTGCTTTATGACCATATTAAGTTACCATGGATCTTAGGAGTAAGCTCACAAACCTTTAGTGCTTCCAAAAGGGTCTGACCCAGGGTAAAGGTTGATTGCTGCCCACCCGGTTTGAACCCTGCAAGTTCCTGACCTGGGTTTGGGTCTGATCAGGAGCAGACTGCTGCTGGACTCTGCCCCTATCATCCATCTGGGGAGCTCTGTTGGTTCAAAGTGGTAGAATTATAGACTCCCCTTTGGTCTAGGGAGCAGCTAAGTGTCACAGTGGATAGAATGCCAGACCTGGAGTCAGGAAAACTCTTCTCCCTGAGTTCAAATCTGGCCTCAGAGATTTCTGAACTGTATGACCCTAGGCAAGTCACTTAACCCTGTTTGCCTCAGTTTCCTCATCTATAAAATGATCTGGAGAAGGAAATTGCAAACCACTCCAGTATCTTTGCCAAGAAGATCCCAAATGGAGTAATGGAAAGTTGGACACGACTGAAAACAACTAAGAAATATAACAAAGTTTGATGTAGAATTCCTGCTCTGGTTATTCATCTGTAGTCTGAACTAGATGCTAAAAGGGACACCTTGCTTTGTGCCTGAGGTCTGAGACACACAACAACTACTGCTTCTGGCTTCTGAACCTTCTCCTTTCTAGGTACAATGCCTAGCCCACAGCTCCCCAGGCTGTGCTACATGTAGGTTCCCTTCATACTTTGTCCTAGATCTGTGACCTGGACCTGAGTGGTGGGCAACAAAGCTCTCAGTTGGTACCTGTCCCCACCAGAGTGCCCCAGCCCCAGTATGTCTGGAGGTGCCCCAGTATGTGTCCAGGACCTCCTTTTGTGCTGGTTCAAAGTTTCTCCCTGGGTACCAGAGTGCCCCTTGGCTACACATACTCTTGCATTGACTCTTTCCATATTGTCTGCAGACCTCTTGATCTGTCTCTCTATGCTAACCTAGGCCAGACAAAATACTCACTGTGGCCATTTCTGGATTTCTCCATCAAGATTCTGACTGGTACATTTTGTAGATCTGCTTAGAGGAGTTATGGACAGAAGAGATCTCATTGTTGCCTTCTATTCCACCATCTTGGCTCTGCCACCTCGTTTCTTACTGAGACTGTCATTTCTTTGTGTATGCTAATAATAGTGTGGCCCTCCCTGTAATCTCTCTTGCTATGGACAGTAGCTTTTCTAGTGGAATGAATAGGAAAGCCTCCTTTTCCCAGTCTTCATTCTGATCTGTTACCCATAAACAGAGCTGGAAATGTTTGAAAGTGATGGGAACTTAGTATACCCTTTATTAGCAATTATTTCCATAGATCTTTTGCACATCCTTGACTTAAACCCTATTGTGCTCTGAAATCCTGGAGCTCACCAAAGAGTGCTATTTTTTGGTTCTGAACTGGAAAGAACTCTTCAGAAATGTATTACATCTATCTATCTGTATACATATATGTGTGTATATACATAATATACACACACTGTGTATATACATGTAGAAATCAGGAAGTCAGATTGCTCAGACTGGTCCCATGTTTGATGTGTCAAACATGTAGGAGAAACAGTGATGCATTAGGATTCAAAGGATTTGGACTCTAGTCCCAGCTCTGTCATTAACCCTCCATGTGACATTATACTACACTAACACTCACTGTACTTTATTTTTCCATTCATTACCTATAATGACCTCATTTTATTTCACCATGTAGGTATGTTTACTTGTGCAGTTGCCAATCAACTCCATACTTGAATATACCTAATAGAGTTGGGTTGAAGCCATAATTACTTCAATGATAAGAGAGCTTTTCTTAGGATTTAGTCTTGTTTGGGCATTAGGTGTTGGAGAAGGCATACTTATAATGACAATGAAACTTCTTGCCAAACTTGTCATGTTGTTTCTAGCATGTAAAAGTTTCACATTCAGACAGCACACATATCAGACAAGGCAATTCATCTTTAAATGTTTAGCTTACTCAGAACCCTGTTGCTATTATCTCTTAGCTCATCTTCCAAAGGTTACACTGCCCTTCTCAGTACAATTTCCTTTCTTTGTATGTAAAGCACTTTTAAAAACAAAGCACTATATAAATATGAATTATCATGATTATCATCGTCATTTTGTTATTTCCGTAGTTTTGGGATCTGGGGCTTTGACAATTAGGTCACTCCCTCCCCCAACACAAATCACTCTCTGACTTCAAGATGTGTATTGATGAAAAATGCATCACTCTGTAGCTAATCAAATGATAAAGCTCTCCAAACTTAGCTAAGTTGAACAGTGGTCGAGAGATAAGTAGCCATCCCTAAGCCCACAATCAAAGCATTTCTAGTTTGCTATGTACCCACTGGGCTTTTGAGGATCAGAATCACCTCTAAAGATATAAAGTTTCAGAGTAGGACATGAGTGGTGAGTATGACAGTGTTTAAGTTACTGAGGTATCAAGAATCAGTGGCAGCCTCCAGGATTTCAGCCTGATAAGAATCGTGACCTGTGTGTACAGTTTCTTTGTAGTTTTCTAAATAATAACTGTTCTCAAGTAAATTATTTATTTGAGTTGAGTGATTTGCCAAATCTGAAAGTTTGACTACCTACACATGGTGTGCCACACACATGAACATGCTTTTAGAACATGGTCATCCTTATTTTCAAATTCTAACTGTATATATAGGTTTATTTATTAATGTATATCTCCTACTCTTACTAAAATCCAACTCTGATGCTTGTAGCAACTTGGAGATTATCATGTTTCTTTAAAGAGTATAAGATCTAGTAAAAATATAAGTTCCTACTAAATTGTAAAGACTTTAAATGTGAATCCAACAGTGGACCATAGGGCTCTCATCCAATGACAGACTTAACTTAGGGTAAAGTGGCTCAACATCAGAACATTGGACTCTAGGCGATGAATCTTTTGGAAATAGCAATTCATGAAACAAACTCTAGCCACACAAGATTATATCTGCCTTGGTGAAGGGAATCCTCACAGAAATGGAATGATAGATCCATTGAACAAAGAAGCAGATAATGCTAGACTTTATCTCTACTCTGAGGAATATCAATTTCTTACTTCAAAAGAGTCGTGATATCACTGGCGTAGTCATTACTTTCATTCAGACTGGTAACCCGCCCCCCTCCCCCGCCAATTTCTTAATAGACTTCATTAATTTACTCCAAAAAGATTCAACACCTGATGTCCAACCTTCTGCTGAGAAGTCTATTTGCATTTATCTAAATTGGACCTCAAATGACAGCCACAATTTCCATTGATGGGTTCATAGAGTACTTTGCAAACCTTAAAGCACCATGTAAATATCAGATACTATTATACTATGAAGGTAAACTTTGCATGTAGGAATATGTGTGTCTGTGTGTATATGTATATGTATAGGCAATGGTTACCATAGGAGGTAGATAAACTTTGATGTTTCAACTTTAACTAAACTATGAAACCTTTGTTCTTTAGCTTTTCATTTGTATTAAATAATCTGTGGTTTCCCCTGGTACAATAACAAATGGGATTCAAAAATACTTTGGGTGTACCTAATAAACAATTCATATGCCCTTTCCCCAATTTCTGTAGTGTTCGGTCACTTAGTAATCTGGACCTGTCATGTTTCATTTCAGTGTTTGTTCTCTGTCAGCACATAACTGGAAGTAGTACTTAGCCTTCTATAAGCAGTCTTGATTAATGCACATTTAAAAACTGGCAGTTCACAATTTTCCCACAGACCTTATTCTTCTAGCATATTGGCTCCACACAAAATTGAAGAAAGCAATGCACCTTTTCTTCTAAGAGGAGAAATATTTCAGTTTCAATTTTTGATATTGTACTTCTTTCAGGGTAAAAGGGTTATAGTTTTTTGGGTTTGTTGTTGCTCCACAAGACAAACTATCAGACTAAAAGGACATAAAAAGGAATAATTTTTGGAGTGATTGTCACCATTCTTCCAATATGAGAATAGAGAAATTTTAATTATTACTTTATACTTGTAGCATCTCCCACATATATGCTATGATGATCATTTCTTTTCTGGTTAAGCTGTTCAACTCAGGATATAGGAGTGAAGGTCACTCCTCTGAGAAGACAGAAAGATGGTTATTTCAATTCTAGGCCTGACCAAGTTTGTGTTTTGATTGCATTTTCAGTGACCATGATACACTCTACTCTTTCCCTTGTATACTTTCATATTATATCATATCATATCATATCATGTCATGTCATGTCATGTTATGTTATATCATATTATATCATATCATATTATATTATATATCATATCATATCATATCTCCTGTCCCGTCCTTTTCTATTCTATTCTATTCTATCCTACTATCCCTTTCCCTTATATACTATTTCGATAGTATGTAAAAGGCATTTCATATCATTTTTGAGTGAGTCTGTTTTTTAAAGTGTTATTTTCTTCAGCCAGGTTATTGACTCTCATTTTACAATTTTCTTGCATCGTTCTCATTTCTCTTCCTAATTTTTCCTCCACTTCTCTTATTTGGTTTTCAAAATCCTTCTTAAGCTCCTCTATGGCCTGTAAGCAGCTTATTCTTTTCTTGGAAGCTTCTGGTGCAGGAGTTCTGACTTCACTATCTTCCTCCTATTCCATGCCCTGAACCTTTTTGTCCCCAGAAAAGGAGTCCAAAGTCAGATTACTGTGCTTGCCTTGCTTCCCTCGTTTTCTCATGTTGCTACTCAATTGCTTGACTTTTGAGCTTTTTGCCACAGTAGAACTCTGCTACCAGAGGGCAGAGCATTGTTCCAAATTGCTGGGGTTTTCTCACATGCTGGAGCTATTAGTTGGGGGCCTTCTCTGAAGCCTCCCCATGTTCTGGCAAACTGGCCACACACCCCAGGACCTCCACCCTAGACTGCAATCCAGATCCAAGTAGCTTAAAGCAAGAGGAATTACCCCTCAGACTTGTCACTAGGTCACCCTACAATCTTCAGGCCAGGATCTCTGAAGCCAGCCACGTGGCTGCTGCACAGATGCCATGCCTTCACCACTTCTCACCCTGAGGGCAAAGGCCAACCACACTCCCAAATTCTCAGGTCCCAAAGTCCACACTGCACTGACCTCTCACTTTGCCCTTAGCATCTATGGGTTGATAATTTTGGAAACCACCATAGCTGCTGGTGATCTGAAGTCCCTCCAGCCAGGGTCTGGTTGTGGCTGGCCTAAGGCTAAAACCTATGGCTCACTTGGGGCTGAGCTTGGCTCCCAGAGTGTTGCACTGGCCACTTACTGCCAGCCAGCCAGGCTGTCCTCAGAGGGAGTTAGCTTCTCTGTGTCATTTTGTGGGTTCTGTAGCTCCAAAGTTTGTTCAGAGTCCCCTTTTACATGAATTGGGAGAAGTTGAACCTGGAGCCCCACAGAAGTCCTGTTTCTACTCCGCCATCTTGACTCTGCCCCCTTATATATCTAAACTGTTTCATCTTGCTACCCATCCTTGTTTGGTTATGAACTCTTCTCCATTTGCAGATTTGAAAATATACTTTTTCCTTGTTCCATTAATCTATGATGTGACTTTTTATATTTTCTTGGTCTTGTTTCAGTTTGTAGATTTTCTTGTTATATGGTATGAGGTGTTGGTCTAACCTAATTTCTGCCAATTTTCTCAGCAGTTTTTGTCAAATTGTGAATCCTTACTCTAATAACTTAGCAAAGTCCTTTGTTTTTCACAACTACTCAATAAGATAGTGTGGATACTATTTTCCCCATTTTATGGGCAAGAAAACAGGTTCTTGTGACTTGTCCTGTTTCATATAGCTAATAAATAGGAGAGCCAATTAAGCAAAAGTCTTCTGACAAGTTTAATCCAATATTATGGTGTCTCTCCTACATTCTTAAGTGTTTACTAAAGCCCATTTTAAACCAGAAATTCTGTGATCTCAGCAATACAGTTCTTGATCACTCTTAGGAACAAATATAGTTATCTCTTCCAAATTAGGACAGTAGGGTGCTACTTTCTCAATCACGGTTTCCATATATTGCAGGTCAACATAAGTAATTAAATGGTAATCTGGGGGGAGTTTTGCGGGAGCTGCAGATGACATACAAAGGCTAACATGATACAGAAAAAGTTTGGGAACTCAGAAATGCATAAAACCTATGTATAATATTGTATAATGTCAACATATTTTATCTTGTAATACCTAATAATTCAGGTTTTTTCTCTGGTAGGAAGAGAGAGCCAAAAATTTTACACATATTTTCCAGATTTGGGGGTAGGGAGGGATGGAGCAACACCCTTAACCCACATGATGATGTCAATGGAAGACAACAATAGAAGCAGAGAAAGAATGTGATCACAGAAGATAAAAATGTGAATAAATTCAAAAGTGTCACGTTAGCATCTATATCAATCAGCAAGCATGTAATAAGTGTTTGAGACACAAATTGCAAAGAACAAAACAATCCCTGCCCTCAAGGAGCTTACTGTTGAATTAGTCTTTGAAACCCTTTCAAGCTTCCAGAAAGCCTTTAGGTTTTAAAGAACATTTTAGTTTAAGCACCTATGAGAACATAGTGTTCATTAGGTCAACATTATAGATTTGATCTGGGAAAACTGTCTTTGCCCTGTGCTTTATCTCCAGTCCTAATCCCAGCCATCTCACTAGTGGAGACTTTCCTGAGAGATCAGGGAAGCAAATATACACTGGTTCATGAAATCTATGACCACTAATAGAAAAGATAATTTAGGTCTAGGACCTCTACTGATTATAGGTCAGTCACATTGTCTTCATGTATAGAAGACAAACATGAAAGCACCATGCAGAATTCTGACCTTAAGGAATTGTCAGAAATTCACTTTATTCCTTATAATATCATTCATCTCTATAAAACAGAGAATTTGATTAGGTCCAGTGTTGACATTTTATATGTTTGTATGGCCACTATGAACTGGAAGAACCAACTTTCTCCTATGTTAGACTTTACTCTGACAATCAGTTCATATCTAATGCTTTGCCAAGCTTAGCAAACACTATATTGGTGTCCTGTCAGTCCCTAATTTGGACACCAGCCATTAGTTAGACCATGAGATTGGGAGCAATATGTTCACACAGACAGCTGTGTTAGCACTGTAGCATACTGTGTTAGTATATTAGCTGCTTTTCAGACAGCTTTATGTCCCAGTGGACATTAGGGTGAGCCTCTATTTCAAATGAAGGGTACAGCATTTCAGTCCTTGGTTTTGTTTACTGTCCAAGGATAGTGAAACAAATCGAACAGGTGTTACTGGTCAAGTATCTGGAATGAAGTAAATAATGAGAAAAGTGTTTAAAAGAAAAAGACTAGTGGTTCTTTGAAATGTAGAATTTAGTCCAATCACATACGTGTCTCTGCAACCTTTTCCACATACTAGATTTCATTGAAATCTACTTTAAATGACACCAGATATGACCGAGTTTTAGCAGTCACCATTTTTTTTTCAAGAAGTGATACTGAAATATAAATTGAAATTATGGGGCATCTTAAAATAATAAAAAACATATATTCTATTTATACATACTATAACAAAATTTTAAAGGATTTTACATTTATTATCTCATTTTTCCCTCATAATGATTCTGTGAGATAGGCTATGGCAGAAATGATCACCATTTCATAGTTAAGGAAATTAGGGTATTGTGAGTTAAAGTGAATCATCCAATATCACACAGTCAGTTAGTGTCACAACTGGGACTAGAATTCAGAAATCCTGTAATAGAATATCAGATTTCATCAGCATCAGTGAATATCTTCAGGAGTTCTCATGGAGTAGTCAGACAAAGCAACAAACATGAAATTTCTAGGAATCAAGTTAGAACCTGAGGTCTTCATGTTTTTTTAGTATAATAGTAATAATACCTCAGATATAAAGTTGGAACTGTTAAGTAAGTTAAAGGTGGGTGAGAAACTTAACAAAATTCCTAAAACTTTCAGTGTGGCTATCTTGACAATGGAAATTTATGTAAGGCAGTGTAGTGTAGTGGATAGAGAGTTAGCTCCAGAGCCAGGAAGACTAAGATTCAAGACCCATCTCTGATAAATACCTACCATGTGGATCCTAACCTTTCAGTGCTTGACATGTATAAACTATTTGAGAACATGTAGGACCCTGTAGGGCCATGTACAACCATGTAGGGTGCAGAAAAGTTCCTCATACCAATAAAATCACTGGTTTAGAATCCCCTTCCCCACCCCACCACCCCCAAATAAAGACTAATTAGAATATATACTCTATGAAGGCAGAGACTGCTTCATTTTTATATTTGTATCCCTAGTACATAGCATAGTGCTATGTGTTAAGTAGACAATTGAAACATTTTTATTGAATTGAATTTTTTACTTTATTTTAAATATCTCATGATATTATTTTTAATATTTGATGTATTCTTTTTAATGAGAAACTCCACTGGATTTTTTAAACACCTGATTTTAAAAGGTCTTTTACATTATTGTATAGTCTTATTCTAGCCTCCACAAGCCATTTGTACTTTGTCCAACATAATACAAATCAGTGGGAAAATCGAATTCATTTAGCAGAAATTTAACTTTATTTCAGTACAAAAACATTTTTCTGTAATGCCTTTTCTGTTGAGCAAGAGATACCTGAGTTGTTATGATGTTCTAAAAGACTTTAATAGCTTATACCAATTTGGCATAGATTGGTTTTCAGGGATTCTTTGGCAAGTCCATTTGGAGGAAGGTTGATTTTTTTTTTACTTAGAACAAAATTCCGAAACTGCATTTCTGTCATCTTTCTCAGTAATAATAAACCATGAGCATTTGAAATATATTTCCAATAAATCTCATTATAAGAATTAGGGGCATCTTGATTTACTGTGTAATTTCAGCTTCTGGTCAAAACAGTGCCAAAAAGCTAACAGGATTGATTTGCTTTGTCCCTTGAAGAGAAAGGCTTCCAGACAAATAACTGTCAGCTTTCCTTCAATGAGTCAGCTTTTAAAATCTTTAGTGGTTTTTCCAGGCCTCTGTGGACAACACATTCCAAGGATAAAAACATTTAGGAAATAAAAAAGGCTTTCTTCCTCTAACCTTAGTATGGATTTGAAGAACAATTTAGAAGCTTCCCTTGTCCTGGTCTTAAGTGATTTTGACATGATTTACATTAACCTTTTTGCCTTCAAACATTGCATGTTGTAGTTGCTTAAAACTTAACTTTACAACTTCTCACTTTCTTCTGCACTACAAATTGGTCCATGTTAGGACAAAATTATTTGTCCACCTTCCTTTGTAGTCATAGACCAGAAACATAAACACTCTATAAAAATAACTACTGGTAAAATTTGAGTACCTCCTGAGGATTTGATGCATTCTTTCTAAATGAATTACTTTTGTAAATGCTTTTGTAAAAGCAATATGCCTGTATAGATTCTGAATATACACATATATGAAGAATCTTTTCAGGTAAGTTGCTTTGTGTGAATATTTCATCACATATACCTAAATATGCAGAAATTGTACAAGTATAGTCCTTCATATGAGTGTGAGATCTTCAACAATAGAATGTAATCCCCTTGAGAGAAGGGGCTAAACCATTTTTTGTCTTTGCATCCTCAGAGCCTTACATACTATCTCACTAATAGTAGGAGTGTATTAAATCAGTCTTGGTTGATTATTTGATTGCCTGATGATTAAAACTGTCCCAGAGCATAGAATTTATGGAGTATATTAGGACATTGATATGCTTGAAATTCTTCAACAGAATTGAAAGAATAGAGCATAGCCTAGTTAGCAAGAACTTCCTATTCAAATGAGAGCTACAAAAGGTGGGAAGAATAAATTGGAGCTGCTAGTGAGTTTACTATATCTTTTAGTACTAGAGAGAAAAATTACTCTTCAAGGTGGTAAGAAGGGGGAATGCACCAGTGAGATACATTTTAATTTCTACTTTTTATTTATGTTTTAATTATACATCTTATTTATATATAAATGAGTTTGTTTTATTTATTTTTAACACTATTATTTTTAGCTGAGGGAAAACAGGGGCACAGCTAATGGACTTAACCAGAAGCACAAAGAGAGACACTGGTAGTACAGAAACATACTCAATAATGAAATTTAATGACTCCCTGGAGTAGAGATAGAGGCAGAAAGACAAGATAACAAAGATGGAACTGAGTGTGGATGAGCAAAACTAGCCCACATCTCTCCATAGGCTATGTATGGCCACAGTACTGCCTCAACCAGTGTCAGCATCAGGGGAGAGATAAGAAAACTCCTTAAGAAAAGGTTGCTTGCTCAGAATGAAACTGTAGGTCATTAGTATAGTCAAGAAAGAAATGCAATGTTTATATCATGGAGTACTCTACTCTATATTTATTAGCCAAATTTCTTTCCTGAGTACAAATCCTCAGTTCTGCCTGGATTAATCATGAACACTTTGTAGTCTGAAAGCTCTTAAATCAAACTGTGCTCATATCTATACTGCAATCTAAGGTTCCTTTGGTCCTCTCAGCATTTCATTTCCTTTTTTTCAGAATTATTTAAGGTTTTGTTCCATTATGACTGCCCAGGAAAAGCTCTGAGACAAGCCAACCTGGGATCCAAACCCTGGTTAACAATGAACCTTTAAAAACTTGAATTCTTTAATATGGTATTGACACCATGACTCATTTGACCATTTTGACTAAATTGATCAACTATTAAACGTGAAACATTTGCTTCATTAACTTGTCAGTTCAACAAAAGTGAACAGTCCAGGCACAAAGATACAACTTAAACTACTTTTTGAAAGTGTAAGAGATGAAAATTCCAAAGTCTCAAGTAGAAATTGACAGTATCATTTTCATTTGGCATAAGCTTCAAAAAACAAACACTATCTGAATAGGAGATCATGCCAGGAAGTCTCAACTTTTAAAAATCATATACTTGTAATCTTTGGAACAGAAAATATTGAAAGAAATATAATCCCTAGAAATATTTCATATCAAATTCAAAATAATCTGAGAAATAAATATGAGTGTTCCATCTGATATCATATAAAAGTATTAGGATCATACCACCCCTGCCTGCCAGAGTCCCTTCACCTCTGACATAAAGACAACCAAGAAACTAGTGAAGATAGAGGAAGACTCAAAAGGTGTTGGTAAGGGTCTACCTGACACTGACTTTGTACCACAGAATCATCATCACCCAGCTTTTGGTGCTTAAAACCTCAGGGAGTTTTCATGGCATCTTAATGTACATGACTTCTTCAGAGGTATTTACAGCATAAGAGAATACAAATGCAGGTGCAGAAGAAGTAAGTTTTAGGCGGAGCCAAGATGGCAGAGTAGAAACAGCTCATCCAAGCCACTCTGCCCCCAGATTCCCCCCAAACTATGTAAAAGGGGACTCTGAACAACTTCTGGAGCCCCAGCACCCACAGAATGGCACAGAGAAGCTAACCTCCCGCTGAGGACAGCCCAGCACTTCCCTGCAGGAAGGACCAGCGCAGCACTCTGGGAGCACGCAGAGCCCCGGTCCGCGTGAGCCAAGGTTTTAGCCCCAGGGCGGCAGGGCCAGCAGCCAGCTGGAGAGACCTCAGAACAAAAGCAGCTGTGGCAACTCCAGAATTATCAACATAGACATGCCTAGGACAAAGTAAGAGGTTAGTGTCCTATGGACTTTGGGACCAGTATTTGGGGAATGCGTCAGCTTCCTCACCTGGGGACTAGAAGCCGCTAAGGAGACACGCCATTTTGTAGTTTTCAGAGGCAGCTCCAGCTCCTGGCCTGTGAACTGTAGGGAGATCCAGCTATCAGTCTTGGGGGGTAATCGCTCTTGCTTTAACCTCCCTGGATCTGGATTGTGATCTAGGGTGGAAGTCGTGGGTGGGTTTACAGCTTGCCAGAAACGGAAGTTGCCCCCACACGTTCGGGACGAAAATTCCTCTATCTGGCCTTAAAGCCATAGTGTGGCAACAAGCCCAAAAGTCAAGTAATTAAGTGGCAACATGCCAAGGCAAAGGAAACAGAAAAATGCAACCCTAGACTCCTATTTTGGGGGCATAGAGCGGGAAAAGGACTGTGAGGTCAGAAGTCCTGCTCCAAAAGCCCCAGGGGAAAACATGAGTGGGTTGCAGGCCATAGAGGACCTTAAGAAGGACTTTAAAAATCAAATAAGAGAAGTGGAGGAAAAATTAGAAAGAGAAATGAGAAGGATGCAGGAAGAGTATGAAATGAGGGTCAACAGCCTGACTGAGGAAAACAACACCTTAAAAAATAGACTAGCTCAAATGGCAAAGGAGGCCCAAAAGGGCAATGAGGAGAAGAATGCCTTAAAAAGTCGAATTTGCCAGATGGAAAAAGAATCTCAAAAGTTCACTAAGGAGATTCATTCCTTCAGAGTTAGACTGGAGCAAATGGAAGCTAATGACTTTATGAGAAATCAAGATGCTGTTAAGCAGATCCAAACAAATGAAAGATTAGAAGGCAATGTGAAATATCTCATGGGAAAAACCACTGACCTGGAAAATAGATCCAGGAGAGACAATTTAAAAATTATTGGACTACCTGAAAGCCATGATCAAAGAAAGACCCTAGAAATCACCCTTCAAGAAATTCTCAAGGAAAATTGCCCTGATGTTTTAGATCCAGAGGGCAAAATAGAGGTTGAAAGAATCCACAGATCACCTCCTGAAAAAGATCCCAAAAAGAAAACTCCCAGGAATATTATAGCCAGGTTCCAGAATCCCCAGATCAAGGAGAAAATACTACAAGCAGCCAGGAAGAAACAATTTCAATATTGTGGAAACACAATCAGAATAGCCCAGGACCTGGCAGCTTCTACACTGAGGGATCGAAGGGCATGGAATATGATATTCCAGAGGGCAAAAGATCTGGGAATGAACCCAAGGGTCACCTACCCAGCAAAACTGAGTATTTTGTTTCAGAGGAAAATATGGTCATTCAGTGGAATAGAGGACTTTCAAGCATTCTTGAGGAAAAAACCAGAGTTGAATAGAAAATTTGACATCCAGACACAAGAAGCAAGAGATGCCTGAGAAGGTAATCAGGGAAAAGAAATCAAAAGGAACTTATCAAAGTTGAACTATTTACATTCCTATATGGAAAAGCAATAACTGTGACTGACGATATCTTTCTCACTATGAAAATAATGGAAGAAGGGGGTGTGGTCATACATATGTGAATGTGTGTGTATATGGTTACAGTTATATATGGAGAGAGGGCATAGGTTGAATTTGTTGGGAACGGAGAACACTCAAGGGATGAAATTATAAGGTGAGAGAGGAAAGTGGCAAGAGGAGATGGGGAGAGACAGGGTAGGGTAAACTATCTCATGTAGAAGAAGCAAGGGGAAGTGGTTGCAAGGGAGGGGGAGAATAGGAAGGCAAAAAAGGCAAAACCACATTCTCATTGAATTTGGTTCAGGGAGAGGATGACATACATATTAAATGGGATATCTCAACCTGCAGCAGAATAGGGGGGAGGGGGATGAGAGGAGGGATGATGGATGGGAGGGCATCCTTGGCGGGAGGGGAGGTTGGAAGTACCCACTATAGAAGAGGGACAGGATCATGTAGGGAATGGACCAGGTGGGGGGTGGGATGAATGGGAGGGAATTATAAGCAGCCTTGTACAATATATCTACTATGATAATGTTTTGCATAGCTAGACAGGTACAACATATACTGAATTACTTATCTCCCCAGAGGGAATGGGTGACAAGGGAGGAAGGAAATGGATCTGAAATTCGAGGTCTTAACATTAAATGTTTCAAATATATATAAATACTATTATTAATACTCTTTTGCTTGTAATTGGGAGATAAGATGTGCAGGCATTGGGACACAAAGATTCACCTTCCTCCAATGGAAAAGTTGAAGTGGGTATGGGAGAAGGTATGGGAGAGAGCAGATTGGAGGAAGCAATATCTTATGGGACTACTATTCTGGGAGGTTGGGTAGGGGAATAACGGGGGGAAAATGATTGTACCTCAAAATCTGGCAGAAATGAATGATGTAAAACAGAAGTTAATAAAGCATTTGTTTAAAAAAAAAGAAGTAAGCTTTAATATACAAATTGCCTGTCCTGTCTCAAATGTTTCATCTTTTTACATTTACCCAGGCTATCTATGTTCTACATTTGGTAAATCTTCTATCCTTTGAAATTTTTGTTGGTATCTTCACTATGCAACTTGGTAATTGGCTATTTGTTGAGTCTGAATAAAGACTCATTTCATCATGCTTTTAAAAGGCCACCAGACATTTGTTATATCAGTCTTGGTGATTTTTCAGCCCAGAAAAAAATAAACAATAGTTACAATCTGAAAGTGACAGAGAAGCATAACTAGAGGGGCATAGCCCTACAGCACTGATATAGATAGGTGAGAGGAAAAGGTGCAGAGCCAGGGTGGCAATGAATACAGTGAACAGGGCTAGAATTGAAGGGAAAGATACCACACAAAAGGAGTGAGATAATGAAGACAGAAACATTCAAAACCACCCTAGCTGAAGCAGCAAGACACTCTGAGAGAGAGATGGGAGGCAATATGGGCCAGGCAAATCAGACTACCACCACCAGCCTTACCACCATCTTCTCTGCTATCCTGATGAAGATAGCTCAGGACCTTGAATTCAAGGTCCTTTGAAATAGACGTGCTTCTAGCCTATTGCCCTCAGCCATCATCCTGGGAAGTAACCCCCATGAAAATGCAGTCTGGCAACTGAAGATAAAGGGAAAATGTTTTACCACCAAAATCCTTGACACTGTCATATGGTTTAACATCAAAAATTGGTATCATCTATCAGTGAAAATGACATTTAACAAAAAGACATTAACATCTGGTTTGTTACCCAACTTAAAGCCCATGAGACTTTTCTATCTCATTTGAAGTTGAAATCATTCATATATGTTGTCATATCATATAATATAATATAAGCTCCTTGAAAGCAAAAACTATCTTACTTTTCTTTTTGTATCTCCAGCACTTAGCACAGAGAGAGCTCTGCACATAATAAGCATGTAATGCTTTCGTTGATTCTACGATTTAGAACTCTTCAAAAATGATAGGGAAGATAGACAAGGAATGTTCCCAATGAGCTTATTTGAACTCTGGAGCCTCTAACCATACATCAATGCTGTTCAGTTCCTCTAAACATTTTCCTTAATTTTTAGATTTATTTTTTTCTTTTAATGTAGCAGAGTTCAGGTATACTCTATACCTAATGCTATTAATTAGTTCTGTGAAAACACTGCATAAGGCAAACCAACCCAGTGAGGCCAGTTAGATCATCAGTGACTAACAAATTTGCATCATGGGCATTCTTCTTAATGACAGAGTAGGGTTTCAAGACATTATAATACACTTTGTTCATAATTCATTAATGACGTTATTACAAATATCTCTTGAAATAACGATGGTTGGAGCACTGTTCTGGGGTCATTTAACTGTACATGTTGACTTACTGAAGTAATAAAGAAATATGGTATAAATATTCTTATTGAACAAGATAAGGTATATAATATCAGAAGTCAAAAGATAATTTTTTAAAAGCCAAGTTAATGTTACAGAATGACTTGTTGAACTTAGAGAAATGATAAAAATTGGTAAGGAAAATGCAAGTAAAATAAGCAAAAATACATATAGAGATAGAGAGTAATCTTAGCACTGATATTGTACATGTTGATGTTTGTACTGCCTCATTACCCATTGCATCAAAGATCATAAAGTGTTTATTATGCTGTTTACCAAATGATAGCTATTTCCTGAACAACTGGCCTCTCCAAAACATCCTTGTATTCTGTCCATCGTTAATAATGATGCCTGCAGTTTGGGACAGAAAGATACAAAAGATAGTCTGGAAATGATCTGCAGGAAATAAGAAAGAAATTGGTAATCTCTTTAGCTTTCCTGTTTTACATTGTTTCATTTGCTGTTTCAAAGTGTTCATTTAGGGAATGTAGGTTCTATAGCTAAACCCTCAAATGAATGGTCCAAAGAGAGTAGGAAGACAAACACCAAAAACAGTCTTCTTGAGTCCATTACATAGGCTATTTCTCATGGTCCACTCTAATGTGCCTTTCTAAGTTCTGTCAGTGTGAGATAGATTTTCAGGATCAGATAGCGAATAGGAAATAATTGCTGGGTTTTGTTACTTAATTTTTCAAAGCAGATAAATATGGACAAGAAATCCAAGTCTGTGAATCCTTTGATGATATCCATAGCACAATTTTTTTCAACTAAAGGAACTGTAGCATGAGCAGTGAACACCAGTTATTCATTTATAGTTAAGGACTTTTTTCTTTAGCATTTTTTCAGAGATAAGAATCACAGATATAATTAAACTTCCAAATGAAAATTGGAGTATAATTAGTGAGTTGAACTCATATACCTGACACTTTTCCAATCATAACGTGTTATGTGCGAAGTGCTTTAGTTAGAAAAGGAAGGGAAAGGGAGCCCTTTTTTATCCCCCCCCACCTCACAAAAAAGAGAAGAGAAAAAAGGCTGTACTATGTCATAGAGTATTTTATTTGATGATGTCATATGATGGAGTGCAGACCTTTCTGAGTTTCTTTTACTTAGTGTGTAAACACACATTAAATATGAGGAAAAGTATCCCCAGGACACCAACAGGCAGTTATCAGACTTGGCTGAGGTAAGGACTCTGTAGCTGTAGACTTGCTACAGCTGGACACTCTTCCAATGCTAGACCAGCATCGGAATGTTTCCTTGCTTAGGTCAGTATCCTCTGTGTACTGCTCTTGTCTCAAAGAGCCTTGGCTTTCTGGATTAGCTTGTGAAGATTTGGACTTAGGTTAAAAGTACATCCCAGGCAAACATGTGTTGAACATTATTGCATGTGTGGAGACTTTGAAGAGCCTCCCAGGTATATATATGTAGGATTTCGTGTGATGAGGAGATGATTTCAATTCAAGGTACTTGAATCTGCCTCAATCTTGTTGCCAATCTTTTTCAGTGAGAGACCATCTCCAGCCCCCTCCATTTGCACATCTGTGTTTGATAACACCGAAGAATGTCTTTGATTAGACTTTCAGAGTAATCATTCAAAAGCAAGTTCCTCCTCTGCTCTGCTGCATCTCATAAAGATAGATTTTTGCACATTAAGGATCCACTTGATTGCAATGAAATATTGGCTTATGAGTAAAGAGTGTAATCCTGTTCAAAATATGCTCCTCCTTAGCCTTCTCTCACCACCTCCACCACACCCCCATTCCCCTCCCCAAGGACTTTGCTGTCCTTGGGTCAGGATCTCTTTTCCCCCATTTTGTTTGAGTGCCTGCCCAAAATGAGCCTTTTTATTCTGTTTCAGCTTTTTCTTTGTGCTTTTAGAACTATGATTATGTGTGGAGCCCCACTATCTTCAAGATGAATGTTATTCTTCCACATGGCATCTTCTATTTGTCATGTGGCCAGAGGAACTCACTAAGGATAAGGCATGCCTTGGTTTTTCCCTAGATCTTTATTAGTTTTCCCCCTCGGTATGCCATGTGTCTCTGGGAACCAATGATATCTGTCTTTGGATTGAAATATGTCCTATATCTTTTGGGATTTCTTTTGGACTCACTAATGAGCTTATATTTTATTGAATTGTTTTTGTTTTACTTCTAGTCTTGACTTATCCATTTTCCTTTATATTATTTATACCATAAATGACTTTCATGTTTTGTTGAAAACTAATTTATTCTATACCTCTTTGATGATGGTTGTAATCAATTCCAAAACCAGTTACTTCATTGAAGTTTTTACATCAATATTTCTGGCTTTTGTATAAATCCCCATTAAATTAAATGAAATACAACTGCCTGTTACATATCAAATTGCCAATATTGTATTCCTTTATATTACACAGAGTTGAAAACTGAAAACAATGTTGTTAATGATTGAACAATAGATGTGACTATTTTTCTCTCCATTTTTTTATTTGTCAATTGTAGCAAATCATTGAGGTTGGTGCCTCTTTCTTTGAAGAGTTATCAATGATTAATCCCTTAATCCTACTTGACCACATCTAAGTTTTTCATATTTATCAATCTTTACAGATTGAGCCTAGTTCTCACCAGAAGATGGAATGGTGAGTTACTACTGGAAAGCTGTGGAAGGATATTTTCAATGTTGAATGTTTGGAGTTATTTTGACCAACAATTTCTTGGAACCATGCAGTGGGAAGAGAAAGTTGGAGTGGCCCACGGGCAGAGCTGTACTCAGAGTAGGGAGATTGGGGCTTTGCCCTCAAGGTACTGAAATTTAGAGGCTGTCAGCAGTCACTCACTCTCCAGTGCCATTTTTCCTTCTGACTTATGGTCATATTCCCTCCTACTCCACACCCAAGCATTTTTTGCCCCCAAGCACTCCTAATTATGGCTCTGTATTTATGTGTGTGACTGACATCAACTCAGCTAAAAGTAGTGAATCCAAAAGTTTCTGAAAGGTAAAAATCAAACTGTTCATACAATAAAATCTCATTTCAGAGGAACAGAGGGTGTCAGCATTTGTAAACTAAGAATCAGTTCAGATCTCAAGGTATGTTACCTTGAAAATTAAAGATGGTTCTTATATTTCCAACATTGCTACCTACCTCCATCTTTTTGTGACATTCTAGTGTTGACAAATGCTGCTATGTGGCTAAATTTTGTTGCTAACCTATCTCTATTCTCTACACTCACTTTTAACCTATTTAAGCAAACAGGGGCGGAGGGGAATTCCACTTCGAGCATGAAGATCACTCTTTATTTAGGAAAGTGTGTGATGGCTCCCAGTGGGTATGTTTGAAGCATGTTTCTTTTTGTCAAACAGTCTCCATCCCAGGTATATGTGTGTTGCTGAAGGATCACAACCAAAGCCAGATATCTGAAACAAATTGACTCTGTGGAATAGTAGCTTTCTACAAGACTGAAATAGATGGGGAAAATGTTGAGATGAATGGTGTTACAGCTGCAAAATGTGGCACAGCTCACTCTCATTACACAGTTATCCCTAAGAGCCTTGGATTTTTTTATATATGAAAAGATGGTATTTGTAATTGAGCTTAGTGCTTTTTGTAGTGTCTGAACATTACAGGTTTCCCAGTATGATGATAGCAGAATCTCACATCAAGTACACACCAAGGAGTAGATATTTAAACCATGTGTGTCAGAGAAAGAAAAAAGTCACAGTAGAGCTTTTCTTTGCATTGTGCAGTTATGGATTATCTTTGGATATTTATTACAGATTTTTGTGGTTTCTTGTGTCTGGGATTACAGGGAGTCTTGTAAATAGGTTTCATATGGGTAAGTGGTGACCCTGAAGGACTCTATTTTTAAGGTAATTAACTTCACAGTTTTAACTCAGAGTCATATTAACCACAGAATGAAGTAATTTGTTTTTAGTTAGCTAGGGTTTTATTAAGTTGCTTAATACTGAAACATAAACAAAATATTTGGCTTGATTTACCTCTGTCTTGCCTTTCCACTTCCCATTTTACAAGGAAAATTAGAGCATAAGAATGGAAGCCATGGGCCAAACACATGGTCCATTTGTCCTCTCTCTGATAGTGCTACCAGGATAAGTGGTGTCAGTATGGCTGTACTTGATGTCAGAGGTTAGGCATATCTAAAAAGCCTCTGCTCTTTTTCCTCCAACTTCACATAGTTGCCTAACTCATCACATCTAAAATGTTCGGTTTTATTCTTCTCTGCTTGAATTCACTTAGTTGTCAGCATCAGACACTGATTGGTGATTGGTCAAACTCCATTAATTTCTCTCTGCTGCCATGAAAGATCAGTCTTTATCTTGCACTATCAAGTCAGGACATACTGTCTCATAAAGAAATAGGAAAATGGCAGGTTGGGTGATCTCTATTGCTTTCATTTCTGTCCCCAAAATTCAAACAGCCTTTTAATTACTTGATGGCAGCCCTCTAGTGCCCCTTCCCCCATTTAATCTTTTACAGAGAAGACAAAATCCCTATTATCAGTGTTCTTCCTACACTCTGGTACAGAAAACTGAACATAGTCCAAACAAAGCATAAAACAGGGCTACTGCCTGATAAACATGAATTTTGTAATTATTGTGTGGGAATGCCTACATACCTATCTGCATCTGTGTTCATTCCATTCTGCCTCTCAGGTAGTTTGCTTTGCTTTTTGCATAATACTTTTAGCAGGATGACATCTCCAAATAAGCCTTGGGTGTTTTTGAAGAGAGAAGAGAGATTCTGGAAGCAAAGAGTCTCAAGGCTTTTCTCAAGTCCCAGGGTGAAGAGGAAGACTTGGGATGTATGTTCAAGATTGCTGGGTTCTTTAAATCTCAGAGTCTGGTTTTCCTGGAGAGCGGATTAGGTCCCTGTCTGTTTCCTAAAGTAGGCAGTATCTCAGAGGACTTCCATGTTGAAATTCAATTCAATAAATATTGATCACTTACTATATGCATGACAATAGAGATTCCCAGAAAGAAATGGTACAGATCCTTTTCTCAAGGAGTATTTTATCCCTTTTATCTCTCTCTCCACCTTTCTCTCTCCTGCTCTGTATATGTGTGTGTGTATGTGTGTGTGTGTGTGTGTGTGTGTGTCTCCATCAGTAAAACCAAAACTCTTTGAAGGCAGACTACTTCATTTTTTGTCATTGTATCTCCAATTCCTAGTACATAATAGACCCTTAAATATTTGTGGAACTGACTCTAATGGGGCGGGAGTGGAGGGGGGAGAAATACACAAAGGACTATGGTACAAAGAGAATATAATAAGTGCGAAGTATGAGTCTATGGGTATACTATGGGACATTTTAAAAGAGGAAGAACATTCTTAGGCCAGGAGTCCATGACTATTTCAGGAGAGAAAGGGGTTATAGCTCCTCAGTTGTACCTTGAATAAAGGGAGCAACTTGAAAAGTAGCATTATAGACAAGTCCATTGTAAGCTAGAAAAACAGAACGAACACAGGTATAAGTAAGAGGAGTGGCAGGACAACATCAGGGGACAAAGGGCAGATCATTTTGTCTGGAAAACAGAATGTGTGAAGTGGGGCAGAATGAGATAAAGCTGGAAAGGTAGATGCAAAGTACGTGGTAGACAGAACCGAATGCTAAGACTAGGAGTTTATGCCAAGGGAAGCCCCTAGAGGTTTTAAAATAGGAGCAAAATTGTTTAGAGATAGGAAGGCATTTCACAGATGTTCTCATGCTTTTCTTATGGACAGGATTACAGATGGCTAGACAATAGTACATTTAGGTGGATTCAGAAAGAGTTGCTATTCTCACTGTTTTGGAAGGTTCCAGTGGAGTTCCCCCAGGAATCTCTCCTTATCCCTATGTTGTTCAATATTGTTATTAATATTTTTCTGAAGACACTAAGGGTATACTTATCAAGTTTTTAGATGACACAGAAACAGGAAGGATAACTAATACACTGGATAATAGAGTCAGAATCCAAGGTTTCAACAACCTAGAATGTTGGACTGAATTGAATTTGTTAAAATAAAGTAGGGGATTCATACTTCCAGTAGCATAGATGCCAGAGTAAACAGTAAATTGCCATAACTCTCCCATATTAACCTCCAGGCAACCATAAAATAACACCCCAAAACAAAATCTGTAACAACAGAACCAGCAAAAAGATGGGGGGAAATAATCTTTGAGTCCAAGAAACTTGGAAGATTGGCAGGAAAGGTCTGTCACAGTTGGATAAAAGGGGAGCACAGTCGAGGACAGGAAGTGTCCCAACAAACCAACAGCAAGATCCACCTCTGCAAATCAATGGTAGATTCTGAGCCCCAATGAGGTGGAAAAGGCGAACAACAACACCAGGACCCCCCATGTGCCTCAGCATAGCCAGGGGAATGGGCAGACTCAGCTCTGAGAATTGCCATGTACTTTAGTGTAGCCCTGGAAAAACAGGAAGCCTTCAGCAGCCCCAGGAAAATACAAAAACACCCCACGGACCTCAGTGATCACCAGATACCACCACAAGGACTTTGGTTCAGCACCAGGTAAGCTACCAGACTACTACAGCCTGCAGTAGTGTCAGCCACTCCCCAACTCTCCCATGCAGCACCAGAAATAAGGATTCACCCATGGACCTCAGGGCAATGTCAGTCCATTACCAGATAAACATCCAGGGTCTGCAGCCTTAGTAGAAGAGGCCTGAGACAGTGCCCCTTCCACCTTGGGAGCAGAGCTCAAATTTAAAAGAAAGGAAAAGGGGTAGGGGAGGGGGAGAGTGGATGAACAAAAAACAACAACAAATAACCTAGCCATAGGAAGTTATTGTGGTGACAGGGAAGATCAAGACACAAACTCAGGAGAGAACAACAGTGTCAAAACACCTATTGACAAAACCCCAAAGTAAAGTGGGAAGTGGTCTCAAGCCCAAAAAGAACTCATGGAGGAGCTCAAAAAGGAGCTGAAAAAATCATGTACAAGAGGTAGAAGAAAAATTGGGAGAAGAAATGAGAGTGATGCAAAAGAATTATGAAAAAAAAAATTCAGCTTGGAAAAAGAAAACAACCATTTAAAGAGTAGAATTAGCCAAATGGAAAAGGGGATACAATAATCCACTGAAGAAAACAACTCCTTAAAAAGTGCAATTATCCAAAGAGAAAAGAAAGTATAAAAGCTAATTGAGGAAAACCACTCCTTAAAAGTTAAAGTTGGGCAAGTGAAAGCTGGTGACCCTATGAAATATCAAGAATCAATCAAACAAATTCAAAATAATTTTTTAAAAAAAGAACTGGCCCTGGAGTCAGGAGGATCTGAGTTCAAATCCAGCCTTAGACATTTAACACAAAACTAGCAGTGTGACCTTGGGCAAGTCAGTTAATCCTTATTGCCCTGCCTTCTCCCTCAAAGAAGAAGAAGAAGAACAAGAAGACGATGATGATGTAAAATACCTCATGGGAAAAACATGACCTGTAAAATAGATCCAGGAAGATTATATCGGAATCATTGGACTACCTGAAATCCATAACCAAGAGGAGGATGTGGACAGCATCTTTCAAAATATTTCCAAGGAAAACTGCCCTGATATCCAGGAACCAGAGGGCAACATAGGCATTGAAAGAATCCACTGTTCATGTCAGGAAAGAGATCTCAAAATAAAAATTCCAAGGAACATTATAACCAAATTTCAGAACTATCAGAGCAAGGGAAAATACTGCAAGTGGCCAGAAAGAAACAATTCAAATGCTGGGGAGCCATAATCAGGATTACAAAGGATTTAGCAGCTGTAATATTAGATGATCAGAGTTCTTAGTACATGATATTCCAGAAGGCAAAAGAGCTAGGACTACAATCAAGAATCACTTACTTGGTGAAATGAAGCATAATACATCTAGGCAAAAAATGGTCATTCAATGAAACAGAAGGATTTCAAGCTTTTATAAGGAGAAGACCAGAATTAAACCAAAGATTGGATCTCCAAGTTCTAGACCCAAGAGAAGCATAAACAAGTAAATAAAAGAAAACAAAAGAAAATAGAAGGGATTCAATGGAGCTAAACTGTTTATATCCCTACATGGAAAGATGATGCTTGTAATTCTTTAAAATTGTATCACTTATAGGACAGCTAGAAGGAGTAGACATAGACAGAGGGTACAGATGTAAGGTGAATTTGAGGGAGTGACATAAAAATGATTAAGGGGTGAGAAAGAGGAGTACACTGGGTGCAGAAGGAAGAGAGAGATAGGTGGGGCAAATTATGTCACTTGAAAAGGCACAAAAGGCCTTTTACAGTGGAGGGTAAGATGGGAAGGAAGAGGGCAGTATCACTTATACCTTATTCTCATCGGTATTGACTTAGAGAGAGAATAATATATACAATCAATTGAATATAGGAATCTATTTTATTCAACAGGGAAGTTGGAGGGAAAGAGAGTAAGTAAAGGGGAGGGAGGGTTGTGACAGACAGAAGGGGGGATAGATTGAGGGAATTGGTAGACAAAAGTAAAACAATGGTGAGGAGGGAAAGGGTGAAAGGAGAGAGATGACAAATGGGGAAAAATTGGATGGAGGGAAATACACAGGTAATGATCATAACTTGTGAATGTGAATGGGATGAACTCTCCCATAAAAGGCAAGCAGATAGCAAAGTGGATCAAAAACCAGAATCCTACAATAAAAGGGAACCAAATAGCAGAGTGGATCAAAAAGCAGAATCCTACAATATGTTGTTTACAATTAAAAAAAAAAATACAGTTGATGCAGAGACATACACACACACAGAGTAAAAGTAACAGGCTGGAGAAGAATCCGTTATGCTTCAGCTAAAGTTAAAAAAGCAGAAGTAACAATCCTGATCTCAAAAAAAGTAAAAGTAAAAATAGATCTAATTAAAAGAGATAAGGAAGGAAATTACATCTTGCTAAAATGTACCATAAACAATGAAACAATGTCAATAATAAACATACATGCACCAAGTGGTAGACAAATTCTTTTTTTTTTCTTTTTGGAGGGGGGAAGTCAGGGCAATTGGGGTTAAGTGACTTGCCCAAGGTCACATGGCTAGTAAGTGTTAAGTGTCTTTAGTCCAGATTTGAACTCAGGTCCTCCTGACTCCAGGGCCAGAGCTCTATTCACTGTACCACCTCTAGCATACAAATTCTTAAAGGAAAAGTTAAGTGAGTTACAGGAAAAAATAAACAGTGAAACTATACTAGTGGGAGAACTCAACTGTTTCCTCACAGAACTCAATAAATCCAACCAAAAAAAATAGGAAAGAAACTAAGGAAGAAAATAGAATATTAGAAAAGATACATATGATAGATCTTTGGAAAAAACTAAATGGGCACAGAAAGGAATATACCTTTTTCTCAGCAGCATATGACACCTGCACAAAAATTGACCATGTATTAGGGCATAAAAACCTCAAAATCAAATGTTAGAAGGCAGAAATGTTAAATGTATTATTTTTGCATCAAAATGCAACATAATTTTTATTCAACAGATGGGAGGGAATGACATACACACTAAATATGGTATCTTACCCTACAGGAGAGTAGGGGGGAAGGGGATGAGAGGGGGTATGATGGAAGGGAGGGCAGGCTGGGGGGAGGGAAGTTGGAAGCACCCACTTTTGAAAAGGGACAGGATCAAACTAGAGAATAGAACAAGTGGGAGGTGGGATAGGAGGGAGGGAAATATAGTTTTAAAATCAAATGTTTAAAAATATATAAATACTATCATTCATAGCATTTTACATATAATTGTGAAATAGGATATACAGGCATTGGGGCATAGAGATTCACCATGCCCTACTAGAAAAGTCGAAGGGAGTATGGGAGAAGATATGGGAGAGAGCAGATTGGAGGAGGGGATATCCTGTGGGACTGCTATTCTGGGGTGGTGGATAGGGGGAAAACAGGGGAAAAAATTGTAACTCAAAATCTTATGGAAATGAATGATGTAAACCAGAAGTTAATAAAGCACTTGGAAAAAAAATTAAAAAGAAAATTTAAAAAAAAAGAAAGTTTAAAAAATCCTATTTAGCTAATAAATAAATCTAGGAATTGGTTTTATGAAAAAACCAATGGGATAGATAAGCCATTGGTTAATTTGATTAAAAAAAGAAGAAAACCAAATATCCAGTATCAAAAATGAAAAGCGTAAAATCACCACCAATGGAGAAAAAAAAATAAAGCAATTACTAGGAAATCTCTTGGCCAATTATATGCCAATAAATCTGGCAATCTGAACAAATTTTCTGTGTATTTATGAAAATGTAAATTACCTAGATTAACAGATGAGGAAATAGAATACCTAAGTACCCTGATTTTAGAAAAAGAAATTGAACAAATTATTAATCAATTCCCTAAGAAAAAAATCCCCATTACCAGATACATTCACAAATGAATTCTACCAAACATTTAAATCACAATTAATTCCAATATTCTACAAACAATTTGGAAAAATAGAAAAGAAGGAGTCCTACCAAACTCTTTTGGACACAAATGTGATGCTTATACTTGAACAGGAAGAACTAAAATAGAGAAATGAATTTATAGACCAATTTCTCTAATGAATATTGATGCAAAAATTTTGAACAAAATTCAAGCAAGGTGATTACAGCAATATATCACAGGGATTATACACTATGACCAGATAGGATTTATACCAGGAATAAAGGGTTGGTTAAACATTAGGAAAATTATCAATGTAATTGACCATACCCATAACAAAACCAACAGAAATCATATGATTAATTCAGTAAATGGCGAAAAAAAGTCTGACAGAATGTAGAACCCATTCCTTTTAAAAACAATAGAGAGCATAGGAATAAAGGGAGTGTTCCTTAAAATCATAAGCAGTATCTATATAAACCCATCAGCAATCATTATCTATAGTGGGGATAAGCTAGGAACCTTCTCAGTAATATCAGGGGTGAAGCAAAGATGCCCATTATCACCGCTATTATTCAATATAGTGCTAGAAATGTTAATTATAACAATAAGTGAAGAAAAAGAAGGAATTGGAATAGGCAAGAAAGGAACAAAACTATCACTCTTTGCAGATGATATGATGGTATACTTAGAAAACCCTAGAGAACTAATTTTTAAAAGACTTGAAATAATTATCAACATTATCAAAATTGCAAGATATATGTTAAACTTACATAAATCATCAGCATTTCTATACATGACCAACAAAACCCAGCAGCAAGAGATAGAGAAATTCCATTTAAAATAACTGTAAGCAATATAAAATATTTGTGAGACAAACTACCAAGACAAACCCAGGAAGTATATGAACACAATTACAAAACACTTTTCACACAAATAAAGTCAGTTCTAATGAAAAATATATAAAGACATGTTGGATATTTGAAAAATATCATGGGTAGGCTGAGCCTATATAATAAAAATGATAATTCTGCCCAAACTAATTTACTTATCCAGTACCATACCAATTAAACTACTAAAAATTATTTGATAGAGCTAGAAAAAAGACAACACAATTCATCTGAAAGAACAAAATGCCAAAAATATCAAGAGAATTAATGAAAGAAATACGAAGGAAATGTCTTAACAATACCACATTTCAAACTGTATTACAAAGCAATAATCCTCAAAAATTGTCTAGCCCTGGCTATGAAATAGAGTGGTAGATTAGTGGGATAGATTAGGTACATAAGATACAGTAGTCAATGACCATAGTAAACAAATTTTTGATAAACCCAAAGTACCCAGCCTTTGAGATAAGAACTTACTATTTGAGAAAAACTGCCTGGAAAACTAAAAACCAATAGGATACAAACTAGGAATCAACAAACATCTTATATCATATAAGGTCAAAATAAGATCAATACAGATGCTTGATTTTGACAACTTAAACAAATGAGAAGAACAAGGAATAGTCTACTCATCAGATATATGGAGAAGACAAAAATTCATGACCAGATAAGAGACAGCATTACCAAAGGTAAGATAGATAATTTGGGCTATGTTAAAAATAAGACGGTTTTGTACAAACAAAACCAATGCAACCAAGATTAGAAGGAAAGCAGAAAGCTGGGATACAATCTTCACAGGAGGTGTCTCTGATAAAGGCATCATTTCTCAAATATATAGAAAACTGAGTCGAATTTATAGGAATACAAGCAATTTCCTAATTGATAAATGGTCAAAGGTTTTTAGATGAAATTTTCAGATAAAGAAATCAAAGCTATGTATAGACATATGAAGAAGTGATCTAAATCACCGTTGATTAGAGAAATACAAATTAAAATAACACACCTATCAGATCAGCAAATATGACAAAAAAAGGAAAATGATAAATATTGGAGAAGATATGGGAAAATTGGAACACTAATGCATTGTTAATGGAGTTGTGAACTGATCCATCTATTCTGGAGAGCGATTTGGAACTGTACCCAAAAGGCAACCAAACTGTGCGTACGCTTTGATCCAATAATACGACTGCTAGGTCTGTATCCCAAAGATATAATAAAAGAGGAAAAAGGACCTACATGTACAAAAATATTCATACTAATTCTTTTTGTGGTGGCAAAATATTGGAAATTAAGGGGATGCCCACCAATTGGGGAATGGTTAAATAAGCTGTGATATATGAATGTAATGGAATACTATTGTACAATAAGAAATGATTAACAGGCAGATTTCAGGAAAATCTAGAAAAAACTTGTATGAACTGATGCAAAGTAAAATGAGCAGAACCAGGAAAACATTGTACATAGTGTCAGCAACACTGTGTGATGATCAACTGAATGACTCAGCTCTTCTGAGCACCACAATGATCCAAGAGAAATACAAAGGACTCACAAAGGAAAGTTCTAATCACATCCAGATAAAGAACTGATGGACTCTGAATGCAGATTGAAGCATATTCTTCACTTAATATTTATTATTTTTGTGTTTTTTCTTTTGGTGTGTATCTTCTTTCACAACTATGACTGAAATGAAAATGTGTTTTATATGATGGCACATGTTTAGCATCAAATTCCCTTTTTTGGAAGAGGAGAGGGGGAAAAAGGAGAAAGAACAATTTGGGACTCAAAGTGTTATAAAAATGAATGCTAAAAATTGTCTTGACATGTAATTGGAGAAAAAATAAATAGTATTAAAAATAAAATAGAGTAGGGATTACAGAAGTCCTTTACTCAAACTCAAAAAGTGAACTTCATAACCATAAGATGGGGCAGGTCTGACTAGAGAACATTTTTTTTGCTTTTTTTTGGAGGGCAATTGGGGTTAAGTAATTTGCCCAAGGTCACACAGCTAGGTTTTTTCATTTGTGTGTATTAAATGTCTGAGGCTGGAACCGAACTCAGGTCCTTCTGACTCCAGGGCCAGCACTCTACTCACTGCGCCACCTAGCCGCCCTGACTAGAGAACATCTTGTCTGAAAAAGACTTGGTGCTTTTAAAGCATGACAAGGTCAAAATGCAGCAGCAGTATGATGGGTCAGCCAAAAAACCAAATGGGATCTCAAGCTGCAGTAGATGAGGCTTATATCCAGGACTAGGCAAGTGATAACACTGCTGTCCCATACTACCTGAGAGATTATGAGGAAAAACTTCTCAATCTAGACAACTCATTGATATCACTAAATTGCAAAGAATCTGCCCTGCATTGCAAAAGGTTGTTTTCTCACCTTGAAGTTCCCTACACTAATAAAGTCACATTTCTAGTGGAGTGGTTTAGGGAAGGGAGCTATCAAGAAATAAGAATGAAAGCATTTTTTAAGAAAGTGAAAAAAAAGTGCTACTGTCTCATGCTTCATGGGACATAAACATGTCTTGTATTCTGTCCTGGGAATCACATCTTGGGAAGGGCATTGATAAACTGGAGCTTTCACGGGAAGGTACCCTGAACAATGAGGGATTTTGAGATCATTTTCTCTAAGGATTGCTTGAAGGAACAGGGAATCTTTAGGCCGGAGAAGAGAAGACTGAACAAGGAAATACTCTTCAAGTATCTGAAGGTCAGTGAAGAGAAATTAGATGTGTTTTGATTGGTCTCAGAGGATAAGATTAGTATCAACAGATTTTAATTACGAGTTTACTTAACTGTGTGCCAGAGAAAAGAATGTCAAGGTTTTGGGGAGGGAGGAGACCATATTTTTTCACATATTCATAGCATCCAAAGGGGGTTGTCAGAATTAGAGAAAATATCCATAGTATGAAATACAGTGAATTGAAATTTGAGTGTTGTAGAGGACACAACGTTCTGTTTCTCCCATTGTGTCTCATCTTTCCCCTCAGCTACTTTATCATTCTTACCATGTTAAGAATTCAGATTTTGTTCAGTTCTTTCTGATTGTCTGGAATTGTTTTCTCCTTTGCATATGTCTCCAGAATAGGAAAAAGGCCTGAATTGCGACACTTACAAAGGAAAAATATGAGAAGATTGGAAAGGCAGAGATGAACTAAAAAGAAAGGCAGCAAAGTTTTTGTTCTGTTAAAATGAGCCTGAAATAGGTGGCAGAAATAAAATGTCTTAACTTACAGTGCTTTGTGTTTGCACTGGCCAGATTATTAGTGGTTAAGAAATAATTTTTATGTGTGTGTATATATACATATATACATATTATTGTATTGCTATACAATTTACATTTTAAATATCACTATCATGTAATGATTTGATATAGTTCTAAACAGAACCAAAAAAAGTTAATTCTTCAAGTTACAAAAAACCCCGAAAAACAAAATGGAAAGCAAATCAATACAAAATACCACTTTTTCCAAAATGGGTCCAACGCAGCAGACATGTTTAATGACTGATTAGGCCTAATTCCTATTGCCCTCTGAAAATGGAATGAAAGAAAAATCCAACTTTCACAATCACTGCCCAAAGAAAGGGCTTATCTTTGAATTCTTTGGGTATATGATGATGGGCCGTGCTACTTTCAGTACACAGAAAGGCTGTAAAGAAATAATTTTTGTGTTAAGATAGAATTCTAAATCCTGATGCTTGATCATCTAAGAAAAGATCCATCCTGAATCTAGTCACCATATCTTCCATTTGCCTATTTTCAGAAAAGGGAATGATAGATCTCTCTCTGCTGATAAAGGCAATGCGAGTGAACACATTTAAGGAATTAAGTTGGCTGTAAATGCCTTTGCTCCTCAAAACAAATGGCATCTTTATGTGAAAATTTTAGAAAGCTAGTCTGCTCTCAGTGTGAGACTTTGGGTTTATCTAAAGGTGTTCCTTCTCATGGAAAGCAGGAAATTTCCCTTGATGCTATTCCTATTAAATGTGATTCCTTGTTAAACTTAATTTTTCATTTACTTTGATCACTTTTGTCAGTAAGAAGGACTTGAAGGACTACAGGTTCTTTAATTACAGAGAAATAATTAGCAATTAAATTATTGGTGCTTTAAAAATTACATGTGTGTGTATCTATGTAACAATGCTATATGTATATACTGCACAAGGAAATGAGAAATATATAATAGAGTATATAATTTTATATAACAAAATTTCACATATCATAAATATATGCAGAATTATATAATACATATGTAAAATATGTGTATACATTTATATAAACATATATATAAAATATAAAATATCACATAGCATGTATAATATAAAATACAAGTATGTAATACTTGTATTTTATATATAAAAGTATGTAATAAAAGCTCACATACTTATATTTATATATTTCTTTAATGTTCTCAAAGCATTTTACATGTGTTATCTCCCTCTATCCTTATAACAGTCTTGTGAGTTAGATGCTTTTATTATTCCCATGTCAAAGAAGGGGCATGAGGGGAAGATCAAAGAAGGGGCATGAGGGGAAGACTGAGAGAGGCTAAATGACTTGCCTAAGGTCATATAGCTAGTAAGTTTCAGAGGGAGGATTAAAATTCAAATATTCCTTCCTAACTCTAAGGCTAGTACTCTAATGATTATGCCACCTAATTGCTATTTGTGTGTGGGCTTGTGTTTGTGCATGTTTACCCATAGATATATGAAAACCAACATGGTACAGAGAATACAGAGATATCCCCACAGCCAGGAAGACCTAAATTCAAATCCTAATTCTGGTGCATTTTCCCTGTATGACCCCTGGCACACTTCTCAATGACATTTTTTAATTTTTTATAACTCTTAAGTTGAAGTGAAAATGCCACCTTCATTGGCCAAAAGACTTACCTGCTTCAATGAAATTACAATGAAAATCCCTACCACTTTCTATCTGTCTGTCTGTCTACCAATTCACATAGATTCTCTATTCAAAAGGCATATAACAAATTGTTAATATCTGTGTAAATATTTTTTCTACACTTTGGGAAAAATTACAAGGGTTTAAATAGCAAACACCAATAGTGATTTTTGTATTTCTAAATTGAGTGTCAGTAGTGTTGTCTTCAAATTATTTCTTCAACTGGAATATAAGCACCTTGAGAACAGAAACTGTAATTGTAAGTTCTTCTAACTAATTATCTTATATTCCTTTGTAGACAATAAACTTCTTAAGAGTAGGGACCATGTCATATTTGTATTTGTGTTTTACACAGTATTTAGGATAGTGCAGTAATAAATAAATAAGTGGATAGGCAGATATTTACCGAATGAATGAATGAAACTATAGTAGAATTGGGCTAGCATGGATATCAAGCTTACTGTATTGTACATTCTGGAATCTATCTTTCCCCCTTCTTTGAAATTTGGGACATTTATTCCGCCTTAATTCTTCTGGCATTTCTCTTAGTCTGAGAGATGACTGAAAGTGGCATTATATTCTGCAAGTTTTCATTAAACTTTCATTAACCGTCCTAGGGATATATGATGAGACTTGAACTTGTTTAAAGCATTTGCTGCTCTATCCATACCCACTTACCCATACTGAGCTTCAGTTTCCATCTATCCCTTTTATTCCATCCATTCTATTTTCCTTTCTAGATGTTAACATTCTTTTCTCCTCTCCACTCCCACTTTTCTTGTCTACTCCTTCTGTTCTTTTTCTTTGATCCAAATATAACTTTGAAAATGTGTGTGTGTGTGTGTGTGTGTGTGTGTGTGTGTGTGTACTGATTGTTTGAGTAGTCATCAGAGAAGTCATACTTAATTAGAAAAGAGAGAACATGAGAAGTAAACACAGAGAGCTAGACAACATGAGAGAAAGAAAAGGGTATTGAAAGAGGCACCAAGAACAAGAACCAATGCTTAGAACAAGGGATTGACATCATGCCCAAAGAAGTATCTTTCTCACCCTGTTTCATAGCATTACCAGAATGTATTTGTAAGGATGTGTACAACTTGCATTAGAAGTCAGTTAGGTCGGGGCGGCTAGGTGGCGCAGTGAATAGAGCGCCGGCCCTGGAATCAGAAAGACCTGAGTTCGGAGCCGGCCTCCAACACTTAATCCATACAAACAAACAAACAAAAAAACCTAGCCGTGTACCCTTGGGCAAGTTACTTAACCCCAATTGCCCTAAAGGGGCGGCTAGGTGGCGCAGTGAGTAAGAGTGCCGGCCTCGGAGTTGGGATGACCCGAGATCAGATCCGGCCTCAGAAAATGAGCACCCACGCATAAATAATGACTAGCCGTGTAACCTTGAGCAAGTTACTTAACCCCAATTGCTTTAAAAAAAAAAAAAAGAAGTCAGTTAGGAAATAGAATAACAAATTATTCAACCAGTAGTTACAGCCAACTGATTTGATTTGAATTGTAGCCTTGCAAATAAACACTTGCCTGGATGCCTTAAGCAAATAATAATTCACTTAGAATCTTGATTGCATTTCTGTTATTTTCTACAAAGTTGTGTACTTCAGGCTGAGAAGCCTAAGGGAAAGGTAAATTGTGAAACAAAACAATTTGGTCAGGGCTTCTGTATTTTATATTTACCTTTCCAGTTCTTTTAGTTGCTTCACCCCTTTTGTGGATGTATTTCAAACCATTAAATGGATAGGAAATCTGTCTCCTCTTTTCCAGTGATCTTCTCTGAACACAGAGGAGGCAGATCACAGTGAAAGATTAAAATGTATCGATCCTTTTTTTGTCTCCAAACATAAGCTGAGATAATTTTCTAATTGTTAATGCTTCATTTGTTTTAATAAAGCATTTTAATAAAGTATTTTCAAAGCGTAAAACAATCTATAATGAGAACATTGGATCTGAACATGAATTCTCTCTGTCTCTCTTCTCTCTCTCTCCTTTCTCTCTCTTTCTCTCATTTATGATTCATAGTGTGAGAATAGGGGGAACTATTTTGAAATATAGTTTTATTTTTTTAAGTTCAATACAATAGGTTGTGTGTTCTGTATCTACTTAAACCTATTTATTATTTCTGGAAATGGCTAACCTACACCCTTGGTCTTATTTGCAACCTTAAATATGTTTTGTTTTGTTTTGTTCCGAAAAAGTCCAGCTGAGAAGATTCATACCATTTCCAAAAATCCCTGCCAGTAGAGGCAGGTGAAAGCTCTTTTTGCAAATTTAAATATTTCATTATATTTTTCTATCTTAACATACACAGTTGAATCACAGCATAAAATGCAGGTACCATTGTACGATTATAAATTAGTGTGAACAAAACAACAGCCTAAGTTATTTTTATTTTTGTGTTTCCATTGTGTTTAATAGAGATTTATTCTAACTTTAAGATTATGACAAACTTTGGCTAGTTTTTCATTCAGTTATGTAAAACTGAATGTTAAGTTTCATTATAGACTGGGCCTTATTAAGGTGCAAGTCTATAATTTGAGTAAATACACAATGGTCAGGTAGGCACATCTGCCTAACTATATGGGACAAGGTTTTCTGTGTCTCAGGGGGATCTGTAGCTTCATGGCTACTGGACAGTAAGTAAGCAAGTAATGAGCTACCTCTCCTAGTCCATCCTCTTGACATTTGGAAATTTGACATTGTAAGTGTTTCAGCAAGCCAATACGGTGTCATTTCTATGATAATGGTGCTCTAAATTTACACTGTGCTTTTTTTTTTTTCAACTTTTTGAAGAACTCATTTCATTTCATCTCACCTGTGAGGGAAGCAAGGCAGGCATTATACCTTTTGGCATATGACACTTAGGACCACAAGAGGTTGGAATAGCCTTACTCATACCATTTTATAGCTTTATTTGAGGATATTTTGGAGTGCAGGCACTGTTTAATTTTCATTTTGGTACTGACAGCTTCTATCACAATGCTTTGGAGACACACACACACACACACACACACACACACACACACACACACACACACACACTTTTTTAAAATAAATGTTTGTTGAATTGAACTGAATCAAATTGAATGCAACTGAATGGATCTAAATAGAACCTAGAGGAAACAGCTGGCCTAGAATGGGTCAAGTACTCTGCTTGAAGTCCAGATCCTAAGACCATAGATGTAGAGATGGAAAAGACCAAGAAGTAACAACTCCCCAATGATAGCTCTCATTTATAGTGCTTTAAATTTTGCAAAGTGCTTTATACAATTATATTTCCTCTTCACAACACCCTACAAGGTGTTTACATTTTATGCATAGGGAAACAGAGACCCTGAGCAGTTACATAACTAATAAGCATCTGAGATAGGATTTGAACTCAGGGCTTTCTTACTCTAAGTGCAGCACCCTATCCACTCTAACATCTAACTGACTGGACTCAGATACCTGGGTTCATATACTGTATCTGGAATTTACTAGTTGTGTGACTTATTATAAGTCAGTTAATTTTTTTTACATGCTTTATTAACTTTTGTTTTACATCATTCATTTCCGCCAGATTTTGAGTTACAATCATTCTCCCCCTGTTATTCCCCTACCCAACCTCCCAGAATAGCAGTCCCACAAGATATCACTTCCTCCAATCTGCTCTCTCCCATACCTTCTCCCATACCCCCTTCGACTTTTCCATTAGAGGAAGGTGAATCTTTGTGGCCCAATGCCTGCACATCTTATCTCCCAATTATAAGCAAAAGAGTATTAATAATACTATTTATATATATCTGAAACATTTAATGTTAAGACCTCGAATTTCAGATCCATTTCCTTCCTCCCTTGTCACCCATTCCCTCTGGGGAGATAAGTAATTCAGTATATGTTGTACATGTCTAGCGATGCAAACATAGTAGATATATTGTACAAGGCTCCCTACATGATCCTGTCCCTCTTCTATAGTGGGTACTTCCAACCTCCCCTCACCCCAAGGATGCCCTCCCATCCATCATCCCTCCTCTCATCCCCCTTCCCCCTATTCTGCTGCAGGTTGAGATATCCCATTTAGTATGTATGTCATGCTCTCCCTGAACCAAATTCAATGAGAATGTGGTTTTGCCTTTTTTGCCTTCCTATTCTCCCCCTCCCTTGCAACCACTTCCCCTTGCTTCTTCTACATGAGATAGTTTACCCTACCCTGTCTCTCCCCATCTCCTCTGGCCACTTTCCTCTCTCACCTCATAATTTCATCCCTTGAGTATTCTCCCTTCCCAACAGATTCAACCTATGCTCTCTATCCATATATAACTGTAAGCATATACACACACATTCACATATGTATTCATATGACCACACACCCTTCTTCCATTATTTTCATAGTGAGAAAGATATCATCAGTCACAGTTATTTCTTTTCCATATAGGAATGTAAATAGTTCAGCTTTGATAAGTTCCTTTTGATTTCTTTTCCCTGATTATCTTCTCAGACATCTCTTGCTTCTTGTGTCTGGATGTCAAATTTTCTGTTCAATTCTGTTTGTTTCCTCAAGAATGCTTGAAAGTCCTCTATTCCACTGAATGACCATATTTTCCCCTGAAACAAAATACTCAGTTTTGCTGGGTAGGTGACCCTTGGGTTCATTCCCAGCTCTTTTGCCCTCTGGAATATCATATTCCATGCCCTTCAATCCCTCAGTGTAGAAGCTGCCAGGTCCTGGGCTATTCTGATTGTGTTTCCACAATATTGAAATTGTTTCTTCCTGGCTGCTTGGAGTATTTTCTCCTTGATCTGGGGATTCTGGAACCTGGCTATAATATTCCTGGGAGTTTTCTTTGGGATCTTTTTCAGGAGGTGATCTGTGGATTCTTTCAACCTCTATTTTGCCCTCTGGATCTAAAACATCAGGGCAGTTTTCCTTGAGAATTTCTTGAAGGGTGATTTCTAGGTTCTTTCTTTGATCATGGCTTTCAGGTAGTCCAATAATTTTTAAATTGTCTCTCCTGGATCTATTCTCCAGGTCAGTGGTTTTTCCCATGAGATATTTCACATTGCCTTCTAATCTTTTATTTGTTTGGATCTGCTTAACAGCATCTTGATTTCTCATAAAGTCATTAGCTTCCATTTGCTCCAGTCTAACTCTGAAGGAATGAATCTCCTCAGTGAACTTTTGAGATTCTTTTTCCATCTGGAAAATTCGATTTTTTAAGGCATTCTTCTCCTCATTGCCCTTTTGGGCCTCCTTTGCCATTTGAGCTAGTCTATTTTTTAAGGTGTTGTTTTCCTCAGTCAGGCTGTTGACCCTCATTTCATACTCTTCCTGCATCCTTCTCATTTCTCTTTCCAATTTTTCCTCCACTTCTCTTATTTGATTTTAAAGTCCTTCTTAAGGTCCTCTATGGCCTGCAACCCGCTCATGTTTTCGCCTGGGGCTTTTGGAGCAGGACTTCTGACCTCACAGTCCTTTTCCCACTCTATGCCCCCAAAATAGGAGTCTAGGGTTGCATTTTTCTGTTTCCTTTGCCTTGGCATGTTGCCACTTAATTACTTGACTTTTGGGCTTGTTGCCACACTATGGCTTTAAGGCCAGATAGAGGAATTTTCATCCCGAACGTGTGGGGGGCAACTTCTGTTTCTGGCAAGCTGTAAACCCACCCACGACTTCCACCCTAGATCACAATCCAGATCCAGGGAGGTTAAAGCAAGAGCGATTACCCCCCAAGACTGATCTCTGGATCTCCCTACCATTCGCAGGCCAGGAGCTGGAGCTGCCTCTGAAAACTACAAAATGGCGTGTCTCCTCAGCAGCTTCTTAGCCCCCAGGGGAGGGAGCCGACACATTCTCCAAATACTGGTCCCAAAGTCCATAGGACACTAACCTCTTACTTTGTCCTAGGCATGTCTATGTTGATAATTCTGGAGTCACCACAGCTGATGTTGTTCTGGGGTCTCTCCAGCCGGCTGCTGGCCCTGCCGCCCTGGGGCTAAAACCTCGGCTCACAGGGACTTGGGCTCCGCTCGGCTCGGCTCCCCGTGCTCTGTTGGCTCCCAGAGCGCTGTACTGGTCCTTCCTGTAGGGCTGCTGGGCTGTCCTCAGTGGGAGGTTAGCTTCTCTGTGTCATTCTGTGTGTGCTGGGGCTCCAGAAGTTGTTTGGAGTCTCCTTTTACATAGTTTGGGGGGAATCTGGGGGCAGAGTGGCTTGGATGAGCTGTTTCTACTCCACCATCTTGGCTCCGCCCCCCAAGTCAGTTAATTTTAATGATCCCTAGGAATCATCTACTAAGTCATTCACAGATTGGCCACTTTGGTGGGGGGGGGGGGGAAGGGGGTTTGCATTTATTAAACCTTACGTCCTTCATGCAGCCTGGAAGTCAGAGGGAGAAAGAATAGCAAACGTATACAAATCACAGCTATAGTCAGCTGATTCTAATTCAGCTATAGTCTTGCAAATGGAGACTAATCTGGATTCTTAAAATGAGTGAGAATCAAATGTACTTTATATGGAGTCCATGCAGTTCAATATGGGAAACCAAAGGGAAAGGCAGATTGTGAAATTATTGGGAGAGTTTTAGAGAAAAATATCCATAAATATATTTTATTTTGAAATATTATAAAACTCTACTCATAACTAAATGTCCTACTACGTAGAGTCCCCAAAAACTTGAGTAGAAAGGAAAGCTCAAAACTGCTAGTACATTCAACTGTCACAATTACCTTAATGTTTAATTTTTAAAAGAGGACGATCTACTTTTTTTTTTTTAAAGCAATTGGGGTTAAGTAACTTGCTCAAGGTTACACGGCTAGTCATTATTTATGTGTGGGTGCTCATTTTCTGAGGCCGGATTTGATCTCAGGTCATCCCAACTCTGAGGCCGGTGCTCTTACCCACTGCGCCACCTAGCTGCCCCATGATCTACTTTTTAAGTCAATACTGGTGTGATTCAATTCTTTTTATTTGAGGTTGACAGTTGAAGTTGTTTTCTTTTGTACTTTTGGTTTGACTTTCTTTCTACATCCCTTCACACAGGTCTGCCTTTGTTTCCTTGGATTTTTCACATTCCACAGTATATGAAATTGTTTTAAGATTTTCAGATAAAGCATGCTGAGTGGGGGATGGGGGATTTGTGCTAGATTTGGCTTTGCATTCCATCTCTGCACTTATTATCCACTAGACAGTAGGAAAGCATCTTCACCTCTCTAGGCATCATTTCCAAATGAGGTATTTGCCACAGGTACCTTTTAAACTATATATTCCAACTAGAAACTATATATTCCAGCTTTAAGATCTGTGGGTCCTGATGGCAAAGAACAGAACTTGAGCCCTGACATGGTAACTTCTAATCCTGTGCTCTTTCAATTATATCGTATTTCTCCTAGATTGTGGGAATGCCAAAGTAGTGACCTCCTTATACGTCAAGGAAATTAACAGTCAACTATTTGGTGTGCTTTAAAAATTTTCAGAAAAGACCTCCCAACATCCCCAAATTTCTTCCCAATTGGCTGTGTTAGGGTGCCTAAAGTTCTCATACTTCTCTCTCCTTTGGGTTTAGACATCCAAAACTGTTCAATATGAAGTTCTCCTGGAAGGTTGTAATACATATTAAGCTATCAACAGTCATTAACACATTCTTTTAATTAGTTTGTAACATTGAACCAGGCAAAGCAAGCCTCTGAGGGAATGGAATATAGGACAAGTATGTTTTAATGGGACTCAGGAGATTCAAAAAAGTCCAGGCAACCCTGGGGCTCTGCCCAGGAGGTCAGACCCTGGCATGGTGCCACAGTAGAAATCCCTCATCTGTAAAATGAAAGAGTTGGACTCGACACTCTCACAGGTCAATTCTAGTGAAGGCATCTCAACTATAACCCAATTTCCATGATTATTGGTATAGCTCTTTGTTTGGCAAGATGGCAAACTTTTGTTCTACCTCATAACCTTCCTTTGCCTTATCTGTCCAATTCCTATTTTCAAATATACCATCTGAATGAGAATGGGAAAATTGGTGATAATGCTTTGTGCTATAAATATACTAGATTTCAAATTATTAGGTAGGAAGAACAAGGTATAGAAACATACAGTGATTTATTAAGAAATCATTGGAAACATCAGCTTTTGGAGGTGGAAGGTAGGTGAGGAAACAGAGGCCAATAAAAGTGAAATGGCTTGCCGACATTTGCCATCAGGATTCAAAAAAGTCTAGTGGCTCCAAATCCAGTGTTCTTTGCAAAAACACAGTTAAATAGATGCTGGCTTTCCTATCATTTTACTAGGGCTTATAGAATGCTCACTCACTAATAAAGCAAACTCTGAACATGTATACCTATTAAATGATTTACTGAATTTCTAGTGGCCTAGTAAATATGGAATTCCTAGTATCGATAAAATAAATGAACTCTTACGGAATAATGAGGCAAAGAGGAGCTCTTAGTGTTTGTCTAACACCTTTATTCCAAGTAGCTAAGAGCACTCCTAGGAGTTCAAAGCCTGATAAATTAGACTTCAAGATGCTGAGGCCCCAAAGGTGGGAGATTTCCTGTATCAACTTCCTAGAGAACAGTTCATTTTCAGGATTTTCTCCTCCTACACCTCTTTTTATTAGTCATGACGCAAATAAGAGACTTCTAATTCCCGGGTGTATTGTTTTCCTTTTCCCCTATTGTTTAAGCCTAGAAATTACATCTGAGTCCTCCTTGTTACAGGTGACAAACAGTACTTGTTTTGCATTTTGATGCAGTCAAAATTCTCAGGTTCCATCCTTTCAAACTGTGCTTGGGTTGAGCTGGTAAACTCTCACACCTTTCTTCCTGTTGCCCTCTTAATTCTTCCTTTCATTCTGTTATTTGTGATGAGGAGTTAAATATTCTCTCACTTTAAATTGCTAAAACTGACTTTGTGGTGCCTGAATATTGTATTAAAAGAGGGCAATTTTTTATCAGATCTGGAGTATGCTTAGATGGAGCCAGGATGAGTGGAGAAGGGTCATCTATTCCCACAACACTCATCATAGGGTTCTGTTAACTAAGACATCTATCAGTTTAGTTAAGAATTTCAAGTGACTAAAGTAGCTATACTGACTGACAAGTTCATTTCATTTAATTACAATACCAAGTTACCTGTAATTATATAACAAGAAATTTGGAAAATTATTCAGCCACTGGGGTGTTATTTTAAACTTTTTTTAAGATCTCAAAGCACTTTGAGAATTACCTCATTAAGGAAGTTACATTTATAGTAGAAGGATTGTGATCCTCCATTACCTAGCACCAAATTAGATTTACAACCTTATTCAACCCTTCCCTTCCCCTTCCTCTCCTCCTCCCCCTCCCCTCCCCCTTCCCTCCTCCTCCTCTTCCCTTTCCCTTTCCCTTCTCCTCCCCCTACCCCTTCCCTATCCCTATCCCTTCCTTATCCCTATCCCTTCCCCTTTCCCTTCCCCTCCCCTTTCCCTTTCCCTTCCCCTTCCCCTTCCCTTTCCATTTCCCTTCCCTTCCCTTCACCCTCCAAGTCAGAACATGTGCTTTTTGAATCTATTTTTATTATCTAGTTGAAAGGGAAAGAGAAAGATTTGGGTCATTTAGAAAAGCTTATCTTTATGGTGGTTTTAGCTTCATTAAACTTAGTTTCTCCTGTGTCCAATTGTGTTTGAGAAAACAAATAGTATTTATATTTCAGAAGGAAAAGCATCCTATATTATTCCTTTTGCTACTTACCATTACTGCATTATTATACCCATGGTATATTTAAAGACAGACGGTGGGTAAACACATGAAGGAAAGATTTTGAGAGAGAATATGGCACAGGATGGAACAGAAGTGCTGGTCTAGCAGTGGTGAAACTGTCTAATACTTAAGATCATAGAAGATCAGAGAGATGGAAGAAGCCTTAGAAATCAATTCTAGCCCAGTCCCCTCATTTTAGAAATGGCAAAACTGGTGTCCAGAGAGAGAAATCAACTTGCCTAATGTCCTATAGTTAGGGGAGGAAAGAGAACTGGAATTCTGATGTTCTGGCTGTCCAGCCCAGAGTATTTATTTTTGAGTTTACTTGTTTGTCTGAAAGATAAGGAGGAAAAAAAACACCCATGGCAGAGCTGATTCTTGTTGACTGTGTGGATTAATAAATAAATCCACAAGTATTTATTAAGTGCCAACTGTCTGCTAAACTCTATACTGTGTCTATGCTACAAAGACAAATAGGAAATAATCCCTACCCTCAAGAAGCTTACATTCTAACAGGAGAGACAAAATGTGCATAACTATACATATATATGTGTATATATATATATATATATATATATATGTATGTATGTACGTGTGTATGTGTGTGTGTATGCAAAATGAACACAAGGTAATTTTGTGAGGGAGTCAAGAAAGATGTCACATAGACCATGGCCCTTAAGCTGGGTTTTGAAGTAAACAGGATTCCAAATGTCAAAGGTAAGACCATCTCTGTTTCATATAATCCCTTTCTGCCTTAGAGATACTGTGCAGGCATGGTGTCTTTGTTCCTTTCTCTCCGTTTCCAGTCACACCCTCATAAAGACCTTCATGCCTCTCACCTGAACTATTACAATAACTTCCTAATTAGTCTATTGACTTCATTCTCTCCCCACTTTAGTCATCATCCTCTTAGATACCAAAGTTATTTTCCTAAAGCACAGGTTAGATCTTATCCCTTGTCTCCCACATACCTATGATAAACTCCACGATCAAATATAAAATCTTCTATTTGCTGTAATCTAACCTTTTCCTGCCTTTCAGGCTTTTGATACTTCACTCCCCCTCTGTGATTCAGCTTCATTGGCCAATTTTGTTGTTCAGTTGTTTGTTCTTGTTCTTGTTGTCCAATCGTTTTGAAGTATCTAAAGCTTCATGACCCCATTTGGAGTTTTCTTGGCAAAGATACTGGAGTGGTTTGCCATTTCCTTCTCCAACCCATTTTACAGATGAGGAAATTGAAGCAAACAGAGTTAAGTGACTTGCCCAGGGTCATACAGCTAGTGAGTGTCTGAGGTCAAATTCAAACTCAGATCTTCTGTTCCTTAAATACATTTTTTTCCCTTCTCCAAACCTTTGCTCTTGTTCTTTCCCATGTCTCTATGCTCTCCCTCCTCCCCTGTCTCTGAACTCACTTGATTTCCTTCAAGAATCCACTGTAAATCTAACTCTCTGCAAGAGACTTTTACAGAAACCCTTCCCTTTGCCGCCCCCCTTCCCTCCGAGATTACCTTCCATTTACATTCTAGATATTTGAGATATACTTGTTTATTTTCACATGGTCTCACCCACTAGAATGTGAAGTCTTTTCTTTGTATCTTTGAGGCAATTTCCTCATTTGTAAAATGGGAATAATAATAATACCTACCTCCCAGGATGTGAGGATAAAATTAGGTATTTTTAAAAACTCCTGGATTAATGTCTTGCATACAGTCGGTGCTATATAAATGCTTGCTATTATGATGATTGTGATTATTGTCCCTAGTGCTTAGCATAGTACCTGGGGCATAATAAGTGCTAAATAACGACATGTTGGGTGACTGACATTTTAATTGAACTGTATTTATTCTTGTCATATGTGTATATGTACTTGTTTTCTTCCTAATCAGAATGAAAGGTAACCTTGTGAGTAGCATTTGTCTTATTCTTTGCATTTTTATGACCAAAGATTAACATGATACCCAGTGCAGTGTTTTGTTCAGTCATTTTCAGTTGTCTGACTTTTTGTGCCCCCATTTGATGGATTTTTGGCAAAGATAAGGGTTTGCCATTTCCTTCTCCTGCTCATTTTGCAGAAGGGAAAACTGAGGCAAACAGGGTTAAGTGACTTGCCCAGGGTCACAGGACTTCCAAGTGTCTGAGGCTGGACTTGAACTCAGGAAGATGAGTCTTCCTGAATCCAGGCACACTGCACCTAGCTGTCCACCTGATGTAGTAGTAGGTACTTAATACATGCTTATTGATTTTATTGACTGATTTGTGAAGAGGGAGGACAGCAAGTACAAAGGGACAATTCAATTCAATAAACATTTATTACCTACCTGTCATGTACTGGGAATACAAATAAGAAATAGAGGTCATCCTTGCTCTCAAGAAGTTTACATTCGAATAGGAGAAGACAACACACCAAAGAAAGCTGAAAAGAGAAGACACATCAGGGGGTACAGAGTTACTGATGGGAAATAGAGTTACCAGAAAGGAAGGTTTGGGGAGGAGTGGAGTTCTCTGCTCTGTAGCCCTCCAGTTAGACTAGAGAGGCAACCCTGGGAGAATTGAGAAGGGGTTGAGCATCAAAAACTGAGACTTTCTGTATGGTGATGAGATTTCAGGTGATCAGCTTATTCTGAGGGTAGGGGTGGGAGACTGAATGGTGTTCACAGAGTCCAAAAAAGAGCTGCCTATGGAAAATTGAGTAGAGATTAAAGATGGAGTGTTTGCATGTGTGAGGAGGAAGAAGCGGGCCACTATATCTAAACTGTAGAGTATTTGGAAGGAAGTGGATCCCTCCCCATCCTGAAGAGGGAAGGGTGATAAGGAGGGGGGGAGGGTAAGTGGTTCTGCCAGGGATACCTCTCCTGGCATCCAGTCTGGAAGGAATTCACCAGGCTCAAGCAGACTTTGAAGCCGAAATTGTAAAGTTTATTGTTACGCTGTTCTCTACAGCGGGCTAGATTCTTATGGAACCTGCAAACTCGCAGAGGCCGCAGGCATAGTTTTAAGGGGTCAGTTATGCTAACTAGGTGAGTAAGGGTGGGATCAGGGAGGAGTTAAGGACTGGTCAGTGCTCAAAGGACCATACACTTTTAATATCAACTGCGCAGGTGTATTGCCCATGATTCACTGGGAAATAGCTCAAGAGGGGGTCTAGCTGGAGGTGTGGTTTTAGGCCTGACACGTCACTAAAGAGTGCCCAGTCTGCCACCCACCAAGGTCATCAGAGACAGTGTGGGTCTATAATTGACTAAGGAGTTACCCTATAGATAAGGTATTGAAGAATTCATGGTGGGTCTGGCCACTCTAACTAAGGGAGATAACATTTACATAACTTATTGTTTCAAACAGAGATAAACAGGTCATGAGATGTTGCTGGGCAGAGTGCTGGAAGGGGGAAGGGGCAGAGTCAATGCTCTGAGGCTGGGGGGGGGTGGAAATGTGATCTTACAGACTGGTTTTACAAATTGATTTTACAGACATAGATCCCAAATCACCCCACTTACAAACTGATGTTACAGATTGATACTACAGACATATATACATCACAAGGACCCCATCATTCCCCCCTTAAACAGATGGCACCCAAAATCATTTGGGGACAAGGGGCGATGGTCTCAGCTTCCCGAACTGCTTCTCGCTGGGAAGGGGCATAGAGCTGTCCCTGCCTCACAGGGTTCCATAGTTCAAGGGGTGGGGTCTATGGCCAATGTCTGGAATCTGGCTGATGCTAGATCCAAGGGGTGATGAGTAGCAGCCTCGGGCAGTGTTGGGTATTCAGTCCGAGCAATCATCTGCAGATGGAAAGCACTGAGCGTAGAAGAGATAAACCTAGCAAGGAGGTTAAGCAGGCAAGAGCCAAAAATAAGTAAGAGAAAATTGACCAGAAATGGGGTGAGGATGGGCTAGCATAAGCCATTACTCAGACTATTTCACTTTTCTTCATATTTCTACATACTACATATTCTTTTACCAACATAACTGTACTGCCTTTAACAAAGGAGGTTCCTGACTAGGTTACTTAAGCTGAAATTACAGTGATGTAGGCTGAAACTCCAATGATTGGTCAGTGTACACTTGAATTTTCCACTGGCGGGGAAACCCTAGGCTGGGTCTCCCACCCACAGATTAATCAAGGGTAAGGAAGGGGTGGGGGGTTCTGCCTGTTTACAGATTAAGCAAGGTGGAGTTCTCTGTTTTACAAATCAATTAAGGGAAGGTTGGGCTGCCTGTTTTACAAATCAAGGAAAGGGTGATTGGATTTGTGTCTGACATTCAGGAAGGGCAAAGTGACAAATCAAAGAGGGAAGGGTAGAGTGGAGCTGGAGAATGATGGGGATTGTGGGGGGCCTCGCAAGGAGGTAAAAGGGGAATCAGGGAGAGGATTGGATAGTCTTAGCTTTAGGGGGTGCTCGTGGACTTCTGTTTTCCATTCTGAGGTGACAGCAGGCTTCACTCTGGTGTAATGTTGTCATGTGGGAATAGAGTCCACTTTGACAGCAGTAGGTGTAGTGGGGATCCTGAAGTGTGGTCCCTTCCACCTCTGCTCCAGACCATGAATTTCTTTTTACCAGCACAGAATCCCCAGGTTGAAACAGGTAAGCTGAGGCAGAACTTGGGATCAGGATCAGGAGAGCTGAGGGAAGGTTTTTTTTTTGAATCACCTGCAGACCCTGAAGGAACTTGATAAGGGAAGAGTTAGTGATTTCAGCTTTTAGGTTTTCCCAGATTAGAGGAAGAATGGGTGGTAATCTTCCATATGTTAGGGAATGGTCTGGACTTTCTCAGCCTTGAGTTATGAGCTCTGAGAAAATTTCAGATGCCGGCTGCTCAAGGAAATCAAAGCTGAGAATCCAAGGACCTGATCATCTCCCCCTTAAATAGTTGGGACCCAAAATCATTTGGGTAGATCTATGTTTCATAGGAAGCTGGGTACACAGATTATATATACAGTATACAGTATACAGTGAATACAGATTCACTCAGGAAGAAAGAGATAATTCAGAAATTGAATCCTTAACATACATTCAGTTACAAATGTTAACTTTTGCTTAGAGCATGAAACAACTACAAATTCAGATCAAAATAGCCAGATCTCTTCTGTTTTCACAACTCATTACATTAGTTTAGCAATAAATTTATCTTGCAAATGAAAGTTTTAAAGGCCTCTTAAAATTACACTAGAGATTTGAAAATTTCTTCTGAAAGTATTTTCCCTTCTTTTAAAACAGTTTCAAGATTTATAATTGATCACTAAACTTTTATGAAGAAAGTTAGTTGAAAACTTTTTAAATGATCTTAAGCAATTTGCATACTTTCTGCACATATTCCAATTCCAAATGAAAAATATTAGATTTTCCAGTAAGCTTACACGAAAGAACCCATATCTGTTACTGACTACGTGCTCTGATCATGGAAACTTGCTATAGAAGGAAAAAAGCAGGGACATGTGACATTCCAAATAGGACAGGATAAAACATCCTTGACTCTGTTTAAATTCAGGTAAAGTCACAGATATCCAACCATGCAGTATCTGTTCCATCTTATAGCTAGACTCAGGAATAGGTGGGAAACATTCCTTTTCAAAGGAATTCCATGGGTAAATGGAGCCAGGAGGGATCCCATCCCAGACAGAGGCTAAGATTGTCCCTTCGGCCTTTACCAAATGTAGACTTCCACCTATCAGCAGTACAGGATCACATTCCCTCTGAGTAGCTTGTGGCATTTTCTCCGAGATACTGATTTAATGCAGACAACTATACCCAAATTCAAACTCAAAATAAAATTTAGTTATGGTCCCAAGTGCCTTTTACCTCAAACAACAAGCTTCACTGATCACAGCTTAGAGCTAGTTATTTTTATTTTCATGGAACTGCACTGAGCAATGATGATTCATCAGGTCTCACAAATGTAAAGAATTCCATTTACCATCTTTCCTTCTGAAATCTAAAAGCCAATTGATAGAAATCCTTCTAATCTTTGCAACTTCTTAGCAAGTTAGGTTCATTTAAAACTACACTTAACTAAGTTCCTTTCACAGGCTGAATGACCTTACCTAATAGAGATAGTTTTTTTTAGGGGATTTGGCAGTTTTACAACATAAGGAAAATTTATATGAATTCTAAGGAGGAGAGACTGGGGGAAGGGCTAATAATGATGCCCCTGCTTAGCCAATTCTCATACAAGCAGGAGGACTGTTCAGAATGGGCAGAACTAGTCAGAATAAAGTTTTCATCCAATCTCCTCCTTTCCACATACAGTAATCAATTAACAATTTTAGATTTTAACATTAAAATTGTAGCCAAAATAACTTAGTTAACAATCTTACAAGTTTTAAACAGTCTTAACTGAAACTTCCTTTTAAACAAAGACAGACTTGGAAGCTTATGATTTCCCAAAATACAATACTCCGAGACTTTAAGAAAAGCTGCTTCTTATACAGCATAGATAATACAACTTTTTGCCAGTAACAATATCATAAACAATTATCATGTTCTTAAATTTGAACTTTGAAATAAAAACAAATGAATTACCAATCTGGTGACCTTAAAAATCAAGTTTTTGAAGTTACACAGAACTAAAATTTTCTTGTTGCCACACACCTGATCAACTTATCACTAAAAATTAATTACATTCTGGAATCTCACATAGATGGTGAATGTGGTGATCCATAAACCTTCAAATTAACATAAATACATCCTTAGATGAAGCAAGCTTGAAAACCACATCCCTATATTTTCCTTTCCTTTTTTCCCAAGTTTCTCATTTGCTCAATAAGAATTCTACAAAATGCCTTTCCAATTCCCTGTGTACATTCACTTCATCATTAGTAATGTGGAAACTATAACTTTAAGTCACTGCATATTTCCAGAATAGCCAAAAAGTTAAATGAATAATCAGCTATCACAGTGAATATCAGCAATTATTACTACCTATTTGTATCCCAAATATAACAGCTTTAAATTGTCAGGTCTTATAACATAAAAAAATCCAATTCACATGAAATAAACATAAGACAGGATTAGCAGAACTGATAAAGTACCATAGCTGGTTTTACAAAACTTTTCTCCATCTTTTAGTTTCAACAAAATTCAGATTGAAAATTGCTTTATCTAACAACATTTCTGGCTCACAATGGTCACTCAAACTTTTACAGTATAAGAGGATTTTACAATTTAGAGATACCATAATAATACAATGACATTATGACATTAATTGCATTTCCAATTCATCACATACAAAAATTACTGGTAGAAAAATTGGGCTTACCAAGTACAGAGGCTTTTCTTCTCTCCCCACGACTGCAGAGCCTGGTTGAGGACCCAGGCATTTCAAAGGAGAGAGGGTCATCCTCATGCCTGGAGGTGTAGGCTTTGGGGTACCCAGGGGTGTTGCCAGGCCCCTCAATATAGCTACAGCTCCCCCTTCTTTTTCAAGTGGGGGAGCTTAACTCAAATTCCCTATTCTTTAGCACGATCTATTTTTTTTCTAGAATGAAAGACTTTAATTTTTGTAAAATGTTTTCAGCCGATTTAACTTTTACTCCAATAAACTTTAATTTATGTGTCCACTCCTTATAAAACCTTTGAAAGTGATATCTTTGACCTCTCCAGCAAGTGATATTGGGGGGGCGCCTTCCCCCTTTCTCACTACTAGAGAACCCAAAAGAAAATTCACTTTTTCTTATCAAATCTTAGAAAATATTCCAATTTGCCTAAATGCCAAATAGTAAAATGAATTCTGACTTATCTTTAGCATCAAATCAGGAGTGACACTTTTTTACTTCTCACATGAATTCAATTGACTTATAGTTTTATTCTAATACACAAATTTTTCCTCTTTTAGGTGAGGCAGGAAATAGTTAAATTTTCGTCTGCCTGCCTCTTTGATTTGAGGGGAGAAGATTCCCTCATTATTTCTTATCGCCTTCTCCTCACTCCACTTGGCCAGAGTGGAATGAAGAGGAGGAGATTTTCAAACTTTTAAAGATCTTAAAACTTCTGTTCACACTTCTCAGTACCAAATACCATCTCTATCTTAACTTCCTACCCATGCTTCTTCCTTTGCTACATGCTTAAACTTTCTTGCTTTATAAACCTAAACAAGACAATATTTACCTCTCTTTTCTCTTCTTCTCCAGCCTGCATTCAGCATCAGTGAAGGGAGGAGGGAGAGAGAGCTAAGAGCCTTCCAAAGGAAGGTCCAGCAGTCCAGCTGCAGTTTAAACCTTCCATGATGTTAGATTACACACTCACTCATTCACACAGACACACAAAAAAACAGAACAGAGAGAGAAACTGACAGGAACGTTCCAAAAGCTCACAGAGGATTGTTAGAAATCCCCAGGTACAAATCATATTTGCTTGGCTTCCAGACAGATGCTAATGGAGGCCAGGTAAGACTTGCTTTAAGATAATCTAGGCTCAGATCCCCGAATGTAGGGGGAAACACTGGCCCATCCTTCCTTCTTGGGGTTGTGAAGACCGAGTTTTTTCCAACTGCTCAAGAGACATCCCGGGAGGGAGTCTCGGGGTATGGAGAGAGACTGACCGATCGATCCTTTTCCTGCCCTGACACCAAAATCCCTGTAGTCCAGCTTCAGCCCTGCATCCAGGGAGAAGCTCTAGCCTACTTTTACAAAGTAGACGAATACCCAAAGCATCCCGGGGATGAGAGCGTCCTCTGTCCCGAATTGGGAGCGAACCCAGGGTCTTACAGACCCACACCGGCCTGGCCAAGACCGGAGCGTCCCCACAAGCCTTCTTAGGGCTTGTGGAGGTGAACCCAACTACAGGGAGAGGGGGATGTTTAAAGGATAAAAGCTTGAGACCTCAGACTTTGTCCCTTCGTGGTCGCCATCTGAAGAGGGAAGGGTGATAAGGAAGGGGGGAGGGTAAGGGGTTCTGCCAGGGATACCTCTCCTGGCATCCAGTCTGGAAGGAATTCACCAGGCTCAAGCAGACTTTGAAGCCGAAATTGTAAAGTTTATTGTTGCGCTGTTCTCTACAGCGGGCTAGATTCTTATGGAACCTGCAAACTCGCAGAGGCCGCAGGCATAGTTTTAAGGGGTCAGTTATGCTAACTAGGTGAGTAAGGGTGGGATCAGGGAGGAGTTAAGGACTGGTCAGTGCTCAAAGGACCATACACTTTTAATATCAACTGCGCAGGTGTATTGCCCATGATTCACTGGGAAATAGCTCAAGAGGGGGTCTAGCTGGAGGTGTGGTTTTAGGCCTGACACGTCACTAAAGAGTGCCCAGTCTGCCACCCACCAAGGTCATCAGAGACAGTGTGGGTCTATAATTGACTAAGGAGTTACCCTATAGATAAGGTATTGAAGAATTCATGGTGGGTCTGGCCATTCTAACTAAGGGAGATAACATTTACATAACTTATTGTTTCAAACAGAGATAAACAGGTCATGAGATGTTGCTGGGCAGAGTGCTGGAAGGGGGAAGGGGCAGAGTCAATGCTCTGAGGCTGGGGGGTGGGGGTGGAAATGTGATCTTACAGACTGGTTTTACAAATTGATTTTACAGACATAGATCCCAAAGCACCCCACTTACAAACTGATGTTACAGATTGATACTACAGACATATATACATCACAAGGACCCCATCAATCCCTCCTAAATAGTCATTCCATGGACAATTTAAAGTTATTCACAACCCAGTCCTTTACTACCCTTCTAATATTCGTACACATTATATAAAGACTGGAATATCAGGGACACATGTAAGTTATATAAGAAGATCAATAAGAAATATATATTTTTTAACTTTAAGATGTTGATGGAAAGAATTTTTTTAATTTCCCCAAATATTAAGTAATGATAATACAAGTACATATACACTCAAATATTCATGGAGGATATGGAAAGAGATACATACATCCTGGGATCATAAATTTAGAGCTAGAAAAAAGCTTAGAGGTAACCTGGGGCAAAGCCCTCTTTTTACAGATAAGGAAACCAAAAGTCAGGGAGGTCAAGTGAATTGCTCATAATCATAGAGCTAATAAGTATTAGAAGCAGGATTTGTACCTAAGCCTTTTTTTTAAATATTTTTTTACTTATTTATTTATTTTTTGCTTTTTGGAGTCGGGGAATGCAGGGCAATTGGAGTTAAATGACTTTCCCAAGGTCACACGGCTAGTAAATGTTAAATATCTGAGGTTGGACTCCAGATCCAGTGCTCTAGACCTTCTTGACTCCAAGTCTGTCCCTATATGCACTGGGAGACCTTGGCCTTTTTAAGCAAAGGTTTTTCCCAGGTCCCAGTTTGTCTGAGGCAACGCCCATTCAGTTGTTAAAGGCTAGATAAGAACTGAGACAAATGATGGACTAGATTACCTTCACAAAAGAATCAATCTAGGAGGAGAAGACCATCAGAGTTTCTGGACAGAACAGTGTGACTCTGTGTGTGTGTCTGTGTCTGTGTCTGTGTCTATGTGTGTGTGTCTGTGTGGTGTATATTATACAGTTCCTTTAAAATTCCACCTTTTTCTTCAATTACTTAAGAAACATTGAAATCATTCTGTATTACATAGGTACCCCCAAGATAATGAGGAAAAAAGGGATCCCACATTATCATGGCTAGCAGTAGAAATTTCTCAAAGGTAATAACTATACCATTAAACTTAACTATTTAGTGGTGAATGGACAAGTGGGAAAGAGGTCCTTGTTTATATATGAAGACAATCACTTATTTCCTGGAAACTTTCTTTCTCATATCAACAACCATCAACCATTTGTATTTATGAAGAGCCTTTTCCCAGAGAATTCAGAACATTCAACTGGCCTCTCTGAATTTTACATCTAGAAACACTGAGAAATAAAAACAGAAGTGTTCCATGATAAAATAGGGACAGAATCCAGGGGTTGTCTTGTGGATCATTATTTTACCTTGCATATCTTGGCATAATATTAATAATAGTTGGCATCTGTATAGTGCTTTAAGGTATATTAATTAATTTCATTTATGTGACTGAATTTTAGAGGACAGAGGTGACTTGCAGTGAGTGACAAAGGTCACCCATCACCTGTTTTCTGTCACCATTGAAGCTTTTAGTCCTTGCTAAAGGGAATTACCATCTGGCTTTCCTCTCCTAACCAGTCAATACTATACCACAAGTGGTGCTAGATGTGGAAGTTTTCATTCTTAGTTTTTCAAATGAGAGCTAAGAGAAACATGGAACATCATTCATAGCACTTAGTCGTGAGAATCAGAATGGGCCAAGCAGATCTGAGCACTGCTCCCATTCATTTATTTCAACTCTTAATCCATTAGAGGTAGGTAGGTGGCACAACGGATATTGCCTCCCAGGGAAATAAACATTTATTAAGAACTTAGTATATGCCAGGCACTGTGATAAACACTTTTCAAAATATCTCATTTGATCCTCTCAGCAACCCCAGGAGGTAGGTGCTAATATTATCCCAATTTACAGTTGATGAAACTAAGACAGAGAAGTTAAATACCCAAGACACCACAGCTAGCAAGGGTCTGAGGCCAGATGTAAACATATCTCATCCTGACTTCATACCCAACACTATCTACTGCACCACCTAGTTTTATAGGTGCAGAGTCTTAAAAGCTTTATTAGGAAGATTATTTTGACAGTTGTGGTTAGGGTAGAGTGGATAAAGGAAAAACTAGAAACAGAGACACCAGTTACAAGACTTCATTAAGATTATAGGTAAGAAGTAATGAGGGCCCGAATTATAGTGGTTGGATTTTGGATGGGATGTCAAAGGAAAAGAAATTAATCAGTTCTTCTCATCCTTTAATAAGGCTCTATGAAGTTGCAGAAAGAGTGTTGGGCTTAGAACTTTGAGAACTGGGTCCACATCTCAGCTCAGACACTTATATTAGCTGTGTGATCACAGGCAAGTTCCCTAATCTGAACCTCAGTTTTCTCATCTATTAAACAGAGACAATAATTCTTACACTACCTGCCTCATTGAGTGAGGAATCGCTTTGTCCACCTTAAGGCAAAGGAAGAAACAAAAGGAAATGGACTTAAATTGAAGCAGGGGATTTAAGTTAGATAAAGGTAAGAATTTCCGGACAATGAGGATTTTTAAGCACCAGAATGGGTTATCAAGCAAGGTTACTGAATCTCCTTATCTCTTGACCTTTAAAAACCTGAATGGAACCGTCATCAGTCTGAGATGGTTTATAGACCTGCCTCAAAGCATTTCTGTGACTCAGATTATCTCTAAAGGTTCCAGCCCTTCAATAAACAAGGGGGGTGGAAAGTATTGGTAAGTGGCCAGTCAGTAAACTCTTCATCTGGGGACCCTGTGGTAACTGAAGCTGACAATTTACTGGGTGCCTTTATCTTTAAAATACAAATAAGTCTTGAAAAACCTTATTACCTCCCCAGTCTCATCCTTAACTGTCTACTTAACTTCATACCCTGAAAATAAATGCCTTTAGTTGGTTCTTTTGCCCACTGAGGCAATAGATAGGTATCTATTATCTATCCAATAGAACAGCAAAAACAGAGAACCAAAAACATTCAAAAGGTTGAAGGGAATTTGTATGTAACTTCTTCATCCCCTGCCTCCTTCCTAAAATGGAGAATGAATCAGAATTTAGTTTCTTTGGCTATTATGAGTTCTAGTGACATTGATTTTGAATGGAATTGCTTGCCAATTTCAAATATAGATAAATCTTTATCTACTCAGATATAGACTAGTTGCAGGAAGCCTTTGGTAATTAAAGATATAATCATAAAACCTGTAACTAGTTAGTAAATAAGATTGCAAAAAAGTAAAATGTCTAGTGCAGTGCTTGGGTCTGGGTTTTTTTTTTCTATGTAGTTTATAGAACTTTTAAAGTTACATATTATCAATCTGATATTCCTGCATGAATTGGGGAGTTTGTGGCTGGCCCAAAGCACCAGAGTTATAAACCCTTCCATCTAAATTGAAATTGATCCCAATTCTTAAAATAAATATGCAGCATCTTTGCTCAGATGCTCCATGAGCTACAAGTCATGCCATAACCTTCCGGCCAATCCACTCCTGGGAGCTCCTAGGAGCTTTGCTCCCTGGGCCCCTCACTGCTGGCCAGCTCCCAAGAATACACTCCTCTGGCCTCCCTGAGGTTTCTGAGTGCCCTACCAATGTGCCATCAAGGAGTCATGGGACCCTTGAGATCAAGTTAGGGGTTAGTTAGGGGACATAAGCCAGGTCAATAATTTTTCATCCCTATCACTGGCTGCCTTTGTGGTGCATTTTAAAGCCCAGTAATATTTATTATGTTATCCCCATGGGGTATGAAACCTGAATATGATTATCTACGAAGGATAAAAATAATGACAAGAATAATTTGTACAGCATTTTAAGATTTTAAAAGTATGATGCATACCTTATCTCATTTGATCCTTACAACAAACACCATGAGATAGGTGTTCTTATAATCCACAATGTGTAGATGAAGAAATAGCAGGATAGAGATTTAAGTGACTTTCACAGGCACACAAAGCCAGCAGGATTCAAATCTAGGTTTTCTTGACTCACAGTTACACGTGCTATTTGCTGCAACAACATCCAGTAATCCCAAAAAACAAGTGGACACTAGGAATGTCCAAGGTGCCCTCCATTGCTACTTCTGGCTGCCCCCAAATTACAGTGAATTCAGGGGATCTGTGACTCATCTAACCTCTCCAGTTTCCTGTCTGATGACTCTTTCTCCATAGCTGTGGTTTTACTCTAAGGCTGTATTGGGGGACCTGTAGTCTGAAGTCTAGATCAGTTCCATTACTTAATTTGAAGTATTTCTAAAAATAGATACCTATGACAGTAGCATGTTAAACCATTTAAAAGCATTTTCAGTCCATTCAGTCTGTCATCTTTGTTATTTTCTCAAATCTGTTAATAGTAGAGCAGGAAAGAAGGAGGGTAATGTTTTCATTGGCATGGCAACCAGCAACTCCTTTTTTTCATCTCACGTGTGGTCCTCAACTGTTATGTTTTTCTCATGTGTGGTCCGTGATAAATTTTTCTTCTGCATACCATTACTACCTCAGCTACATGCGGATGAGCAGCAGTGGGCACACAGCTATTCCCCAGATCCTAGCCATCTCTTGACCTGGTGAAACCCACACTTTTTTGCCATCAGCAACAGGCAAGCTTTGGTATTCTTAGACAAGGATCGATATTCTGGTGGTTCTCAGGATATAAAACTGAAATGGAGACTGCTCTCTCAGCACCCAGTGAAATAGTTGTGCTTTGAACTGGTTTTTCTATTTTCCCCAGGTTGCCTTGTTTATAGGATATCAGTACAATTACAGATAAGTCTTCAACTTGGCATTTCAGAATTTTTTGCTCTTGTACATATAAGAGTGACCACACAGAGTCGTGTGTGGGGGGCCTGGTTTCCTTACTGGTTGAATTTATATAGCATATGGAGAAATTCTTCCAGATCTGAGCTCTAATCTGTAGACTCCAAAAGCAGCTTGTGAATTTGATATAGCCCTCTGCTTTTACCTTTATTGATTGGTCACTGTACTGGCATGAAATAAGTAACTTGGAGCCAGAGGGATGGAAGTCTTGCTGACTTGTGTGTATATTCATAGACTCTTGGATTATCCCCAGGAAAAAATGACCAATATTTGGAGCATCAGCATTTAGGGTTTTTCTTTTGAAGATTCCCGAGATCATCCTCTCAAAAGCTTAAACTTTATTATAACTAAGTAATTTAATTCTACAAACTATTTTCAAATATGAAAAAAAATTCTAATAGAATGATGACGTTTGGAAAGCAGAGGAGGTGTGGAGATTTTGAAGGTGAAAGAGAAAGGAATTTGAGCTTTAATTCTATGATTCCTTTTAATTAAATGAATATTACCAAAGATCCATATCTATCTCTTGTAGGAAATTTAAAATATATATATATATATATTCATTAATCTCCTGTTTATAAATTTCAAAAACTTAATTTAACTTAATTTTGATTTTTTTTTTTTGGAAGGGAGAAGGCAAGGCAATTGGAGTTAACTGATTTGCCCAAGGTCACACAGCTAATAAGTGTGTTAAGTGCCTGAGGCTGGATTTGAACTCAGGTCCCCCTGATTCTAGGGCCAGTGCTCTATTCACTGCACCACCTAACTGCCTCTTAATGTTGATTTTTAATGCTAAAAGAAGATCAAGCTAGACATTTGGATCCTACTTCTTCTCAATGAGCGAAGCCTACTGTGAAGTAACATAGTTACTGTGATACAGAGAAGAATGGTCAGTGCTGTTTAATAATAGGGTATGGGCTACTGGCTGCAGTCATTCCCCTAGCCCAGGGTTATTTCTGTTTACTCAAATGAGATATAATATTTACAAAGCACCTTTCCCAGTTCCTGGCATAGAGTAGGTGCTTAATAAATGCTTATCATCCCCTCCCCCTTCTAGTGCTTATCTTGGAAAGGCAGAGGATAAAGATGTCAGAAGGTGGTTAGCCAAAACCCCGTTTCTCTGAACTGAGATGTATGCTATCTCCAGCTTTCCAGAGTAGCATGAGACTGGTGTTTCTTTAGAATTCCCGGAACTGCTCATCTTTTATAAAGTCACTAAAAGTTCATTGTAGCTTTTTAGCCAAACAACTTGAAATATTATGTGCTCTCTGAAATGCTATTTCTATTTATCAGTAGGTAAGCTTTCCTTGGCTCCTATTGTCTGCCTTCAACAAGGTTTTAAAGAAAAAGAAGGTAAAAACCTATTGAAAGGGGAAAAAAGTGAAGATGAACTAAACCAATTAAAGTTTTACTAAAAAGAAAAGTTATATCAAATAAGAATAAGAGTAGCCTCTTCTTTCATGGCTTTATTCCTAACCTGAACCTATATTTGATAGTTATTTTAAGGCAATAAAATAATTAGTGCCCTTCTACCCTCCAACAATTTATTTTGTATTTACTTTTAATATGTTTTCTATTGAATTATCTGTATATTTGTTGTTTCTACACACACACGCACGCACGCACACACACTATAAGCTCCTTCAAGAAAAGCACACATAAATCCTTGAATTTATAAAATAATTTATAGCAGGAATGTGCCAAAGTCAATTTAAAACCAAGAGAGTTTATCATTAAATTTTCAGTGTGAGCATTTACCCCTCAAAAATTAGCAAACTCTGTAAATCAGGGCTTGATTTATTGTTGTGTTGATCAGATTTAAGAAAGTGGTGGAGGAAATATTCCTAATGCAGATTAACTTGAAAGTGTGTTGTATGTTTTATTTTTCTTCTGGAAAGCCAGTTGTTAAATATTTACCAGCATACTACTATTTATAATCTTATTGAGATTGAAGGGACTTCAACAATACAGTCATAACTCTTGACAACAGAGAAAAATGAGGCTCCAAATAACATAGATCATTAATGGCTGGTAGAGTCAGGATTAGAACTTGGATCTCCTGACTTTGTCCATTGCCCTCTCCACCACAGCAATTACAAAATCTCTTAAATATCCCAAAGAATAACTAAATAACCTTGGATGATTTGGACTAAAATAACATCTAAGGTCCCTTCTGGCTGTTTATCTGTGATCCTTTGATCTCTAAGCAGGAACAGCCTTGGGTAAAATAGAAAATACCAAGAGATGTGGAGCAGGAAGGGCTTTACAGATCATTTAATCTCTTCTCCTTCAATTTATAATTGAAGAAACCAAAGCCCAGAGACACAAAATAACTGTTGTGGATTGTCCCAAAGCAAATTCTCCCCATGCCAAATTAATTATTTAATTGTTCATCCTGCCCTCGTAGCGTTTTACACAACTAGTTTAATATTTTCTTACTATGTGCAAAATTTAGCTTGAGGAAATGGCTCCTACTCCCTGGGAGCTTATTCTGCAGGAAGTTATAGAGATAAAAATAGATAAGATTCTCTTTTTGTTTCATCATCTTTTGTAGAAGAATGACATTAATCAAGTTAGTCATGTTTAATCAACCAGTCAATCAAAAAGCATGAATTAAGTGCTTAATATACGAGGCACTTTGCAGAGCACAGGGGGTACGATGAGCAAGCAAAAATTATCCCTGCCCACAAGGGGCTTCCATATATAAGCCTGGAGTAGACAACATATATAAATCAAAGAATACAACATAAATACTGAGTAGATAGAACTTCATTTGAGAGGAGATGGCACTAACTTGGGTCATGAACTTAGGTGACCAACAAGGACTGGGACAGGCCAACAGAAAGAACTGATACTTGAGCAGGGCGTGAGAAAACAAAATTTGACTGAATTTGAGGTAATAAAGAGTTACTGGAATGTGCTGAACAGGATAATGTCATGGTCAGACCTGTGCTTTAGAAACATGGTGCACACAATCAAGCTGGCTTTGTTAAGGGAGTCATACTTACACCAAAGAAGGGCAGTCAGGGAAGATAATGGAAATAGGTCAGGTCTACTGGGGAACCAGATGAAAATGACTGCCCCAAAACAGTAGTCTGATGGATTTTTATAGGGTTATTATTTGAAGGTCAGATGGGACCAGGCCTTGGAATAAATGATCAAGGGACTCCAATGTGGGTCCTGCTGATTCATGATGAAGGGAGTCATGGAGAGATTCCTGGGGACTTGTCTGCAAATGATAATTGTCCACCACCCCAACTCCCAGTTGGCTTTGGGGCTATTGATGGTCTTACTCTGACAGGATAGGGGTCTTAAGCTTCCCAAGGGCTTCTTATATAATTGAGTGAGGAGGCTACTGGGATCATTATAAGCTGTGTCTTAAAGAAAGCAAAGGATTCTGTGAAGTGGGGGTGAGGACAGAGTGACTTTCAGGATATAGGAGTTAGCCATTACAAAGGCACAGAGATAAGAAATTGAGTTCGCTATGAGACCAGTTTGGCTGGATTGCAGAGTGCAAGATGGAGTGTAAATGTACAATGAGGCTGGAGAGATAGGTTGAGACCAAGCTGTGGAGGGCTCTAAAAAGGTATTTTTGTCTTTGAGGCCAAGGAAAATTCTGCTTGTTTTTATAAGCTAACTAGCTGACACAATGGTTTGAGTGCTAGACTATGAAGTCAGGAACATGTGAGTTCGAATTTGACCTCAGACACTTCCCAGCTGTGTGACTCATGGAACCTCTGTTGGCTTCAGTATTCTCATCTCTAAAGCAAGGGTAATAATAGCACCTTGTTCCCAGGGCTTTTCTAAAGAGAAAATGAGATAATACTTGTAAAGTTCTCTGCAAACTTTAAAGTGTGATATAAATGCTAACTATTATTATACTTAGCACAGTATCTGGCACATAGGAAAAGCTCAATAATAAAAGAGTCAATGATTTAAGTGCCTACTATGGATGAATACTGATGATACAAAGACAAAAATGAAAGTCTTTGCCCTCAAGGAGCTTGTAGTCTACTAGTGAAGACAACATAAACAGATACAAGCATATATAATAAGTAACAAGTAATGGGGTTGGAGGAGATATTTGCAGATAATAACAATAATAATTATATCATTTATGTAGCACCTACTATGTGTCAGGTACTGAACTAAGCACTCTCCAAATATTGTCTTCTTTGATCCTCACAACAACCCTAAGAGGTGGTTGCTATTATTGTCCCTAGCTTACTGTTGGGGAAACTGAGGTAAAACAAGATTAATCATTGTATTAATCAGAGTAGCTAAATCTTTCACAATTGATCATCATTAAAATTGTGCTGTTACTGTGTACAGTGATCTTCTGGTTTTGCTCATTTCATTTTGCTTCAATTCATATAGGTCTTCCTGCGTTTTTCTGAAAGCATCCCACTCTTCATTTCTTATAACACCATAGCATTCCATCACAATCATACTACAACTTGTTTAGCCATTCTCCAATCAGTGGGCATCCCTCAAGTTCCAATTTTCTGCCAATACACACATATACACCCCTACTGTAAATATTTTTGTGCATTTAGGTCCTTTCCCTTTTTCTTTGATCTCTTTAGGTTACAGACCTAGTAATGCTATTCCTGGGTCAAAGGGTATGCACAGTTTTAGAGCCCTTTGGGTATAGTTCCAAATTGCTCTCTAGAATGGTTAGACCAGTTCACAACTCTACCAAAAATAAATTAATATTCCAGTTTTTCCACATCCCCTCCAACATTTATCATTTTCCTTTTCTGTCATTATTAGCCAATCTGAGAGGTCTGTGAGGTGGTACTTCAGAGTCATTTTAATTTGCATTTCTCTAATCAATAGTGGTTGGGAGCATTTTGCCATAAGACTATTGAAAATTTGGATTTCTTTTTCTAAAAACTATATGAAAAGACAGTTTGACCACTTACCAACTGGAGAAATGCACTTACTTTTCTAAATTTTACTTTGTTCTCTATATATTTGAGAAATGAGACCTTTATCAGAGAAATTTGATATTTTTTTTACTTTCTTGTCTGTGGTACCTTTTAGCAAAGGTTATCTCTTTTAATTAGTTTTATTTTTGCTTTTGCTTTGTCTGAGATCATGATTGCTACTCCTGCCTTTTTTCCTTCAGCTGAAGCATAATGACGCTCCATCACCTTATTTTAACTCTGTGTATGTGTCTTTCTGTTTTAAATGTGTCTCTTCTAAACATCTTGAATTCTGGTTTCTGATCTATTCTATCTGCTTCTTTTTTATGAGTGAGTTCATCCCATTCACATTCACAGCTATGATTACTTATAGTATATTCTCTCCATCCTATTGTCCTCTGTTTATCCATTTGTTTTTCTTTTTACCCTGTCCCTCTTCAAAAGTCTGTTTTGCTTCTGATCACTACCTCCCTCAATCTACCATTATCCTGTTCCCTTCCTAGTTCCTTCTTGGGTACAAGATTTCTACACCTAACTGAATGTGTGAACATAGACAGAGGCAGAGGGAGAGGTATGTATGTACACATACATATACATATGTGTATATGTATGTGTATATACACACGCACATATATGTGTGTGTTTTCTTCCCTTCTTGAACCAATTCTGATGAGAGAATTTCAAACATTGCCTGTTGCCACCACCACCCCCATTTTATCCTCTACTGTAAAAGCTCTTCCTTGCACACCTGCTTTATGTGAGATACTTTCCCCTATTCTTTTTATTATTATTTCCCCCTTTTCCCAGGACATCCCTCTTTTTCATACCATTTTTTTAGATTATCCTAACAGAATCAACTCATACTCATGCCCTCTATGTAGACTCCTTCTACCTGCCCTAATAACAGAAAGTTCTTAGGAGTTATAGGTTATCATCTTCCCATATAGGAATGCAAACAGTTTAACTCTGTTGAATCCCTTACAATTTTTCTTTCCTGTTTACTTTTTTATGCTTCTCTTGAGTCTTATGTGTGAATGTCACATTTTCTGTTCAGCTCTAGTCTTTTCATCAGTTATGCTTCAAAATCCTCTACTTCATTAAATATTAATTTTTCTTCCTAAAGGATTACACTCTGTTTTGCTGGGCTGGTGATTCTTGCCTTCTGGAATATCATATTCCAAACACTATGCTTCTTTAACATGGAAGTTACTAAGTCATGTATGATCATGACTACAACACCACAGTATTTTAATTGTTCCTTTCTGGCTACTTGCAGTATTTTGTCCTTAACCTGGGATCTCTGGAGCTTGGTTATAATATTCCTGGGAGTTTTTATTTTTGGATCCCTTTCAGGAGGTGATCAGTGAATTCTTTCAATTAGTCTTTTACTCCCTCCTGGATATAAGACATCAAGGCAGTTTTCCTTTATGATGTCTTGAAATATGATGTCTAGGCTCACTTTTTTTCATTGTGGCTTTCAGATAATCTAATAATTCTTAAGTTATCCCCCTTCTGTCTATTTTTCCAGGTCATTTGTTTTTCCAAGGAGGTATTTCATATTTTCTTCTATTTTTTTCATTCTTTTGACTTTGTTTTATTATTTCTTGATGTCTCATTGAGTCATTTGCTTCCACTAGCCCAATTATAATTTTTTTTTTAGAGCAATTGGAGTTAAGTAACTTGCTCAAGGTTACACGGCTAGTCATTATTTGTGTGTGGGCGCTCATTTTCTGAGGCCGGATTCGATCTCGGGTCATCCCAACTCCGAGGCCGGCACTCTTACTCACTGCGACACCTAGCCACCCCCCAATTATAATTTTTAAGGATTTATTTTCTTGAGCAAGTTTTTGTACCACTTTCTTTTCAATTTGTCCAATTCTGTTTTTAAGGTGTTATTTTATTTAGTGTGTTTTTGTATATATTTTACCAAACTGTCAATTCTCTTTTCATAATTTTCTTACATCCCTCTCATCTCTTTTCCCATTTTTTCCTTTATCTCTCTTATCTCTTTAACTCTTTCAGAAGCTTTGGTTGGGCTTCTAGCTAATTAACATTTTTCTTTGAGGCTTTGCTTGTAGCTGTTTTCATGTTGCTATCATCTTCTGAGTTTGGGTCTTACTCTTCCCTGCCACCTTAGCATCTTTTTATAGTCAAGTTCTTTTGTTGTTTGCTGATTTTTTCCACCTATTTCTTGACTTTGAACTTTAAGTTAAAGTTGGGCTCTACTCACCTAAACATAGGGAGGCATTATTCTAAGTTTTCAGAGCTAGTTCTGGGGGTCTGCAAGTTTTGAGTGCTCCCAAGGTGGTATGATCCAAGGAGTGCTGTGGTCATTACTTTCCTGATCTGTGCTCTGGTCTTTGCCTAGGAATGACCCCTAATTCACTATGGCCCATAGTGTTAGTACTCCTCTTGACTTTAATGGTGTGACTGGGGTGCCCTGACCGTACTGTAGCTGCAAACACTGGCGTTCTCCTCTGCCTTGGAACTGTGACCAAGGCCCATGCTTTCTTGTGACTGACTCTTCTCTCCACCCTAGAACTATGACCCAGAAGTAGAGTTGACAAACAGTACCAAGTGCTTGTAATGGAAATGCAGATTTAAAGATCTTCCCTGCCCCTAAGCCCTTTGATTGGCTTAAGAGACTTTGATTGGCTTTAAGAGACTCTGAAAACCTTCCTTGATTTGAAAATATGCTAAGCCTCCTAATAGGCTGAATGTGGTCACATGGAGCCTGTGGTGGGAGGCTTGGTTTTCAGGAATGACCACACCTTGATGCTGTGTGATTGGGCAGTGGATCAAAAGGGTGGTTACATTCTTTGAGCCAGGAGAAGGCTATATAAACTCTGATGAGGGGCTTTGCTTTGGGGCTCACTTTGAGGAGTGTTGTGTGATTTGACCAGATGAGACTCTGGGAAGCCGTTGTTGAGAGCCCCCCGGCTTTGAAAACCCAGATGTTGATGCTTTCCTCTTTGGTAACTGTGATTTGGTATTGATATAATGGTAGGACAGTTTGGAAGCCTGTCTGTTTGATCTGTAAGTTCTGTAACTCTGAAGTTCGGGGTGCTGACCTTTTTCCCCTGAACTAGGTAATGTATGTTCGTTTGATTAAAGTAAGCTTGTTAACCCATTTTGAGTTGCTTTCCTTTTGAAAAGCAGATCTAAGATCTAAGAACCTATATTGGCAGTCACCCTGGGGATGTTGGGGTGCTTGCTGCTACAGTGCTGTATCCATTTTGAGCAAAGGGACTGTGTTTTTCTGACCACTTGTCTGACCCCCTTAACATCTCTGGATTAAGAGCTCCTAGTTACTGCTGCCTTTTTCATAGATACCTCCAAGGTCCACCATTGATACTGCTGCTGGTGTACTCTCATGCCATCAGCACTCCACTCCAGTGTGTCACAGACCTTTCCTGTCAACCTCCTCAGTGGTCTTAGGCAAGAAGAAGCTCACCCAGAGCTTTTGTTGGCTCTACCTGTCAAGAAATCAACTTGAGATATTATTTTAAAGTTTTTTGGAGACACATGTTGGGAGAGTTCAGTCAGCTTGCTGCCTCTACACTGCTATCTTGGCTCCTCCCCTCATGTTACTTTTCTGTATACAAAACACATATTTAAAGCTTTTCTGTTGTCTTTGTTAGTTCTCTAGTATGTATAAAGAGGAGGGCAGCTAGGTGTTGCAATGGATAAAACACTGGTCTTGGAATCAGGGAGACTCTTCTTCATGTGTTCAAATCTGACCTCAGACTTACTAGTTGTATGACCCTGGGCAAGTCGCTCACCCTGTTTGCCTCACTTTCCTCATCTATAAAATAAGCTGGAGGAGAAAATGGCATACCACTCCAACGTCTCTGCCAAGAAAATCTCAAATAGGGTCACAAAGAGTCAGGCTTGACTGAAAAATGATGAACAATAGTGTGATTTCAGGTTTACTGGGAAAGCAGTCTTATACCTCCCATCACAAAAACATCTTCCATTTGCCTACTCCAAGACCTGAAGATCATTTAAGGAAAATTAAATGGGATTCCCCAATTAGAAATAAAAGGGATAAAATGAAAAAACCTGAGAGAGATGACACATTGAAATTCATTGATACTCATTATAATCCATCATCCTACTGATATCCATGCCACTCCTGGTTTTTGTTCAAAGGAAGAAGGTTAGAGCAGGAGAGCAGTGGGCACTTGAAGGGTCGGGGGCTAAGGAGGGCAGGAAGTGAGGTTGGGACTTTGCCAACTCCACAATTTTGCCTCTGGCTACCCCTGTTTCCCAAATAAGTGTTCCAAGGCTAAACAAACTGTATGCCCAGGTGTTTTTGACTTTCAGTGCTGAGTACAGGGGCAATGCCTCCCTCAGCCTCAGTTGGGAGTAAATGAAGAGGGTGGAAGTTAGAAGAAAAGAGATTTCGTAGGTAAGAGACATGATAAGGAAAAGAGAGCCTAGAGCAGCCCCTGGGTAGTTTTTAAAAGCAGGAATGAGCTAGTTAAAGCTATCACTGGGTCCCATTAAAGCCTTAAAGCTAGAAACCATGAAGAAGTTTCAGAGAAAAATGTATTGATAGGGAAAGGAGTCTGGAGAGGTCTAAGTACTTGATTCCCTTGGATTTTGATTGAAAAACTATAATGAATTTGAAGCATATGAGCAATGAGCCTTCTCAAAGCCTCCCTAATTCAGCTAGTTCACTAAAAAAAAACCCACCAAACCTTTTCATGCTTAACTTTAGATCCAGGCAACCACCAAAAAAAAAATGTTAGAAGCAATCAACTACACAGTTATAATTTATAGCCACTATTTTGACAGGTAGACAGATTCCCTCCTTCTCCCTTTCTGTGATTGGCCTCCAGTGGACCTGAACATTAAAAAAAAAAAAAAAAAACCTTCAGTAGGGGACGGAAAATCTACACATTCATAATAAATCTGTGGGGAATGTAGTTAACCATCATCTAGTAGCAGACTAATTAGAATTATGCCAAAACTCCATGATCATGGTAAAGAAATATATGAGTTCACAGAGAGAGAATGTTTTAATAAACAAACAAAATGGCTGATCTTCAGTAGCAAAAAAGGCAAAAATCATATGTTTCTTAAGTTTCATATGTGCATTTTGTTTTACTTAGTATGTATATTTTAAATAATAGCTTATGTACTTTAAATTATTCTATACTCCACACTGATGTTTGACTCATTGATGTTTTTCAAGGCACTGTACCAGGCCTATAGATACAGTGACAGAATTAAAAAGAACTTACATTTTAGGGGAAGAAACAATTATATAGAAAAGGAAATGTAAAATGTAACATAAACTTAGATACCATTTGTAAGTACCTTGCAACTCATGCATTTCTACCCTCCTGGGTGACTCTTGCCCTCTCATAAGTCCACCATTAGAGGTCTATCAACCATGCTAGAGGACTTCTTTTCCTAACATACAAAAATACCACTGGAGAATTCTGACTCTTCTCCTGTCATCCCTCACCCTTACCAATTGATCTGCACACCTGCCTGTCATTCAATTCCTGTCTCTGAAGTTCTGTATTGGTTATACGTTTCAGCCTGCTCATGACCACCACATTCCACCATACCTTAGAAAGGCAGCATGTCAGCAGAGGTCCAACAGAGGAGTCTCAAAGAGCTGAGTTCAGGTCCTGCCCATGTGACCCTAGCTAAATCTTCTGGCCTCTCACTGAACCCAGGCAAATCTGAGACTATAAATTATAAAATAGTCATCAAGAGAGAACTGAGGGGATTTTTCTACACAATGAAATCATAGTATAAGACCAAAAAATTGAATGGAAGAAGTGGCAACAATTGAGGGGGTTGGAAAAGGCCTCTTGTAGTTATTGGTAATTAAGTTATGCTTTGAATGGAGCTAAGGATTCAGAAAGATGGAAGATTGGAAGAATAGGCATTCTAGGCATGGGGCATATCCTGTGCAAAGGCACAAAGAGAAATAGGATTTGTGTATATCTTTATGTATTTATATGTGTATAGACCTATAGACCTATATGCTTATATACAAATTATATATATATATGTGTGTGTGTGTGTGTGTGTGTGTGTGTGTGTGTGTGTGTGTGTGTTTGCACAGTCATGCAGGCTTATCTATAGTAGAATATTTACTTAGCTATGGTTCATTTTCTTTTTCTAAATAGATTTTTACTGATAACTTTTGTTTTTAAATTGCCTAGACTTCCCTTTGTTTCCCTTCTTTTTCCCCCTCGCAGAAAGTTATGGTGAATTTTCACAGACTAGTCAAACCAAATTTGAATAACTGAAATAACCACAAAGTGCTAATTAGAGGTTATAGTCCTTAATATTTGCTACTTTCACTTAGCCCTTTAACTTCTAAAAATCAGATTATCCATATATATATACAAATACAGGCATATATGTGTGTATATACATATACATAATGTGTATATACCAAGTAAGTGTATTGGTATATGTTAATTATCTACATATCTTGGATACCAAAGAAAATTACATGAGAAATCTGATACAAAATGTTTGTCCTATTCTTATTTTTATAAAGAAGCTTTTCAATTTCATGCAATCAGATTTTTGTCTATTTTATCTTTTGTGATTGTCTCTATCCCTTGTTTGGTTAAGAATATATCTTCTAGGGCAGCTAGGTGGTGGAGTGAGTAGAGTGCCGGCCCTGGAGTCAGAAGGACCTGAGTTCAGATCTGGCCTCAGACACTTAACACACACAAACAAAAACCTAGCCCTATAACCTTGGGCAAGTTACTTAACCCCAATTGTCCTCCAAAAAAAAAAAGCAAAAAAAAAAAAGAATATATCTTCTAAGGGGCAGCTAGGTGGTGCAGTGAGTAGAGCACCAGCCCTGGAGTCAGGAGGACCTGAGTTCAAAATCCGACCTTAGACACTTAAGACAAAAACTAGACATTTGACCTTGGGCAAGTCACTTAACCCCAATTGCCCTCAAAAAAAAAAAAAGGCAAAAAAATACTATATCGTCCGTCCATAGCTGTGAAAGGTATATGATCTACTGATCTTCTAATTTTTTTTTTTGTAATGTGATCTACTCTATATCCATTTTTTTAAATAATTTATTGTGGGATGTGGCATATGATGCTGGTGTAAGCCTAGTTTTTGGCAGACTGCTTTCCAGGTTTCTAAGCAGTCTTTATCAAATAGGGAGTTCCCTCTGAGGTGATTTATCTTTTGGGGTTTATCAAATGCTGGGTTATTGAGTTCTGTTGATTCTGGTTCTTCCTTGTGTAATCTGTTCCATACATCCTCTAATCCATTTGGAAGCAATACCAAATGGGTTTGATGTTGCTACTCTAAATATTTTGAAAGCATACCTTTAATTCCCGTGAAACTTTCTCCATTGCTTAAGTCTTCTTTTTTCTTAGACCAATGAATTCTTCAGTTAATTCTCCAACACCTGATTGCGATCACTTCTAATCTCTATGTCAAAGCTGAGATCAGGTCTGGATCTCTTGCACATTCTTGGGGTGTGACCCTGGGAAATGCTTTGATAAAAAGATATTTAGGGAGCGGAGCCAAGATGGCACGTCCAAGGCACTCCAGCCCACACCACTTACAAACCATGGAAAAAGTGGACTCTGAACAACTTCTGGAGCTCCAGAACCCACAGAATGGCACGGAGAAGCTAACCTCCCACCAAGGACAGCCCGACAGCCCAGCAGGGAACCGCCAGCACAGCACCCTGGGAGTCGACAGTGCAGCACCCTAAGAGTCGATCCCAAGCCCACCTGAGTCATGGCGTTAGCCCCAGGGCGGCCTGGCCAGCAGCTGGCTGGAGGGACCCCAGAACACCAGAAGCTGTGGCGATTCCAGAATTTTCAACACAGATATGCCTAGGACAAAGTGAGAGGTTAGTGCCCTGTGGACTTTGGGACCAGTATTTGGGGAACGCATCGGCTTCTTCCCCTGGGAGCCGGAAGCTGCTGAGGAGACAAGGCACAGACACCATTTTGCAGCTTCAGTGGCAGCTTCAGCTCCTGGTCTGCCAATTGTAGGGAGATCCAGTGATCAGTCTTGGGGGTAATCGCTCTTGCTTTAACCTCCCTGGATCTGGATTGTGGTCTGGGCTGGAGGTCTGGGGTGGGTATCCAGTTTGCCAGAGTGTGTGGAGGCTTCACAGAGGCCACCCAACTAATACCTCCAGAAGTTGTGAAGACCTCAACATTTGGGAAGGAAGCTCCCCTGTCTGGTAGCAGAGTCCTACTGTGGCAACAAGCCCAAAAGTCAAGTAATTAAGTGGCAACATGCCTAGACAAAGGAAACAAAATAAACAGAAAAATTCAACCCTAGACTCCTATTTTGGGGCAAAGAAGATTGAAGCATGGAACAGGAGGAGGACTATGAGGTCAGAAATCCTGCCCCAAAAGCCCCAAATGAAAATATAAGCGGGTTACAAGCCATAGAAGACCTTAAGAAGGATTTAAAAAACCAAATAAGAGAAGTGGAGGAAAAATTGGAAAGAGAAATGAGAAGGATGCAGGAAAAGTATGAAATGAGAGTCAACAGCCTGACTGAGGAAAATAACACCTTGAAAAAATAGACTAACTCAAATGGCAAAGGAGGCTCAAAAGGGCAATGAGGAGAAGAATGCCTTAAAAAATCGAATTTGCCAGATGGAAAAAGAATCTCAAAAGCTCACTGAGGAGATTCATTTCTTCTGAGTTAGACTGGAGTAAATGGAAGCTAGTGACTTTATGAGAAATCAAGATCATGTTAAACAGATCCAGACAAATGAAATAATAGAAGGCAATGTGAAATACCTCATGGGAAAAACCACTCACCTGGAAAATAGATCCAGGAGAGATAATTTAATTATTGGACTACCTGAAAGCCATGATCAAAGAAAGAACCTAGATATCACCCTTCAAGAAATTCTCAAGGAAAACTGCCCTGATGTTTTAGACCCAGAGGGCTAAATAGAGGTTGAAAGCATCCATAGATCATCTCCTGAAAAAGATCCCAAAAAGAAAATTCCTAGGAATATTATAGCCAGGTTCCAGAATTCCCAGATCAAGAAGAAAATACTACAAGCAGCCAGGAAGAAACAATTTCAATATTGTAGAAACACAATCAGGATAGCACAGGACCTGGCAGCTTCTACACTGAGGTATTGAAGGGCATGGAATATGATATTCCAGAGGTCAAAAGAACTAGGATTAAAACCAATAATCACCTACCCAGCAAAACTGAGTATCTTGTTTCAGGGGAAAATATGGTCATTTAGTGGAATAGAGGACTTTCAAGCATTCTTGAGGAAAAAACCAGAGTTGAATAGAAAATTTGACATTCAGACACAAGAAGTAAGAGATGCTTGAGAAAGTAATCAGGGAAAAGAAATCAAAAGGAACTTATCAAAGTTGAGCTATTTACATTCCTACATGGAAAAACAAAAACTGTGACTGATGAAACCTTTCTCAGTATGAAAATAATTGAAGGATATATGGGCATATGAATACATATGTCAATATGTGTATATATGTTTACAGGTATACATGGATAGAGAGCACAGGTTGAATTTGGTGGGAAGGGATGATACTTAAGGAGTGAAGTTAAGAGGTGAGAAAGGAATGTGGCAAGAGGAGATGAGGAGAGACAGGGTAGGGTAAACTATCTCATGTAGAAGAGGCAAGGGGAAGTGGTTGCAGGGGAGGGGAAGAATAGGAAGGCAAAAAGGCAAAACCATATTCTCATTGAATTTGGCTCAGGAAGAGAATGACATATACACTAAATGGGGTATCTCATCCTGCAGGAGAGTAGGGGGAAGGGGGATGAGAAAAGGGATGATAGAGGGGAGTGCATTCTGGAGGGAGGGGAGATTGGAAGTACCCACTATCGAAGCAGGACAGGATCAAAGTAGGGAATGGACCAGGTGGGGGGTGGGATGGGTGGGAGGGAAATATAGTCAGTGTTTTACAATATATCTACTATGATAATGTGTTGCATAGCTATATATGTACAACACATACTGAATTGCTTGTCTTCCCAAAGGAGTGGGTGACAAGGGAGGAAGGGAATGGATCTGAAATTCGAAGTTTTAAAATTAAATGTTTCAAATACACAAATACTATTATTAATACTATTTTGCATGTAATTGGGAGATAAGATGTTCAGGCCTTGGGGCACAGATATTCACCTTGCCCTAATGGTAAAGTTGAAGGGGGAATGGGAGAAGATATGGGAGAGAGCAGATTGGATGGGGGGATACCTTATGGGACTGCTATTCTTGGGTGGTGGGTAGGGGGAAAATGGGGAAAAAATTGTAACTCAAAATCTGGTGGAAATGAATGATGTAAGGTGGAAGTTAATAAAGCATTTGTTTAATTGAAAAAAAAGATATTTGGAATTAAATGGAGGTAATTCAAATGTGATTCATGTATACCTAAAATGTACATCTTTGTTGTTACCTGGGAAATAAATGAATCACTGGATGTAGCAGCAAGCACCCCAACATCCCCAGGGTGGCTGCCAACACAGGTTCTTAGATCTGTTTTTCTAAAGGAAAGCAACTCAAAATGGGTTAACAATCTTGCTTTAATCAGTCAAACATAGATTTTCTCTCTTTCTTTCTTTCTTTTTTTTTTTTTTTTTTGCTTTTTGGAGGGCAATTGGGGGTAAGTAACTTGCCCAAGGTCACACGGCTAGGTTTTTTTGTTTGTGTGTATGTTAAATGTCTGAGGCCAGATCCGAACTCAGGTCCTTCTGACTCCAGGACCGATGCTCTACTCACTGTGCCACCTAGCCACCCCCTCAAACATAGATTTTCAATAATAGTTCAATTATTAAATTATAATTCAATAAATTTCAGTAATCTATGTTTAATCAATGAAACCTAGTTCAGGGGGAAAAGGTCAGCAAAGTATACAGACAGGACTTACAAAACAGAGAAACAAACAGATCAAGCAGACAGGCTTTCAAACTGCCCAACCATTACATCAATACCAAATCACAGTTACCAGAGAGGAAAGCATCAACATCTGGGTTTTCAAATGGGGGAGGGGTTCTCAAGGATGCCCAGAGTCTCATCTGGTCAAATCACACAACCACATTCAGCCTATTATGGGACAGAGTATATTTTCAAATCAAGGAAGGTTCTCAGAGTCTCTTAAGCCAGTCAAAGTCTCTTAAGCCAATCAAAGGGCCTAGGGGCAGGGAAGATCTTTAAATCTGCATTTCCATTACATGGAATGTAATAGGCAGATCTTCAGCATATAAGAAGGAACAAGCAAAAGGAATCACTAGGGATATAAGAAGCACAGTGTAAACAGCTTAGTCTTTGGTTTTTGTTTTTTTTTCCTTTCTTTCCAATCTTTCCTTTCCAAGTTTCCTATTACCCCTTCTTTATCCTAACTCCCATGAATTATGACTCTATTGGCAAATCTGGCTCCAGACACACAGTGGTTGTGTGGAGGGGTGTGATTTATCATTTTCATTTTCATTAACAATAACACACAATTAGTAACCAATAATAGTGCCATGATGTAGGTTATATAGGTATTATCCTAAATTTCACAGATTTGGAACCTAAAGCTAAGAGGTTTAGTGATTCACTCAGAGAATAGTGTTTATGGAATGATAGATTCTAGATGCAAACAAGAGCTCTCTGCCTCCAAGCCTGGTTTTCTTTCCAATGGTCCACTACTACCTCTTTTATAACTGTTATAAATTAACATATATGTTTAAATCAGCTTATAGCAAGGATGCTTAACCTTGAGTCTGTGTACTTTTAAAATATTTTGATAATTGAATTTTAACGTGGTTGGTTTGTAATCCTATGCACTTTACTTTGTGCATTTAGAAATATTCTTAGAAAGCATCCACTGGCTTCACCAGACTGCCAAAGGGATCTGTTATAGAAAAAAAAAAAAAAGACCTGGCCTAGAAAGGCAGGATGGATGGCTACACTAAAACTGTAGCATACAAAGCCACTATATCTTTTCTCCATCTATATTAAGCACAAAGGTTATGGGCCATTTTTGTGGACACTCGCATTGCTTGTTACAAACATCAATAAGTTTATCATTGTCCAAATGGATTACAGCCAACACTCAGTTGCCCTGGCTAAGAGTGTGTGGGATAGCATAGAGAGTTCAAATCTGTGGATAGTTGAAAATCTTCATGTTAGCCATTGACTTTCCCTCTAAACCAAGATTGCCAAGAAGCAACAAAATTTCCCAGTTCAGATTTCTTTCTTTTCCCTTCCTCACACCAGTCTTTATCTGGTAGGTAGCAAAAATGGTCACAAAGAAGAAGAGGGGAAGAATCAAGAGACATTAGATAATAGACCAATGAAAAAGTCTTCTAGTAATTAATAATTGATTGTACTTCATTAGCTAAATTTTTGCAGGCTTATGACTTTTAAAAAATTCTCCCTATGAGGTGAGAGAGGAAAGTGGCAAGAGGAGATGGGGAGAGACAGGGTAGGGTAAACTCTCTCATGTAGAAGAAGCAAGGGGAAGTGGCTGCAAGGGAGGGGAAGAATAGGAAGGCAAAAAGGCAAAACCACATTCTCATTGAATTTGGTTCATGGAGAGAATGACATACATACTAAATGGGGTATCTCAACCTGCAGCAGAATGGGGGGAAGGGAGATGAGAGGAGGGATGATGGATGGGAGGGCATTCTTGGGGGGAGGGGAGTTTGGAGGTACCCACTATAGAAGAGGGACAGGATCAAGTGGGGAGTGGACCAGGTGGGGGGTGGGATGGGTGGGAGGGAATTATAAGCAGCCTTGTACAATATATCTACTATGGTAATGTTTTGCATAGCTAGACATGTACAACATATACTGAATTACTTATCTTCCCAGAGGGAATGGGTGACAAGGGAGGAAGGGAATGGATCTGAAATTCGAGGTATTAAAATTAAATGTTTCAAATATATATAAATACTATTATCAATACTCTTTTGCTTGTAATTGGGAGATAAGATGTGCAGGCATTGGGACACAGAGATTCACCTTCCTCTAATGGAAAAGTTGAAGGGGGTATGGGAGAAGATATGAGAGAGAGCAGATTGGAGGAAGCAGTATCTTGTGGGGCTGCTATTCTGGGAGGGTGGGTAGGGGAAAAGCAGGGGGGGAAAAATAATTGTAACTCAAAAGCTGGAGGAAATGAATGATGTAAAACAGAAGTTAATAAAGCATTTGTTTAAATATTTTTTAAAAATCTCCCACAGTGCTAGGCACATAGTAAATATGTGTTTTGTTTACTCGGTCTCTTTTTATCCTCCACTTTCCACTACATCTTTACATACATTCTCTCTCTGAATAAATCACTGGTACAAACATTTTATAATGCTAATTTTGAAGCCCCTTTTTTTTTGAGCCCCCAAATGGAGAAATGTTATCTGATAGATATTGTGCTGAATACACTGTAGCAGCTGACTGGTTCACAAGTCTCTATAAAGGGCTTTCTGAATAGGATAGTCATTATTTCTTTGTCATCTAAAATGTATAAAAGAGATGAGCCTTCATCCCATTCCATTGCCACTCCTCCAGGAAGGTTTCCTCAATGATCCAAGGCCTCACTGATCTCCAGTTCTCTGAAATTCTATCTCTGAATCCAGTTCCCTCTGAATTAAAACTGTTTGACCCATGATTTGGTACTTAAGTAATTGATATTAACTAATTGTTTGTTTGGTTAGTTGTGCTTTCTCAGCAAAGTTGTTATGGCCTTGATAGCAAAGACCATGTTTGGTGTTTCCTTTGTATTTTCTTTTGTGCCTGCTGGTATCTTGGCAGGAGTGTTGTCTAGCTTGGAGGCAAGGAGGTAGTGGACTAGATGATCTTCTGGTCAGTTTTGATTTTTCAATCATGACCCCATTTGAGATTTTCTTGGCAAAGATACTGGAGTGGTTTGCCATTTCCTTCTCCAGCCCATTTTACAGGTAAGGAACTGAGGCAAACAGGGTTAAGTGACTTGCCCAGGATCACACAGCTGGTAAGTGTCTGAGGCCAGATTTAAACTCAAGGAGACCCATTTTTCTGATACCAAGCTCCCTTTCTAGCCCTCTAATACAGATCTCTGAATCGAATTGACATTATGATTATACTTGTTTGGATTAAGTCATTTTTAGAATCATATAATTTTATATGTTATAATAGTAGTTTTTTCATATATAATAGTTTGATATATTATATTACATTACATTATATTATATTGTATATCATATCATATCATATTATATTACATATATAGTAGTTTTATATATATGTATATATATATATATATATATATATATATATATATATATCTCTTTTGAAGGTTTGTAATGTACTTTGCATATGTTATCTTATTTTCTCCTCTCAATAGCTCCATGAGATAGGTGCCATTATTATCCCCATCTCATTGATGAGGAAATTGAGTCTGAGAGAGGGCACATGACTTGTTCAAGGTTACACAATTAAATCATCTAGCCCAATGTCCCTTATTAGATGATCCAGCCTTGGTTCAAATCTCATCTCTGTCATTTACTAAAAGGTTAAACTAGGTTTCTTCCTAGATGCCTTGCAGTTCTTAACCTTTGAACCTAAGATCCAGCTGCTAGTTCTAGTAACTCATTCAAGGCTATACAGTTCATTTGTGATAGAATTCTAATTACAGCCCAGGACTCTTGATGATGATTTTCTTTTTCTTCTTCTTCTTCTTTTTTTTAAAGCAATTGGGGTTAAGTAACTTGCTCGAAGTTACATGGCTAGTTATTTATTTATGTGTGGGTGCTGAGGCCGGAACCGATCCTGGGTCCTCCAGACTCAGGGGCCAGCGCTCTTACTCACTGTGCCACCTACCCGCCCCTTGATCATGATTTTCAATTAAGAAAGATAAACATTGTATATTTTAAGAAAGAACACAAAATCAGTCTATGAGCTGGATGACTCTGGGCAAGTTACTTAACCTCTGGGCTGTTCCCTAAGACTTTAAAATATAGATAAGTTGGGGGCAGCTAGGTGGCGCAGTGAGTACAGTGTTGGCCCTGGAGTCAGAAGGACCTGAGTTCGGATCTGGCCTCAGACACTTAACGCACACACAAATAGAAACCTAGCCGTGTGACCTTGGGCAAGTTACTTAACCCCAATTGCCCTCCAAAAGGCAAATATATATATATATATAGATAGATAGATATAGATAAGTTACTAGTCAATATCGGTAGAATGCATGTCTTTTTTAGGAGTTACTAATAAAAATGAAATCATAGATCTAGGCAACAATAAAAAAATCAATTTGCTATATTACATTGTGTGTGTTTAATATGCACAGACTTATGGACTTATATTTATGTGTACAAATATCTGTCATCTAAAGGAGTATTACCAAGTCTAGACTAATGTCTGTCTTTCACGTATAAAATGATACTCGTACACACCTTAATAGAGACTGAACTTTTTTTTTTAATGATTCTGGCATTGCATTGTTTTTCCAGAAGTGATGATAGATTTCTACTAATCCAGTGCCCCTTGTGACCAATGGCACATATTTTCAAGACAGCTGGCAGGGGCCAAGGGCGCAGTCTGTAGTTATTGAAGAGAATGAAGTTAACTGGCCCACTCAGGGGTCAAAACTGTAACCTTAGCCTCATTAGCACAGTTCTCTAACCCAACAGCTTAGATAACCAGCCACAAACATAATATCAGATAATTATTTCTGAGAAATGTATTCATATCAAATGGCATGCATTCTATGAACAAGGGTGCTTAAGATAATGGGAAATTTATGAAGTCCTTATATTTGTTACCATGTTGTATTTGGCCAACTGTACTACATTGGAATGTGTAGTTAGAGCTAATTACAATACTTGGTCATCAGAACACCAAAACACCCAAAGTATTCAATTAATTTCTCTTAAGCATTTATATACTAAATTTTCAATATTTACATATTAAAAGAATGAAGTTGGTTTCTTGCTGCAGAAATATCTTACAATAATAATGGTAATAATAATTATTGATAATAGATATGATAGTGATTTAAGGTTTGCAAAGTGAAATATGTATATATATATTTAGCATATATGTATTACATAATATACTTAATATACTATTACTGAATAATAAATTAATAAATAGCATTTAATTATATTGATATATAATATGATAAATTATCTCTGTTAAGCTGAACAATAGTATGTATGTGCACACACATATATGGTAAACTGATGTCTTCCATAAAGGGGTTAAATTAAAGCTAAAATCCATTCCAAATTTTAAAATATATTGAGTTTCATTGATTGTGGAATAAATAAGAGCTGTTTTGAATCCAACCACTTTGAATATATTAAAAATTTCAGTTTCTCCCCCTCCCATATTTCAGAAGCAATCATTGAACATGCTTGATTTTGAAATATGTTGGTTGTTACATTTAGTCAATGTTTTATACACAGATTACACACAGAATTCTGATACAAATCCAATAAGTAATAAATTAAACATGATTTAACACATCACAGTGCATTCCTAATACTACTTTCTATTTTTTAAAAATGTATTTCCATATCTTTCTGCAATTTTTCTTCCTTTATATTAATGGTTAGCAAAAATACAGTATTTTACTTCATTTAGTTGCTTCAACCAACTGGCTAGACTTGTGAGCCCTATCTAGAATTACATCCTCTCTCTCACTTGCTATATATAGCTTTTATGAGCTAGGCAAGAAGCAAGGACTTCCCTTAGCCAAATATTATACAGCTAATCCTAGCTGTTCCTTCTTTTATTTACTGCTAATGCAACCAAGTTGAAATTTTTATAGAACCCAGATAATGTTTGAGCTGATTGTTATTTTATCCAAACCTATTTCCCCATCACCAGCTAGAATGGATTTGAAAGAGTCCTAAGCCCTTAGAAATGGCAGAAGGGGAAGAATTAGGAGGGGGATGTCAGACAAATGACAACAGTTTAGTCACACTTGAAATCATTTATAGGCTGGGGTTTCCAAACAACCTTCCAAAAATGAATCAACACAAATACTAGGGATTTCTACAGAATCTAATATGACCGGGATGTTTGTAGAAAGGCTTAGTTATTAGAAGGTGCTTCAATATTAGGTGGTGACGTATAGTAAAACCAGAAGATTAAGAGCGTTAAATCTGAGCCCAAATAAAGGCTTGACAAACTTTCTGCTAGTTCAACTTTCACCTGAATAACTTTGCTTAGTGTATCTTATTCCTTATCCATGATCATATCCCTTGCTACTGTAGACTGAAGGCTTTAGGGAGCTGAGGCTGCCTAGGGTTCCTAGATTGTGTTAGAGTATGGGGAGATACTTTTGAAAATTGAAATAAATTTAATCAAAATAAATAAAATTTAAATATACTACAATCTAAATATATAAACCTGGGAGTCAGTGACCGTAATATAAAATTTGCCATACAAAAGTCTCCAGAGGTAGGAGAAGCATCCTATTTGCACATTTTGGGAAATGACATTTATGATTCTGATTTTTAAAACTCTTTACCCTCAAGCACAGTTGGTATGTTCCATTTTGAATTTCAAATCTCAGGTTTATTTCCTTTCATATTTTAGGCCTAGACTTTTAATTTTCCAGTGTGAATAGCAATTCTCAGACCAGGTGAGATATAAATAGCCTACCTATATAATGGTAACCATGTTGTTTCTTAGGTACAGAGTCCTTTCCTCCTCCATCATCTGATATTAAAATGGAATTAAGCTTCTGTAGGAATTATTCATCTGTGGTATTGAACAAAGGAAAAATTAGCCATTGGCACGGGAAAGGGTGAAAGAGGAAAATATACTTACCTAGAAGAATAGTAGTTTCACAGTCTAGTGGACAAGCAAATAAGAGCCTGATGCTTTGGACAGACTATAAATCAATTTCTGATTTCTTTGGTCAAATAGTAAATCATTGCAGTGCCATATTACTATACATATGTGTGTATATGTATACAATACATATATGCATATAGGTGTATGTATGTGTATTTAGATAGATATATAGATTATATATAGATGGAGAGAGTGTGTGTGTTTGTTACTGGTTCCTTCTGAACCAGGGGGATTAGGAAATCTTTTTCTAACTGATATATGGCAATGGGTCACAATGATGAAGTTTTGGGTATTTTTTGTTTTGTTTAATTCTGAATTAATATGTATGTTTTAGAGCAGAGTGTCTTAACCTGGGGTCTGTGAACGTGTTTTTTTAACTAGTTTGATACTTTCATTTCCATATACTTCATAATTTATTTTATTTTATTTTATGAATTTAGAAATATTTTTAAGATGGCTGTCAAAGGGGTCATAGGAAAGGGAGCAAATGTGTGTGTGTATACATGTTTGTGTATGTATAGATAGATGTGTGTAGATAACACCTACTATGTGCCAGTCATTGTGTTAAGCACTTTGCAATTATTTCATTTTATTCTCACCACAGTCTTGGGATTGGGATTAGCCTCATTTTATAGTTGAGGAAACTGAGACAGACATGTTAAGTATCTTGCATCATACAGCTAGGAAGTATCTGAAGCTGTATTTGACCTTAGGTTTTCCAGTCTCTGGGAAAACCACTGCACTACCTCTAAATGTAATTTTGCTGGAATCATGCATCAATTTGACTTAGTGTGATTACTGTTACTGTTTTGGATATCAACATAGCTCAGAAATGTTAAAGGAAGAAATTAATATTCAGGGAAATGGGCACCATTTTAAAACAATATTAAGATGCCCTATAAATTTAAAGCATCTCTTTTTAGCTCTCTCTGCCCCTCTCTCTCTCTCTCTCTCTCTCTCTCTCATCTGAACCTATGATTTTGTTAAAGTGTGTCATGGGAAAAGCATGAGATAGATAGATATATAGACGTATATATGTATATATGTGTGTGTGTTTGTTTGTGTATGTATATATTTGGTTTTTAATTCTGTTAATACAGCCACAATGAAAGTACACATGCTGTTTCTATTACTTCTTTAAAAATGAACACCTTCAAAATGAGGTTTGCTATTCCTTTTTGTACAGGTTGACCCTGATATTTGCATGTGATCACCATGATTGAGTCTTTGGCATGCAAAGAGCATTCTGAGTTTCAGAGGAGCCCAGCAAATTTGTCTATTCTGTCCAGTGAGAATAGAAACTGGAAACCAAAATGTCAACCCAAAATTCAGTTAGAAACCCAACTTGTTTCCAATTCCTGAGTTTCTGAGTTCAAGTGAGAATCTGAATTCTTTTACCAGATTTTTATATGGTATCTCAAGCATTTTACAGTCCATCAACATTTGTAAACATAATCAAACCCTTGACTTTCTTTCTTTGCAAAAGCAAAGTGCATGGCGAAATGAATGTGAGGATGGCTGAATTGGTTATAGGTGATTCCTAATTTAGAATGACTTCAATCCTCAGATTTTCCCTTAAGAGACTTGTAGATTCAAACATTCATTGTTAACCTTAATCACAAAGTATTGACATCAGATTCATGACCACACATCAAGTGGCATTCAGAATTTCTAATTACCTCATCTTCTGAAAGAACCATTTTCAATTCTTAGAAGGAAAAAATATATATATTCGGCAGAGCATTATTCACAAGACCTCTTAGTCTGGCATGAGATACAATTAAGAAAGAGAGTAGAGTACCATCAGATCTAGAAAAATATTGCAAGAAACATTCCAGAACTAAAGATTCCATGATGACAGAAGTACCTAAGTTTTAAGGTCTCAGAGAAAGACATCTTGTTTTTCATAGAACGCATACCTTCTACAGGTCCATGGTAAAAGACTTTGCATCTGACATATCATCATAGAATTTAGCGCTCTGTTTTGGAAAAGATATACATACAGTTTGAAAAAAGTTGGGTGTCATATGACAGAAACCTACAGTGAGCTATGGTCCCTTTCTGGGGGTTGAGAATATCTGAATCCTTTGTGCCTTGAAGCAGCTCTTTGGCCACAGTAGGTAGAGAACTCAGGGCCTGGTGTCGAGAAGACCTGAGTGAAAATTCAGTTTCTGATACTTCCTAGATATGTGACCTTAGGCAGGTCATTTAACCTCAACTGTAAGATGGGGATCATAATAGCACCTACTTCTCAGAATTTGTTGTGACAATCAAATGAGGTATTTTTAAAGCACTTAGCACTGAACCTGGCATATAATAGGTCCTTAATTTAAATGCTTGGTCCTTCTTCCTTCCCTTGGTCCTTTTCATATTCAACTGCTCAAGCCAAAAGAAAATACTTTCAGGAAGGAAATATAGAGGAGCAGGTGGGGTGATCTCAGAAAATGATAGGTGTTTGATTATCTTTATAGGGCAAATAATTATCTCAGGGTTTTTCTGTCTGTAGAAAACATGGGAATTGGGGTTGCACACTTAGGAATTAGGTTGCATATCCAACCTAAACTGAAGAAATTTCTTTGTAAATATCTAAAATGATGAAATTAACTGTGGTTCCTGATTCTTAGTCCTGAGGAAATCATCTTTCAGGTTAACAGCCATATAATGTGAAGTTAAAGGAAACACCATCACCACCCCATTGAAAGTGCTTCCTAGAGGAATCATAATAACAATAACAATAATAACTAGCATTTTATATAGCACCTACAATGTGCTAGCCATTGAACTAAGTGCTTTACAAATATCTTCTCATTTGAGCCTCACAACCACCCTGGGAGGTAAATGATATAATGAGCCCCATTTTATAGATGAGGAAACTAAGGCAAATTGAGATTAAGTGACTTGCTCAAGGTTACACAGCTAGTAACTGTCTGAGCCTGGATTCACATGTAGGTCTTCCTAACTACAGGCCTGGTATTCCATCCAATGGGCTGCTTCATTGAGAAATAACTCCCTTCACCCCTCCACTCACATCCTGTACCATCCCCCGTTATCTTGACTTTTGTCCTTCCACCAGACTTCCATGACTCAAGAAGAGAGAATGAGGCTGATGACTTTGAGCAGCTCTGCCCCTCTTAAATCCAAGTCAAGACATGACCAGTGATATTGTTGGTCCTCTTTGAAAAGGAACGGTGACCAAAGACTCACCAACTACACCTCAATGGTTAATCTTGAGTGTCTGAAGCCTAAATAGATTACATTAGAATATAAGCTTCTTGAGGGTAGGGACAGTCTTTCCTTTTTTTTTTTTTAATTTTATATATATTCCAAGTGCTTCACACAGAGCCTGGCTCTTAGTAACCATTTGATAAATGCTTATTGACTTGTTGACTTAGAGAAAGGGAAATTATTGTTTCTTCACTAAAGCCAAGCTCAGTTAAACTTCTTGTCCTTCCCAGTTTAGCTTGTGACCTTGGAGAAACCCACCAAAGACTAAGTGCTTAATTTCTTGTCCCACTCCCTGTGCTTCCTTATCCCACTCCTTCCCCTTTTATTTTGACTGGTCAGAACTGATACCAAACCATATAGAATGGGAAGTTAATGAGACTTTAACAATTATATAGTCCAATCATCTATCTTACTTTACAGCTAGAGAGGGTCAGTGAGTTTTCCCAGGTCACAAATCTAATTAGTGAGTCAGGTCTAGATCCAGGTGTCTTGACCTGTGCCTTTTCTTCCATTCCATACTACTTCTACCTTCCTTTAATTCTTTTTTTTTTTTTTTTGTATTTCAGCTTGACTTGTAGAAAGGTCATATCCAGCATAACAGTGCCAAATATGAGTAGGCGTGTGTACACAGAAGATCCGGCCTCCTCAGTTCTCTCTTATTAAACAAAGCTTTTCCTTCTAGAGAAAGAAAATCCAAAGTTCAGAGGTAGCTTTCATCTTTATGAAAAGTTTAACAAACCAAGTCTTACTTAGCAAGGGTATTAATAGAGTATCAACCCTACTCATTGTTTAAGGATCTCATACAAGCTCTATCTTGTGTTAATTGTTTTACTTCTTTTGTATTTGCACAATCAATGCTTGACAAAAAAAAAGTCTCATACTTTAAGGTTTTATGGTACAATGGAAAAGTTCTCCACCCCCAGAAAATATTTCTCTGTAAATCCTCTTTTGTCTTCTCTGATAAACCTCTATAAGAAGAAAAAAAAAGTTCCAGTATATCATTTATGTGAAACACTAGTTCTGTAGGTTGAGAATATGGGATACACAATAGAAAACTATGTGATACAGAGAGGGTTAATGCTGTGTGTTCTTAATTTTAAATTCCAGATAAATATGATTTCAGCTTTGATCCTATCTGGACTAATTCTTTTGTCACTCAACTAATTAATTCAGCATAGTGGAGAAAAGATGCTAATTTAGGCATCAAAGAAGTGATAATTTTTTTTGTTTAATCAGAGTTATAAAGATAAGTTTCACTCCCATTAGACTGGATCTAAGAGCTCAATCATTTTGTTCTTTTTTCTCTGCAGTAGAATTCTGTAGAAAATTTGCCTGTGTCTGTTAATATCTGTGGAGAAGCAATAGCTTCCAGCATCACTCCTTAAAGTGGTCTTTTTAATAGGATTAATAGAAAGAATTAAATATCACCTTTTCTTTTAAATGTAACCAGTTAAACACAAGCACCTATAAAATCTCTTCTGAATTTTACTCAAGTGGGGTGTGGGTATGGATGTATTTGTGTGACTAATGAAGACTTTGGAAATCTAAGTTGGATTTGTCATTTTGTTTAGAGAATGCAAATGAGTTCTACAGTTTCTTCCTAACTTTTTAATGAGCCCTCACTGGATTTAATTCCTTTGACAATGGTCAGTTTTTCCTTTGCCATGTATTTTTCTGAGATGATCCCACCTGCCCTGGGAATGGTAACCTCTAAGTTGTTTCCTGCCTGGAAATGCTTCCTTTTACAGGATGGATCTGTTGCACAGTTTTAAACTGAGCCAGGGCAAGTTGGGCATGAGAAGAGCAAAGCATTTGGGGAATCGCCTCCAGTCAGAAGAAAAAAAAAAAAAAACTGTGGTTTACTAGGTGTGGTTTACTTCTAAAACTGCAGTCTTTCCATCCCTGGGTTTTAGAGTGACTGGAAGAAGGTAGGAAGGACAGTATTAAGGAGCCAGAAGGGAAGGAAGAGTAGAGATTGGGAAGCTGTATTTGCACAACTAGAACATCAAATATTCACAGAAGCCAGAATTCCCATGGTGATTTACCTGAACTAAGTATTAAGGACGCAAGAATATTAATCATAATGGAGTCCGAGAAATAGTATGTAGGGCCAGTGGATCATTTTCCTTGCTTTCTTTCTTTCTTAGTCTAAGGGCATTGGTTGGCTAAGTTGTTTGTCAGCAGAGACAAATTGGGAACTGCTTTACTTGAGATCAAACTACCTGACCTGATGATGATAGGGATAGTAAGAAACTGGCATTCGCTCTCCTTATTCATTCAACAAAAAAAGAAGTTCCTAGGAGCAATGTAAGGGTCCACTAAGTATTCCTGAATCCTCAGCAACAAGATTTGTGTCTTCCTTACCCCCTTGGAAATATAGCAGTGTTGGAAGAATTTCCAGCTCAGGCCTGGGCATATCCAAATAAGGCAATACTGCCAAATGCCCCAGAGTGCTCAAGACCAAGTGTTGGGGTGTGGCACCTGGGCTTTGAATTTGTGCCCATGCTGAAACACCAAGCAGAAAATTCTGCTGAAAAAAATACAGAAGTTTCTTAAAAAAAAAAAACTATCCTCTTTTTCTTTCCACTTAGTAAACATTTAATAAAAACTTCTTTAACTATCATTAAAAAATTATTTCATTAATGCCTTGGTTAACATAAATCCAAAATGAATTTGTCTATGGATCTTAGGCATTCAGTCTGACTTACTGAGGATCTTTTCCTCGGTGATGGCTAAAACCAGTAAAAGTCTACGTATGAAAGTAATTAATCAAAGCATAGCCCTGCTCCTGGAGGAGTACGCTTTCTTCTGTAAAACTGAGTGATAGAATAACTTAAGCTCACTCCGGTAGTGGCAGTTAATAAGCTTTTTATGGTCCCCATGTGGACCTGAAAATCATACCTTATTAGTATCTTTATCTTTCTTGCTTGCTCATTTACTCTTATTTTCATTTAACTTTAATTTCAGGCCTCTTTTTCTGAATTTCCAATCTTTTATAATGGAGTACTCCTCTAATGATCTCTGAATGCATTTTTCATTTACCCCAAAATTGTTAGCAAAAGAAACTCTTCTGTGATTTAACTATCACTTGGTTATATTTACAAATCAGTCCTAGCTACCTTTAAATATTTTTTTTCATTTTATCCTTCATTTTATTTTCTGTGCCCTCTAGAATTATTTTTCATTCATTTGGTGGTTCTAATTCCATTGTGTTTCCTAGTTAAGAGAAAAACTCATTAACGGAAGCATCTTCAACCCCTAAATTTAGGAAGCAAGCTGCTTAGGCCTCTGTCCAGCAGATGTTTCATCCACTTATGGAGAAATCTCTGGATTTTGTGGGACCTCCCTGCTTTTTAAGCCTAAAAGCAAACATCAACACACTAGAGATCTGAAGATTCTTGGCTCAGGAATGAAAAGTAGCCAGGCCCACAGATTTAGGAATTATGTTTGAGATGCTCAATCCCAGGAATAAGGGTACTTGTAGTCCCAGGAAAAATCATTTGTTTGAGGGTCCGTGGGAAAGGAGGTGGATCCTTAAAGGAAGTAAGAGATAAAGCTCTCAGAAGAATTAAGAGTAGTCATTGTTTTCTTAACTATTCTTCATCATCATCATGGAAACATGATACAAATGAGTCTGAGAGAGTGAGAGAGAGAAATATAGGTAGCGATATATATGTATATATATACACACATATGTACATATATCACTGTATGTGTACATATGTGTGTTTATAAATATACATATATGTACATATCTATTATTAGCAGTAATCTAGAAATGAATACATAGGTAAGAAATACTATTTTAAGGATTCAGCTATTTGGCTTTATTTGTGTTTATTGGTGATACTTTTGAATTCATGTTTCTTCTCAATTATTGGGGTTTTCTTCAGTAACTAAAGCATAAATTGTGCAAAGAAGGAAAGCATCCAGGCAGTAAACGCGTTTCCAGGTGCATGAGCTTTGACAATAGCATGAGTCACTCAGCTCCTACCTTTGGACAGATCCCATAAAACAAACCCCGTATCTACTTTTGCATGTGGCAGCCTGGACTCACAGGGTTTAAAATATTGCCCTTCCATTGTGAAAAGCAAGCTAATAGTTTTATAGCATTCCACTCCCCTTATTCATAGTCACAGGCATGGGCCTTAGCAACCATCAGCAAACAGGAGGGTTCCTGAAAAAAAAAAATACAAAGAATGTGGGGGTTTTTTCTTAGCAAATAAAGACCTGTCTGCAACAAATGTTGCTTGGTTCTTTATTGTATCAATAGCATAAGCATCACAGTGACTGATAACACTGCCTTTGGGGGTTCAGAACAAAACCCCTAAAAAAACCCTTCTAATTAGGTAATTTCTCTTGAATTTTTATCAGATTCCAGTAGTTCCATCATACAATAGGAAGAAATTTGCTGGGCGAATTTTAAAGAAAGGTGAACTGCAGAAAACCTTAAGAGACTTCCATAGAAGGAAGTTAATTTCATCAGCATCTGCATATGCTAATTCAGAACCCAATTTAGAATACATCAGACAACAGAGACCTTTGATGGGAGGCTTTTAGGGTAGACTGTAGAAATGCAGGCAGAGAGGCCTGTGAACTCTCACTCCTGTTTCTATTTCAATCACTTCAGTCTGTAGGATCTGTAGATGTTTAAATGACCATTAAATAAGACCACTAGCTGTAGAGTGGGGGCCAAAGTCAGCAAACCTAGGAAAAATCGTGTGCCAGTGGAGATGTTTACATATTTACTTCTGCCTTTCTGAAGTGGATTTCTAAGTCTAATACTTATTAGTTTTGAATAAAAATCTCTTATTTAGTCCCCTCAAATAGTCTCACTGACAAAGCAGTTTATCATGTCGTAGGATCATGGATTTAAAGTTGATAGGGCCATTGAGCCCAGCCACCAGATGGGGAAACTGTAATAGAGCAGTTAAGTAGCTTCCTGAGGTCACCCAATTAGTGACTGAGGTATGTTTTTAACTCAGGTCTTCCTGATACCAAGGCCAGTCCCATCCACTACATCCTCCTGCAAGAGTTTATGCATTTTGGTGATGACAAAATTTTCCAAAAGTTGAGTTTGTCTGGTCCTTTCCTACTTTGCTTTCTGTACCTTTCCCCTGCATTCTTACACTCCTCCCTTTCTTACTTAGGATACCTATTTCACGCCTAGTCAACTTATTTGAGGGCTTGGGCATGGGGTGGGGTGGTAGGGAATATTAATTTAATTTGACATTTAAACACTTGGTTTTTCCTTTCCCCATTTCATAATTCTTTTACCTGTTAACTATTCTGGTAAGCTCTTTCACAAAGGAGTATGTAGAAATTATTGGCTAAAATCATAATTTTATGTTTCCTAGGCATTTCTGTTTTCTAAAGCACCTAAGACTCCATTATTACAGATAATTGAGAGTAAGCTATCTCTCCTGTGCTATCTCTCTGCCTATCAAGGACCGCCTTTCATCTGGAAAAGGGGCCACTTTTCATCCTCCATAATTATCCCCCCTCCATATCCCTTCCTCATCAAATCAAAACTTCCATTCCCTTAATACCATTGACCTCTGGCAGCAGTTAGGAGAAAAGTATTTCTGTTTTAACTGATCCCCCTAAGCTATGAATGATATACTCATACATATCTTGTCAGGGAAGAGTTTCAAAAGGGAAAGTTTGTTAACCTGAATGAGTCTAATTGCTAAATTTTCAGACAGTGCACTAAAATGAAATAAAAAAAAATTTCAGGCAGCCTGAGGGAGATATTTCTGGGCAGGAGGAATTTCTCCATAAACTTTAAATGGTACGTAGTAGTTGTAATATATAAATTTTAGCCCTGTGGGTTGGTACTTTTCCCTTCCCTTCTTCCGTATAATGTCTAGCTCATTGAGGTCATATAATATTAACTAAAAAATAAATTTTAAACCAAGTTGCTACATATAAGAAACAACTACATGAATATGTATGTTACTTAAGCAAATCTGATATATCAAAATACAAACGAAAAATAAATTAAAGGATAGTTATTCACTTTTTCAAATGATTCATCATAGGAGCCTTCCTTAGTTCATTTTTAAAAAATGTATCATTTCTTTCTTTTTAACCCTTAGTGCATTTAAAATGTGATCCAATACAACTTATCTGTGGCAATGAGGTCTCAGGTGCTATAGATAATAGAAATACCTAGGAAGCATAAAATCATGATTTTAGCCAATAATTTCTACCTACTACTTTGTAAAAAGCTCTTACCAGAATAGTTAACAGGTAAATGAATTGATTTGTTTGAACTTCAGTTCTTCCCTTTGTATTCCAGATGAGGTACCAAAAGAATTATCAAATGGGGAAAGGAAAAACCAAATGTTTCAATGTCAAACTAAATGAATCTCCCCAGAATACCACCACCCCAAAAAAGTTGATTCAGTGTAAAATAGGAAGAATCTGTATATTTATGTAAATTCCCATAGTAAAGTAATGGGACATTGAAGGGAAGGTCAAGAGATGTGGGTTCTAGTTCCAATTCTGCCAATTTCTATGTTTGTTACCTTAATAATGTCACTCCTCTGTGCCTCAGTATCCTTGTCTACAAAATGGAAGTGGGGATTTGAACTGGAATGTCTATAATTCAGCACTATTCCTGGACTGCTTTCCACCTTGCCAAAGCTAATTTTTGTCTTTTTGGAATTGATTTGTGACCATCATATTTGTCAAATGAAATAAATTCCTCATAGATCATGGCCCTTTTTGCTTGAAACTTGGACATAGGATCATATACAGGAGTCAATCCATTTGTCATTTTTGTGGTTTTGCTTGATTTGACAGCTATTGAAACTTATTGATAAGAAGTCATTGCTCCATTTCCCAAATGGCTCTGCTGAAAGAATCCTTGACACACGATGTAAATAAGGATTTCATGAGAAAATTTCATTGCTAGGGATATTTTTTTCCTCTAAAATGTTAAGTGTGAAATTACCTATGTATTTAAAATACATATTTTATGTAGCAAATTTTAGTATGGAAATAAATTTAATTTATTCCAGTTTATTTCCAGACTTCTCTGACTAGCCTTTTATCTTAAGAGCATTATAGATCCCCCTGTTCTATTTATATGTTCCATTACTATGGTTCAAATCCAACAGTATTCCATGGCCAAATTAGTTTGGAAAACACTGCTTTACAGAATGTATGTACATCCCTCACTCCCCCTATCTAACATGCTTTCTCATTCTGTCTCCACAGTACCACTGAGCTATTTTTACTTGATAGAGAATAATTTACTAGCTAAAGCCATAAAGAGCAAAAGTGTGGCAGGTGCTAGAATATTACCTCTGCCTTTGATATCAGGATCTTTTCCATCTCTGATCTCCAAAGGTTTAAAAGAAATCTACATAGTTAGAAAAAGGTGTTTGGAACATGGAAAAGATACAAGATGTAAATCTAGCATTTACAGTCTAGCATTTTTGGTGTCATTGTTGTTTTTATCATCTGGGAGCAAGATGGGGGGACTCATTTCATTTTAGATTCTTCACAGTGACTTCTTCTGCCAAACATCATTATCACAGGGAGAGGCATTTTGAGATCACAACCTCTGATCATTCAGCTATCCATTTAACTGCCATCTTTATACAGATGACTCCCAAATTTATTCTTTCTCACCTTGAACTCTCTCTCATACTCCAGACTTATTACATGTCTCCACCTGGATACCTCCTCAGCACCTCAAACTTAACATATTCAGAACCAAGTTTATTATTTTTCCCCAAAAGCTCCTCTTCTCCTGACTTCATGGTTTCTGAGTTTCTGAGACACCCTCATCAATTTCTTATATCTGAACTGTTGATTTTATTTTTGCCTCTTCCCTCTCTGACACTCTAGTACCTGATCAAATATCAAATCCAATATATTCTTCTCCATGGTAACTTTCACATTTCTTCCTTCCTTGCTGTTTCCACTGCCACTTCACTAACACATGTCCTCATTATAACCCTCTTGAACTATTACAAGAGCCTCTTAGATCTTTCTGCCTCCACTCTACCCTCTCCTCTTCATTCTTTTATCTTTTGTACCACTTCCCGATTAATCTTTTTTTTGCATAGAAATAGTCATGTTACCCCTCTGGTAGATCCTTATTCTTATTCACTACCAAGTTAAATTCAAATTAAGGGTCACTCATTTGAGTGAAGATAGGTAGATGAATGGAAGAAATGTTTGGGAGGTAAATTGATAAGATACAATAACCAATTGAATCTGGAAGGTGAAAGAATAGAGAGAGTCATGAACAAGTCCAGTTCTGAACTTGGGTGATTAGGAAGAACAAATAGGGAAGTTTGGGAAGTGGAAATGGGTAAAATGATAGGCTCTATTTTGCATATTTTGAATTTGAAATGCTGAGAGATCATCCAAGTGTATCTGCCCTATAGATATTTGACACTTGGAAATGAATTCAGTAGAGAGATTAGAGCTGGATATGTCATATGTATGGAGATGAAAAAGGAACTGGTGAGATCACCAAGAGGAAGAGTGTAGAAACAGAATAGATGTCCCAGGACAAAACTTTGGAGGTTCTCACACTTTAGATGACTAATGATCTAGCCAGGATACATAATAAGTGCAGTTAGACATCTCAGAAAAGAATCAGGAATGAGTAGTTTCAGAGAAATCAGTGAAGAAGGAAGGAAAGACAGTTTCCAGAAAGGAGAGGTTGATAATGCCAATACTACAAAGAGGTCAAGGAGAATAAGAACTGAGAAAAGACCATTGAATTGAACAGTTAATAAATCAATGATAACAACCAAGAGTACAATTTCAGTAGAGAGTTGGAGTCAGAAATCAGATTGAAATGGCTGAGATGTGAGTGGTTCATGGTGAGGTGACTATGGACGGTTTTTCCAAAGAGCTTGGCAGAAAAACAGTAAAGAGATACAGAATAATAGCTAGAGGGGATGGCAAGGCCAAGTGAAGGTTCTTTCCTCATAGTAACTGGGGTTGTCTGTTAAAGCTTTTAGAATAGGTTCCCCAGACAAGACTATCCCGGGCTCAAGGTACTTTGTTAGGTCCACATTCTCGCCGTAGCCTGTGAGTATTCACCAATATATTTTCCTTTAATAGTAACTCAGATGACATAATTAAAAGATAAGGCATTAAAGGAAACAGTAAGAGAAAAGTAAGTAATAAAGCATTTCCTAGGGCATGCTCTAGACATCATTTGTAAGAAGAGTAGGCACAGATAGGAAACATATACAGAGGAAGCATGTGTGATCAAGGCATATGTAGTGGGATGAAACACATGCTTCTAATTCTGGTCACCAGTGTCTTCTGGCATTGTTATTATACTGCCCCTGCTGGAATACTCCCCAGTGATCTCCACCAGGTGCATCATCTCTGATATATATTGTTCTACTGCCAAGCTTAACTCCAAGGGGCAGTTGGTGGCAGAATTTCTCTCTGTTTGCAGGTTCTAGCTTCAGCTGGAGTCCTTGTTTATGGTGATATCTCTTCTGCATGAGAAGAGTGGATTCTGCCATGCTCTTTTAGATTAAAGTCTTGAGATTTTTCCCTACTCTTTCAGAAAAGCAGTAGCCTTTATATGAACAGCAACCTAGGGGGGAAAACCCTCCAGGCTTTTTTGTTAATTAAAGAGTGTTCTTTCTATTCCATACAAAATCATGCCTAGAATGAGCTTTATTTTTTTTAATCTTCAGCAGATCCTTTTTCCCAGCTACCAAGCTCTTTAGAATATAGAGAAGAATGTTTTCTTAACTAGGAAGAGGGTGCTCTGATTTAATCTGGTTTTTGAGCTCCACTTCATAGTTTACATCTATTTGTTAAAGATCTCGATTTTTATGCTTCTTTATTGGCTTGACTACAACTACTAATTGAATGGAAAAAATACTGTTAAGTATTTACTATGTGCCAAGCACTATGCTAAGTGCTGAGGATACTAAGGAAAAAAATGAGGAGAATTCCTGCTTTCAAGGATACCACACTCTAATTTAGAGAGACAACTCATAGAAAAGATTGCAGATGAAAAAAACCCAAAATCCTAGGTATACAGTGACAAGGTGAATGGAAAGACCCAGGGTTCATTAGGATGTGCCTGCAGATTGGATAACAAGGCTCTGGAGAGCATAGGGGCAGGGCAGATGGCAAAGTCTGAAGGATAATAGGATGCAATGGAGGGGCAGATGGTAAGATATAATGGTCCTCCATTTCCCTGGAAGGCATGTTACTCATCCAAGTGGTATAAAAAGCCAGTTACACCCAGTTTACCCATGGGCTCTGACTGGCCTCTGATGGAGATGTTCTGCTGATATGGCGGCTGGAATAGGGTCTGCGTTGGGTGGCCCCGAGGTGATGGGAGGAGTAAAGGCGAGGCAAAGAAAAATGGCATCCTCTGACTGGTATATTCTTCCCACCCAACTGTCCAGATGGTATCTAGTCAACCTCCACACTAGAGGTTTTTCTCCCAACTGGCAGGTCTCAGAGCCCAGGGCCCCCCAGTTCCTCAATTTCAAAATCACACCATCATTCCCATTCAGAGAATTTTAAAAAGGGGGCAGGGAATAGAGACAAAACAAAATTTAGGAAGCAATGAATTTACCTTATGCTTACCTAGTCAAATTTCTACCTTTGTTATATTTATGTAACCAGCAAGTTCTAAAGCCTTGTTAAGCTCTCAGCTCCCTTACATCAGGATTGGGAAAACCTGGACTTAGGCAGTGATAGAATGTGTTGTTGAGGAGGGGTTGTGATTAATGGAGCAAAGTTCCAGAGGAGACTAAAGGAAATGGGATCAAAGGCACAAGTTATCCTTGGCAAAGAAAGGGATCACCCCTTCGTCAGGGCAAAGGAGTAGAGAGTATTTCATGATATAGAGTTTTGAGGAGTGGAAAAGAGGGAGTGGAGGAGTTCATGAAAAACTTATTGTACTTTATTTAGGAGAGTACGGGGTTTAGAATAGCTGCTTCAAGGGGCATTATAAGGAATAAATATCATGGCTACAATGAGAATCCATTTGACATTAGATACCATATATATTTTAGATCTTAGCATCACACATAACTATATATAATTTTTCATATTTGAACTGGTATATATGAGAGGTAAGATCCTCTGAGGAAAAGACCAAGGAGGAAAGTGAAGCCAAAATAGGGGTGATGGATTTAAAAAAAAAAACAGAAAGGAAAGGAGAAACTGAAGGTTATGGTGAGGACAAGAAGATATTTAAGGGTGAGGCAAAACAGAAAGATAGGACAGATTTTGCTCAGAGAGAAGAATTTCAGTGTTCTAATATAGTTATGTGTGATGCTGAGATCTAAAATCTGACTACTTCTCTGAGTGGTTTGGGTACAGTGATGATCATTAGATCTGAGGCTGATGAAATCTGAGGTCTAAATATTCAGAGATGGAAGCCTTAATACTGAAGTCCTCGAGTATGGGGGGAAGGGGGGTTGAGGCAAAAAGAAAGACGGTGAGCCAGGCTGGAAATTTTTCAAGAGAGAAGAATTCTCTAAATAATAGTAACAGAGTTCTGGACAGGGTTAATACCTGGATGAAATTACCCTCGAAGGAGATGAGGTTGCAGTGAGTGGAAGTAGTAGAGCAAATTGATAATATAGAACCAAAAGTATACTGATATTTTCCTCGTGGCCCTGTGTGGAAGAGTATGAGAAAAGAAATAGTCCCCACAGGAGATCCCAGACATATGGTATCTTCCTAGAAGGCCAAGTTTCTGTGAAGTTAAAAAAAAGTGTGAGACAAAAGGTGAAGGTTTTGTTAAAAGCTTGAGGAGGGGTTTCATAAGGCACAGTGGAAGAGCTGTACAGGAGGAGAAAGGCTATGGAGGAAGGCAACACTGAGACTGTGGGGAGGGCTAATGAGGGAGAAGGGTTTTCACCTTTATGAAAGCACAGTTTTGAAACACATGAATTACTGAAGTAGAAAATGAGAGTTGAGTTACCTTGGGGTGAAGACTGAGGACTACAGAATCTGAAGATGATGGAGGGCAGCACTAGAATGTTTTGGAGAAGACTGAGAAGCTAGGTTTAAGGGAGATAGGATGGGAGGGATACACCAGGCAGAAAGCTCAGGAACATAGACAGCTCAGTGGCACAGTGGCTACAGCACTGGACCTTAGATCAGGGTGGCCTAAGTTCAGTTCTGGACTCAGGTACTTACTAGCCATAAGACTCTGGGCAAGTCTCATGTCTCCTGTCTATCTCAGTTTCCTCATCTATGGATTGTGAATGATAATACCATCTACCTCTCATGTTTGTTGTAAAGCTAAAATTAGATATTTGTGAAGTCCTTTGCAATCAACTTCAACATCATCATTATTACTTAAGAAGGGATTGCAATAGGGCAAAAAGTAGAGTAGAGGAACAGCTAGGTTGGTACAGTGAAAGCAGTACCTCACCTGGAATCAGGAAGACTCATCTTACTGAGTTCATATCTGGCTTCAGACACTTACTAGTTGTGTGACCACGGGCAAATCATTTAACCCCATTTGCCTCAGTTTCCTCATTTGTAAAATGAGCTGGAGAAGGAAATGGCAAACCACTCCAGTATCTCTTCCAATAAAACTCTTAAATAGGATCATGAAGAGTCAGACACAACTGAAATAACTGAACAACAATCTTTCCATTCTATTTTTATTTCTACCAATGGACTTAGTGGTCTAGGTAGATATGTGACTCTAGTGGATTAAAGAGACTTAGGTTTGAATCCTTACTCACATACTAACCAGCTTTCCCCCAGACAAGATATCTATGGATTTGACTCCATTGAGTCAAAGTGATTTTCTTAAAGTATAGGTCTGACTATGAAATCAGCTTCCCTATTGCCTCTAAAATCAAATATAAAATACTCTGCCTGGCACTTAAAACTCTTCACAATCTGTCTCCTCCCTACCTTTCCAGTCTTCTTATACTTAACTCCAGTTCTGGTCCGGCAACACTTACCTTCTTACTTGTCCCTTTCACCTGACACTCCATCCCCCAACAATGACTGTCCACTATGCCTGGCTCAGTCTCCTTCCTCACCTCTACCTCCCAACTTCTCTGACTTCCTTCAAGACAGCTCAGCTCTTATTCCACCTTCTACAGGATGCTTTTCTCACCCTCCTAATCCTCCCCTTTACCCCCAGTTCCTTCTCTGAAATTGTTGTTGTTGTTCTTTAGTCATTTTCAGTCTTGTCCAACTCTTTGTCACTGCTTTTAGGATTTTCTTGGCAAAGATACTGGAATAGTTTGCCATTTCCTTTTCCAGCTCATTTCATAGATGAGGAAACAAGGTTAAGTGATTTGTCCAGGGTCACACAGCTAGTAAGTGTCTGAGGCCACATTTGAACTCAGCTCTTCTTGATTCCAGTCCTGGCACACTATCAACTGTACCAGCTAAGTGCTTCTGAGATTACCTTCCAATAAATATCATATGTCTTGTAAGTACATAATTATCTGCATGTTGTATTTTCAATCACAATGTGAGTTAATTAAGGACAAGGATTGCTTTTTGCCTTTCATTGCTATCTTCAGTTTTTAGCATGGTGCCTGATACATAGAAAGTGTTTACTAAATGCTTATTGACTTACAGCCTAATTTAATTAATCTCTCATAGTCTCAGTCACCTCATCTATAAAATGGAAACAGTGATATTCACATTGTTGAATGTGATCATCATTGTCTCATGTATATGGTCACTCCTCTGCATAGCTGAGATATGCTAAAGATCAATACATTTAAGGTTGATAAAGTGTGGGGTCTAGGTATTCAAGGGGATGTCAGTCTGCATATTGAAGTCCTCAAGTATGAGGGATATGTGTGTTTGTATGTATGCGTATATGTATGTATGAGACACACACAAACACATACACGTATATATATATATATATATATATATATATATATATATATATATATATATATATATATATCTTCATGGTTTTGATGAAAGAATGCTTAGAATGGTAAATAATAATAATAATAATAATATAATATATAATATAACATAATAATACCTTAGAATGCTATTTGAGTGTGAGTTATATCTGTTATTGATATGCTTTGATTGTCTGTAAAATGAACTTTCTAATACTATGAAGCACCGTGGTTTAGCAAGAATCATTGTAACTAAGAATAACTATAAGGATAATGGGATTACTGTTAATTATCTCTTATCACTGCTCCTTCCCCTTTGTGTTTTTCCAGATTTGGGAAGAAAAAAGAGGATAAAAGTGGAAAAAACGAACAGAAGGGAAATCTAAAGCAAGGCATGCTCCAAGAAGAAGAGCTAGAAAAAATGAAGGAAGAACGTGAAAGGTAAGCCCAAATCTAATTTTCCATACAGACATACCCTTCTGTGAAGGGAATCCATAAAATATTATTGAACAGTGGTATCGTTGTTTTTATTTCCTTTTGCTCCAGTTCTGTAATTCTGTTGGTTTAGGGAATTCCTGTTGTGGACATTCCATCCACAAATAAAAATTGGTAACTGTTGTGTGACTGATGCTTTCTAAGAGTTGCCTGGGGTACTGGAAGGCATTGACTTGCCCAGAATCAAGCAATTAGTATATAACTAAGGCAGGGCTTGACCCCCCCCTTCTTCTAGATCCAAGGCTAGCCTTCATCCATCAAGTTGCATTACCTCTTCAAAATGTAAATGGTACCCAGTCTTCCCCTAATACTTCTCCTGTGGAACACAGTACTCCCTATTTTAATTTAACATGGTACATTCTTAGAACCAGTCAACAGTTAGACAGTTTGCCTAAATGTAGACAGTCTCTTGAACTTTCAGAGATTCAGAGAGTTGGAAAAGATTTCTATCTTCGTATCCAACCATTAACTGATATATGGATTTCCATCTAAAAAAATCCGTAACAAGTATTCATCCAACATCCATTTGAATACAGCCAGGAACAGGAAATTCAGATTAGATATTCCATTCCTTTTCAGGTAGTTCTCTAACTATTGGTAAATTCTTCCTTATATTGACTTGAAATATGGTTTTTCATAACTTAAAAGAACTCAGAATCTAGAATTGAGGGAAACAGTGAGATGGTAAAGAAGATGAAGAGCTACCAAAGAGTCAGAAAGGTTGGAGTTCAACTTTCCCAACTCTTCATGGCCCCATTGGAGGTTTTTTTTGCAAAGATACTACCATGGTTTGCCATTCCTTTCTCCAGCTCATCTTACAGATGAGGAACTGAGGCAAGCAGGGTAAAGTGACTTACCCAGGGTAACACAACTATTAATTGTCTGAGACCAGATTTGAATTCAGGAAGATGAGTCTTTCTGACTCCAGGCCTAGTACTCTATCTACTGCCCATACATATAAAAATGTATGTGTACACACACACACACACACACACACACACACACACACACACACACACTATTATTAATCCTGTTGTTAAAGATCACCTAGTTCAAGTCTCTTTTCCAGATAAAATAATGAAGACCAGAGAGGTCAAATGTCTTGCCCAGTATCACAAAGATATTATAGCACAGACCATATCTTCTTATTACAAAGTTGTTACTCTTTCAAATACATCATAAGGCTACCTCTCTCGGTCCCAGTTCTGTTTTCTGGATTCCTCCAAAATAAAATCTAATCCCTTTTCTACATGGCAGCCCTTCAAATATTTAAAGACAAGTTGATTTGAATTCATTTTTAAAATTAAACTTTTTTCAGTTAAAAATCTTTTTTTCTCATTCTCTCTTCTCTTTCTTCCCCATTGAAAAAAAGAGAGAAGCAAAATTTTTGTGACAAATATTCATAATCAAGTAAAACAAATTCCTGCACTGACCATATTCAGAAATATATCTCATTATGTTCATCAGCTTTCTTTGGTCTTTCAAATTTGTCTTTGCAATGTTATTGTTATTGTGTAAAGTATTCTAAACTTGATTCTGCTCATTTCACTCTGCATCAGTTCATAGGCTTTCTGGGTTTCTCTAAATCTATCCCTGTCTTCATTTTTTTATGATATGTTAGCATTCCCTTACATTGATTTACCATAATTGGTTCAGTCATTCTCCTATAGATGGACACCTCCTTTGTTTCTAGTTCTTTGTCATCACAGAAAGAGCTACCATAAATATTTTTGAGCTTATGGTTCCTTTTCCTCTTTCTTTGATATCCTTGGGTATTGTCCATTTTAAAGGGGGGAAAAGAAGGGAACTAGCATTTATTAAGTACCTGTTACAGTACAGGCACTGTGCTATGCATTTTAAAAAAGATTTGATTTGATTCTCACAACAAGCCTGGAAGGTAGGTGCTTTTGTTTTAAAGCCAGTTGCCATGTCAGCCAAGAGGCAGGCATTAAACACCAGAGCCTGGGGGGTGTCAATGCAGAAACTAGGAGGACAAAGCTAAGAAGATAGGTCATTGTGATCATGTAAAAGGCAAATATAATTTTTCAGGATTTTCAATATGTTTTTTTAGAAAAACAGCCTCACATTCATTTATATTTTCATATAAATCATGTTACTTATAATTCAGAGGACAGGCTGATTCCTGTTTTGACTGTATTAGCTATAGAAGATATTTGCTCAGATCCTAAGAAATGAGTTAAGCAACATTAGGTTTTAGCTGATGATAGTGACCTTAAAATTATGCTTCTGTGTTGCTGATTTTTGCCACACTCTGGTGTGCCTTCTTTATTTTAAACTGCTGACTCCCAGTTTGGATACTGGCCATCTGAGAAGTGTTCATCCTTCATTGTAAAGAAGCCAGTCTCTTTTATTAGGCTTCTGGCAAGCCAGGAAGTATAGAGCCCATCTGTTATAAGGACCAGTTTCCTTTACTAAACTATTGGCAGATCATAAAGGATGAACTCTTTTTTTGAGGAATTAATGTTCCAGTTAAAAACGAGGTAATCATCCTCCACTTTTCTTTGATATTAACGTAGGTACTTTGCTCAAGCAAAGGCCATATTTTAAAACAGTTAATTGAATATTCATACTTCCCTAGATGATTCTTTCCTTTCACAGGTAAAGGAAGTCTGGAAAGAACTTAAAAAATGTGACGAAATTAGAAAATAATTTTAAATACTGGATTCAGTTTTCATAGCCTACAAAAACAGGGTCATTCATGCATGTATGGCATTTATTGAGTGCAATGCACCGTACTAACTTTGGGGGAATCCAAAGACAAAAACAACAAAGGTGTGCCTTTGATAAGCTTATGATCCACTGGGGAGAAATGATGAATACACAAATAAGTAAAAACAAAATAAATGCATCATCTAGAATTAGAAAAGGCCCTAATACCTGGGAGATAGGGAGAGGTCTCTGGTAGGATGAGACATTGAAGCAAGCAGGCCCTCTCCATTTGGCTTTGCCTTCCCTTAATTATTCTCTTCTATTTCCAGAAAGAAACGTCTCTTGTGACACTGAGTATGGGTAGTGAGAAAGTCCAATCTGTTCATTCTGATTTCTTGGACACAGCATTTCGGAATTATCTCCTATTAACCTTTGAGGCCCCTATTGTCTGTCACCTATTCCCGTTCAGATAGTTGACTTTATCAATATTGGAGTGGAAGTGGGGGAAGGAGGAGGGAGTGCATAGTCCTTTCTAAGGTTTTGAAAGGTTGATAAGCTCAGTCACAGATTCAACAGAGCGGTTAAAAAGAAATCAAGGTCTTTGTATTGTTGTTGACTATCCACCTAAACAAAGTTGCCCCAAAGGCAGCAAAGATGGATTTTATCATGTATCCCAAGATTCAGTATTCCTGTAATGTAAAAAGTAATTCAAGCTAAGATTGTAATGTATATATTGGCAAAGACATCTGTGCAGCCAGGCCCTAGCACAGATTTGTCCATTTCCACGACTTCACTGGCTACAGCTCTGTCTGCATCACAGGCCTCCTCATCTTCAGAAAGCCAAGCTTCCAATTGGTCTGCCAAAGTGCAGACTTCACATTTTTTTTTCCAACTTGGTTCTTGCTTGGGGATGGAAAAATCAGAGTGACTATAGAACAGCATGCCAGGTGGAAAATTGATAACCCATAAAATAAGGCAGGTAGTCTTTAAGTAAAAGATCATTTCCTTCCTGAATTCGCCTTTAGAAAATAGCAGCCCCAGGGAATTTTGTTCTCAAATGCTAGACTGTAAATTAACCCAGCCTGGCTATTTGGGCTTCTGCTTCAATTTTCTTTAAATATGACTGCTCAAAATATTCAAACACCTGTCCTGTTAGCCTCCATTTATACCACTTCCCAAATGTGAAAACATAAAACATACCTGATATGTGTTTCCCAGAGATACAACCATCCATTTCAGGTGCTGGTAGGAAAAAAAAAGTCAGAGTAGCCAATTTTAGGCCTGGGTGCAAGAGGATTAATTTCAAGGACATTTCAACATCTCAGCAGCTGTGGGCCTTGGGTGGTAGTGGAGGCTAGGTTGATATGTAGTGCACATTTGGCTGGCTTCCAAGGACTGGAGTCTTATTTCGAGGATCTCCAGTGAAGACTATCTTCTTGATCAGTCCACAGTGAGCAAATTCACAACTCTTAAAAAACTCAACAAGCATGTTACTCCTTTAAGGTACTTCTATATTAAAAAAGAATGGGATAATATTTTAATAAGCTTCATAGAGCTTTTTTATAATTTCATGGAATACCTAGAGATATTGCATTCTCTTTATGTCCCATATTTCCATGTATTGCATACTTGTTATATAATCAGTCTTCAAAGTCACTGATAACAAAGGATATTTGAAGCCCTTAAAAGATATAACTGTCATATAGCCCTCATACCACCCCACTCCCCCCAAATCCTTCCTTACCATTGTCATTTTGGGGGTTAGAAATTCAGACCAAAGAGGAAGAATATCTTGTCTAATCCAAGGAACAAAAATATTTTTGAGATGCAAAATGTGGCTAGGACATTAGGATTAAACTTTTGCTTTTTGTGTGAAAATTGCTAAGAGAGTTAATTGACAAAACTATCATTTTCAATCATCTAGTACCTTCAAGCAACTGTCTTTGGTAACCCCAATCTGCTACCCTTCTCATTCTGCTTGTATTCAAATTCTAGAGATAAAAGGAATGTCAAGAGGTCAACTAGTCTATCCCCTACCTAAAGCATAAACCTCTTCTACAGTAGCCTTCATGAATGATCATTCAGGTAGTGTAGGTACTTTTGCATCACCTGTGATTAGAAATTCACTGCCTTCTAATGCAGCCCACCATGTTGCCCCAGAATCTTTTGTTAGAACAAATGGTGGGAACTCAGTCTTACGTGGAAGCTCTCAAGTCCTAAGACCACTATCAAATGCTAATTCCAAGAAAAATGGATTACTTATTGAATGACAAAATACATTTCTTGGTACATGTCTTTTTTTGAAAGTTTTGAGAGTTGTTTCTTTTTTTTTAACTGATGGACTGATGTAATATATCACCTGTTCAATCCATGAGAACAAAGAAAACCCCAGCACTAAATAATTTTTTTCCTGTATTTTTGTTTTAATGTGTCTTCTTGATCCATTTCTTTTTCCATATCTCATTCCCTAGGGTGTAAATGTTTAGATATTACATGTGTATAACACATGTAGGAGAGACTAGGTAAGTATAAAAGCCAGTGGGAATATGGAATGTTCTCTAGTTTTTCCTCTCTGAATAATGGTTGCCATTAATAGATATTTCTACGTAATAGAAGAATCTCATCCAAATTTCACCTTAGACATCTACTAGTTATATGACTTTGGTCATGTTTTTTAACACCTCTGCTCTAGGCAGTTCTTTCAAGGGTATAAGTTACAGAAAAGATTCAGACCTGCATTGGTAGAAGGAATTTCCTCAAAGAGAATTACCTATGCATATGAAAACATGGGTCCAATCCTTATCCCCCTACCCTTTTCTATGTTTCTGCACAGGCCCAAACACACCATTCTTATCCCTAGATTTGAAGTCAAAAGTTCACACCCAAGATGGTTTAGAAGGATTTTTAGCCTACTTTGGGCTACCCTGAGCTGCTGGCATATCCTTCCTGATACAAGTCAAATAGTTCATTGTACTAAGACTCCATTTTAAATAAGCCCATCATTTTGTTTAAGCTTCACTGAGTTTGGCCATAATAAAACATTACTGAGGGCCTACGTCTAGAAGGACCTAGAAGGGAAAAGAGAGAAGTAAACATTGAACCCACAGATTATTTTCTCTAAGAATTTTTATTGAGCTGAAGTATATTTGCATTTTCAAAGTATCCATAGTAAAGCCCGCAATCTGTCATTTCAGAATCTGAAAGCATGGGCTTCTTTTAACCAATCAGCAAAGACTGGAGGCACTACTATTTTTAACACAAGGTTTTGTTGTTATTGTTAACTTAAGTAACAGACAGGGAATCAGAGTAGAAAATAAGGAACTTACTTAAGTTTGCAGCCTGAAAATGATCAAACTAACCAGACCAATGTATGAAATACTTAACTTTCCTTCACCTTTGCTTAAGCAGTGATAAGGCCTTTTCAAAAGCAAGTTAAATGAATGTTTAGAAATAACTATTTTCTCTGTGTTTGCATAGGTTTATTTTACTAAAGAATTTCCATTGAGACCAACAGCTTTCTTCCAATAGATTTTGCCACTCAAGACACTGGAATATCACTAAATAGAAATTTCTTACTGACATTAGTATGATTTTAATAGATAACAAATGAGTTGTGCACATAACCTTTCCTGATTTAGCATAAGTAGCTAGTTTATTCAATAATATTTCTATGCATCTTATTGTCATTTTAGTTGGATAAACAATTGAATGAAAAAAAAAGCTAGTCCTTTCAGTTTTTGAGCTGAGAAATATGAAAACATATGGCTCTTGTTTTCAGCGAGAACCCAATGCCCAAGTGAGAGTGAATCTAAAATTTGGGAAAGTTAAATGGTTTCAGTTTCTGAATTCAAGGTTCTTAGTTTTCTTTACTTTTAGGAAGCTTTCCAAAAACTGCAGTGCGCTCCTCCCTTCCCTTATCAGCTGCTTTGCTTCTTGCCTATTCCCATAGTTTAAATCAATACATGTGTTTTTGATATTTGGCAAACCGAGATTTAATTCTGCAGCTGCAAGTTCCCCACATAAACGAAATGCATCTTACAGAAATAAAAACATTCAGAAACCATTTATAGATTGAGAATACTGGTGGGTGAAAATCTATTCCCAGCCTCTCAGCATTTTATTTAATTATGGGAGATTTTTATGTTACTGGAAATTGAAATGAAAACCAGAAAGGCTAGAGTTTGAGATTCCATCTAGGAGTTGTTCAGAAATGAGAAAATAAAGATTTTTATTTTATTCTAAGTCAAAATGTAAAAGAACTAAGTGTTCCTTTATGAATTAACGTTTTCATCATAAACATGAAGATCCTACACATATATGTAAATATGTAAAATGACCAAAGATTTCATAAACCCAGTGAAAGGGTTCTACTCTTTCCCTCTTTCAATTAGCATTATGATTCTTATTAATTAATGATTTATCTAACTTTTTTACATTGAATGAAATGATTGTAGATTCCCATGTTGAAGCACATGATTATTTTTAAAGGATTAATTCAACATGACTGTACTCCTCATTGAAGAGTCTAGCCATTGTAGCCTAAGTTGAGCCTGTGGTATTAGACAAAATAAAGTGCTGGACAGAATCCCAGTTTTAATAGTCCAAATTTATTATTGCCATTGAATCCTGATCAGATCATGGACTGGATTGGGTCCCAGTTTTTTAAATGCCCCAATTTATTGCTGCCTTGGAATCCTGATGAGAATACACCTTGGTTAAGACTTTAGTTTAAAAATAATAATAAATAAATCCAGTTAATTACCTTTAGATTCTTCTTAGATCATCATAGTATGTAAGCTATGAAAAATATTACTAGGTGGCGTTGCTAAGGCCAAGGTCAGAGTTTCATTTCATGCTGACTGAATAAAGTTATAAGGTTTCAGTTTCTCATAGGGCTAAAATTCTCACTGAATGGAAGGGTTGTTTTGCTAGATCCCAATGAATCTAAATTATATTAGTGTTAGATTGCCTATTGTGGCTTTCCTGAGAATGAGATTCAAAAACAAAAACAAAAAACAGAATTCTCAAGCAAAAGACTCAGAAGATTGGAATTCCTTCTAGGGACCAGCTTCCTGGATCTACCTCTGAATTTACCAGAAAAAAAGGATCAGGTTTTTTGAGGGAGAGAACCAGATCTATATATTTATTTACTTTTATATCACCATTCCTCTAGAGAACTGCTGTAATAAACAATATAGTGTGTTCTGATAACCTGGTTTAGTTAAATACCTATACCCCAAAGGGAGGGTTTTCTTCTTCTATCCCAATGCCCTACCAGCACTTTGCATGAGCACAAATCCTTTTATGGCCCTTAAATCAATGTTAGATGTTCTGTAGGAGGCTACATGTCAACTGAGTTGGCCTGATACAATAGCATGAATCATTTGACCAACATTCTTTACAGTGGCTATTTAGCCAAACTTCTGAGGCTAAAACCCACCATCTCTTGCAAAAATAGAAGAAAAAACCACCATCACAGGAAAAACTCCTTGGAGTAATACAGTATATGATTAAATGATACCATGATGTCATTGAAATCTATTAAAAATAAAGAACTAATTAGTTTAACGACTTATTTAAATAAAACTATTTAGTATCATTGAAAGTTATGCTGACTCATTGATCCATTGTTCCCAGCCGTGCTTATCAATCAGTGTTGAGGAAGAAGTCACCCCGTCTGCAGCTTTGTATTAATTGCTGTTCATCATGTCAATCTCTACTTGTTTGTACCTGGCAATTGTCACATACCTGCCACCTGGGGAGGAACTGAGATGCAATGGTCCATCCCCTTTCCCTGACCTGGACCTATCCACATTGTCTTTATCTCATTATAAAAGTTATCAGTAAAAACTGACTCCATCTTGACCCCTGGCCTTTATCCAGTGATCAGCCCATCAATGCGTTGCTACCTTGACATATTTTAATAAGCTACTTTTCATTCTCTTTGTCCAAAGTTTGACTTCCATAATCAGGGCAAAAGCCAGAACAAAGAATTTTCCTTTTAACAGGATGTTTGAACTAATGAAGATGTGGTAAAGAATTATAAACTATGATGACCCAGGCTATTTAGTTCTGTTCCCTGGTTTTCAATGACTTATTTTGTAAGCCAATCTAGGTATAGACATGTTGAAATTTACATATACATATGTGGAAACCTTTCCTGCCATTCCTACAATTTGTCTAATGTGAGCAAAAAGGACATTGCCCCCTTTTAAGTAGTTGTTTAGTGTCTAGAACTGGTTGGATTTTAAAGTTTTTAAAATTATTTTTATTTGTTTTTCTAACTTTGGACAAGTTACTTCATA